>CM053761.1:64204243-64284012 GCA_028658305.1 Pachyuromys duprasi
TTATTTGTAATAGCCAGAACCTGGAAACAACCCAGATGTCCCTCAGTTGAGGAATGGATACAGAAATTGTGGTACTTTTACACAATGGAATACTACTCAGCAATTAAAAAGGAGGAAATCATGAAATTCGCAGGCAAATGGTGGGACATTGAAACTATCATCCTGAGTGAGGTATCCGAAAAGCAGAAAGAAACATATGGTATATACTCACTTATATAGACCTATAGGAAAGGAAGGTCAAGCTGAAATCTACACACTTAGAGAGGATATACAGGAAGGAGGACCCAGGTTGGTATGATCAATGCTTGTTTGGATGAACAAATGGGATGGACATTGAGTGGAGGAGAAAACAAGCAACAGGACAGGAGCATGCCAAGGAGGACCTCTGGGGTGTTCAATGTAGTGATGTATCAGAGCAGATATTAAGACTCGCGATCAAGACTTTGGCAGAGGGTGAGAAGTAATGATAGATCTGGGGGAGGTTGGTGAGACTTGGGGAAAACAAGAGCTCCACTAAGACCAAACTGAGCAGGGCACAGCGGTCTTGTATGAGAGGGTTTCTACAATCAAGGACCATGTGTGGATATGGCCGGGAACCCCCGCTCACATGGGGCCCATGATAGCTCCTTGTTGGACTGAGGACCCTAGTGAGGGAAACAGGGAATATTTCAGTCATGATCTTGATGGCTGACTCTTTGACCCTCCCCCATACATGCCGGGGAGTAACAGACTGGCTAGATCCCTGGGGAGGACATTGCAGCCAGCCCTGAAGAGACAGGATGAGCTGGGTTTGGATGGAAGGGGAGGAGGTCCTCCCCTGTTGGTGGACTTGGAGGGGGTGGGGAGGAGGGAGATGAGGGAGGGAGTGGGAGGGTGGGAGGGAATGAGGGAGGAGGCTAAGCCTGGGATGCAAAGTACCTAACCTGTGATTGATATAAAAATAAATAAATTAAAAAAGAATAATGCTGGAAACAATACATAATTGAATAAAAAATAAAGGACATTACCAGCCAAAAAAAAAAAAAAAAGAAAGAAAAGAAACATAACCAACCCTTTGGCAGAATGCAGGGAATCATATGAAAGAAGGGGGAGTTAGTATGACCTGGAGAGCTCAGGAGCTCCTCAAGGACCAAATATAGCAGGGCACAGGGGTCTTTTATGAGATTTTCTCTCCAACCAAGAACCATGTATGGATATAACCTAGAACCCCTGCTTGAATGGAGCAAATGGTAGCTCAATATCAAAGTGGGTACACTGGTAAGGGGAACAGGGACTATTTCAGACATGAACTCAATGGATGGCTCTTAGACCCCCCTCTCCCACCCTCTCAGGGAGGAGCAGCCTTGCTAGGCCACAGAAGAGGACACTGCAGCCAGTCCTGAAGAGACCTGATAAGCTAGAGTTAGATGGAAGGGGAGGAGGTCCTCCCCTATCAGTGGACTTGGAAAGGGGCAAGGAGGAGATGAGGGAGGGAAGGGGGTGATAGGGAAGGAATGTGGGAGGGAGCTACGGCTGGGATACAAAGTACATAACCTGTGATTAATATAAAATAAAAATGTTTTTAAAAATCTGTATTAAAATTACATTCCAATAAGTGAAGCAATGTAAATATAAAGTTAAGTGAAAAGCAACATGAGGAGCTTTACATTTATTGAAAAATACTGAAGCAATATTCTGACACATGCATCCATTATACTATCAAACAAAATTGAACAATAGGCTTTGCTAAACAGAAACAGCAACTTACTATTGCAAGGCTATTGTGTATGCAGAAAACACTCCTAAATATAAAAATAAAGGTACATCAAAGCCAAAGCTGGAAGCTCAGTAAAAAATTAAATTGTGCCCAGTGAGAATTTTTAATACTCTTCCAAGATAGTAGTCATTGGTGTGGAAATCATCTGCTGGTAAAGTAACTAAGGAGATTTGAGAAGTACCAAACACTGCATAAGTCAAAAAACAAGAGTGAAGTACTCAATTTTTGTGAAGACACAAAGAGAAGCAGACTATCTGCCATTATCAAAGAACAAGGAGACTACCTAACCAGGCAGAGCTGGTGATGAATGATGGTAATCAAACAGAAGAATTCTCTAGAAACCCTTAGAACTGACAGAATGAAAGACTAGAAGGACTCATTGGTGCCTGATGAGGAAATCACAACTTTATCGGAAACAGGGACAGTAGCTTTAAACAGTTGAAAGCAAAGCAAATGGTAAGAGAGACATGAGTCCCTTTATTCTCTGAGATATGGACATCAGAAAGCACTCTCCTAGGTGCTGGTGGCCCAGGCTTATCACCAACTTTTCACATAATTCTGACAAACTGTCTGTCTTCTTTGTACCTCTTTTAATACATACATTTTAATAACATGAAAATGTTAGACTAGATGAGACTGAAGCACAGTAACTACATGATAGCTTTGAGCTTGTAACCATGATATTCCTCTCTTCTATTCATGCCACACACTGCTATTCTTGAACCATGATCCTGAGTACTATGTAGGGGCTATCAAGAAAAGAATGAAGTAGGCAAAAGTTAATATAAGATATTTGAACTGTAAATTATTACAATTGAGTCCCATATAGAAAAATTTACAGTGGTTTCTTCACTGATTTTTCTTGGTACATAGTGTATTATTTTGGTATATTTGGCACACATGTACATAACATGGCTATGAATATAACCCCATCTGACCTTAACCTCAGGAAACATTATTCATCATTGCCATCACATCTTTGAATGTATTTTCGAATTTATTATCATAAACATTAGACATGATGCATATCAGCTACTGCTTATAGGAAGTTCAATAAAAGATAAATACAATCATGAAGAAGATCATTTTTCACAGTGTTTTATAAAATGAAATGAACTTGTACAGACACTATGGCATGCTTCATGCTTCTCAGATTATTTTCACTCACACATATTCTCTCTATTTGCATATGTGATTCATTATACAACATGAAGATGTAATTTATGTCTTTATCAAGTTTATATCAATAGCTTGGGGTTGGAGAGATGGCTCAGCATTTAAGAGCACTTGCTACCCTTGCATAGGGCCTGGGTTCAGTTTACACCTCTGACATGTTGGCTCACACCCATCCTTGATGCTTGTCAAAATCTCAGCCAGAGCTGACAGAACAAATGTATAATTCACACAGTTAAAATACATTGGCTATTCAGGAACCTCTCCATTGACCACTTGCTTGGTCAATTATATATATTGTAATCCAATATTTTATAGTGTAAGAGATATCCCACCTACTCTGTTTATGGTGTTCTGTGCTTTTGGATATCCTCATAATTTTTTTATTTCTTCTCCTCCTATGCCCCTCCCCAATTCCATTGATGGGGAGGGTTCCCTTCCCTTCCATCTGACCCTACTCTATCAGGTCTCATCAGGAATAGCTGCATTGTCTTCCTCTGTGGTCTGGCAAGGCTGCATACACCTAGGGAGAAGCTAAACACAAGGAAGACCCTAAGAAAGATGCTCAATCCTCATTCAAAAGGGCAAATGCAGGATAAGAGAGGAAACAGGACAGGAGCATACCACAAAGAGCCTCTGAAAGACACTACTGATCTAGGAATCAGAGGCTGAGACTCATAGCCAAACTTTGGGCAAAGTGCAGGGAGTTTTATGAAAGAAGGGGAAGATAGAAAGACCAGGAGGGTACAGGAGCTCTACAAGGAGAGCAACAGAGCCACAAAAGGTGGCCTCAGGACTCCTGCAGAGACTGATACCCCAGCCAAAGACCATGCATGAAGAGGACCTAAAACCCCTGCACAGGTATAGCCCATAGACTCAGTGTCCAAATGGGTGCCCTAGTAAAGGGAGGAGGGGCTGTCTCTGGCATGAACTCAGTGGCAGGCTCAGATTTATTTTGTAAAGATTTATTTTCGAAAGATTCCTTGTTACTAGCAAAGCATAAAAAAATAAATCATTCTTTTTAAAGATATGATAGATTAATAATCTGGACTCTATACACTTCATGTCTCCTTTCAATTTAGGCATTTCTCTAGCTCATTTATCCACTCACAGTTCTTAAGCATTCCTGAAATTCTGCCATAACACGGCCCTTTCCATAATTCCCAGTCCTTTCGGACAAAAATAAGTGATTTCAACTCCACTCTGATTCTTTAAACCCTGACTCCCATGAATCCCTTCCACTTTTTCCTTCCCAGTTTATTTATGGCAATATACAATAAAATGACATTTTATTTAACAATATTCTCACAATTTCTTCACAGTAATTTAGTTGCAAAGAAAATAAACATAAAAGAATAAAATTGTTTTCATGACACATGGATGGATACCAATTACATGAGATCCTCAGAATCACCAGAGAAATTTTAATTTGTGATTCTTTTTTATGGTGGAGAAGATATACACTGTGCAATTTTTCTCAGCTAATTTGATTATAGTATCTTGGGTCTGATTTAGTGAGATTTCCATGGCAAGCCTTTGACTAATAAATGTATATGATAATGTCTCATCTCTCTTCCTGGAAAAGGAAGTTATTTATGGCTTTGTTCTGATCCTGACTTTTTCTTATTTTAAGTTCCATAGTGAATACATGGAGCCAAATACATGATAGGTGTCAAATACTTTTTGATAGCAGGTGACTAAGAACTTAAGAGGTAGGAAAGGGCACAGTATTGCTCACCTGTCTGTAGTCTCAACATTTTGGAGGTAGAGGTGAAGGGATAAGGGTTAAGGGAGGTAAAGGTGAAGGGAAAGAGGTCATACTTTCTTAGACAGCAATTTTGAGGCCAGTCGGGGCTACCTGAGACCTTGTCTCAAACAAAGAGCTAAGCAATGAGGTGAATTCGTGATCCTTGTTGGATTCTTATACAGATAAAGTACTCATGGAAAATAAAATTAGCATTTCATTTTTCTTTTTTATTTTAAATTTATTTAATTTTTATTTATTATAATTTATTCACTTTGTATCCCAGCTGTAGACCCCTCCCTCAACCTTCCCAACGCCACCCTACCTCCATCTTCTCCTCCTATGCCCCTCCCCTTCACTGATAGGGGATTTCTTCCTCCCCTTCCCTCTGACCCTAGCCTATCAAGTCTCATCAGGACTGGCTTCATTTTCTTCTTCTGTGGCCTGGTAAGGTTGCTTCCCCCTCAGGGGGAGCTGATCAAAGAACCAGCCACTGAGTTCATGTCAGAGATAGCCCCTGCTCCTCTTACTAGGGAACCCACTTGGAGACAGCTGCCAAGGGCTACATCAGAGCAGGGGTCTAGGTATTCTCCAAGCATGGTCCTTGGTTGGAGCATAGGTCTCTGCAAAGACCCCTGAACCCAGATTTTTCTTGTATTAACATTACTCTATTTGACTATTTTCTTAGATCCAAAAATATCTCCATGTTCTAACATTGTTTCAGATGCAGTGATATACACCAATACAAAATGAAACTTTGAAAGGTAATGGTTTGTTTGTTTGGCTTATGGGTCAATAATAAAAGAAGTAAAATCAAGAATTCGGATACAAAAATTGCATCAGCTACCATGGAGGAACATTGTTACCAGTTTACTTCCTCTGGCTTAGCTTTCTAATACATTCCTGGTTTACCTGTCTAGGCAGGATACCAACCACAGTTGGGTATGCCCTCCTATCAGTCAAGAAAATACACTCTGTTTAGAACTGTACCCCATTTTTAATTAGATCATTTGATGTAGTAGAAGGTCCATTCCCACTGTTAGGAGAGTCACAAGAAGACTAAGCTATACAACCATAGCATATCTGCAGAGGACCTAGGTCATACCCATGAAGATCCTGATTGTTGGTTCAGTTTCCACAAGCTTCTTTGATCCCAGGTTAGTTAATTTTCTTGATGTCCTTGTCCCCTCTGACTTCTACAAACCTTCCTCCACCTCTTCCGGTGGATTCCCTGAGCTCTGACTAATGTTTGACTATGGCTCTCTGCATCTGCTTCCATCAGTTGTGGGGTGAAGCCTCTTCGGTGATGATTATAACAGGCTTCTGTCTATGACTATAGCAAAACGTCCTATCATTATCTTTTTAATGTCTGGTGGTATTTGGTTCTATCAACACCTCTGGGCTCTCTAGCCTCTGGTTTCTGGCCCTTCAGACAGTGTCAGGAGTGGGATTCCTACTGTGGCATGGATCTCAGGCTGTACCAGCGATTGGTTGGACACTTCAAAAATTTCTGTACCCTTACTCCTGAAAGGGAACCCAATTCCAGTTGTCTCTCCTAGTTGTCTGTCCTTCCACACACTCCCTGCCCCCACTGGATCTCTCCTGTTCCCACCCCCACCGCCCACAGTCCACCCATAATATCTATTCCATTTCCCTTTTCCAAGGATATTCATGTGTTTCCCTTTTGAGCCCCTCTTGCTACTTAGCCTCTCTTGGTCTGTGGATTGCATCATGATTGTCCTTTCTCTACTTTATAGCTAATACCCACTTATGAGTACATACCATGTTTGTCTTTCTGGATCTTGGTTAGCTCATATGTATAATAGTATATAAAAGTGTCCCCCTCTGATTCTACGAGGGAATTCCTACAGCCAATAAACACCTTCAGAAAGGTGTCTGGAGATAAGATTAAATGTTTAAAAATCAGTAACACTCTTACATACACATGACAAATACACTGAGAAAACATCAGGGAAGCAACACTCTTTATGGCAGCCACAGATAAGATGAAATATCTTGGTCTAACCAAGCAAGTGAAAGACACTAGGAGCTGGAGAGATATCCCATGCTCATGGATCTGTAGGATTAATACAGTAAAAATGGCCATCTTACCAAAATCAATTTACAGACTCAATGCCATTCCCACCAAAATTCCAACACAATTCTTTACAGACTTTAAAAGAGTAATACTCAACTTTATATGGAAATACAAATAACCCAGGATGGCTAAAACAATCATATACAATAAAGATACCTCTAGAAGTACCGCCATTCCCAATTTCAAGCTGTACTGCAAAGCTATAGTAATAAAAACTGTATGGTTTTCACATAAAAACAGGTTGATCAATGAAATAGAATCCAGAACTATACAATGAAAATACGAAAGCATCTTCAATAAATGTTAGTGGTCTAACTGGATGTCAACATATAGAAAAATGTACATAGATCCTTAACTATCACCTGCAGTAAATTAAAGTCCAAGACAATCAAAGACTGTGATATAAATCCAGGCATAGCAATAGCCAGAACCCGGAAACAACCCAGATGTCCATCAACTGAGGAAAGGATACAGAAATTGTGGTATTTTTACACAATGGAATATTACTCAACAATTAAAAATGAGGAAATCATGAAATTTGCAGGCAAATGGTGGGAACTAGAAAATATTATCCTGAGTGAGGTATCCCAGAAGCAGAAAGACACACATGGTATATACTCACTTATAAGTGGATATCAGACATATAATATGGATAATCATACTAAAATCTGTACACCTAAAGAAGCTAATCCAGATGGAGGACCCTAAGTAAGATGAACAATCCTCACTCAAAAAGGCAAATGCAAAGGACATAGGAAGAGGGAGAAAACAGGGAACAGGACAGGAGCCTACCACAGAGGGCCTCTGAAAGACTATCCAGCAGGATATCAAAGCAGACACTGAGACTCACAGCCAAACTTTGGGCATAATGCAGGGAATCTTATGAAAGAAGAGGGAGATAGAAAGACCTGGAAGGGACAGGAACTCCACAAGGAGAGCATCAGAAACAAAATATCTGGACCCAGAGTCTTTTCTGAGACTGATATTCCAACCAAGTAGCATGGATGGAGATAACCTAGAACCCCTGCACAGGTGTAGCCTATGGCAGCCCAGTCTCCAAGTGGGTTCCCCAATAATAGGAACAGGGACTGTCTCTGAGAAGAACTCAGGGTCTGACTCTTTGGTCACCTCCCCCTGAAGGGGGAGTAGCCCTACCAGGCCACAGAGGAAGACAATGCAGCCAGTCCTGAGGAGACCTGATAGGCTAGGGTCAGATGGAAGGGAAGGAGGACCTCCCTTATCAGTGGACTTGGGGAAGGGCATGGGAGGAGATCATGGAGGGAAAGTGGGATTGGGAAGGAATGACTACATCTGGTATAAAAAGTGAATGAACTGTAATTAATAAAAAATAAAGAATGCAAGGGATGTGAAAAAGTGAAGAATTCTGGGGTATGTGAGAGCAGGGAACAGGCTTCAGAAGGAGAGGAAGGTGTGAGGGAAGTAGGAGAGGAGAATCTTAAAAATACAGTTTGTTTGAAAATAATATGGTGGTTTCTAACATGGCAATGCTGATGCTATAAAATTAAAAATTAAATTATAAAAGACAAGAAAATATCACACATATAGGCCCACAGCCTATGGAGCTTATTTCTCAACTGAATATTTCTCTTTCCAGGTGTGTCAAGCTGACAGTTAAGATTCACCAGTATACTCTGTATCTACGAGATGTCAAAAGTTGGACTCATATTTCATTTTCAAATGCTTTCTGCCATCAGTGACCCAATAAATGCGATCGTAATAGTAAGATGTGAAAGTTCCTAATATCCACAGTAGTTTCAATGAATTCATCATAGTGAATACCATGAACAAACACATAATACTTCTAAGCCCATTTTGATTTACCTCCTTGATACACCATGCCACCAGTGCATATAGTTATTCTTTATTGGTATTAGCATTGTCCCATAGAAAGCATATATATCTGAGAAAATGTGAGTCAGTCCAATCTTTTCGCATGCATGAGTAGTGAAATTCTGAAAATCATAGGCTATCATTAAGCAAGACCTGAAATTAAAAACACAGCTGAGATATTCCGTGTAGTTTCTTCTTCCTTGGAACATTTCTCACTTTAAACATCCCCACAGACTAGATAAAAGGTTATGGGGAAATCCATTGGCTGGTGAAAAGGGCCCAATTAACTTCTTCTGGATGTCAGATACTCTCAGATGTCAGAGAGCATGAAAGGGATCTGGATGACATTTGTCACTAGATGTTCCTTCTCTTTTCTGGCAAGTATCTTGCTCTCAGAAGAAATATCTAGTTTATGGAACACTCACATTTACAACCTACGAGTCATTCAACCATTACTATTGTGAGTAGCTAATAAAACTGTTTGTTAATTAGTGAAATAGTTTAATATAGCTATTATTTGTCTTTTAGAGCTTACTAGCCCATAGTCATGGTTATTATACCATATATACCTTTCGATTTTTACCATGGGTTCTGTAACCATTCACAATATTTATTATCTTAGAGAACTGAAGCCTGAGTGAGTGGCATGTCAACTGAACTAGAATGAATAACAGAATGTTTAATACAGTTGCATTTTATATGAGTTTTTTCATTTATTCAATTTACATCCTGATCGCAGCTGCCTCCCTTCTCTCCTTCCAGTCCCACCCTCCCACCCTCAACCCTTTCCCCCTTTCCTGTCTTCTCATAAAAGGGGAGACTACCTCTGTATCAATTCACCCCAGCACATCAAGCTGCACTTTCAAATCCCATAAAATTCCCTTAGCCAACATGATAGAAAGGCAAGGGATGGCCTTTGATGTGGTTGGCACTTGCTATTCATTAAAAGAAAGTAAACTGTTCATTTGTCTATCATGGTATCAATGGAGTATCTTATAATTACTTCAAATGTCCTTTGTTTCATCAGAATGCTATATCAATATTTTTTATAAATCTAACACAGAAATGTGTTTGTGAAATAATAGGGCAAAAAAGTTTACAAATTTTGTCTACCTTCATTTCTTTCTTTAATTTTTGAGATTATAATTATATTCCTTCCTTTTCTTTCCTCCCTCCAAACCCTCCAACATACATATCCCCACTCGCCTTCAAACTTATGACTTATTATTTTTATTAATTGTTATTGAACACATACATCTATGCATATGTATTTCTAAATATAAACTCAGTCCATATAATGTTAGCTGTGACATTTTTATACCCTTTAATTCTTGTGAGATAAGTGCATGCAGGCACAATGCCTTATACGCTCTTTTTTAAATCTGGTAATATCTCCACCCTGTCCACATAGGATATAAGATGTGGAGGGATAGTACCTTGCCTAAAACTGACCAGCTAAAAGTGATACAATAATCTATAAAACATTACGTTGTAAATCTTCTGGTTATAAAGAAACATAAGGCATGCACAAGACCATGAATAATTCCCTGTTCCAGGAATAGAGGTGAGGCATCATTAAACATGACTATTAGTCAAAGATCTAAAAGGCGCTGTCATAGGATTGCATTTGCCTGATACCCAACGTGCTATTGTTTCTTTCCTTTGAATATTACACAGTGTACACTGCACATACACTTAACATTTATAAATTAAAATTTCTCCTTTTACACTGAAGACTTGAAATTGGTATCTGTTTCGTGTATATTAAGAGAAGGTGCATTCTGTCATTTGTCTTCTCTCAGTAAAATGCATTTTGCAAATGCTGTTGTAAATAAAGGTATAAAATCAGAGAAAAACTACATGGAAAGCTAAAACATTTACAAAATATTTACATGTGATCTGCCATGCCAGGCATATACTATCATAAAATGTTGCTTGAAAGTTACTTTATAATATTTGTTTGGTGGCCTATCAGACCACTAATATTTGGCCAGATAAAAGGAACATAAGGCAACTTCAGGCTACATAATCGGGGAAACAACTTATCTACAGAATTCAGGGTACAGTGAAGTTTAGAGTCTCAGTCTCTTGTAGATAAGATATTTTTGAATACTCTCTTCATGCTCCAAAGTATAGACCTAGTTCAAGGTGTCCAGAACCTGGCCCAAAATTAAAGGGCACATGAAACCCAATATAGGATGAGAATAAGCACAATCAGAAAACTGGTCATAAGTAGAAGTGGAACTGCTGCAGCCAAGAGCTTTAAACATGAATCAAGGCAGCACTGGGAAAAAAATGGTATATTGTAGCACGTAACCGCAAAACCTCACTGGATTAAATAACGAGCAGTTATATCCTCCTCATCTCCGCGGTTTCACTGGAATCCTTTTTATTAATCTTGGCTGAGTTGTGCTGCTTTGTTTAATTAACACCAACTGTTTACTTGGGTTTACTCTATGTTTCTCATATTTTGAAGGTTTGGAAGACAACACAGATTCATTCTTTTAACATTTGCAGCAAAGATAGAGAGAAGAACCATGGAATTATGAAAACTACTTTCCCTACCATATCCCCCAACTTATGGTCCACTGGCGATGAATAGTAAAGTGAACAAGCCCAAAGTCAAGGGATGTATATGTGAGTACCCTATCTCTGGTGGGAAGAATTTAAATATTACAGTCAAGAACATGGAAATTGTGAGTGCTGTGGTGGGAATGTGAAGTGGGAATCTCAAGTTCATGAATGCTCAGTCCTCAATTTATGACTTTTTCTGAAAACTATAGGCCTCTGAAAGTAAGGCATGGTAAGGTTAAGCATGATAGTTAGAGGGAAGCTAGAGGTTATACAACATACGGTTCCAGTTCAGTTCACTCTGAAATGTGAGTATGTCTCATCTCATATTCTAGCTTTTAAAGAACAGACATCTGCTTTGTCTTCTTCTGTGATGGATGAAAGCCCCTGATTCTGTGAGCCAAAATAAACCTATCCTCCTTCTTGTGTCCTGCATTTGGTCCTAGAGGCACAAAAGAGGCTAATACACTAAGAAGTCTAAAACCACAAGTGAACCTATCACAGAAAGGATGGGGAACTGCAGAAGCCCCTCAGGTTCTGGCAGTTAACCATAACAGGATTCCCGAGTGACCTGAGGAGGCAGGTGATATACAGTGTAATCACACAGCCTGAATAATCTTCCAAATTCAGGCATTCTGATACCCTTCCATACCTGAAACATGGCAATATTACCTTTCTTTTTATTTTGAGGAATAATATCAAATATAACTCCCTTTTCTATTTCTGAATACACTTTTCATTAAGAAATATGATTGATACGTTAGCTTGAAATTCCACTTCTCTGAAGTAAAAAGGATAGCAGAAATGAGAGAAATGCATTCCGTGGGCAAGTTATTGGACCCCTTTTTTTGTATTTCTTCTCTATTTTCTGTTCTTCCTTTGGTTCTTTCTTAGTATCCCCCTTCTTTGTGACACTTCTTCCTCCTTTCATCTCCTTTCTTTCTCACAAAACTTCACCCCTATATATTCTTTAAGATCATTCACCTATCTCCTTATAATTAATGGGATAAGTTGGGTATATTTAAATTTGTCATTTTTCATAATTATAAATATATGAAGTTTTATGGATACTGAATTTCTTAATGATAATAGATGTACTGCCTAGTCTCTGCCCAATGTAGACCATTCTTCATTGAAAGAAGGGAGGAACCACATTGCAACATCTAGAGAAAAATTTTTTAATCTTAGCAAAACCTGAATTATATAGCTATGAAAAATGAGTGAAAATTTTCCTAAATTTCTAGGTAAGTTTCCACATACCCCAGAAGAGCAAAATAATAAAAACAAAGGTTGTTATAGGTTGAACTGGTCTTTAGGGTTAGTTTACAGAGACTCGTGTTATTTTCAGAGAGGTTTCAACCTTCACTCCCTCCATTTTTCTCCCCCTCAGAAAGTGACATGCTGCCCTGGGCTGTCCTAAAGCACACACTTACACGTAAGCACAAAATAGGATTTCATTATTGCCTTGGACCAGGAATCTTTTATATTCACTCTTAAGGGTGAACTATGGCTTTTTCTGTAATAAGAGGTCCCTGAAATCACTACTGTTAATCTTAAAATCATGGGCTCTAACTTCAGACTTCCTGTAACTAGAAAGTCTTATAATATATAATGGTGAAATAATAAAAAAAATCATCTTTCCATTGCTTCCTTTCCAAGGTGCTCTGCAAAAGCTAAATTAATGGGAGAAGTCATTGGGATAGCTGCATCTTTGCTTTGTAAATGGCAGCACTACCAATGATAGAAACATACTCTGCCTAGTGGGTATCAAAACCTTGGCAACGGTAGTTTTGAGCATAAGCGTGTCTTTGCCATAACCTGCTTAAAAACATTCTCACTCACAAACTTGAGAGGTTCTTTCAAATGATATTTTAAAGTAAGATCAATAGACCTGCAGAAACTCTACTTCCTGAGAAGCTGAGCCCCATTTGCTGTATTCCCAGGTGCAGTCTCCCCATCATTCATATCATACACTGCTCTCCAGCCATACTCAATCACTGGGATGAGACAAGAACTTCTCAGTGCTAATCAACACAACTCAGGCTTTCTCTGGAGAAATAAAACTCCTTTACCAAGGTCTTTCATTTTCTGCCTGCTTACATGATTTGGTCTGTGCAAGGGTATTTATTGTCAGTCATGTGTGTACATAGAGTGTGTGTGTGTTGTAAGTGTATATACTGTAGCAGGGAAAGACACTGAGCTACTATCAATCATTAATGTTGCTCAATATTCTAGTTTTATTTCAGTTGATATGAAAGAATACCCTGAAAAAAGCATCTTAAGGGAAAGGTATTTATTTTATCTCATAATTCTAGGTTATAGTCCATTACTGTAGGAAAGTCAAGATGGCAGAAACCTTGAAGCAGCTAATCATATCACTTCTAGGCAAAATGAGAGTGATTGAATGTATGCACACTTAGCACTAACTAGTTCCTCTTCTCTTATATAGTCTAGGATCCAAAACCAGAGGAATATGCCACCCACTTTCAGACTGACCCTTAGCAGCAGGTAAGGCAAACAAGACAATCCCCAGATACGCTGTCAGCCCTGTCTACACAATTTCTTATCATTGAGACTTCTTCCCTAGGGCATTCTAGATTGTGTCAAATTGGTGATTAAGGCTAAAGTCATGCTTAATAAATTATGTAATTAACAATATCAGCTGAGAGTATTGCCAAGGTATCTGGACCAAAAGGCATTCAATATTCATGTGTAAGGCACAAGAAAAATATTATATCAAGGACATGAGCCTCAAATGGGCTTAGTGCATCAAAAGGAGACTGACTGAGGGCTGAGAGTTCATACAGATGTTTTATTAACTCATATGTGGTTCCCTGTACCCAGTCTATTTCCCTTGTCATACGAAGTCACTAAGCCCCTGACTATCTTAGCTTACTATCTCAAATGTGGCTCTTTGCTGGAATAGACTTCATTCCAAAAGCAGCATGATGCTCTTTTAGAACTTTATCTTCTGCATTTCCTGGGTGTGCTCATTCTTTAAGCCATCACCCAGTTTTCAGTTCTGCTGGAGCTGATTGATACAAGATCATAGTGCATGCTAACAGCATGGCTTCACCTTTCGTAGACAAATAGAAAGGGACAATAGCATCTTGTCATTATAGAAAGGGACAATGGCATCTTGTCATTGAAAATGATGGGGTAGAACTCTCAGATGCCCCTGAGATAACACAGTGTGTATGTTCTGACTTTGCCGCACAGACTACAACCTAATATACCAAAGAACTGCAGGAAAAATCCACTGTGTATCTGTTTGAAATTTCTATCTTCTCATTTTCTTTACTCGATGTTTTTTGAGACCCCTTACCCTTTATCTGAGAGTGATTCCTGGGTTTCTTTGGTTGCTTGGTTTCAGTGTCCTTGTTACCAATGTCCTAATCAATATTAGATGTTACCTTTTCTGCCTCTGCTCACTGAACATCTTACACTTTTCTCTCTTTATTAAGCTTCTAAATTAGTCATTTTTGATATTATAAAATATCACAGACTGAGTAATTGATTAGGAATAAATGTATATCCTTACAGCTCAAAAGGCTGTGAAGGGTAATACATAGTAGGTGAGGTCCTGCTTTCTACTAGGATTCTTCACAGACCACGGAGACAGGTTCCTGCCTCACAACCTCTTTTTTAAAAACCGCAGTCTGTACTCATTAAATCTAATCACCTCCCAAATTCAATTCTCAAATATCACAGTAAGATTGATATTCAATCTCCCCAATACCTTATCATGGAGATTAAAATTTGACATCCATGATGGCAAGTCCAGTTAAACCTTAGAAGATCCTTTATATGTTTGCCATGAGCTTAAATAACAACATTTCTTCAAAATTTTCATTTTCTTCTTGCTTCCCCCAAAGGATGATCATATCAGAGGAAATAGAGAACAGGGCTTAACATCTGATTAAATCTCTGAGTCTCAGCTCTACTGTCTCTTGAATGTGTGATCTGAACAACATTATTGAAGGCTTTTTCCTTCATGTAGAACTGAACAGATGCAATGCTTACTCCTCTAATCTTGCTATATTTGTGATGAACCAACCAATTTAAAATGACAAGAAAAAATGTAAAGGTCCATTATATGATGTCAAGTATATTATATACAGGCATGTACCACTTAAATATCAGCTATAAATTTTTGGTTTAAAACTATGAAAAAATATGTATGTACATATGAGTGATCAACCTCTATTGACTCAGAAGTCATTGAAAGATTTCACTTTTTATGCTCATAGACAACAGAAGTCAAGAGATATGATATGCTTTATAATCAATTGCTATTCAATAGCAATTTTACCATATGGTAGGATACATGCCTGATACAGGTGTAGTATTCGGACTTCGGGGAGATAGATAGGCACCCCTATGATGACTAAGCATTTTGTAAAGATGAAAACTGAATCTAGTGAGTTAAAGAAATTCAAAAAAGCCTAATTGTGCAGGTTATATGTTTCCTTTACTCCAAATTCATACATTGACATGCATTGGAATATTGTTGTATTTAAAAATAGGACTTAGGAGGGTAATTGTTTTGAAATGAGATCATTGGGGCCCTTAGGTCATGAAGAATGGTGTTCCTCCACCAATGTAAATGGCCTCCTGTAACAAGAGAAACTTAGAATGATGTGGGTGCATCTGAAGGCAGGGAAGAATAGCTCTCTACCAAATAGGGAGCAAGGCCTCAAGAACCCAACTATGCCAACACCTTAATCTTGAATTTCTAGAATCAAGGATCGTAACAAAATCAGTATTTGTTATTTGTCATTTCTTATGCATCCCTGCATATTAATAAGCCTAGGCAGAAGCTTACTAAATAGTGGGCACCTTGATCTTTAGTTAGTCCCATTTCTAATGCTTCCTTATAATGTTCCTAAATTGTAGTTTTGAAGAGCACCAAATTAAGAAAATAATAGATGAAAAAAACAAAACAAAATCAATTAACAATGATGCAATGAAGAAAATACCCCAAAATTTACTGTTTTAGGATATAAGCAGATCAGATGTTGTGTGTACATGTGTGTATGTATGTGTGTGTGTAGTGTGTGTGTGTGTGTGTGTGTGTACACATGTCCAGTGTACATGTGGAGGTAAGAGATAAATATTGGCTGTTAGTCCTCTGGCACATTCCAACATGATCTCTCATTGAGCTGAAACTTTTCACACAGGACATGCTAGGTGGCAGGAGAATATTCAGGTAGACAATTGTCTTCACCTTCCATCTTAGTGTCACTGGAGTGAAAGACACACACAGAAGCACTCAAACTTTCACTTGGGTTCTTTGGAGCCAAACTCAGATCCTCCTAGTTAGGAGATAAGCACTTTATTGTTAGTCATCACCCCCGTTCAACATGATTTATTTAAAACAGATATCAGTTAGCAATTGTATGTATTCATAATTGACTTGGACTATGAAATTTGTCTATTAAAGCTGAAAGTATCATTTAGTTCTGGACTATTTGAATAAAGCTGAATTCCAGACATCGAATTAATCATGTAGAAGTCAGTCAATAATGAACAGAAAACATAGGAAGAGCCTAGGTTCTACATAGTTAAACAGTGATACTGATACACTTAGCAAAGACAGTGTCCTCCTAGTAATAACAAACATATCATATCATGTCTGCTTACTTGGATACAACACTTTCCTATCTGTTTCTGCCTGGGTAGCCTGTAGCTTGAGGCCAAAGTCATAGTGGCCATCTTCAATCACAAGTTAGAGATGTTGATTATTTGAACCCCCAGGACTAGGAAAAATATGTTTCAGACTCACAGAAGCTAAGTAAATATTTTTCCTTGACTGTAAAGGAGAATAAAACATCAGTTTTTCTGCTATAATTGTGGTCATTGAAAGGGAAAACCATCAGAGTCTAGAACAAAAGTGAAAATGAAAACAGAGGAAAATAAAAGAAAATGTAACTCTATTTCCAAGGGGTCAATAATATAAAAGAAAGTCAAGAACTTGAATTAATATTAGAGAGCCAGAACAACTTCCTGAGCATGGTCAGTATTCAACAATCATATCAAAATTCAGGGGTAGGATATTTCAAAGATGAACCTTGAGCACCATATAATTTTAGAGTAGTAGATATTGTTCAGTAGTCCTAGTGTGATTTTGTAGACAAGCTTCTCTTTATGGGTCTTCTGTGACCCTTCCATGAGCCTGATGTCTGAAATTAACTCTTTTTTTTCCAAAATAATATTTTTATTAATTCTTTGGGAATTTCACTTCATATCTCCCCAATCAAACTCACTTTCAAGTCCTTTCATGTCTGTCCCCCAACCACCCTTGTGACCTCTCCCAAATGAATGAATAAAAGATAAGTATGTAGATAGATGGCAGATAGATGATTGATAGATAGATAGATAGATAGATAGATAGATAGATAGATAGATAGATAGATAAAAATACAACTGCGATTTCTGTTGTCCACATATTTACTGAAGCTCAGTTAATCTCCCAGTGGCCCACTCACTAAAGAAAGCTGAGTTCTTCCCCATCTGCACTACCACTAGAAGCTTTCAGTTGTGGAAGCACATATCGTCATCTTATCACAAGTTTTAAGAGTTCACTTTGATGGCTTCTTAATTAGGCTGTTATGCTGTGGGATAGAAGGGCAGGAGGTTATCACAGAAGCCTTCCATGTCGCTCTTCCTCAATTGTGCATATTCAGTCATCAATATCACTACCTAAGTATCTTCTCTGTTCTTCACAGTCAGCTTGAGCTTGGATCATGGGCTTCCTCATGGTTTCTGACCCTCTGTGGTCACACAGGTCACAAGGATCAATGCAGACCCCAGAGGCAGTAGGGCCAGGAACCCAGTCATGACACAGGGAGGTGGGCAGGTAGCTGAACATCATCATGGCTTCAGGTGACAGTACAGGCCTTTCACATCATTTTGGCTTCCTACAGGGGTAGCACAGCCCAAGAACTTCAACATGCCTTCAGGAAGCAGAGTAGACCACAGACATGTGCATGATATTCTGTGGTGATAACAAGGGCTTCATCAGGATCACTGACCAAAACATGGCCCACAGCAGGAGCATGGACCATGGTGGTCCTTCAAGGGGGTCAAATCCAGAAAGTGAACCATTCCTCGTCTTTGGCCTCCATCATTGACCAGAGCCAGAGCAATCCTGTGTTCCACCAACATGTTTGGGGGCTGAGTCTGCAGCTGTGTAAGCTCCGGTCCGCTCCACTGACCCCACTGGGCAATGACATGTTCCATTGTCAACCTCAGCCTTCTCTCACACCTGCAACCGCCATCACGTCTCTATGGTGTGGAGGCAGGGGCTGAGCTGGGCATTAGCTGGTCTGGCTTCTGCCATTCTATGCTCAAAATGAATTATTTTTATAGCTTTTATATTTGTTTTCATTTCGTAAGCAGCTGTGATCCCTCGGTGAATCACTGACTGCTCCATGGATGTTTTTTCCCTCGAGAAATAATGCATCTTGGTATATTTAAATACAATCACCAGCCAAGTGATTGTAAATGGAAACATCACTAAATCTGACCACTGGAATTCCAGCCCTTAGATCCACATGGTGGGAGGAAACACTTGACTGCCATACACATGTACATGCACGCGCACACATACTCACATACGCACTCAAAATAATATTTTTAAATATAAGCAGTTACTAATAACCTCTTAAGAAAACCTTTTCCACGATATATAAAAGTATGTGTCTATTTGAGACCCTGTAATAAACAGCATATAAATAACATAACAAAAATGGTTTTGTTTGAATCTACTGATACAAGTCCAAAAGACAAAAGCAGAGTAAACTCTTCTACAGCTTATCTACTCTCTTTTCTAAGACTAAGCTGTAAAATGTTTCTACAGTGAAATTTGCTTTCTTTACTTATAAATATTGAATTTGTAATTCTCTGCATTTAAAAAGAGTGAAAACCTGAAGGTTCCATGATAGTTATTCACTTCCCTCTCCAAATCTCCTGTGTACTCTACACTGAGAATTCACACTGAGAAGTAATGAAAATCTATTTACAAAGGAATTGTATTTATCTTGTTTAGATGAACTATTCTAATAATATTTTTATTCTTTGAAAGCCTCATACATTTATGTGATGTATATTGATCATATCCATCCACCACTACTTCCCTCCAACTTCCCTTATTACCTCCACCTTATTTCCTTCTCAGCTTCATGTCCTTTTAAAATTTTATCTTGTTATCAACAACCCCAAGTATGACTAGCGCTTTCCACATGCCCATGGCGGTGCAGCCATCAACTGAGCCATGTGCAGCCTCCCAGCAGTGAAGTCTCCCCGCACCCAGCAAGCTTCAGCTATAGTGCATTAGAAAACTGTTCAGAAAGTGATGGTCTCCATTATCTAAAAAAGGACATTCCAATTTATTGTTGAATGGCACAGAAAACACTTAAAATTTTTGCTGAATTTGTGAACATATTTTAATAATACTATTTTGAGACACAGCTTACTTATCAGCGAGCTGCACAGAACCTTGGAAGAGGAGCAAACGTTTTCAGGATCTTGTGTGATTTCCCATTGTTACAGCACTACAACAATTATACACAAGGTTCCTTCTCCTCAGGCATTTTGTCTGTTCAGTTTTGTTTGGAAGAAATAAGTATTGTTAGTATAAGCTCATGAGATAATAAGAAATCAAATAAATATTAGTGAAAACAATCTGAGTATATTTCTAAATTAAAAACTACCACTGAATCACAACCAACCAGAAAAATCCTAGAAGCTGTTTCCTTAAAGGCCAGTGTTTTTAATTAACTAAACATATTTTGTTGTGAGCATAAACATGACTTTCCTTAATTTGCATAAATTATCACATTTAAAATACTTTAATAAGAGGAATACACACAGACCGTGAGAGGATGCGTGCTAGCTGGGTTAGCTTCATTTTGGAAATGAGATCTTAGACTGCACTGCTTAATAAACATAAAAAAGACTGAAGGATTGGCCAGGCATAGCATGAATTCTAATATTCACAGAATCATCCTAACATCAAAGTAATATGTGGTTATCTGGTTACCCTGGAACCTTATTATGTCACAATATGTAGTTAGGCCAAAATTCTGGTTTAGGGTCATGGAGACTTGAGGTCAAATATTATCCCTACTCTTTCCCACATTTTTTTTTCTTTTCTCTCATGGTCAGCCATTTGCTTTGCTCAGCACTTCAAAATGTGTTAATGGTCTACAGTGAATTAAGAGAGGTACCCTGAGTCATTTTTTATTTCCCAAGAGAAATAATAGTGTTGTTAAACAGCTTCCAGAATCAGGGCAGTTTCCAGTTTGTGTTAGATCAGAGGTCCTGCCTCAGCTCTCCTGCTTCTCCTTCTATGATGCTTGATTTCCCAATCTTATATAAGCTCTGAATTAAAAACAAAAATCCTGGAGCTGGAGAGGTGACTCAGTAGGTAAAGGGCTTGCTGTACCTGTGAAAGGAACTGAGTTCAGATCCCAAGCACCCACAGGAAAACCAGTTATAGCAGCACATGTCTGTAACCCCAGTGCTGGATTTGGGGCTACTTGGGGCACATTGTGCCTTTCAGCTCCTCAGAAATTGAGACTCCCTCAAACAGTGAAGGATTCAGGCTGCCTTGTGATCCTCTGTGTTCCCTAGAAGTCAATTAAGCATGTGGAAGCTTGACAGGACAGTTGGTCTTAGGCATTAATCTTGTGTACACTGTATAGCTTGCAAACATCATTGTTTCCTAGAAACTACCAATGTATTGATCTTGGCAACCACCATTACATTCTGTTTCTGATAAGAGTAAAAAAAATCTGATTGCTTGGAATAAACTTGTATCAGTTTCACTGTTGCTGATACCCCTCCATTCTAGCCTTATTTAGATTCATGTTTCATCAGCCATCTCAGCCCAGTAAGTACTGGTGCTTACAAGAGGCAATGGCAGAAGTATCCTTATGTTTTGCTGGCAAGTCTTCCTAGCCAAACAAATGAGCTCAAGGTTGAGGGAGAGATGCTGTTTCAAAAATTAAGGTGAAGCTGTAGAGATGGCTTAGTAGTTAAGAACATTCGGGTTCATACAGAGAACCAGGGTTCCGTTCCTAGAACCCACAGCTCATAACCATATAGAAATACAGTTTCTAGAGGCCTGATATCCTCTTCTGGCCTCCACAGGTACTAAGCACACATGTGGTACAAATAAATACATGCAGGTAAAACACTCATACAAATAAATAAAATAAAATAAATCCAAAAAGATAGTGATCTAGAAGACACTCAACTTAGACATCTGACCAGCATATACTCAAAGACAAAAACATGCATACATATACACAAACACAGAGAGAGAGATACAGAGAGAAATTTAAAGAAAAAGAAAACAGAAACAAGACAAGTGCTATGTGAAAGTGAAGGAAATGGGATGTCAATTGCAATTCCAAACTTTCAAAGTTGAGTCGTACTTATTAAGCAGACAAATATCCCATTTAATTATTGCTATTTAAGAAATTAAAATCAATATATTGCCTTTATTTTAATTTATGTGTTTCATACTAGCTACTAGGTTTTTAGAGCCTTTAACAGTTAAGTCATATGGATCTGGACCTATACCTGCATGGTAAATAAAATATTATGCATTTTCTTTTGACCTAGCAAGTCAATACAGATATATATATATATATATATATATATATATATATATATAAATTCAGTTTTAAAATTTATATATATTTACATTTATATTAAATATATAAGTAAAATTTGTATATTTTTCCAGAAATGAAGAAATAAATAATTGAGTTCTATGTCTATGATTTCAGATACAAGGAAAGAGTCTTCAGACAATCTCATTCATAACTTGGACAGGCGCACATTAGAGCTAACCCTTCTCATTTTGCAACCGTTATATAAGGACCTAACTCTCCAAGTCGAGACTTCAATAGAAACTCAGCTTGCCTAAAACTGAAAGTCAGTAAAAACTCTAAATTAGTTCTAATCTGGGAAGTTTTGTCATCAGAACTTGGATCTCACTGCACAGAGCTACATTATGAGGAATCAAGGAAAGCCGTACTTTGTGTTTGTGCTGCTTTGAGCTCAATACACATTAGATTCAATGAAAATGCATACCTTACTAGTCCTGACCATGACAAATGGCTTTGTACAATAGAGATCAAGAGGACCATTCATACTTTCATTGAAGAAAAATTCAATTATGAGGAGAAACCACACAAGAATAAATGCTGTATAAGGTGGTTTAGAAACATTTCTTGTAGTAGGATCCAAAATTTATTTAACTAAACTGCGATTCCTTGGAGTCTGCCCAGTGTTTCTATAGCACTCTATGACAGTTTCTTCCTCTTCTCCCCCTCCCTCTTTTCTCCTCTTCTTGCTTATCCTCCTCCCTGTCCCTTCCTCCCACACTCCTTCCACTTCCTATCCCTTCTCCCCCTCTGTTTCTCTCCCCTTTTCCCCCTTAAAAGGCATATTGGAGCATAGAAATAGAGCAGTAAATTAAGTACATTATAGCTATTACCTTCAAGGGACCCCAGTGGAGTTAAGTTATAAGAATGGATCTGACCAATACACAAAGCTGCATATTAACAGAAGTTGTATATTAGAGGCTATTTCTCTCCTAACACTATCTTAAAGTACCTCTATTACAGAAAAGAGGAATCCAAACGAGAAAGAAGACAGCTGGCTAGAAAGGAGCAAATGACCACCTTGTAGCCCAGATTCAGTACCACAGGTCATAAAGAACCATTGAGAGATTTGAATAAGAGAAATTCTATGATCAAAATTCAACTTCATAAGTATTATTTGGGTTTGCTATGGAAAGTCTCTTGAGAAGAAGTATGTGCGGAAAAGCCGGGAGAACAGCTGAGTGAGTATCTTAACAGCCCAGATGCAAATACATCAAACACGGGTGGTGAGGATAAAAGGTCAAAGCTTTTGTTCAGCCACAGACTCTCTGCTCTTCCTAGCTAGAGGATCTCACACTGCTGCCATGTGCATCTGTATATCATGCTTTGCCTTTTAGACTTCAAAGCCTCTGGGAGACATGTGGGCAGGTATGGCCTGCTTCCTGCCCTCTAGGCCAAATATTCAAAGCATCTCTAACCCCATCAGTTTTCTCTTAGAAGTAATTAGTGTGAAAGTAAATGAGTTTTCAAAATCACAAACAAAACTTACTCTGCCTTAAATCAGTTCTTTTCTCACCAACAGCTAGGACACAGAGAGGAAATTTTGTTTTCCTTGCTCATGATTTCTCTTATTTTATATGAGGGGGTTCTGATTTTCCAGCTATTATGAAAATGTTAAAAGCCCAGGAGAAAGAAGAGTCTAACATGTGAAATTCCTTAATGTCAAGACATCTGTGGAGGTGCCCTTCTGGGCTCTTCAGAGATTTGGTATGCAGTATTTTGCATGTTGTATATTGGGAGGTAGATGTCCCTTTGGGTTCTTCAGAGAGTTTCATCTCTACCCATGGCTGAGGAGTTTTCATCTATATTTCCTTTATTTTTAAATTTTTAACATTAAGATTTAATTTTAGTTTAAAAAGACATTAAACATATTTAGAAGATTTAGTAATGCAGCAAAAAGAATGTCAAAATAAAAAGTGCACTAGAATCACATGAATGGGCATTTCTTTTGTTTTGTTTTATTTTTTCAGGAACTGATAGTATTATCAAATCATATTTGATCTTGATAAGGTGCCATAACTACAAAAATTGCAAATGAGATTTTTAAAGATTTATTTATTCTCTTTACACCCAGTTGTAACCCCTTTTCTTCCTCTCTTCTGCACCCCACCCTCTCTCCCTTTTCTTCCTATCCTTCCTCCCCTACCCTTTAGAGAAAGGATCCCACACACACAGATGCTACCAACTCACCACAGCCCATCAAGTCATATCAGTTCTGAGCTTAGTTCTTCCTTGGTGGTCTGCCAAGGCAGCCGTGTAAGGGGGAAGGGATCAAAAAGCAGGTGACAGAGTCCATGTCAGAGGCAGCACCCACTCCCATTATTAGGTGACTCGCATAAAGACCAAGTTGTTCATCAGGTACATATGTGTAAGACACCTAGGTCCACTCCATGCATGGTCCTTGGTTGGTGCTTCAGTCTCCACAAACTCCCCTGGACCTACATTAGCAGGCTCTGTTGGTCTTCTTGTGGAGCTCCTGTATCCTCTGGGTCTTTACCCCAACTCTTGCACAAGGCTCCTAGCACTCCATCTAATGTTTGGCTATGAACTCAGCAGCTGCTTTGATCCACTGCTGGGTGGAGCCTGTCAGAAGACAGCTATGCTAGGTTCTGGTGAGCAAGCATAGCAGTGTCACTGATAGTGTTAGGGGTTGGCTCTCATGGATCAATAGGATTAACATAGTAAAAATCATCTGAAAGCAAGCTATAGATTCAATGCAATTCCCATCAGAATACCAACACAATTTTTTACAGGCTTTGAAATAACAATTCTCAACTATAGATGAAAACATAAACAACAAAAATAGCTAAAACAATCCTATGCAATAAAAGAACTTCTGGAGTTATTGCCATCCCTGGTTTCAAGCTGTACTACAGAACAATAGTGATAGCAAATAGGCATTTCTTCCTCCCTTTATTTCTATTTCTTTCTTTCTTTCTCAGAATATCAGACAACTTTTATTCTGAGGGTTAAGCAAGGTCATGAGCAAAGTTCACACGTTTAGGCCGTATATATACACTAGGACAACTCATTCTTGGAGACATCATTCTAAATACTAATTGGTAAGATGGTGGATAATCTTTTTTATTTTTTTTATTTATTGTAATTTATTCAGTTTGTATCCCAGCTGTAGCTCCCTCCCACGTTGCCTCCCAATCTCACCCTCTGTCCCATTTCACCTCCATACCCCTCCCCCAGTCCTATGATAGAAGAGGTCCTCCTCCCCTTCCATCTGACCCCAGACTATCAGGTCTCATCAGGACTGCCTGCATTGTCCTCCTCTGTGGCCTGGTAAAGCTGCTCCCCATTAGGGGAAGGTTATCAAAGAGACAGACACTGAGTTCTTCTCAGAGACAGCCCCTGTTCCCCTTACTAATGAACCCACTTGGACACTGAGCTACCATGGGTTACATCTGTGCAGGGGTTCTAGGTTATCTCCATGCATGGTCCTTGGTTGGAGTATCAATCACAGAAAAGACCCCTGTACCCAGATTGTTTGGTTCTCTTGCTACCTTGTGGATCTCCTGTCCTCTCCAGGTCTTTTATCTGCCCCTTCTTTTGTCTTCAGCCATACCACTGTGAATGAGCCCTGTGTCATCTGATATGACTACTAGCAGGAGAAAGATCCCTGTTTGTCATATCTCTGATGATTGCATTGGATCTAGCTACACAATCCAGTCTAACATCCTTACCTTAAAGTAAAATTGTTAGTCATTCTGTCATCTTTTAAAATTATCTTTTGTCATATAGGTGTATATTCATGAGGATAATAGTTCACAATTTTCATGTATACCTGGATGAAGGGAACATATTTTTATGCTTACCATTTTAGAAAATCCTATTTCCTGATGAGCCAGCATCAGTTAAGATTTAAGGGGTGTTTATGTTCTCTATCCATCTCAATGCTCAAGATCCCCACATGCACATCCCATATTTCCTAAAAAATATGGCATAATTTTAACAGTATCAGATAGTTAACTGTGGAGCAATCTATATTAAAAAGGAAATAACATTGAAATAATATAAATTTGTACTTTTGAGTACAGGAAGAACTTGAGAAGAAAAATTAACCCAAAGAAAGATTATCATCACTGCCTCATGAGGAGACCAAACGTGACCATATGCCGTACCACTCCCCAGACCAAATACTGATCTTAACCAGTTTACCCGTGCAGTCTTGTTCAGCTAAAGCAAGTTAAAAGATGATGAAATAACTATGCTACATAATTAATCACAAAAATAGTTCATCACAAACGCTCAGAGAGATAAGATATAATTGTGTGCCCTTACTAGTGACATTTCTGTGAAAGAGCTCAGCATGCTGTTTTTCCTTGTTTCTGTAATTTTTTTTTGTCAGATCACAGGAAAGTTCCTTAAATTTCAATTGAATTGAAAAAGTTTCAGTGGGTCTATTTCAAAGTGAAAAATGTGTAGTTTGCCCTTTCAACAACACTTTTGCCTTTTTATAATAATAATAGATCTTTTCTTTCCAGAGTACCAGCTAGGATTATGATTATTTTTGTGCCCCTTTGTCAAAACATATGCTACTAACTTTTAAATAGTTTTGTCTGTTTTTATCTAATTATAATAGTTACTTTTTTCATGCTGTAATAAAATAGCTGCTCAAAAGCAGCATAAGAAAGAAAGAGTTTAATGTGCCTCAGAGTTTGAGATGATACAGTTCATTGAGGCAGGGAAGTCATGATAAAAGGAATATGAGAAAACTGATCATACTGTATTGTTGGTATAATGTTCTTTTGGAATGTATACACTTTCCCCTTGTTCATTCAAATGCTGATTTCTCTCCCCAACTCTCTGGTTTCAATCTGGACATTGCATTGTGATATTTATTCTAAGCATCACCTGTCTCAACTTTGTGTAAACATGCCAAAATAAAACAACCAGCCACAATGTTGAGCAAGGGAAAGGAAGCAGGAAGAGAGGGAGGAGCCAGAGGACAGGAGGTGGGAGGGAGAGGAGGGGAGAATGGCAGGCAGAGACTGGGAGAACAAGGCTGGAGGAGAGGTCTTGGAACACGTGGACAATGAACCAGATGTTAGGAAACTATGAGAGCTTGGAGGTTTAGGATGGAGAAACTATTGCCCAGCATTGTGTTCTAGGTTAACTAAATAAACCCAGTCTCTATGTGGTGATTTGGTTATGTAGCTGTTTAGGATTAACAGCAGTGTTAATAAAAGATAAACCAATAGTAAATATTAATCATTACTTACAACACTGTATACACAATCAGGAATGGGGGAGGCAATATGGGGTAGAACTTTTTGTGTTCAGCTGGGCTACCTTTTTTTTTATTTCTCCCTAACATTCAATCTGGGAACCTAGAAGAAGGAGAGAACCTACCAACTCTCAAGTCTAGCTTTGTTCTCTAGTCCATCCTCTCTTTAGAGACATATCCAAAGATATATATCCCAGGTGATAATAAATATAGTTAGTTTTATAATTAAATTTTACTTTCACAATGATACACTGATTTGTATATCAGCTACTGAACATAATGCTCATTATTGCTATGTTAAACAGTATATTAATTATTCAGCCAGCAATGTCATAGCTTGAGCTGAAATAAGACAAATTCCAGGTATTTTTAAAGGAGGATTTTAGAAATACATGACAAAGTTCATCATCTCTGTTCTTGATAGGTTGTTTCTTTATTAAAGTATTTACCTGAATTATAACTAAGAATTTTTTTCATTTTTTCCAAGTGAATTTTAAGATATTATTATTCACAATAGCATTAGCCTAATTATTTTTTAACCTTTCACTTTTAAAAGGTGCTTTGTGTAAGCTAAACATTTAAGGGTGTATAAAAAAATTTCTAGACTCTGGAAATTTGCTATTCAGTAGTAAAAGGAGCAATCCTATCAGCCCAATGCAGACTGCTACCCAGGATTTTGAGATTAAGAGCCCATGTTCCCTGTCTGAATAGGATTTTTCAAAACAAGGTTACTCAGGTCTATAGATTGATGACTTGAATGAATAGAGAGCAAATAGTTTTCCTCAGTCCACAAGTTCTTTTCATGTTCAAAGAAGAGAGTCTATTCAATTATTCCCCTTCTGTCACATTGGCAAGTCGTGTACTGTTGATTAAAGTCAATGTTTGGAAATTATAAAAATATTTTAATAAAAACAGCCCAACACAGAGATCATAAGTGATTTAAATTCTAAGAAAGTTGCTTCTCTTTTTATGTGTGTTTTTTTTACATAAGATTTCCTTTGAACCTTTGTGAATATTGTCAGGGGTTTGCAAGCAGTATTTCTTGTATTAACCTTGACTTTCTTATTAATTTTCAGATGGACTTTGTCAGAACATTTCCCACAGATGCATCCTGAGAGACAAAGATCTACCCTGTTATTTTTTCAGATATGTTTTGAAATGTTTGCTACAGTCTCAAGATGTGCAGCCTGCTAAAAAAATAATAAGGCTACCTTTTTTGTGCCCTTTCTTTGATCAGCTCCAGACCACGCACTCTATCAAAAACCTTTGTCTGCTAACTGCTCTTTGCTCTCCAGTGTCGACCAATCAATGTCAGCTAGTTCTTTCTCATCACTTTGAAGAAGCTAAGTCACATCAGCCTCAACAAAGAAATAGGAGAAAATTATTTTCACAATCTCTTTTAAAATATTGTGTTGAAAAAAAGTGAATTTACAAAATATACATAATTTTAGAAGGAAGAATGGATGAAATAAAATATTGACTTTGACACTCCAACAGTGAATGTGTGAAATGGCAGAAGAGGCAAAAATAAGTGCCATAAAAGTCTTAAATTGGATTCTTAGTTGGCAGAACTTATAAAGCTGAGCAAAGGAGAAAGATGTAATCAAGATAATATCAGATAAAATATCAGCAGTCCTCAAAATCATAGGAATTATATTTTCTTTTTTGAAATAACTGAATGAATTAACAAGCATGAATGAATATTGTATTTCCATTGTATTTCCTGTGTGATAGACACCATCATCAAATAAAGCATAGACCATGTAAGCAAAACAAATATGGTGATCTCTCTCAGAAAACAGGTATTATCATTAATAATCAGTAACAGTACTGATAGTATGTGAAATGTCACAAGGATGCTAAAGGATTTTATATCTGAGGAACAAAGTGAAGGTGCAAGAAAGTGGGAGGTCAAAAGCAGAGGTAGCTGAGGGACTGGGATGTTTACCAAACACCAGAGTATGTAATTGCTCTCATATATTTTGGAATATACTCTAATTATAACATGAAAGCTTTTGGGGATTCAGGATACCAGTGACTTAATTATATTTGTGTAATGTTGGAGATGAAAGATAAACATTTAACTTTCATTACACAACTCACACACACAAACACACATGCACACATACACACACACATACACACACACTCCCCTGCCATTAGCTGTATTACTTGTGTTGCTGGTCATTTGCAAAATGGCATGATGTTATGTAGGTCAAAAGAGAACAGGAAAGTTAAGGAGAATGATGAAGTGTCATTTACTGTGCACTCACTGTGCATGCAAAAATCTACTGTCTCTCATTTATTCTTGTATCATTACCTAATAAGAGCATCTTTGTATCATCATATGGGACTTGATAAACTGCTTTAAATTGAATAATACAAGCATATTCCCATATTTATATACATATACAAATAAGCAATCTCCAAAGGCTCCAAAAATCTCCTTCTTCCAATGTGTTGAGAAAGGTGGAATTATATGTTTTGTACTTCTTGGTTCCTTCATTAGCAAAACTTTATCACAAACGGCCTGTTAGAAACTCAACCCATCATTGTTTGGGCTATGTAGAGGCTTTCATACTTTTGTATAAACTTTGAGGGTTTGGGGTCTTATTTTTCTGAGAATTGTCATGGGATTTTCGTTGTGCTTGCATTGAATCTGTATATTTATGGTCATTTCTCCAGTGTTAACTCTACCAACCTATGAACAGAGAAAGTCTGTACATCTTTTAGGATCAATTTCTTCAGAAGAGCACTATCTCTCAGAAAGCATCCTGATTCTCTGGCTTATACTTTTTCTTCCAGATCTTAGGTGTAGGGGTTATATAGATGTTGCTTTCTGAAAGATAGTGTCTTCTAGCTGTGGCAAAATGAAATGGGATAAAATAACAATTTTTACATGTTCAAAGACTCAAATCTGGAGAGGTAGCTCAGTTTATAGGGTACCCTTTAAGCATGGGTACCTGAGCTCAGTTCCAATAACTTACACTGAAAAATGACTGAAGTCAGTAATTGTAATCTCAGTGCTAAGTAAGTAGGCACAGATAAATCTCTTGCAATCACTGGCCAGGAAGTCTAGCTTACTTTACAAGCTCTGGATAAGCAAGAAATCATGTTTCAAAAACAAACTAAAAATGTTTAAATATAAGACAAAAATAAATCAAACAATAAAAAAAATGGTGTATGGATCCTTAGGAATGACACCTAAAGTTGTCTTTTTGCTTCAATGTCTATCTGCACACATGTGCATCACATTTATATGAACATGTGCACACATGCACACCTCCCAAAACTTCAAAGGACTAGAGAAAAGTGTGGAAACCAAGAAAATAAAATATAGAGTATTAGCTAAGACTCCTAGCAACAGGAGATATGGACCCTGAAAAGGCCACCTCCTATAACCAGGAAAGACTTCTAGTGGAGGGATGGACACTCTAACCTAGCCATAAAACCTTTGACCCACAATTTTCCCTGCCTATAAGATGTGCAGGAATAAAGAGGGAACGGGAATTGAGGGAATAACCAACCAACAACTGGCGCAACTTAAGAACCATGCCATGAGAGAATGCCTACAACTGACACGTTTAATGATATTCTGCAATAATTGCAGAAGGCTCCTAGAATAATGATCATCTAGAGGAGGCATCCAGAGGCTGATCAAAACAGATGCAAAGACCCACAGCCAAACATTAGGTGGAACTGGAGGAAACTTTGCAAAAGAGGGTAAGGAAGAATAGAAGGAGCCAGAGATGTCATGGACACCAGGGCACCACACACACACACACACACACACACACACACAGGCACACACGCGCGTGCGTGCGCCATAAAATCAACTAACCTGGCCCCCTAGGGACTCACAGAAACTGAATCACCAACCAGAGATCATGTATGGAGTAGAACTAGGCCCCCTTCACATTTGTAACAGATGTTCAACTGCAGGAACTGGTAATAGCAAGAGCATGGGCTGTCTCTGACTCTGTTGCCTGCTTCTGGATCCCTTTCCCCTAACTGGGATGCCTTGTCTGGCCTCAATAAGAGAAGGTATGCCTAGTCCTACTGCAAGTTGATATGCCAAGGAGGGTTGGCATGCATGAGAAGCCTCCTCTTCTCTTAGGACAAAAAGATTGAGGATAGGAGGAGACAGGAGTGGGAAGGGCTGGGAGAGAGGAACAAGGGGAAGTTCCGGTAGGGATGTAATGTAAAGCAAATGAATGAATGCATGAATGAATGAATGAATGAATGAATGAATGAATGAATGAATGAATGAAAGAAAGAAAGAAAGAAAATTCTGAAGCTGAAAAGTGCAATGCTTAAAAATTTTAAATGAAATTCACCAGAGAAATCAAATGACAGATCTGAGCAGTAAGAAGAAAACATTAGCAAATTTGAAGATACAATGGAAATTGCTGTATATAAGGAATAAGAAAATATTGAAGATGAGCCTATGAGATGTATGGAACATTTTAAAACTGAATAATAGTCTACAGAAATATGAGAAAAAGAAGAGGAAGGCTATGTGTCAGAGAAAAGTTTTAAAGAAATAATGCTATTTTTTCAGAATATATGAGAAATATACTTATAAACACCCCAAAATGTGAATAGATGCCAAACAAATGGAACACAAAGAAAAAAAAATAATCATATTGAGATAGGCTTTGTCCTAAAGATAAAGGAAGAGTCATGAAAGCAGCAAGATGTCTCAGTTTATTTTCCTGTTTCTCAGACAAAATACTCTGATGAGCAACTTAAGGAAGAAAGCACTTAATGCTGACCAGTCAGGGTGCTAGAAAAATCAAGACAGCAAGAGCTGAAGCATCTAAACACAAGGGCTAGGCATGCAGAGCTCAGCTCACTTCACCTGTACAAGTCAAAACTTCCTTCCTGGGGAACTGCCTAACTTATAATTAAGAAATGTCTTCCCACATCAACTAAGGTAATCTAGAGAACCCCTACAGAACTGCTCATATCCCCATCTATCACATGGCCCTTAGTTCAATTATTTTGGCAAGTAATATTATCACAACTATACCCATCCCTTGCTGGTTTGATATGCAAACACTAATTTTTTTATAGTAGAAAAAGTATATATTTAGAATTAACCAGCTGGACTCAGTTTAGATGATCCCAATCTTGTTGACAATATCCAGAGCATCATAATCAGGAGCCAAGCAAACATATGGTTTCTTCTCTCTGTCAGGCCTTATAAGGGTATTAACTTTGGCCACATCAATGTCATAGAGTTTCTTCATGGCCTGTTTGATCTGGTGCTTGTTAGCCTTGACATCCACAATGAACACAAGTGTGTTGTTGTCCTCTATTTTCTTTATGGCTAACTTGGTGATCAGGGGAAATTTGATGATGGCATAGTGGTCAAGCTTGCTTTTCCTGGGTGTACTCTTTCAAGGGTATTTGGACTGACACCATAGCCGCAGGACCTTGGGCTGTGAAGATGGGTGGCTGTGAACGCCTTTTAACACTGCCTTCTTAGCTTTCAAGGCCTTCACTTTGGCCTTGGCTTTGTGAGGAGCAGGATCTTCCTTCTTCTCTTTTGGCACCATCTTCCAAACCTATCATTTTTAAGTCACAGACTTCTAAGCCTTCTCTAAAAGTCTCACATTTATATCATAATATAAAACTGAATAAACTCTAAATTTTGACATATTCTTTATTAACGCAATATTTTAAAAGCCAAAAGTCTCTTCACTATGAATTCCAGAAAATAAAAGAAAAAGCTCTATATTTCTAATTTACAATGGTTTTCCTTGAACAACAGGAGAGCACAGCCCTAACAGCTGCTGTGTACTGACCTTGGCAAATAGTTACCTATTAAGTTCCTTTTGAGGAGCAGGAAACCCCTTTGGCATGGGCTTTTTTCTTTAAGTGAGTTCAGATCTGAACAAAGCGGAGCCTCCAGGAGTATGATTGGGATACCATCCTTCCAGTGCATAACAGGAGGCTTCTCTTGAGGAGCACCGATATCTTTAATGAATACAGCTGTTTCTCCCCACCAACACTGATGCTTTCCTATCAAAGTGACTCAAGCCATTGTTTTGAAATTCAACTCTCCTCAAGATTTCAGGTCACAAGAATAATGAAGCCAGACTCTTGGCTAAGGTAGCACATGAATAGTCTGTAGTTCAGTTGCTAATAGAGCCCGTGCTGCTCCCCTCCCCCATGCCATGATAGGTCACAGGCTTGGCCTCCACTGTCCACATTTCTCTCAGCACTCCTGTGCTCCATGTGTCCACCCAAATGACCCACTTAGATCCCTGTCTATCATTCAAGGAATTCTCTAACCTGATATTCCAGTGGCCTAGGAACCAGTCAAGTTTATCACAGCCATAGCCCAAGTTTGTACTACTAATTTCTGTTTTACTTTCTTTTTCTGGTGTCATAATAAAATATTCTGACAAAAGCATTTGAGGAGAAAAGGGATTAAAATATTATTTTAGCTCACAGTTCAGAATCAGAGGGTTAGAGAATCAGAGGGTTGAAGTATCTGTTAACTTTCTGTAAAGGAATTTTAATCCAGCAAGATGGCTGCTCTGGCAAAGGATCACATCCAGAGACCATCTGGATCGCCTGGATCTGGCTGGAATGCAGACAAGCCACATACCTTTAACCCCTCTATTGCTAATACAGACATGCACTTAGTACACACCTTTAATCCCAAACAATGATGTCTAATTAAGGGGCAGACAAAGTGACAAACTAAAGAAAGATTTGACAGAATGAGTCAAAGATAAGAGATGCCCAGTGCTTTTGAGAGAGACAGGAAGAAGAGGCTACTTAAGAACAGTGCAAGGAGAGAGAGGGGGAAGTTTGAGTTCCTTCAGTTAAGTTCTGTTCCCTTCAGTTGGTACAGTCAGTGACGTTCAATTTATGGAGTTCAGAGGTAATTTCTCTAAGCAGACCAACTCATTCAGAAGCCATGAAAAGCCAGTTCGAATCAGTCATCTTAGAGAAGAGTTTGAGTCAGAAGGACTAGCTGAATTGAACTAGCCAGCCAGAGTTCAAAAAGAGCTAGGAAGGGTGAGTATTCTAAGCAGTAAGTCTCAGGGGATGAAAACTGAAGCCTTCAAGGTCCTGTGTTAAAGAAGACTAGAGTGTATAGAGGTTAGAAGCTCCCAGGCTTAGGGATAGTTACATAGAAATTCTTTGGGTTCAGCACAAGCCATATACTCTTAAAGCTTAGGTTGACTTTTATCTCATCCCCTCATTTGAGAAAATAAGAAACAACATATACAACTTTTTATGTTCCTACTCAGAAGAAGAGAACAATGAATACATATATGAATTCAATGCTCAGTTCACTCTCTCCATCTTGTACAAACCAGAATTCCCTGTCTAGGAAAAGATAAGTGAGTTTTTTCATACCATTTACTTAATGCAATCAAGAGAATCCCCCAACACATATGCACAGAGGCCTGTCTCATATTATTATCCAGGCAGTCAAGTCAACAATTAACACTATCATACAAGAGAACTGACATAATAAGTTTTTATCAGAAACTTCAGGGATCAAATAAAAAGGTATACAAACATACTGAAAACTAAAATTAAAAATGTGCATCCTATGTAAATAATAAATGAATAAGAATCATGAATATAATAAAAATAAAAGACAAAAAAATTTCCATGTGGCAATAAAAATATAAACATTCACAAATCTTTTATTTTATCTTTTTTATTAAATTCTTTATTAATTACACTTTATTCACCTTATATACCCCTGTAGTTCCCTCCCTCCTTCTGTCCCAACCCCTCTTTTCCTCCCCCTTTCTGCACCCTTGTCCCTCCCCAAGACCACTGATAGGGGAGGTCCTCCTTTCCTTCCCTCTGATTCCAGTCCATCAGGTCTCATCAGAAGTAGCTGCATCGTGGTCCGGCAAGGCTGCTTCCCCCTCAGGGGGAGGTGATAAAAAAGCAGGCCAGTCAGTTCATGTCAGAGACAGTCCCTGTTCCCATTACTATGGAACCCATTTGGACACTGAACTGCCATGGGCCACACCTGTGCAGGGGTCCTAGGCTACCTCCATGCATGGTACCTAGTTGGACCATCAGTCTCAGGAAGGACCCCTGTGCTCAGACCACTTGCTTCTAACTGGATGTCTACATGTAGAAAAATGCAAATATATCCATGCTTATCACCCGGCACAAAACTAAAGTCCAAGTGGATCAAAGACCTCAATATAAAACCAGATACACTAAACCGCTTAGAAGAAAAAGTGGGGAAAAGCCTTGAACTCATTGGCACAGGAGACTACTTCCTGAACAGAACAGCAACAGCACAGGCTCTAAGAACAACAATCAATAAATGGGACCCCATGAAACTGAAAAGTTTCTGCAAAGCAGAGGACATTGTCATCAGAACAAAACAACTGCCTACAGATTGGGAAAGGATCTTCACCAACCCTATATCTGACAGAGGACTAATATCCAGTATATATAAAGAACTCAAAAAATTAAATAGCAACAAATCAAATAATCTAATTAAAAAATTGGGTACAGAGCTAAACAGAGAATTCTCAATAGAGGAATATCAAATGGCAGAGAAACACTTAAAGAAATATTCAATATCCTTACTCATCAGAGACAGATCTTATTACAAATCACCAAAGTAAATGATAAAAAGCTTTCAAAACTGAAGAAATGCACATTTGAGCTATTTGGTCTGAGATTTCATTATCTCACTCTCAGCAATGGATACATCTATCAGACAGATAATAAGAATCTGAAACAAAACAGTGGGCTAACTAAAACAAGCAACTGCAGACCGGTCATTAGACTTAAAAAATTTAACATGAATTTTGGAAAAGGACTATTCACTGTCAAATCTTGGGTACATAAAAATCTGGCCTGATATCATTGTGACCCCAAGTAGATCAACTGGGTATCAAAATGAAAAGTAAAATTCTAAATAGAATAAAATATAAAATATCTGAACTACAAGAAGTTTTACATATAACATATAAAAAGTAACATATGGTTTTTAGCCTTTTAATGATTTATAAAAATTCAAATTCTCTTATGCTTTTTTGAGAAATGTCTTTTTTACTCAATGGAATAAACTCATTAGTTCTCTAAATAAACCCTGAAATTTATCCAATTATTTAAAATTTCAGAAGTTTTAGAGGCATGATATTAGGATCTCAGTGAAGTTTTGCAAACAACCAAATTATATGGTCCATAATATAAGGAAATACATTCTGAAAATGCTAACCAAAAAGAATGTGGTTGGCCTCATTCATCAGGTATTAGAGAAATTCCATTTGTTGCTTGAATCACTAATGTTCAATTTATGTTCTGTAATTCCAGCCAGAACGTACATGCCTGTTTTCTTTTTATCGACTGTTTGTTCACCGACTTATGAATAACTATGTGTTCTGCAAGTATAGGATCAAGTTGTTTCCTCCTAAGTATTTATGGCAAACAGTAACACCTGACTCATGACCTGTATTAATTATCTTTCTCATTTTTGTCATTGCTTTGAAAAAATAGCTAACAACAAACATCTTAAATAATAAAAGATTTAATTTGGTTCATTCCGTTCTGGCAGAAAGTGAAGCATTTAGGGCTGAGATGCATCTTAAGTTTGCATTCCCCAGTCACAAGGCAGAGAGCACTGCGGGCTGATGCTCAGTTCCTGTCTCCTTTCTATGCCAGCTCACAAAGTGGTATCACCCATAGTTACCTCAATTAAACAAACCTAGAAAACGGCTCATGCTCAGAGATTCCCTCGTGATTCTATCAAGTTGAAAATTGAACTTAGCCATCATTATGCAATGATTGACTTGGTAATTATACTAAATGAAAAATAGCATAGGGTCCTCAATTGTGAGCCCTCCAGATTACTTTTAACCTTGGTCATTCTTAATGGATCTTTAAAGTAATTTCGGTTCATAAAACATTGCCCCATGAAACAGTCCTCGTATTCTGCAGGAGATATATCTATAGATATATGGAGGAACTTATGGAGGAAACAGAGCTACACATAGCATGGAAAGAGAATTTGTTGCAAGAGGCAGCCAAAACCAGAAAGATTACCTGCTGTTACAGAGGAGCTCACCCCAGGTGAAGCCCCTGACATATGAAATAGGGAAGAGTTGTTGGAGTTCTGTAATACTTGTTCCTGAAGCTGTGGTGCATTTTATCTATAATCAGCTACGAGTTTCCACTTCGAAATATAAGAAATAGATTTTTTTTCCCTCGCTAAACCAAGGGCTTAGAAGGAGACCCTGGGAAATGAAGATGTCCAGGAGATTAGTGTTTCAGATTGCAGTGTGGCTGGGTTAATCCAGGGACACCCACTCTCTTCACCTGTGAGCAAGTCCCTCAATGGGAGGCCAGCATGTTGGGGGGAAGGGCTGGTATCTTCCCTGCTAATGATCATAAACAGAGTTAAACCTTTCCTTCCCAGTCAGAAAGAGATAATAAGAAAACAGTCAGGACTGTAGAAGTCCCCTTACCCCCAGTAAATCCCAGTGTTAAAAATGTTTACCTTAAAGTAGTGCTCACCTAATTGCATGCATTTTATTCAATACAGAAAGTCCTTCACTGAAAATCAAGGTGACAGGACACAGTATAACTCTTTCAGCTAACTCAATCCTCTTGGACTAACAATTGAAACCAAATACTACAATTCTCTTACTTTTTGAATTGTGAGCCTAGCCTTTAACAGCTGAGCCATCTCTCCAGCCCTACAATTCTCTATATTTGTCATTAGCCCTCAGCATGCAAGGCATTACTTGTCAGTGCAAAGTTAAATCTATGGTTTGTCTTTGCAGCAAAAAAGCCCATAATTCAGTCATGCTCAGACACTCAGGAACAAAGCCAACAAACATTTTTGTATCTATCTACCATGTTAAGGAGTGTGGAAGGAAGCATGTTTCTCCATTTCTGCTGAACAATGAAGGAATCTGAAAACATAATAACTTAACTGTTTGCACCAGAAAATATAAACTGCAAAACCAAACTGCAACCAACCTAATCAAGTTACTCACTAAGAATACCAATTTGCCTCTTATTGGTCCATTTCATACCCACATGCTGTGCCTCCATTTCAAAGCCCTTTAAGAAAAGGAATAATTTGAATTCTGCTGAATCCCAGGCAGTTTCCAACCTGGAAAGATCTACCCTAAAAGATGGGGTTGTCCATTGGCTGTAAAAGTGACCCTACTCAAGCTTTAATACTACAAGTATTTGTCCCTTATTTTATGTTTCAGAGCCATGTGAGGATTGTTGAGGTAGTTGTATTAGTTACTACAGTAGAAGTAATAAATTACCTCACTTATGATGGTCCTTTCTAGCTCCATCCATTTGCCTGCAAATTTCATGATTTCTTTGTTTTTAATAGCTGGGAAGTATTCCATTGTGTAAATATACCACAATTTCTTCAGTTGAGGGACATCTAGGTTGTTTCCAGTGTCTGGCTGTTATGAATAAAGCTGCTATGAACATATTTAAGCCAATGTCTTTGTTGTTTGGTGGAGCATCTTTTGTATATATGTCAAGGAGTTAGTTGTATAGCTACGTCTTGAGGAAGAACTATTCAATATCATCCTAAGTGAGGTAACCCAGACCCAGAAAGACTCACATTGTATGTATTCACTTATAAGTGGACCTATAGGACAGGATAACCATACTACAACCCATAGACCCAAAGAAGTTAAGTAACAATGAGGGCCAAAGAGAGGGTGCCAGAATGTCACTGAGAAGGGGAAATGGAATAGACAGCAAAAGTGGTGATGAAGAGAGGGAACTAGGCAGGAGATGGAATGGGAGAGAAACAAGAGTGGGGATGAGATGTGGGGAGAATCAGGGTGAGAGGTGAGAGGGCTGGGATCAAGCAGGAAAAATAAGAAAGGACATCTTTTTGTCAAGCTGAAGGCCTATGAAAAGGTAGGCTCCTGAGAGGATATGGGTGTGACTTTATCTGAGACTCCTAGAGGGGGGGGGCGCGTGAAGACTGAAGTGAGCACCTCCTTGCCAGGCTGGAACCACCTCCTAGTGGCAGGAGGGGAACAACAGCCCACCAACAAACCTTTGATCAAAAATATACCCTGCCTACAGGAAGTGCAAGGAAAAAGAGAAAACAAAGATTGAGGGAATGTCCAACCAAAAATTGGCCCAACCTGAGACCCACCCTATGGTAGAGAGCCATCCTCTGACCCTATTAATAATGTTCTGCTATGCTTTTAGAAAGGAGCCTAACTTGACTGTTTTCTGAGAGGCTGCAACCAGCAGCAGATCAAAACAGATGCTAGGACTCTCAGCCAAGCATGGGGCAGATCTCCAGGGTCCTGTGGAAGTGCTGGGGGGAAGATGGAAGTAACTGGAGGGGAAAGGAACCTCATGAGAACCAACAGAAACAATTAACCCAGGCTCTTGGGGGCTTACAGAGACTGAAACATCAACTAAGGAGCATGCATGATCTGGAAATAGGCCTCCTGCACATTTGTGGCTAATGGGTAGCTTGGTCTTCATATGGGGTACCTGGCAAATGGAGGTAGGGCTGCTTCTAACATGGCCTCTATTGTCTGCTTCTGGATCAATTCCCTCTGGCAGTGCTGCCTTGTCTGGCCACAGAGGATGAGGATATGCTCAGTCCTGATGTGACTTGATATGCTGGGGAGGGTTGATTCGGGAGGAATGGGGTTCCTCTTTCCTGGGGAAAAGAGAAAGGGGTAGGAGTGGGAAGAAAGGAAGGAGGGGGCATCCTTGGGATGTAAAGTAAATAAACTGAAATTTAAAAAGGATGTTTGAAAAAAAATCAGACAACACAATTCTCATTTTAATGACACTCACAGAAAAAGAAGTAATAAGTTCAGTTTTGCCTTCTGTTTTTGTCAGTTTGTTGTTGTTGTTGATCCTGATCTTAATTTTGGGAGTAAAGCATTGTAGACAACCGGAAACACCTTTTCCTCAGGCCTTTGGAATTTGATATGCTAAGCCAAGGTTCAACAAGTCATGGCCAGTTTTGCATGGTCCAGTAACTGAGAATTAATTTATACATTTTTTAAAAGCTTCCATATAGATTAATGAAACCCAATCTTGAGAAACAGCATCAACTCAGCACCTGCCTGCCTCTACTATGAGGGCTTTGGGTTCAGGGTAGGGATTAGAGACTTAACCTCATTACATTAGCATGAAGGTCTACTCCAGCCACACCTGGTAATGCTCCTTCCTGGACCTCTATTACAGTTGCCCTGTCTTATGTCTTCTAAACTTTCTAAATGTATCCTCTTTCAGCTACCCACAAGAATATGATTCCATTCTAACAGACTTCTAAATACAATGTTTTAGTTGAACAAGTGAATGTGAACACACAATTGTATATTTTGAACAATCCTATCATTATTTATAAATAAAGTTATATTCTCATTATCCCTCCTATGTGGCCGCCAAATCAAACTTAGCTTTAAAATGGAAATGGGTAGGCTTAGATGTTTATGGGGTATTTGTTGTTATTCCATTGTCAAATATAATATCAAAGCTTTTGTAGAAAATTTTAAATCACCTTGACATGACAGATGAAATACAGAAAGGAACAATAGCTAGATTATAAATGACAATAGAGAGCTAACCTGTAATCTTGATAACAACCAACCCTATAAACTAAGACTATAGCCTCTGCAACCAATGTTCAGGAGGTGCTGAACACAAGTTGTCATGATTTTCCTTATGGTTTTAAACTAATACCAACCGCAGTCAGCCAAAAATGCTTTTAGGCGTGTCAGTTAGCTCACCTATCTTCCCGTTACTACACGGACAATCTGCTCATGCCTGTAGCTTCCGCTTGGATATAAGGGAACCTTCCTTTGCTCTGCTCTGAAGATTCAACCCACCCGGCTTGCCTTCTGCATTATCTGATTCCAAATGATGATGACTGACTCCTTTGTTATAGCAAGTTCTGTACAAATACTGCATGCCTGGCATCAATTGTGTGACCATCGAATTTTAAAATGTGAAGCTAAACATACTCAATTGACATTCCTTCCCCTTTGCTTTTGGGTCTTGTGGTGGATGAATCAGTGTAACACATATGCGGAGCTGCCCGTTTCTCTTCTCCCTGGTGCTTGTGACAACCCTGTGGAGGCTTTTGGACATCCTTAACTCACAGGCTGTGTGATACCTGATCTTGAGCAGATAGGGACCACCAAGATATGAGGAGATATTTTTCTTTAGCTCTGTAATATTGTAGCTTTCTCTACAATGTCCTGTTTAAAAATTTACTTGTGTGTCTTTATTTTTTTATATTTCTATTTTTCTATAATTGACAATAGGTGTTCAGTGCCAGAACAAAATATTTGAAATCTGAAGAATGGATGTCGATAGCATACACTGAATCACAGCTTACATGGAATTACTATAATAAAGCAGGAGTCAACTACTAGGTTCTGGAGGTCTAAGATGTTGTTCCTAGACTAAGTATTGGGTGGCTGTGAATGACCTGAACCACAACATGAAATACTGACTTTTCTCAAAGTATTATAGAAACTGAATACACATCCCTCGAAGAAAATTAGGTGGTAACAAAGGCTACACAAACAGACCATAGCTGCTAAAGTTACAATGAAATACCTCACAACTTTTGTCTGAAGTGAATACCTCACAGGGATTCAACCTTCAATCAACTCTCCCAAACATCGAATACCAACTTAATGACAATGACCATGCACAGAATAATATAGACATTGATATTGTATTATACAGATATTAAGAATGAATGCACCTCAAATCTATCCTCTTTCAAAGAATTTATTATTCTGTCCTTATTGTATGTAAAACCTAGAATACACACATTCTTACAAATAATATTTTAATGTATATGAGATAATGAATTCATGCATTTTCATGCTTGTGTAGCATTGTGTTTTCTTCACATCCTCTCCTCCAGCACCCTATTTTTCTCCTCCACCACTCTGCTGACCCTTTACCTCCCCTTAAACAGTTTCCTTACATATACATATACATACACATTCACACCAGAGACATATATGTGCACACATTGCACACATGTACACACACACATACATACATACGTATATATACATACTCACAGGATATTTGTCATCTCTCCTCCTCAAAGCCCTTTCTTGCTTTCTTATAAGCCAGATTCCTTTCTCCTCTGATAAACCAAGATAGATGTTAAAGTCTCTGACAACACAATTTTGTAAACCCTAGAAAGAAAAAAGGACTATTATAGGGCTCAGTGTTTCAGTCACATAAACTGACTGGACTGACATTTGGCTCTGATTACATTATCTGTGCTCAGTTATTTATACAAGTATTACCATTCACATTTTGATTACAATTTATTATTTTCTTTTACCACCACTGACATTTAAACAAAATTATATTGAGTAGAATATTAAAAAAAAATCAAATATTTGCAAAATAGCATAGAGAGACAATGGGGAAAAGGAAGAAAGGTTTGCTATTAGAAAGTAAAGAAAATCTGTATCTCTCAGTTATCTAGTTTACAAATAATTCTATTTATTTATTTGACAATCATGTTTAGCTCTAGGCTTCTGGGCCATCTAGTACTTGGTTCCTGGTCATACAGGCAGTGTTAGGTAGGCTCCCTCTGGTGACATGATCCTCAAGTTAATCCAGACATTGATTGGCCACACCCAGAAGTTTTGCACCCCTATTTTTTCAGCATGCCTTTCAGGCAGGATGGTTTGTGGGTCAAATGTTTTGTGGCTGGGTTGATGCTCAAGTAATCAATGAAATAATTCCTAAGGATATTCAGCTATACTCATAGATCAGCGCCTTGTCCTGTCATATTCAGAGAGGCTGCCTCCTGCAGCAGATGGGAGGAGTGCAGAAACCCACAGCCAGACATTATATGGATAAAGAGTCAAAACTGGAGATCTCCATAAGGTACCCTCGGAGATAAAGAAACCCTACAGAAGAAGAAATGGAAAGATTATGAGTTAGAAGGAATGAGAGAAACCAGGAGAGCATAGCCCAACAACTCAAGTGAGCAGAGTTCACATAGTCTCACAGAGACTGAAGTAGCACATGCCTGACCTGCAGAGGTCTGCACCAGGTCCTCTGCATATGTGTTATGGCTGTAACTTACTCTTTCTGTGGGGCTCCCCACAGTGGGAACAGGCCTGTCTCTGACTCTTCTCCCTGCTCTTTCCCCCTATTGAGTTACCTTGCCCAGCCTTTTTTTCTTGGCTTACTGCATCTTGTTTTGTTCTGTTTGGCTGTTGTCTCTTGGAAGCCTGCTCTTTTCTGAAGGAAATGGAGAGGGAGAAGGGGGGTGGGGCATGGATCTGGGAGTAGTGGAGGAAGGGAAACTGTGATTGGAATAAGTTGTAGGAAAGAAGAATCTATCTTCAACTAAAAATTACTTTATTTGAATTGTTCATGTCTGTGCACCAAATGGTACCCTTAGATGCCAGAAGACATCAGATCTATCAGTACTAGAGGTACAGATGGCTGCTGGAAACCAAACTGCTGTCCTCTGGAAGAGCAGTGTTCTTAACACTGAGAGATCCCAAGCCTCATGCAGTCAATCCTCTAGGGTCTTGCTAGTTTGATCTCTGTTGTGGAGCTAACACTCCATGACCAAAAACTTCTGCAGAGAGAAAAGGATTTATTTGGCTTCATCTTCCAGGTCACAGTCCAAAACACAGGGGAGTTATAGCAGTATCTCAGCACAGAACCTGAAGGAGAATCCACCACAGAGATACACTCTACTGATTTGTTCTCCCTGACTAGTGCTCAGTCAACTTGATTATACAACCCAGCCCTCCCCACTTCTGGACCAGGGATGGGACTACCCACAGAGAGTTACCACAATAACCATTAATCACGACAATGCCCCATAGACATTCCATGTAAGCTAATCTAATGGAGGCAATTCTTCAGCTGGTGTTGCTTCTTATAACTTGGGAACAGGTCAAGTTGACAACTGGAACTAACTAGGAGATAAAACAATAATCAAAGGCTTAGAAGTGCAGTGCAAGAGTGTTTCCTGGCAGGAGCCAGACACAAGAAAAGACCATTGCTTGCCACAACTACACTTTTCAGAATAGGTCAGGAATTTGCAAAGCTGGCAAGATTGACAGGGCTAGGTCTCAGAGATACTGAAGGCACACCTGTCAGAAGTCACAAGCAGCTTCTCAAAGGCTTTTTAAATTTCAATTTTCTTTTGGGGAAAAAAAGGAAGCTAACCAGATTGTTAAAATTAGAAATGTAGATTAAAGTTCACCACTTTCCATTTGATACAGAGATTATGTTGTTAATTTTATTGGTATGAAATGAGTCAAAATCCTAACCGACTAAACAAATCCATGTGTCCATATATTGCTGCACAAAATACCCAAGAATCAAAAGTACTTTATTTTAGAGCTGGAAGGTTAAAAGAAAACAAAACAAACAGACAAAAAAAACAGATCTTAAGAAATTTTAGTGTCTTTAGATGCATTATCTGTGGGACCAGCTCATTGGAAAGTAGTTTTGTTTTTCTCTTTTTCAATTTTAATATTTATTTGTTTCCAATTTATTCACTATATATCCCTACTGTAGACCCCTCCCTCAACTCCTCCCAGTCCCACCCTCCCTCCTTCTTCCACCCTATCCCTTTTCCCTAGTCCACTGAAAGGGGGAGTTCTATGCAATCTGCCCAGAGCTTGTCAAGTCTCATCAGCACTGCCTAGATCCTCTTCTTCTGTAGCCTGGCAAGACCTCATTGCCAGGGGCAAGTGATCAGAGAGAAGGCAACCAAGTTCATGACAGAGGCAACCCCTGCTCCTCTTACTCAGAGACACACATTGAAACTGAGCTCCCAATCGGCTACATCTGAGCAGGGGATCTAGGTCCTCTCCAGGCATGGTCCTTTGCTGGTGCAAAGTCTCCGCAAGACCCCCTGGGCTCAGATATTTTACCTTTGCTGGTCTCCTTGTGGGGTTCCTGTCCCCTCCATGTCCTATTTCCCCAACCCCTTCTTCCATAAGACTCCCTGCACCCTACCCAAAGTTTGGCTGTGAGTCTCAGCATCTGCTGATATTTGGTTTATTTCAAGGAACATATTTTTTCCTGAAAGATTAGGTTAATACTTTATGGTTTCTTACTATTGAAGAGTGGTGTTAATATCATAGATACCTCAGAAATAAGAGAACGTAACACATTTTAAAAATCATTACCTCTAATTCCCCCACTATTGAGGATTTAATGGAGAAGGTGTCAGGATGGCAAATTTATATGAAGCTATTATGTCAATGCATCATCTTGCCTTGAGATATAAAAGCTACAACTTACCTTAGTTCTCATAATACACACATTCTCACTTCAGAGTCAAAAATGAAATACCCCAAGCCTAGAAACATGGCCTTCGATACTAACACTGGTTTCACACTGGGTTACCATTCTAATCACCTAAAAAGCAAAATCAGAGCCACTATTCACAAAGAATCTGAGTCCCAGGGCAAGGTTGTTCCCCCCATTCTTACTGAGCATGGTTCTTTCAAGCTGTTACTACAATAGAATAATGACATTATTAGAACTGGGGAATAGTCTTCCCTGAATATAATTTTTTAAATGCCAATATTTATTTTGCAAAATATAGGCAATCTCTTTTTTCTACTGCCATGTTTCAACTTCAGGATTTTCCTAGACTACATTGGTGTTTTGAGCAAAGAACCTGTATGTGTCCTTAGATGACTCAAGGCTCTGCTCATTAGCTCACTGTGATCTCCATTCCCATTCTACAGATGACAGGCAAGGGCTGGCTACATATTAGTGAGTTTATACTAAAAGATCCATGCTGGGAGGACCATAGTTTCTGTGTGATCCTTCCCTGCTCCTCATTTGGAAATTCACTGCTAACTTTGTGCAAACACGTGAGATGTCTGTTTTACCAGCTAACACAAGTGTCTAAATATTCTGTGCTGTTTCTTTATTTTCAAATAAAATTAATAATGGTTGTCAGCTGAAGCTAATCCCAAACTTGGAATTAGTGTCTTCAGTGTATATTTTTGCAGAAGGATTTTAACATTATTGAGAAAGAAATAATGGAACAGTCAAGTTAGAGAACCTTCAGTCAGCTGCCATAGTGCATCTATCTTTCATTAAATTGCAAATGCTAAGTAACTTTTGAATCTGAAGTAGGTTTTACAAAGGATTCACCATTCTGACCCAGCAGAAGGTAAAGGTGTTTGCTGCCAAATAAGGACTGGAGTTTAATTCCTAAGATCCACACAGTAGGAGGGGAAAACCAGGTACGGCTATTTTTTTTTTCTGATATCCAAATTCATACACACACACACACACATGCTCACACAGATTAGATAGATAGATAGATAGATAGATAGATAGATAGATAGATAGATAGATAGATGGCAGATGCATATTTTTTAAATGTTTTTTTTCTCTGACCACAACTTTCCTTTCAATCATAAATTTGAGTGTGCTATGATCTTATTTTATTTATTTGAAACTCTTTTCTTTGGGAGAGAAACTTCTTTTCCTCTGTTCTTTGACTGACTAACTTTGTTTTAAACTCTGCACACCTTCGGTTCTATTTCTGCTTTTGAATGCTGCTCTCATTTGATTAAGTTTAGAAAACTACTATAAAGATTTTCATTATTTTTAATTAAAATGTTTACATTCATTCCTTTTTTGTGTTTATATGAATGTGCCACAGAATATGTGTGGAAATCAAAGGACAGCTTGCAGGAGGCAGTCTTTCCCTCCACTGTGTGGGTCTCACTGATTGAGACAGCAGTGCCTTACCTCCATCTTACTGGCCCTATAATTCCACTTTTTAAAAGTTAATTGAAATTCGTTTAGTAGCCTAAACTATTGTTTATTCTGGGGAAAACTTTGAACGGTATGTGTGTTTACAGTCTTTAAGTCTAGTTTGTATTAGTTTGAGGCTTTATTTGTGATTGTCCTATATATTATTTGAATTTCCCTGTTTATGCTTCATTAGTGCTTCTAAAATTTCTACTTAGCCCTTTGGTACTGTCTATACAGTGTTTCCTGCCCTAGCTCCCCAACTCCTACCCCCGACCCCAGACACCCCACCACAGAGACAGAGACAGAAAGACAGAAAGACTTCCTTAATATAATATGCAATTTCGTTAATATAAAGTTTAGAAATGTTTACTGGAAATGGTCAACCCTGAAAACATAATACAAGTAACATTATATATACTAAATTGATTATATTTTGGATTATATATGTATGCATATATGCATATAATAACCACTAGCAAAAAAAAAAGGTCATGAATTTGCAGGAGAGTAGGGAGGGGTTGATGGCAGGGGTAGATGTGAGGGCTTGAAGGGAGGAGAGGGAAGGGAGAACTGTTGTAATTAAATTATAAGCACAAAAGAAGAAATTTGGGAATTCAAGACATTGTGATTGTGAAAATAATGATAGAGAACAGAGTAAGAAAACCTGAGTACTGATATTTTTCTCTGTTTCATTTGGTTCTGTTTTATTTTCAAATATTGCAGAAAATATAATTACTTTTTAAAATTTTCTTCATGTATAAGCATCACGTATGATGGACAATTGCTATTGCCTCCGGTGCCTGTTAGAGATAGTCCTGAGTAGGTAGGCAGACCTGTAGTCGCCCGCGACTACCAATAGTAACCGCCTGCACAAGGGGCTGGGAATTAAAAGAGACAGAGAACACGAAGAAGTATTCTGATCAAGGCGCCATTTTTATTACAGAGTAAACCGCTTATATAGGTTTCCAAGTAAACATATCCAAGCAAAACAGGAAAATTAACTAAGCAAAACAGGAGGTTAGCTGAGCAAAACAGGAGGTGTAACTGAGCAAAACAGGAGGTATCTGCTGGAAACAACAAGAATAGCGAGCCAGCATGGCTTGACACAGGTGACCATCTCAGGCCCAATGGAATGGCTACCTCAAAGACCTACACTGAAGGAAGGTGTCCCAGTACCCTTGGGTCACGGGCTACATAAAAAGGACAAAATTAAGTAAGCATGAGAGGTTCACTCCTCTTTTGTGCCTGAAAATGCAACATCACTGCTTGCTTCAAGGTCCTGTCACTTTGACTTCCCCACCATGGGAGAACTGTCTGCCACCCACATCTCACAAATTCTTTTCTTGGATTGCTTTAATCAGCTGGTTTTATTATAGCAACAAGAAAAAGAAACTATGTCTCACTGTACAACGGTTCTGTTGTTATTTGTTTGTTTGTTTTTGAGACAAGGTTTCTCTGTTTAGCCTTGGCTGTCTTGTTCTCACTTTGGAGACCAGGCTGGCCTTGAAATCACAGAGATCTGCCTACCTCTGCCTCTCTGAGTGCTGAGATTACAAGTTTGTGCCACTGTGCTGGCTGTATAAGGTATTTTTAAGTCACAAGTTAGCCTCTAAGAATATACTTAAACAAATTCTGTTAGTAAAAATGGCCGAGATCAAAAGCTCAAGTGACACACACGCTGATGAGGGTACAGAGAACGTGGAATTGTGTCTGCAGACAAGAGCCCAGTCTGGCTGTCCTCTGAGAGACTCTGCCCAGCAATTGACCAAAACTGAGACTCAACAGCCGAACAACGGGCAGAGCATAGGGAGCCTTGGAGAAGTTAGACCGATAGATAAAAGGATAGACTGATCCAGAGGGGACAGGAACTACACAAAAAGACCAACAGTCCCAACTAAACTGGGCCCAGAGGGCCTTGCAGAGACTGAAGGACCAAGGGCCATGCATAGACTAGACCTAGACCCTCTACACGTATACACCCAAAGGGCAGCTTAGCCTCTATGTGGGTCCCCCAGAAAGGAGATGGGGGCTGTCTCTGTCATGGTCTCTGTTCACCCTGGCATGGATACTTTGCCAGGACACTGTGAAAGAGGAAGCACACAGTCCTGATGAGACTGGATGTTCTGGGGAAGGTTTGGGGGGAAGGTATCTCTTCCTTTCTGAGGGGCAGGAAAGGAGGTTTATAGGGAGATGAGGGAGGGACTGACAGGAAAGGAGGGAGGGGTCTAGAACTGAGATGTAATTTCAAAAATTAAAAGATGAAATGTATTACTAAAATATAAAAGTAAAAGAAAACCTTATTACAGGGCAAATGTATTAAAATGTATTTCAATAAATATGATCTAAACAACTTCAGAAAAAACTGGATTTTGCAATTTACAACATCATTATTATTATGAAGATGTAAATCAAAATAATGTCTAATACTGTCTCCTACAAGTAAGAATGACTGTTAAGGAAATGACAACAGGTGAGTGTTGTTGAAGATAAGAAAAAAGGGGAATTTCAGTGCAGTATGAAACAGTGCTTGTCTGCTTGGCTTACTTTCACTTGAAAATTTCTGTGTGCTACTTAGTCTGTAATGTGTGTATTAGCTTGTTTTCTATTGATGTAATAAACACTATGACTGAAAGCAAAAAAAAAAAGTTGAAAAATATTAGAACCTATCCAAAGTATCAAATTAAAGAGATTTAACGCACAAAATGTAAGTTACAGCTGAAAAAATTTTACAGTGAGACTCTTTAGCATATTTATTTGATTTTTCTAATATAATGTATCACCTAGTCTTATTAAAGTTCCATCTAATATAAAAAATCAAATTTTATCTTTGATACTTTTGAAGGATGTCTCTGCTACATTTCTTTCATGTATCCTAATTCCTTCCCATTACATTTGTGAGACCAAAGGGCAGAGACAAATGAAAGGTACAAACATATCAAATTTAAATTCTAGGAGCCTACAGAGAGACCAGTGTTCAATTGTGTGGGTGCTGAGAAGTCCCTGCAATGTGCTTCAGTGACTGTTACCAATGGCAACAGCCTCAGTGAATATTCTCTGATAAAAGGCAAACCTGCAACAGGATGCATGGAAATATCAAACAAAAATGTTTTATTTAGAATAGAATAGGTCTCCAGGGGCACTTCAAGTTCTTTGAGGTTGGTTTATTTTATTTTCCCCTTACTTTTCAAATTCACCTACTGCCTATGCTGTTTTCTGCCTTTGTTGTATTGTAATTTATTACACAAAGTCCAGTTTTTCTCCTTAGGTTCCTTAAAGCAGACAGTTACATTAGAACAAGTAGACAAATAATCACCTTGTAAACATCCTTCAGGAGTGCTTGCATTCATCATCTGGAATGCCTGGAGTGAAGAAACTAGGAGCTACATCTATTGAGCATATTTAGTGCTGAGCAAGAGGATTTCACAAATGCCTTTAATGATTATGGTGATCTTGCAAGGAAAGAGAAAAGTGGTATTCCGCTGGCTTATCTCTGTTTCCCCTGGCTCCCAGGCCCTACACTGGATTGGCACCAAGGAACTGTAAGGAGGCATCTGAGACCTAGTACACACAAGTGCATTTACACAGCCTGGGAACAAAAGGTCTCAGGCTTCCACAGGGTGGCCAATGGTCAGTATAACCTACTTATTTTCTCTATAGCCACAACCAATCACAAATTTCTTTCCTTTTCATTGCAAAACTTCCTGAGAAAATAAGTCTTTTATACCATACCAGTGCTTTAGAGAATCTAAACACATCACTATACATGTGTGGCTCATTTATTAACTAGTAAGCCTGTTTAACAAAGATATATAAATAAATGTGAATGTAGAGAGGCTACCCTAATAGACTAAGACACACTCTCCTCATTTTCCAAGTAAAGATTGTTCTAATCACATAAGAATGCCAAACATTTTCAGTTAAAAAAAAATCTATTCCTTAGCCCTGGGAAAACCTCTTTGCAAATGTGAAGAATTTTTGACAAAGAAAGAATCAAAACATTTGCATTTGTGTGTTCTGGAGATGGAACTGCTAATCAGCTTATTCCTGAAGATATAATCTGATATGGAGTATCAAAGAGAAATTTTCAAAGTACTCACAAACTTCTGAAGACTTATAGGGTGGAGGCCTTTGACATGGGGAAAGAAAATACACAGAGAAGGTATGCTGCAGATATCAAGGAGAAATTTCGAACCCTAAAAAAACAATCCAATAATTGTAACATATATCACGGAGGGGAAAAAGAAACTAAATCCCTAAATAATCAAAACAATCTTGAAAAAGAAAAAGAGTGTTGTCTGGAACCTTCACTTTTTTATCTTCAAACTACACTGCAGCTAAATCAGTCAAAATGATTTGCTATTCTCATGAAAAGCAGACAAATATACAAGAAGAGAATCTAAACACAAATCCAACAATACAGCCAAATAATTTTCAATATCTTTATGAAGCCTCAAGAAGGAAATGAAAGCCTTCTTAGTTAACACTGTTAGTAGACAGATACAGAAGAATTAACTCAGACCCTTTTCCCATGCTGTGAATAAAATGGTAATCAAACTGATGTGCAACCTGAACATAAAACCCCAAACTATAACTATACTAGAAGAAAACATGGGTGGTGAGACTGCATGCTGTTTATCTTGAATAGAAGTTTTGAAATATGGATCCCAAGGTGCAGAAAAAAAAAACAGAAGTAGAGAAATGTAAAAGTAAAACTGCTCCTGAATAGTAGGTAAAATGATAGACAAATAGGAAGGCTAATAGAGGATCTATAAATCAACACTTGTGAACCATTTGTCTTTAGAGGAGTACTAGACAAATGAAAGGAACTCACACGTCTCAAGAGCAATGAGAACGAGCAGCTAGACTCCTGTGGTTCTCAAACTGTGAAACACAACCCCTTTGGGGTAGCATATTAAACTGCTGCACATCAGATATTTACATTACGATTCATAACAGTAGCAAAATTACAGTTATGGAGTAAAAGTTCAATTATTTTATGGCTGGAGGTCACCATAACATGAGGAATTATACTAAAGGGTCACATGACTAGGAAGACTGAAAACCACTGAGTTAGACGCATTCACTACAAACCCTAAAAAAGAGCTTTCTAAGAGGATCCAGACAGTCCTGATGAGACCTGGTAGGCTAGGGTCAGATATAAGTGGAGGAGGTCCTCCCCTGTCGGTGGACTAGGGGAGGGGCATAGGAAGAGAGGGTGGGACCCGGAGGAGCTGAGGGAGGGGGCTACAGCGGGGACACAAAGTGAATTAATAATAATAAAGAAAAATTAAGAATACATTTTGCAAAATAAAAAAGAGCTTTCTATCTCTGGGACCCACACAATGAAAACAGAGAATGGATTCCCATAAGTTGTTCTCTATTCACACATGCATGCTGTGGCAAGCTGGTACACACACACATAAACACATAAATAAAACAACACCTGAAATCCTTTCTTCCATTTTACAGCGTGTTTGTGTTTTTATTAATGTATTTGTTCATATCCTCATTAATTTCCTTGATCATATTCATAACAGCTGTTTTGAAGTCCTTGTCTTGTGCTTTATCAATATTCCATTTCTCAGTGATTGTTGTAGTAATGTTGCTGGGCTGTAATGGAGACAGATTGTCTTGGCTATTACTGGTTTATTTTTATGCTGGCTCCTAGGCATCTGGACGTGTGATGATTTTAATTCTAGGTGTTGAGGTCTAGTTTTGTTTTGTTGGCGGGATTTCTGATCCTTGGTTTCTTTTGCCCTCTCTGGATCTTAAGAGTGTGTGGTGGCTGTGGACTGTTTGGGAGGGACTGAAGAGTATCTGAGTCCCTTCCAGGAGCCCTGCCCTGGGGGTCTTGGACAGGGCACTGGTCAGTACCTGTTTCTATGTATCAGGTACTGACATGCAAGAATGAAATGACTTAGAAGAGCTGGGGACTGAGAGGGTCCACAGGAGAGAGGAAAGTTTCCAGGTGGATCTTTGGAGTGGGTAGGGAATGGAGAAAGAAGAAGACAGGGCCCTGCAGGTGCTCTGCTAGATGCCAGCCAAGGATACTACACAGAAAAGCTTTCAATAACAACAGATGGAGAAAGAAAATCATTCTATGAAAGCCTCAATTTAAGCAATATCTACAGATCTAGCTCAACAGTAAGTGCTGGAAGAAAATCTTTAACATTATGAGGTTAGCAACACCCTCCAAAATATAAGGAATAGCTAATATTAGACCAGAAAAACAAAAGCGGGAAACCCACACCACAAGAAGAAAAAATAAATGGGAATCAACCAACACAGTTGGTTGATAACTCACAACACCAATGGTCTTAATCCCCCAGTTTAAAAAATAAAACACACAAACTAAAATAATGGGTGGAAAAACAAGATATATCACTCTGTTGCATTCAAGAAGCACACTTTAACATCGGGGATAGGTAGCACTTTGTTATAAAAGGATGGAAAAAGATATCCTAGCAAAAAGACCCAAGAAACAAACCAGTGTAGGCATTTAGTATCTGACAAAATAGACTCAGACTAAAATCAATCCAAACACATCGCAAAGGAAAAATCCACCAAAGAGGTTTTGCAATTCTAAAAATCTATGCAACAAATGCAAGGGTACCCATGTTCATAAAAGAACCACTACTACAGCTAAAATAATATATTTATCCAGACACAGTGATATTGGAATACTTCAATATCCCATTCTCACCAAAAGACATACCATCCACACATAACCTAAGCAAAAATGCTGGAGCTAGTGGATCCCATGAAGTAAGCAGATCTAACATTGACAGAGGAGTTCACCCAAACATAAAAGAATATACCTTCTTCTCAGTACCTTGTGGAACTTTCTCTAAAACTGACCACATATTTGTACATAAAGAAAATCTCAACAAATAAAAGACAATAACAACCTCTATTCTACCTAATCACCATGTATTAAAGCTGAATATCAATAACAGAAAGATTTAAAAGCCATGGAAACTGAACTACTGAATGAAATGGATCAAGACAGAACATAAGAATGAAATAAAACATTTTTAAAGTGAATAAAAATCAAAAACACAACAAATATAAATTTATGAGACATAATAAAGGCAATTCTAAAAGACAAATTTATAGCACGATGTACTTAAATGAAAAGAAAAAATAGAAAAATCTCATATCAGTAAATTAATGGCATACCTGTAAACTCAAGAATGAAAAGAAATGACACCCAAAAGGAATAGACCACAAAAAATAATGAAACTTAGGACTGAAATCAAGAGAATAGAAAGAAAAAGTACAAAGAATTAATGAAACAAAGAGATATTATTTGAGAAAATCATTAAGAATGACAAACTACTAGCCTAGCCAACTAAAAGGCAGAGGGTGAAGATCCAAATTAACAATATTAGAGATGAAAAGGAGGACATAAGGACACATTTTAAAAACTTATACTCTACCAAATTTTCTCAAAACATACTACTTACTGAACTTAAATCAAGACCAGATACAGAATTTAAATAAACCTACCTAGAACCTGTAGTGAAACAGAAAAATAACTAAGTCTATTAACAACAACAACAAAGCCCAGGGCCGAGTAGTTTTGGTGCAGAATTTTACCAGACTTTCAAAGAAGAATTAGTATTCCTCAAATTATTCCACAAAATAGGAAAGAAACAGAAGGAGCATTCCCAAATTCATTTCATGAAGCCACATGAAAATTTAGCCTAGCAGCTAAATTTTATTTAAAAAAAGAGAGAAAGATTGCAGATCAACTTCCCTTATGAACATAGATGCAAAAGTTCTCCATAAAGTACTTACAAAGCAAATTCAAGAACACATCAAGTAGGATTCCTCCTGAAAATATAGAGATGGCTCAACATCTCTAAGTCAAAAAAAAAAATTAAACAAACTGAAAGAAAAAAAGCCACATGATAATCTAATTAGACACAGAAAAGGCAAGAGACAAAAATCCAACAGCCCTTCATGATAAAAAGGCCTAGAGAGATTAGGGATACAAATGACCATACAAGCCTGGGAGTGACAGACCGGCTAGATCCCAGGGGAGGACTTTGCAGCCAGCCCTGAGGAGACAGGATAAGCTGGGGTTGGATGGAAGGGAAGGAGGTCCTCCCCTGTTGGTGGACTTGGAGGGGGCGGGGAAGAAGGAGATGAGGGAGGGAGTGGGAGGATAGGAGGGAATGGGGGAGGGGGCTACACCTGGGATTCAAAGTACCTAACCTGTGATTGAGATAAAAATAAATAAATTAAAAAAAACAAAACAACAACAACAACAAAAAAAAAAACAAATGACCTATCTCTATATCTTTAAGGGGATTACAAGCCCTCAGCCAATCTTAATGTAAATAGAGAGAAACTCAAAGCATTTCCACTAAAATCACAAACAATACAAGGCTGTCCACTCTCTCCATACTTATTTAATGTATTATCTGAAGTCTGAGCTAGAGTAATAAGGCAACTGAAGGAGATCAAGGGGGTACAAATTGGAAAGGAAGAAATCAAAGTATCTTTATTTGCAGATGGCATGATTAAATACATGAGAGACTCTAAAAAATTCTATCAGAAACTCCTGCAGCTGAAAAGTAGCAAGACACAAAATTAATACATAAGTACACAAAAACCAGTAGCCTTTCTACATACAAATTACAAACTGATGAAGAAGAAATCAAGGAAACAATGTCATTTATAATAGCCTCAAAACCTGTAAAATACCTTGCAGTTATTATAACCAAGCAAGTGAAAGACTTATATGATAAAAGAAAAAAAAACTTCATAATTTGAAGAAAAAGAATTTACCAGAAGATGGGTAGATCTTCCATGTTCGTTGATCAAATGGCTTAATATAGTAAAAATAGCCATACTAACTAAAGCAATCTACAGATTCTATAAAGTTTATTATTTTATTGCTTTTCTTATGTGAGAAAGCAAGTAAGAATGTGGAGTTGGGCGGGTGGAATGTGAGGATGATCTGGGAGGCATTGGGGCAAGTGGGATAATCAAAATATATTTTTTTGAAAAACCTATTTTCAATTTTTAAAAAGTGAAAAAATTTGATCAAAATGCACTGTATAATGTATGAAAACTTCAAAGAATAAATAAAATTTAGTGATAATAAACTCATTACCTAACAGACATTTAAGATGTCTGCATCTTGGTTTGGACCGTTTGTTTGTTTGTTTGTTTGTTTGTTTGTTTGTTTCTCGAGACAGAGTTTCCTGTGTAGCCCTGGTTGTCCTGAACTCACTTTGTAGACTAGGCTTGCCTCAAACTCCCAGAGATCCAGCCACCTCTTGTAGACGCCCACGACTACCAATAGTAACTGCCTGCACAAGGGGCTGGGAATTAAAAGAGAAGACAGAGAACACGAAGAAGTGACAAGACAGTACTCTGATCAAGGCGCCTTTTTTATTACAGAGTAAACCACTTATATAGGTTTTCAACTAAACATATCCAAGCAAAACAGGAAATTAACCAAGCAAAACAGGAGGTGCAACTGAGCAAAACAGGAGATGTAACTGAGCAAAACAGGAGGTGTAACTGAGCAAAACAGGAGGCTTAACTACACAAACAGGAGGTGTCTGCTGAAAACAACAAGAATAGAGAGCCAGCATGACTTGCCCGCACATGACCATCTCAGGTCCAATGGAATGGCTACCTCAGCCTCTGCCTCCCCCAGTGCTGGGATTACTGGAATGTGCCCCCTTGCACAAGGAGGAGATAAGGAGGGGAGGGGAGGATAGGAAAGGAATGCAGGAGGGGGCTATGGCTGGGATACAAAGTACATAACCTATGATTAATATAAAATAAAAGTGAAAAAAAAAGATGTCTGCATTTTTTATATTCAGTACCTACAGTCTACACAGACTCTTATGTCAGGCTTCACCACTGTGCAGAACAGTCTTAGTCCCCATCATAGATGTGTAAATTTCCTCTGGCTCACTGAAAGTTAAGACAAGACTTCTCAAGATTGAGGAACATTCTGAGCACCAAGTTTGTCTATGGAGTAAGTGCATTCTGTGTCTCCATCTTATACTAGCCAAAGCTGTGCAAAAGAACATTTGTACATCAACTGCTAATATTCTTGCATTTGCTTGAATACCATAGCCCTCTCCTATATCATAAATAGAAGGAAGAGTCCTTTTATCTTGTGACCCATAGCAAACTGTCATTCCACTACAAAAGACTGATTTCCTGATTTGCTGACATTAAATGCCAAGCAGAAAGCTGGAAAAAAAAAAAAGACAACTTTACTGTTCAGATATTTAGACCAGAGCTTTGGAGCCTTATATCTTAGAGCAGAAATTCTCCTAAACTTTTGCTTCAGAGTTAGTCTAAGCATGTTATGATTTGATGTCAGGTGTGAGCCAAGCCACACCACCTAGTGTCATCAAGGCTTTCAGATTGATGGCTTACAGGTTTCTATCTATATTCCACTGGTTTCTTATAGAAAAGCATGCCTGTTCAAATTAGTGCAATAATTGATATTCACATCAAGTCTTGTATCTCACTGGTTTCAAAAGGAATCTCATGCCAGAGTAACAGAGGAATCTGTAGAAATGAGATATTTCAAAGCTGCAAGCCACTTGATGGTGGCTATGAGACAACAAATAAGCTAGATATAGTTATTGTTACCATGGCTAATAGTAGGTATTTGATGGAGACTAGACAAAGAAACTGGCATCTGAAGAAGTTACAGCTAGCACTTCCTGATGTGCCTAATTGCACAGGGGAAGAAAGTAGGACCAGAGGTGTCACCAGCTAGGAATTAATTTTACGCTGAAATTGCATTTTTCTTCCTAGAAGATCACTCGGTATTTTACAAGCCTGAAATTTCCCAGTGGGCAGTAATTCTTACAAAATCTTTTCTCCACAGGTTGGCAGTGAGAATGCCAAAAGCAGAAGAAGAAAATTGTCTTTCCCTTCCAATGGTGTGTATGCATACTTGATAATCATGAGCACAAGCATTCTCCTACCCGCATGGTTATGCTGCTCTTTGCGTTGAAGCCATTGACGTATTTGAGAGGTATATACTGTGATTCTTTAGCTACCTTTGTAATGTTTTCCTTTCCTCCCCAGTTTGTAACTCTGACCAGAGACTTCAATAAACAATTTAGTGTTCATGCAGTCATTGTCTTACCAAGGAAACTCTACCCACCAATAATTCAGAAGTTGTTTAAGGCCAATGATACATCAACAGGTCACAAACTCTAAAGCAGCACTGTGAGCCTTTCTTTCAGTACCATTCATGCCTTCATCATTGACATTCACATGTCTTAAAGTTTCACCCCTGACATATTAAATGAGATTTCTCAGTATAGCACTGAGGTGCATTCTGAGCACCCAGGAAGCTTCCAGATTAAGAATTCTGAGTATTCTTCCAATTCTAGACAAAGTTGTACACCTACACCCAAATAACTGCATGTGCTGCTTGAATGCTTGTATCCCCTTGAATGCCAAAGTCATATCTTACACTGTAAATGGAAGCGTGCCCTTCCATCCTATTGTCTTATACTGTCAAAAAAAAAAAAAAAACTTTATGGAATTTTCTTCTCTCTTTTCTTATTAAATGTAAATATCTCCTTCCCAAATTGGTCTTCTTCCAGTCCTAAGATCTTCATTACAAAAAGAGGTACAAAATCAAATGAAGGTACAAAATCAAATGAAAATAAATGAATTAAGGCCAGGTTTTAACTATAATCCCCCTCAAGGTCCGTGAATTATTGTGAAAGAGGTGTGCCCTGCAACACTGAAAAGCTGTCATGTCTGAAACTCTTATGCTGAGGTTTGTTCCCTTTGCACCTTGCTAATTGGATGCCTGTGAAAGAAAGAGATATTTTCACATAGTCAGGCTGAAAGAATGACCTGTTTCATTTCATGCCCCATATACAGACAAGACAACTGAAATAAAGGGTGAATATGGGTTTCTAAGCCAAATATAGGGTAACATGTTTGATTCTTTGAGAACTTCATACATTATTCTTTGAAATTTTCATCCATAGATATATGGCATTTTGATCAAATATAACCCCTACCACCTCCCTCAAACTTAGGATACACCAACTCAGCTTCCTACAGATTCATGTACTTATTATTATGGCTGTCATTGTTATTAATCTCCCCTAAATCTAATCACTGCTGTCTACATCTTTCATGAGTGTGGGGCCATTCACTAGGGCATGGAACACCTACCAGTGGCCATGCTCCTAAAGAAAACTTAGCAACTATCAATTACCAATAGTTCCTCAGCTAAAGGTGGGTCCTCCAGAGTCCCTCCCAATTCCACAATGGATTTTGTAACTAGATTGGTGATGTACAATTCTTGTTCAAGTAACCACAGCTGCTGTGACTTCCTGTGCAGAAGATTTATGCCATGTCCAGAGGCAACATTTACAATTCTTTAGCTCAACCTCAAACTCACAGATTCTTGTGGCCTATCATCCATAAAGCTCTCTTTGACGGTGGCAGGTTTTTTAGAGTGTGATTTTAAAAATCTCTTTCCGTCTCTCTCCCTTTCCCTCTCTTTCCCTGTGTTTGTGTGTATGTGTGTGCATGCATTTATTCCCACAGATGATTTGTAGGAATAAATGACAGATAGGGTCACCAAATCTCCTGCAGCTGGGTATTGTGAGGTGCTTATACTGATGCTGAACTCAATCTAGGGTCCTCAAAAATGTACACGTTTACAATCCTGCTCTCCAAGCTATGTATAGTGGAAAACTTAAGATGGTATCTGTGAGAGGGTTGTGGGGGGAGATCTTCAAACATCACAGAATCTACTGAGCCAGTATCCAGGACATGATTAAACACTGATGTTGAAAACATCTTATTTAGTTAGTCTGTCTGTTTGTCAGAGACCTGGGGTATAGAAATAGGAAAATTTTTTCATATGTTAAGATTAGAAATTTGTGAGAGAAGCAATCCATCTGATCTAGAGCTTAAGGAAACTTGAGGGGCTTAGGGTACATTGCTTTAAGTTTTTAAACGGTTGAATTATAAGACAACTACCCACAGGGTGACAGAGAAAAACAGCAGTTTCTCCTCAAACTATATAAGAGAACTGATTCTCAATGTGTACAAAAATCCCTTCTCTTGTTGTCCAAGCATTGGCTATTCCATTGGGAGAAACTTTAGGCTTTCTAATTCTAACAAAGTGGATAGATTAAGTCTGGCCAGAGAATTACCACTTCTGCTGTGGTCAGGGCTATCCATACTATATTGTTTATGTTTTCCTTGGTCAGAAAACTTTCTTTGTGTTAAATTTGTTATGAATAAAGAAGAGTGAAAATATTTTAAGCTCTAGATTAGTGGTATTAACAATAGGTTACAAAGAACTTTGAAAATATTCTGATATGTTGGATGGGAGGGAGTTAAGCAAATTTCAGAAACCTTTAGATATTGCATTAGACAAACAGCTTAGCACTGGGAAAATACAGCTCTTCGGATATGGCTGCAACGAAATTTTTGCAAGACCACAATAATACATGCATAAAAATTAGAATATACATCTGGGTACACACAGCACACATAGGAACACTCATTCCAAGACTGACCAGTTAGCCTGTAAACAATGCAGTAGTTAACACCCTCACAGCTGTAAAGGGAAATGGTTCAGAAATTCTGTCCAAGGCACTTGAGGGATAATTATGCATGAAATAGAAAATCCATCACTGCAGAGTTCACAATTACAATCAGCAAAAGACTTGAGGCTTTCTTCTCCCTAAAGACAGAAGAAGCAAGAAACAAACATAACAGGTGATTAATACCAAACCAGGCAGCAGAGCTTTTTGAAAGCAACCCTTGACTCTCTAATTAAACACTCAAACCCAAACTCTGGCCTAGTACTAAGTCACTGATTAGATTCTTGTTGTTTTCAACTTGTGTTATTAGTGCCTATGTACATTCCCCTTTTCAAAATACAGGACAAGAAAATGCGTTCTTGATTTTAGCTCAAGACATTTTGTGCAGATTCTTGCTATTGTATGATACAAACTGTGAACCAAAACTACAGTTCAGTGTGCCAGATGGTCCTGTTGGATTCTCCCCAAACTTTCATATATATACATATGTGCATGTGTGTTGAACAAAAGCTCTCATTGAATGATGGAGCATCTTTTCCATATATAGGAGTAGTATGGCAAGGCTTTGAGGTAGAGCTATTCCCAATTTTTTGAGAAAGCACCAGATTGATTTCCAAAGTGGTTGCACAACTTTACACTCCCACCAGCAATAGAGGAGTATTTCTTTTTCTCCACATCATTGCAAGGATATGCTGTCACTTAAGTTTTTGATCCTGGCCACTCTTATGGGTAAAAGATGGAATCTCAAAGTCATTTTGATTTGCATTTTCCTGATGATTAAGGACATTGAGCATTTTGTTAAGTTCTTCTGAGCTATTGGAGATTCCTCTGTTTAGAATTCTCTGTTTAGCATTGTACCCCATTTTTAAAAAATTATATTGTTTAGTTTGTAGGTATTTAAATTTGTGAGTTCTTTATGTATTCTGGATATTAGCCTTCTATCAAATATAAGGTTGGTGAAGATCTTTTCTCAATCTGTAGACTGCCGTTTTGTTCTATTGACAGTGTCCTTTGCTTTATGGAAGATTTTCAGTTTCACTAGGCCCCATTTATTAATTGTTGATCTTAGAGCCTGTGCTGTTGCTGTTGCTGTTCTGTTTAGGATTTCTCTCTTAGAGCCTAAGCTGTTGGTGTTTTGTTCACAAAGTTGTCTCCTGTGCCAATAAAAAGACACAGACTACAGAATGTTTATAGAAACAGGATCCAACCTTCTGCTGCATCCAAGAAAAACACCTCTGCAACAAAGATAACACTATCTCAGTAAAGGGCTGGAAAAATATTTTCCAAGTAAATGGACCCAGAAAACAAGCTGGAGTAGCTATCCTAATATCTAATAAAATAGACTTTCAACCAAAATTAATAAAAAAAGATGAGGGGGACACTTCATTCTCATCAAAGAAAAAAATCCACCAGGAGGACATCACAATTATGAACATCTATGCCCCAAATACAAGAACACCTACATTTGTAAATGAAACATAATGAAAACTTAAATAACACATCGATTCCAACACCTTAATAGTGGGAAACTTCAACACTCCACTCTCACCAAGGGACAGATCATCTAGACAGAAGCTAACTAGAGAAATAAAGACACTTACAGAGGTCATAAATCAAATGGACTTAACGGATATGTACAGAACTTTTCACCCAAACTCAAAAGAGTATGCCTTCTTTTCAGCACCTCATGGAAACTTCTCCAAGATTGATCATATAGTCAGTCACAAGGCAAGCCTCAACAGATTCAAGAAGATTGAAATAATCTCATGTATCCTATCAGACCACCGTGGCCTAAAACTAGACTTCAACAGCAACAGAAATAACAAAAAGCCTACATATACCTGAAAAATAAACAACTCTCTACTCAATGACAGCTTGGTCAGGGAAAAAATGAAAAACAAAAAATAGAGTCTTTCTAAAATTCATTGAAAACGAAGGTACAACTTACCCAAACATATGGGGCACATGAAAACAGTGCTAAGAGGAAAGTTCATAGCACTAACTGCCTCTAGAAAGAAGTTGGGGACATCTCATACAAGCAATTTAATGGCACACCTAAAAGCCTTAAAGAATAAAAGAGAGAGAAAGAAGCAGACACAGCCAAGAAGAGTAGACTGCTGGAAATACTCAAGCTCAGGGCAGAAATCAATGATTTAGAAACAAAGAAAACAATACGAAGAATCAATGAGAACAAGAGCTCGATCTTTGATGAAATCAACCAAATAAATAAACCCTTAGCCAAACTAACTAAAAGGCAGAGAGAAACTATATAAATAAACAAAATCAGAAACAAAAAGAGGGACATAACAACAGACACTGAGAATATCCAAATAATCATTAGGTCTTACTACAAAAGCCTATATGTCACAAAATTTGAAAATCTAAATGAAATGGGCAACTTCCTTGATAGATTCCATTTACCAAATTCAGGTAAATAGATTGAATAGTTCTGTAACCCCCAAAAAAATAGAAGTAGTCATCAAAAGTCTCCCTTCCAAAAAAAAAAAAAAACCCAGATGGTTTCAGCACAAAATATTACCAGACTCTTCAAAGAAGAGCTAACACTAATTATATTCAAACTATTCCACAAAATAGAAACAGAAAGAACATTGCCAATGTCATTCAATGAAGCCACAGTCACCTTGATACCTAAACCACACAAAGACCCATCGAAAAGAGTGAATTTCAGACCTATCGCTCTTATGAACATTGATGCAAAAATAATCAATAAAATACTTGCAAACAGAATCCAAGAACACATAAAAGATATCATCCACCATGACCAAGTAGGCTTCATCCAAGGATGCAGAGGTGGTTCAATATACAGAAATCCATCAATGTAATCCACCATATAGACAAACTGAAGGAAAAAAAAAACACACCATCATCTCCTTAGATTCTGAAAAAGCATTTGACAAAATACAACACCCATTCATGTTTAATGTTTCAGAGAAATCAGGAATACAAGGCACACACCTAAACGTAGTAAAGGCAATATACAGCAAGCCTATAGCCAACATCAAACTCAAAGGAGAGAAACTTAAATTAATCCCACTGAAATCAGGAAAAAGGCAAGGCTCCCCACTCTCTCCTTATCTCTTCAACATAGTTCTTGAAGTCCTAACTAGAGTAATAATACAACTAAAGGAGTTAAAGGGATACAAATCAGAAAGGAAGAAGTAAAAGTTTCACTATTCGGAGATGATATAATAGTATACATGAGTGACCCCAAAAATTCAACCTGAGAACTCCTTCAGCTGATAAACACCTTCAGCAAAGTGGCTGGATACAAAATTAACTCAATAAAATCAGTAGCCCTCTTGTATATGAAAGACAAAAGGACTAAGAACGAAATTAGGGAAACTACATCGTTCACAATAGCCACAAATAACTTAGAGAATCTTGGTGTGACTCTAACCAAGCAAGTGAAAGACCTGTTTGAAAAAACTTCAACTGTCTGAGGAAAGAAATCAAAGAAGATATCATATAATGTAAAGATCTCTCTTGCTCATTGATCAGTAGGATTAACATAGTGAAAAATGGTCATCCTGCCAAAAGCAATCTACAGAATCAATGCAATTCCCATCAAATTACCAACACAATTCTTTACAGACCTTGAAAGAACAATTCTCAACTTCATATGGAAAAACAGAAAACCAAGAATTGCCAAAATGATCCTGTACAACAACAAATTGTCTGGAGGTATCTCCATCCCTGACCTCAAGCTGTACTACAGAGCAATAGTAATAAAAACTGCATGGTATTGGCATAGAAACAGAATGGTGGATCAATGCAATTGAATAGAAGACCCAGAAATAAACCAATAAGCCTACAGTACTTGATTTTTGACAAAGAAGCCAAAGCTATACAATGGAAAAAATAGAGAATCTTCAACAAATGGTGCTGGTCTAACTGAATGTTTACATGTAGAAAGCTGCAAATAAATCCATATTTATCACCCTTCACAAAACTAAAGTCCAAGTGGATCAAAGACCTCAACATAAAACCAGAAACATTAAATCTCTTACAAGAAAAAGTGAGAAAGAACCTTGACCTCACTGGCATAGGAGACAATTTCCTGAACTGAACAACAGCAGCACAGGCTCTAAGAGCAACAATCAATAAAGGGGACCTCATGAAACTGAAAAGCTTCTGTAAAGCAAAGGATACTATCATCAGAACAAAACAACAGCCTGTGCACTGGGAAAGGATATTCACCAACCTTATATCTGACAGAGGGCTCAAACCCAGAATATAAAGAACTCAAGAAGTTAAAAAGCAACAAATCAAATAATCCAATTTAAAAATGGGGTACAGAGCAAAACAGAGAAGTCTCTGTAGAGGAATATTGAATGACAGAGAAACAATTAAAGATATGCTCACTTTTATTAGTCATCATGGAAAAGCAAATCAAAACTACCCTGGGATTTTACCTTATACCCATCAGAATGGCTATGATTCATAAACTCAAGTAAAAACACATACTGGAGAGCATGTGGAGAAAAAGGAACCCTCCTACACTGGTGGTGGGAATGTAAACTTGTTCATCAACTTTGGAAACAAATCGGGCACTTTCACAGACAATTAGGAATAGTGTTTTCTCAAGATCCAGCTACACCACTCCTTGGCATATATCCAAAATATGCTCAAGTACACAACAAGGACATTTCCTCAACCATGTTTGTAGCAGCTTTATTTGCAATAGCCAGAACCTGGAAACAACCCACATGTCATATACCTGAGGAATGAATACAGAAATTGTGGTACATTTACACAATGGAATACTATTCAGCAATTAAAAACAAGGAAATCATGAAGTTTGTAGTCAAATGACGGGAACTAGAAAATATCATTCTGAGTGAGGTATCCCAGAAGCAGAAAGACATACATGGTATATACTCACTTATAAGTGGATATTAGACATATAATATAGGATAAACATACTAAAATCTGTATATCTAAAGAAGCTAAGCAAGAATGAAGATCCTGGGTAAGATGCTCAATCCTCACTCAGAAAGGCAAATGGGATAGACATTTGAAGAAGAACAAGTCATGAGCCCACCACAGAGTTCCTCTGAAAGTCTCTACCCAGCAGGGTACTTAGGCAGATGCTGAGACTGATAGCCAAACTTTGGGCAGAGTGCTGGGAATCTTATGAAAGAAGAGGGAGATAGAAAAACCTAGCAGGGACTGGAGCTCCACAAGGAGAGCAACAGAACAATAAGTTCTGGGCCCAGGGGTCTTTTCTGGACTGATACTCCAATCAAGTTCTATGCATGGAGATCACCTAGAAGCCCTGCACAGATGTAGCCTGTGGCAGCTCAGTGTCCAAGTAGATTCCCTAGTAATGTGAACATGGCCTGTTTCTGACATGAACTCATGGGCTGGCTCTGTGATCACCTCTCCCTGTTTGGGGGGAAGCCTTACCAGGCCACAGAGGAAGACAATGCAGCCATCCCTGATGAGACCTGATAGGCTAAGGTCAGATATTAGGAGAGAAGGACCTCCCCTATCAGTGTAATGGGGAAGGGGCATGGGAGGAGAAGATAGAGGGAGGTGGGATTTGGAGGGTTTGAGGGTGTGGGCTATAGCTGGGATACAAAGTAAATAAATTGTAATAAATAAAAAAGTGAATTTCAAAACAAAAAATATAGTACAGAGCTAAACAGAGAATTCTCAAAAGAGGAATACAGAATGGTGGAGAAACCTTAATGAAATGCTCAGCTTCCTTAGTCATCCAGGAAATGCGAATCAAAACGACCTTGAGATTTCACCTTACACCCATCAGAATGGTTAAGATTAAAATCTCAAGAGACAACACATTCTGGAGAGTGGAGAAAAGGGAACCCTCCTCCATTGCTGGTGGGAATGTAAACTTGCACACCCACTTTGGAAATCAATCCAGTGCTTTCTCAGGAAAATGGGTATAGCGCTTCCTCAAGATCCAGCTATACCACTCCTGGGCTTATACCAGAAAGATGCTCCACCATTCCACAAGGACATTTGCTCAACTATATTCATTGCAGCTTTATTCATAATAGCCAGAATCTGGAAACAACCTAGATTTCCCTCAGAGTAGAAATGGATACAAAAATTGTGGCACATTTCCACAATGTAATGCTACTCAGCTATTAAAAAAAAAAAAGGAAATTGTGAAATTTGCAGACAAATGGATGGAATGAGAAAATATCATACTGAGTAAGGTAACCAAGAAGCAGAAAGGCACATACCGCATGTACTCACTTATAAGCAGATATTAGCCATATAATGTAAGACAGACATACTAAAATCTACATACCTAAAGAAGTTAAACAACAAGGAGGACCCTAGGGAAGATGTTTAATTCTCATGCAGAATGGAAAACAGGATAGACACCGAAAGTGGTAGAAGAGAGAGAACAGGACTGGAGCCTACCAGGATCTCCTCTAAAAGACTGCACCCAGCAGGGGATCAAAGCAGATGCAGAGAGTCACAGCCAAACTTTGGACAGAGCTCAGGGGGTCTTATGGAAGAAGGGGGAGATAGAAGGACCCAGAGGGGACAGGATTCCCACAAAGAGACCAACAAAGCCAAAAAAATCTAGGCTCAGGTAGGACTACAGTGACTGATACATCAACCAAAGACTATACATAAAAAGGACATAGACCCCCCCTGCCTAGATGTAGCCCATAGACAGCTCAGTCTCCATGTGGATTCCATAATAAGTGGAGAAGAGAATCTCTGACATGAAGTTGGTTGCCAGCTCCTTGGCAACTCCCTGGTGAGGCGACCTAGCCAGCCTACAGAGGAAGAGAATCCAGGAAGTCCTGATGGGACCTGATAGGGCAGTGTCATACAGCTGGGGAAAAGGACTTCCTTTATCATTAGACTTCAGAAGAGGGATAGGGGAGGAAGCAAGATGAAGTTTGGGACTGGGAGGAGATGAGGGAGGAGCTACAACTGGGACACAAAGGGAATAAATTGTATATAATAAAAAAGAAAATATTTATTAAACATCAAATCTATTTTTAAAAGAATTATTACATCAATGTTCTTGAGGGAAATCAGTTTGAAATTCTTTTGCTTGGTTGGGTCTTTGTGTGGCTTAGATTTTAGGGTGACTGTGGCCTCATAGAATGAGTTTGACAATGTTCCTCTCTTTTATATTTTATGGAATAGTTTGAGGAGTATTGGTGTTCTTTTCTTTGAAAGTCTGGTAGAATTCTGCTGTGACACCATCTGGCCCTGGGCTTTTTTTTTTTTCTCTCTCTTCTTTTCTTTTCTTTTTTTGGTTGAGAGATTTTTAGTGACTGCTTCTAATTCCTTGGGGGTTATAAGATTATTTAGATGTTTAACCTCATTGCAATTTAATTTTGGTAATTGGAATTTATCAAGAAAATTGGCCATTTCATTTAGATTTTCTAGTGTTGTGGAGTATAGGCATTGAAGTAGAACCTAATCAAGCACCGGATTGATTTCCAAAGAAATCTTTGGATTTCTTCAGTGTCTGTTGTGATACTCCCCTTTTCATTTCTGATTTTGTTAATTTGGATATTATTTCTCTGCCTCTCTGCCATTTAATGACTTTGGCTAGGGGTTTATCTATGTTGTTGGTTCTTTGAAGTGTTCTTTGTTTCTAATTTATTGACCTTTTACCCAGAGTTTGATTATTTCCTGATGTCTACTCCTCTTTCAAGTGTTTTCTTCTTTTTGTTACAGAGATTTCAGAGAGCTGTTAAGTTGCTAGTATGAAATTTCTCCAGTTTCTTTATGAAGGCAGTTGGTGCTATGAACTTTCTTCTTAGCACTGTTCTCATTGTGTTCCACAAACTTGGGGATGTTGCACTTTCATTTTCACGGAATGCTAGAAAGTCTTTAATTTCTTTCTTCATTCGACCCTGAGTAGAGAGTTGTTCAGTTTCTATGAGTGTGTAGGCTTTCTGTTGGTGTTGAGTTTCAGCTTTAGTCCAAGATGATGTGAGAAGATACAAGGGGTTACTTAAATATTCTTGTATCTGGTGAGGCTTGCTTTATAACTGAGTTTTAGTCTAATCTATTTGGTGTAAACTTCTTATATGTTTATAGGCATTTCTTTCTTTAGGTTAGGGAAATTTCCTTCTGTGATTTGGTTGAAGATATTTTCTGAGCCTTAGAACAGTCAATCTTCCCTTTCTTCTATTCCTATTATTCTTAGGTTAGGTCTTTACATAGTGTCCCAAATTTTCTGGATGTTTTGTATCAGAAACTTTTTAAATTCAGCATTTTTAGCCCATTTATCAGTGTCTACTATTGTTATCTTCTGTGCCAGAGAGTCTCTCTTTCATCTCTTGGATTTCATTGGTGACGCTTGCTCCTCTAGTTCCTGTCTTCTATGCTAAGTTTTCTATTTTCAGGATTGTTTCAGACTGTTTTCTTCATTGCTTCTATTCCCTTTTTAGGCCTTGAACAGTTTTAATCATTTCCTTCTCCTGATTGTTTAATATTTTTTTCTGTATTTCTTTAAGGAATTTATTCATTTCCTCACTTGTTTGGTTGTATTTTCCTGTATTTCATTGAGGGATTTATTTTTCTTTTCCAAGGCCTCTATCATTTTTATAACCACAGATTTAAGATTGTTTTCTTGCACTTCAGGTATGTTAGCATATTCAGGGTTTGTTGGAGTATGATATTGAGTTCTAGTGGTACTGTATTGCCCTGGGTTTTGTTGAGTGTGTTCTTACACTGCCCTCTAGCCATCAGGTTGTCCCTGGTGTTGGCAGACTTGGTGGTTCCTGGTGGACCCTGATGGCTGTCACCCTCTGTATTTGCGGATGTCTGCCACCTCTCTGATGACAGACAGTTCCTGTTCCGGGGAATGCAGGCAGAGGTGGTGCCTGGGAACTAGCTTGCAGAGGGTTTGGGTCAGACCTCACCTTTGCAAGCAGTCTCCAATTTCTGCTGTTCTTGTGACTACAACCAAAGCTTATGCTCAGGAGTTGGTGCTTGGAGGTCACAGAACACACCTCAGCTAGGCCGGAGTCTCCAATGGCCCCTGACCCTGCAACTGCAGGCAGAGCTGGTTGATTCTTGCTAATTTTGAATGCAGTGAAAAGAAGACATGTATTAATGAGATTAAATTAGATGTATTCTATATTTGAAAAAAATAATAATTAATGTGGACTTTCTGTTCTAATGCTAGCCATTTCCTGGCTAGTTGTTTGTTTGTTTGGTTGGTTGGTTGCGTGTTTGGTTCTAGTTTGTTTATTCGTTAGTTTGTTTTTGGCTTTTTTAGGTTCTTGTTTTGTTTGGAGTTTTTTTGTTTTGTTTTGTTTTTTGTATTTAGAATTCGATTCAGGGCCTCAAGTAAGGTAGACCAGTACTTTCCCACTGACCTGTAGCCCCTGCTCATAGAATTTAGCTTCATGGAAAAAATTTATTTCCCAATTGAGTTTACAAAAACTAATAGTAAATTAATGCTGTGAGTCAATGAAAAGTAAAAGTTCACAGACAAATTAAACTATAAATTTGTATGTGATCAAAATCAATAGTGTGACCAATTGAAGAATTATGCTGCTTACTTAACAAAAGATAAATCAAAATATATGTAAAGATTAAAGATACTCAGTGTATATCATTGATTAAAATAAAGATAAAATTGTAAAATAGTATGCAAAAAATAATCCAGCCAGTCTTCTCAAAGACAGCAAAGAGAATATTACTGGAAATATATATATAAGGTAACTTTAAGAATTATTATCTCTGAGGAGGGTCATTAACAACACAGAGGTATGTGAAGAGCAGACTATTGTCTTTCCACAAATCCCCTCTGTGTATTCAGTACCTTCCAGTAAGCACACAATGCTTTCTTAAGTTAAGCAAAGTTATTTAAAACTAAGCATGGATTTTTTTGTTGTGGCCAAAAAATATAAAGTTATTTTCTTTTGTGACTTGAGGATTGTGCCATTATTTTGTAAGAAATCCATTCATGATTCTGATATGTGGGAAAATGTGTTTCTTTTCTCATAAACTAATTGTAAAAATGAGTTTCACTGACACTGTCATATCTGCATGTACTATAATTTCCTGATATTGGCCCCTTTTAATGTCCTTTTTGCCTCCACTCTCTATTATCCTTCTGTAGTCTAGTAGTCTATTTCCACCTAAGTTCCATATAAGAGAGGAAAAATGATACATTCAGATAACTGACTCATTCCATTCAACAGGATAGGAAACAAGTCATGAATCCGTGTTTTATTCTATTACAGAGGCCAGGCTGATCTCTGCATCATTTCCATTTTAATGGATATGCTGTCAAAATGAGCACAAAGTTTTTTTAACAAAAACTGTGATAAAATGCACAAAGGTTAAAGAACTGTGAAAGGACCTCGTAATGAATGTGACTTGAAGGGACACGGAGATAGGCATGTTACAAGATGTTTTTCCCCAGTGTGGTACCATCATTATGCCATAACGCAGAGCTCGCATGTTCTTCGGCTCCTACTAGAGATGATCATTCTAAGAAGCGGTTACAGAGGAGAGTGGCATGATTTTGGTTATCTTGAGAACATTTACAACATTTGAGAAAATGTATCTCAGGAGGTCCTCCAAAGGATGGAAGATTGGTATAAAACCTATCATATGTGGTTGGAAGCCATGCTGAACCACTGAATCAGAGTAAGGGTGCGTAGAAATTGGTAACTAAGCACTGACTAGTTCCCGTTCTGCTAGAAATGTTAATTCTTAATTTTCTTTTACAGATAAAGCAAGAGCAGTGAGTGAGTGACATACGTATCTCTCGTATTTCTTTTTCTCCACCATTTTCACTTTTATCTTTACAGAGAGGGTTAATAAGCATATTAGTACTCTGTTCCACACTGTCTGAGGAAATAAGACAACTCAGAAATATCAGGATCCCAAGTGAGCACTATGTGTGGGACAGAAGGAGGTAATGAATGGTTTGAGTAAATAAATATCCAGTATTCATAAGCAGATTTCATCTCCCAAGATGGAGATTCTGCTAGAAAATATGGTTAAGATACTCTTAAGCCATTAAATTACCTTGTCTCTGCAAGCCTGATGCCCTGGGCACTCCCAGACCATATGGCAGAAAAATATCTTGTCAGGAATTTCATGGCTAGCATCAATCTGCAGCATCGAGAGGCACAGCTGCCTTGCTGGAGAGGGTCCAGGATGTCTCAGTACTGCTTGTTTTTCCAGAGATAGATGGAAAGGTTGAGGCCTGGGCCTACAGGTTTGTTGTATCTTTCAATGAGGGTCAGGGATCACAGCCCAAAGCCTCATCTCCTGCTGCTGCAGCCCTTCTGCTCTGCCTTCCTAGTAGAAATAGCAGAAGTGTTACCCAGGGCCGTGAAGGATTCAGGAATTGACACATGCAGCCTTTGCAGAGAGTCTAAACATTTTGATTCTGATGTTGATTTTAGTGGAGGAGTTAAAAAGAAGCCAGGTAATGAATGGATTGACTATTGGTCTTTCTTTACTTATTTGTTTGGTGTTTTGGTGTTTTGTGTGTGTGTGTGTGTGTGTGTGTGTGTGTTTCTGTTGTTGTTGTTTGTTTGTTTTCTCCAATCTTCTTGCGAAAAGTCTCCTGCTAAATGTCTAGCTGTCCTGGAACTCACTTTGTAAACCACACCAGTCTTGATCTTGCAGCAATCTTCCTGACTCTACCTTCCAAAGGATAGGTTTATAGGTGTATGCCACCATATTAGAATGGAAAGTGGCATGATTTTGTTTGTTTCAACAGCAGTGGTACTAGAATGTGTGTGACAACACTTTCTCCGGAAGATACAGGGTCTCCTGAAGTAAAATTTGGAGACTTTTTTAATTAACTAATTTTATAATTTCATGTTTCTCTATAATATATTTACTCACACTCATCTCCATCACTTTCTCTTATCTCACTCCATGTTCTCCTGAACTCCTTCCAAACCGATACCCTTCATGTCTTAAGCCTCATCTTTTTAATTGTCTAGTGACTCATCAAGTTTAATCAAGGATGCTTGCCTGAGCATGAGGGAGGGACTTACCAACCACAGCATGCAGCTAGCTAGTAGCTAACCTCTGAAGAAGATGTGGCACCTCTCCTTTAGCAGCTTTCAACTACCAACAACACCCCAGGGAGAAGCAGACCCTCATGGGCTTCCACCTCGTGCGTGATGGAAGGTGGTAGACCCCATTGCATGCGTGTCTTTTGTGGGTAACCACAGTTGCCATGAGTACATGAGTACTACTGCCAGGAGCAATTTTATTAAAAGACCAAAACAAGCAGTTATCCAAACTCATATGGTATGCCAGGCAATTCATTTGCACCTTCTGATAAATATTCTGCATTTACCCATAAGGGTTGCCCAAAAGCTATTAGTTTAATTATTATTTAAATGTTTGAAATCATTTCATCAAGCCACTGTTAAGATGAAAACACTATCCCTTTTAGGAATATTTTTGGTGATGTGTTTGGTAGCGTTTTTTTCTTCATTTTGTTATTGTTTATTTGTCTAGATGGATAAAGGGGAAAATAACACTGTCCTTGACTCATGTGTGTGTGTGTGTGTGTGTGTGTGTGTATGTGTGCATGTGTGTTATAGATAGGTATACAACTATGAATGTGAGTGGTTACACATGAATATATGAATACATGGATGCATACATGTGGAAGACAAAGATCAATTCTAAGTATCTTCTTCTGATATTCCCACCTTATTTGTTGAGATGGGGTCTCTCACTGAACCTGCAGCTCACAGATTCTGCACGACCAGATGGCCAGCAAGCTCTGGAGATCCTCTGGTCTCCAGTTCCCCAAAACTGGGATTATAGGCATGCACAACCACACACAAATTTTACTTGTATGTTAGTGATCTGGCTTAGATTTTCATGCTTGCACAGAAAGCATGCTACCGACTAAGCCATCTTCCCAATCGTGTCCTTCCCTCACTATTGACTTTAACCTTCTATGCATTGTTATTAGCAAGAAGACATCAGCCAGTCGAGGTATTTGAATCCATCAGACAAGCACGACAATAAATAACAGCAACAAATGGCATTTGACCCTTTGTATTTTATTATGCTAATCAGAGGAAAGGCAAGTTGGAGAGTTCAAGGGCCAGAAAAATTAATCTGAGTAGCTCAAGGAGTCCATGGACATATACACTAAAACAAGAATTGTTTTCAGTTTCTTGAGTGCCTAGCAGAGAGAAGATATCCAGAATGAGTTAATCAAATTGAATCTCAAAAGATGATGTCCACTGTCTTCTAAAGTAAGCCTGGCTTGCATACTAGAATGTTGCTGGCTTGGGAGAAGTCTCCTACAATGTGTGTGTGTGTGTGTGTGTGTGTGTGTTATATAAGTTTCTAAATAACTTTCTACCATTATACTATTCTCATAAATCCGATTTTTAGACAATGAAAAATAAACCTGCTTACTACTTTTTTTTCTTCTTTCAGGAACACAAATTTGTATCCAGCAATGATAATAACATGTTACAAATCAGTCTGAGAATTCTAACCTTGATAACATCAGACACAGCATAATAATAGATAGGTTATTTCTGGATTAGCTCTTTCTTTGTTGGGCTTAGCTAATGTATTATTTTATTCTCATATTTTATTGCTTCAGAAATAAAGACAGATATTTAAATGCAATGAAGATTTCTGTGAAGAGTTAATATGTATAAACACTTAAAAAGTTAAATCTCACCCATCTTGCATCACAGATAGGAAACGAGTGAATAATGTTCTTTAAAATAGAAAGCAATTATTCTGCCTCAGGAAAAAGCAAAATGTGTCATTTTAAGCCACTTCTGGTTTGAAGACAAATACATCATATAGAAACTGCATATGACTGTTCCGTCACACCTAGGACTTTAATATGGAAAGATCACAGAACAAAACTGGAAAGGCAGAGGGTTTGGAGGAGAAAAGGGGGTATACAAATGATATAACCATATAAAAATATCAAAAAAATACCCCTGTGGTTGGTCATCAATATTTCTGTTTTTGTTTTTCCTGGTTTCAATTTTTCATAGTTTCTTATGCATGGTGTTCTCACTATCAAAAAACTTAAAACATATAAATGATCAAAAAGCTAGTATGTGCATCTGTGTGCGATTCAGTCCCCACTTCTATTACTAGAGAACCCACTTCAAGACTAAACTGTCCATCTGCTACATCTCTGTAGGGGCTTAGGTCCAGTTCATGCAGAGTCCTTGGTTGATGCATCAGTCTCAGGCCACAGGGGAGGAGGACATGGTCAGTCCTGATGCAACTTGATGAGATGGGACAGATGAGAAAGGCAGCTCTCCTTTTAGGAGGAAAAGAGGAGGGAGGAGGAGAGAGGGTGGGACTAGGAGGAGAGGAAGTAAGGGGCTAAAAGGATGTAAAGTGAATAAAATTAATAAATGAGAAATAAATAAGAAAAACATATAAATGAAAAATGAGATATGGTAATGGTTCACCTTAAAAGCCAACTCGATGGGATTTAGAACCGCCATGGAAACAAGAATCTGAACAAGCATGTTTGTGAAGAAATTTCTTGATGAGTTTCACTGAGGTGGGAGAACCCACCAAAATGTGGGTGGGACCATCCCATAGATGTTGATCTTCTGATGAATTAAAGGGCAAAAGAGAAGTAAAGTATTCAGCACTTTCTGCTTCCAGGCAGTGAACACAATGTGGCCAGGTACCTGGTGTTCATGCCTTCCATTATGGACTACATCCTTGAGCCATGAGCTACCATAAACTTCTGTTGTGAAGCTAAACCTGTTTACTTCAGATATTTTCTCACAAGGATAAAGTAATTAATACAGACGCCATTCTAACAGAATATTTTATATACAGTAGGATAAGAAAATGAATTTAACTTTTTTAAGGCTCATCTGTCCCTTCACTATTTTCTTCTCCCCTTTGCATTTATATGTAGACACAATTCAATGCAAAAAGAAGAGCCCAACATTTTTATGAATCATTGGACGTGAGCAAAGCATTATCAAGGAACATATGGCCATCGGTAAAGATGTCCTGCAGTGGGGTAACCAGATAGCACAATTGGCTACCACTCTGGTGTCTTTCTGCCTGTATTGATTATCAGGTGATCCTGTTTTGTTTCTTTGCCAACCTAGCACAAACTGGAATTATTTTGGAAAAGGGACTCCCAACTGAGAAATTACCTCTGTAAGACTGAGTTTAAGCTAATTTGTTGGGAAATTTGTGATTAATGATTAATGTGGAAAGGCCCAGCCCACTATGGACTGTGCCATCTCTGGGAAAGTAGTTCTGAGTTATACAAAAATATCAAATGAACAAACCATTAAGCAGCATTCTTCAATGGTCTCTGCTTCAGTTCCTGCCTTGAGTTTCTGCCCTGACATCCTTTCAAGACAGGCTGTAAAGAGAAAATAGAAATCAAATTAATCATTTTCTTCCCAAGTTGCTTTTTCTCAGTCTTTTAGCAAAGCAGTAGAAACTTTAACTAAGACAGAGTTCAGAAAATCTGACTTAAATATGTAAATGACACATGAACAAATTTAAACTATATGAGCAAAATGCTCGACTATGGAAATACTATCGAGGAGGTGACCTTGTAACCTCAGAAAGCTTATTTTCATGTTATTGAGCATTTCCATGTGGAAAAATTGTAAACAGTGAGTGTAACCCCTATCTCAAATGTTAGGAAACTGTAAGTTAAAGATCTGAGAGGTTTACCCACCCGCCTGAGAAACCAGGTGAGCCAGCATTGCTGTCAGCACCAGTCAACGTGCCCTGCGTCCTCATTCGTTATGCCACAAAGTGAGAATTTATATTCAAAGCTTTAAGTTACACAGATCACATGCCTCAAAGAGTAAGTGCGTATTACATATTTCTTGAAATGGAAATGAATTTTTATTTTGTTTCTTATGTGCACTGCCTCATAAAACATGCCCATTCAAAGAGAGATTGTGAACATGGGTTCCTTTTTCCAATGCTTTACTCTTAAATGGTCCTTACTGAGTAAGAATTCAGTTACTAACGGAAGTGAACAAACAGAGGCAATAAGAGAATAAACAAATGATAACCTTCACAGCTAGCGTCCTTGAAAACTTTCCATGTGAATTCAAAATCCTCCATATAAGGTGACCCTCCTAAAGTTGAATTTGTGATACTGCTTTTCTTTTGTATCTTCCCTTTTATTCATGGCACTTTGTAGTGTCTGTGAAGGGCACCATCTAACATGTTTGTGCCTGTTTTCAATGGAAAAATGGCATCTGGGATCTTGCTTTTGAGAGTTCAAAATGTTCATGTCACCATGAGTCATGATTATGTGATGCCATTTTGGGCTGAAAATTTTGCTTTTGTTACACTCAACTGTTGTTTATTTTCATTTTGTGGATTTGATGTTTGCAGTGAAACTCTAAGCCCACTGGAGAAAGGCAGGAGGTAAAACCTGATCTCTGAAATTTGGCTGTTCTTGTGGGTGTTCAGTCTTCTCACTCTTGTTCTTTTAAAACAAAATAATTAATTTTTATTAATTACAATTTATTAATTTTGATTCCCAGCTGTACCCCCCTCATCTCCTCCCAATCCCACCCTACCTCCCCCTTCTCCTCCCTTGTCCCTCCCCCAGTCCACTGATAGTGGAGGACCTCCTTCCCTTCCATCTTACCCTAGCCTATCATGTCTCATCCAGACTGGCTGCATTGTCTTCCTCTGAGGCCTGATAAGGTTGCTACCGCATCAGGGGTGGTAATCAAAGAGCCAACCCCTGTTCTCCTTACTACAGAGCCCACTTGGAGACTGAGCTGCCATGGGCTACATCTGTGCAGAGGTTTTACGTTATATCCATGAGTGGTCTTTGGTTAGAGTATCAGTCTCAGAAAAGAGCCCTGTAACCAGATCTTTTTTTTATTCTGTTGCTCTCCTTGTGGAGCTCCTGTCCCTTCCAGGTCTTTCTGTCTCCCTCTTCTTTCATAAGATTCCCTGCACTATGCCCAAAGTTTGGCTATGAGTCTCAGCATCTGCTTTGATACCCTACTGGGTAGAGTCTTTCAGAGGCCCTCTGTGGTGGGCTCCTGTCCTGTTCCCTGTGTTCTCCCTTTTCCAATGTCCATCCAGTTTGTCTTTCTGAATGAGGATTGTTCATCTTACTCAGGGTCCTCTTTCTTGCTTAGCATCTATAGGTACACAGAGTTTATTATGTTTATCCTATACTATATGTCTAATATCCACTTACAAGTGAGTATATATCTTGTGTGTCTTTCTGCTTCTGAGATGCCTCACTCAGGATGATCTTTGCCTGCTCTTACATATAGACAAACTTCAGAAACTGTGGGAAGAATTCTTCTGGGTATCATGCCTTTCCTCACATGAGAAACTGTATGCAAAGTGAAAAAATTAGCACCTAGCTGAAGAAACAGTTAAGTAATGCATGGGTTTGTCTTTCATATATTTTCGCAATCTATGAGACTCAACCTCGGCATCGAGGCAGCTGTCATCTGCCATAAACTGAGTTCTGATTACATGGTGTCTTCTGCACCCTTCCACTCAAATTGCTTCACTCCCCAATACACACATAGATGTCAACTCCAAGATGAGTCTAGCCACTCCCTTAAGGTAAAAAATAAAATAACACTCCTAATCTCAATCTCTGCTAACTCACATGTCAGAGCTCTTTTTTCTTATAAATTTGTGAAGAAATAAGACAACTACTTCTGGGTTCTAGAGTTTCACACATATTGTTTCTCTTAGCCATCTTCAGACATTTGTCATAATGAGGAAGGGAAAAAGATTAGAGAGTCCTTTGAAGATTAAAGGGATCCGATTGTAAAATTGTAATAAAAAACCTAATAATCATAGAGGACTGTCTCATCATAAACCATATGTAATATTTTTGTAAATAACCTAAAATCCAGTGAGTAAATAACATGTTACAATAATTTTTTGAAAACCAAATAATGGGAAAGTTAATTAACACATACTGGTGTGTTTTCATTCATATTCTCAGACAGTAAAATTTTTACCTTTCCAAACATGAGAATCGTCATTTATTTTTTTGTGTGTGATCTTGTTTCTTTAAGATTTCAGCATACTTGAAAAGTGTGAAGTGGTTTTACAATATCTCTTCCAATGTGATGACTTATCACATATAAAATGACATTCTTATATATATTGAGGCAACGTGTCTATGGAAGTCATTATTTTTGAGTACAATTTGCATTTCATTTTTTTGCATGAAAGTGAAACTAGTGTTTTTAATTTAACTTCCCATCATTTTTTAAATTGACAAACTATAAATATTTGTCATAATATGTTTTCTCATATACATACAAACTGTAGAAAAACTGAAAGTGACTAATTCAAGATCTCTCACATGTCATAATCTCTTCTGAGGTGAAAACATTGAAAAGTTACTCTCTTAAACGATTTTCCAGTATTTAATACTTGTTACTAATGTAATAACTATATTAGCTAATATATGGCTTAAATTTATTACTGTCTAGCTAAAATTCTACAGTAATATATGTAATCTCACTCTTACCCGCCCCTTCTCATTAATAGTCACCATTTTATTGTGTGCTTACTTGAATTTGATATTTCAGATTCTACTCATGATGAATATCTCATGACATTTGTCTTTTTCTTGTTTGACAAAGCTTAATGTCCAGGCTGAAGATGACACTGTCCCATTTTTTTAAAAGGTCTTAATAGTATTCCATTGTGCATACTATTACATTTTCCTTTTTCACTCTTACATTGATAGATATTTACTTAGGTAATTTTGGCTTTTGTGACTAATATCACAATAAACAGAAAAGTGTAAATGATTGTTTGGTATGCAGACTTCCATTTATTTCATGAATAGATACCCATAATAGAAATTGCTGGATCATATGATAGTTTGCATGTAGACTTTCCACATCAGCTACATGAAATTACATTTCTACTGATAACACAAAATGACTCTTCTCATCTTACGACTTTAATTTTTATTTATGTATCTGTGGGGCTTTATGTCCCACCAGTGTAGCACCCAGAGAGGCCAGAAGAGACCACCAGATCTCCTGTAAACTGAGTTACAGGCTGTTGTGAGCCTCCTTATAAGGATACTCAAAATTGAACCCAGGTTCTCTGGAAGAACACCCAGTGCTCTTACCACTAAGCTAGCTCCCCAGGACCAGGATTCCCCTTTCCCCACACTCTCACCAACACTTCCTCAGCTTGTATTTTTCTTTTTTTTTTTGGTGTTAATTACTAAATTATTTAATTAGATTAATTTTACTTTGACTTGTTATAATTATTTTTTTAATTTATTTATTTTTATCTCAGTCACAGGTTAGGTACTTTGAATCCCAGGCGTAGCCCCCTCCCCCATTCCCTCCC
>CM053761.1:64284112-64295785 GCA_028658305.1 Pachyuromys duprasi
TTGGTGAGACTTGGGGAGAACAAGAGCTCCACAAAAACCAAACTGAGCAGGGCATAGGGGTCTTGTATGAGACGGTTTCTACAATCAAGGACCATGTGTGGATATGGCCTGGAACCACTGCACAGATGGGGCCCATGATAGCTCATTGTCGGACTGAAGACCCTAGTGAGGGAAACAGGGACTGTTTCAGTCATGATCTTGATGGCTAACTCTTTGACCCTCCCCCATACAAGCTGGGAAGTGACAGATGGGCTAGGTCCCAGGGGAGGGCATTGCAGCCAGCCCTGAGGAGACAGGATGAGCTGGGTTTGGATGGAAGGGGAAGAGGTCCTCCCCTGTTGGTGGACTTGGATTGGGCAGGGAGGAGGGAGATGAGGGAGGGAGTGGGAGGGTGGGAGGGAATGAGGGAAGAGGCTATGCCTGGGATGCAAAGTACCTAACCTGTGATTGATATAAAAATAAATAAATTAATTAAAAAAAAAAGAAAACTTCTGGTTGAATGCTCAAGCTTTGAGATTATTATTATGTAAGTGATCGTCATCTTTGTACCTTATTTTTGCATGTATTTGTCGTGAAGTGTTCCTAGAATTTCTAATCAAATGATTCCTCGCACATATATGGTATCACACACACACACACACACAAACACACACATACAACTTTCTTACAATCTTTCTACCCCTTCTTCCACAATGCTCTGCGAACATTGAATGTTGAAGGGTTTTATAGATGTGCCCTTTACACTGGGTTCCACAACTATGCATTTTGATCAGATGTCATATTCTTTAGTAGTTTCTAACTATTGCAAAGATAAATTTTCTTGTTGAGGGCTGAAGACTACACTTATCTATGAGTGTAAGAACCATATTGCACAGACTTATTAGGGATGATGCTGGCACTTTATTAATTATTGTATAGTCTCCTTCAATAACCACAACCTCAGTAGCACTGAGTACTTACCTAAGTTTCCAGTGTCATTAATGGTATGGCTCTGGTTGTGTGAGTCTTAAATCTAATTAGAGAGCTGTTAGTTACTGCTAAGGTATGTGTGACCCTACTTCTCTCTTTGAGTTTTCATGTGACTGTTGTTGTATTTCATAGGCATCATATCTGGTTAGTATGGTTGCTTTTCTCTCTCATTTTGAATCTTAAATTATACTTTCTGTTACCATGAATCTGAGTCCTCAGGGAGCATGCATTCAGGTCGTTTCTAGCACAGCAATATCTGAGTCCTGTTCTGATGTGCATCATGTCTTCTACAATAAGGACTTACCTTCTTCTGGGGGCTGGAAGGAAATCTCTTATACTATCCTGGCCAGTTATTAAGTGGGAGAATTCTCATGTCTGGCAGCTGGAGTTTTCATTAAGAGGTCTTTCTTTATTGGGGAGAGCACCATCAGTCCAGATGAGAAAAACTCATTAAAATTATATGATGTGTATTTGTACATAGGATTATATGCATTTTAGGTGGTTTGGTTTTTTGTTGTTGCTGTTTAGTTGTCTTTTGTTTGTTTGTTTCGTTGGTGTTTTTGTTTGTTTGGTTTGGTTTGGGTAAGTAGTTAATGGTATGATTCCTTTGCTTGTGAAAAAATCCATATCGTTATATTATGCACATTATTCCTCTCCATACACTGTCCTTGGTTGGGGTTTCAATCTCTACAGGGCCCTCAGGGCTCAGTTTTTATGGCTCTGTTACTCTCCTTTTGGAGTTCCTGTTCCCTCTAGGTATTTATATTTCCCTCTTCTTTCATTAGATTCCCTGCACTTTGCCCAAAATTTGGCTATGAGTCTCAGCTTCTGTTTCAATACCTAGATCAGTAGAGTCTTTTAAATGCCTTCTGTGGTAGGTTTCTGACCTGTTCCCTGTCTTCCAGTATTCTTTTTTTTTAATTTTTATTTTTAGGATTAATTACAATTTATTCACTTTGTATCCCACCCTGTAGACCCCTCCTTCATTCTCTTCCAATCCCACCCTCCTTCCCTTATCTCCTCCCATGCCCCTCTCCAAGTCTACTGATAGGGAGGTCCTCCTCTCTTTTCCTTTGTCCCTAGCCTATCATATCTCATTATTGTCTTCTTCTGTGGCCTGGCAAAGCTGCTTCGCCCTCAGGGGGAGATGATCAAAGAGCCAGCCATTGAATTCATGTCAGAGATAGACCCTGTTCCCCTTACTAGGGAACACACTTGAATACTGAGTTGCTGCCATGGGCTACATCTGAGCAGGGGTTCTAGGTTATATCCATAAATGATGCTTGGTTGGTGTATCAGTCTCAGAAAAGACTCCTGTGCCAGACATTTTTGGTTCTGTTGCTCTCCTTGTGGAGCTGCTCTCTAGCTAGGTCTCACTAGCTCCCTGTTATTTCCTAAGATTCCCTGTACCCTGCCCAAAATTTGGTTATGAATCTCAGCATCTGCTTTGATACACTGCTGGGCAGAGTGTTCCAGAGGCCTTCTTCCAGTACTCTTAAAGCTAGCTCTCAGAAAGAAGTCTTTCACATCAGATCCACCTAGTAACCTATGGGTTTTCTCAGAATGAAGGGTATCTTTAGCAGCAGGGACTTACCTTCCATGTTTGGGAGGCAAATGAGTGTGACATTTATTAATTCTATCTTTTTAGAAGACTGCTGGTCTTTGCTGTTTCTAATATAACATTGATAATTATAAAACAAACAACAACAAATAAAGCATAAACAAAACACAAAATATTTCTTCATAGCTATAAATGAAAACAAGAGAGAGATGGCAATGGCTGGCTGTGTGCTTAATATTCTGTGTTTTTTATTTATTTTTTATCGAATGTTTTCCACAAGTGTTACAAATAACTCTCCTTATAAAACTACTGAGGGGGTAATATTCTCTTCTATATATGCTGAAAGAAGCTAAGGTTCAGATAGATCATTTCTCTGTATCATGCAGCTAATAGCAATTCAAACTCTTCCTGTCTCAAAATTTCACGCTCTGATTTAACTTTTGTGTGTTTCCACTCAAACATTTATTTTCTGTAGTCTGTTTGGAAGCTGAGATGAAATCCAGAATTTTCAAAATGCTTCACTAAAAACAAAATTGTTTTCCAGTAGGAAATGTTGCCTTTTCAACCCTGAAGGAAAGAGTCTGATAGTTTAAACACCACATGTGTGTTTTTCTATCCTCTTAGCATTATAACTGGTATGAATTTATTCTGTGGGAAAATACTGCATTTAATAGGAATGTCTAAGATGCCTTCTATGATTGTTCCAACATGTCTAATTGAACCAAAGGAAACATTGCTGTAAACTTCTTTTATGAAGGCACACAATTTTAAAATAAAAACGGATGCTATTCTCTTTCTAAATCAAAAGGCAATCAGTAGCAAAAAGAATCTGACCAAGATAAAAAGGGTCGTACCCTAGATTACACACTCAGGGCTTGAAATAAAGTTTTCAAAAGTAATGGATGTCATGGTTTATTTTAATTAGCCTTTTGACAACATAACAAATAAAAATTGATACTTTGAATGATATTATCCAAAACAACATCATCACATTTGAAGAATTCTTATTAATAAAATAGTTCTTATATATAAAACATCAAAACCTCTTATATTCAGCATTTATAATGATGTAAAAAATTCTGGAATAAAGTTTTAAAAAATAAATTTCTGTGATTTTTCTTGGTTATGTCTGTAACTATGGGCTACCTTTAAAATAAATTGATTATCTGGTAATTTTATCACACCTATACCGTGCATTCTTACTTCTGGTTCCTATTGTACACTTCCCACATTTTTTTCCTTTCCAAGTTCACATACTCTTTTTCTTTTTCTTTTTAACCTTCTGAGTCAATTTATTGCTGTCAGTAAGCACAGTGTCGTGCCATTTAATGCTGTTACATGGAGATTCTGTCAGTGTTGAAATCCTGAGGAAAACTGACTTTCAGACCATCAATTCTCAATAGTTCTTATACTAGGTGGGAACTTACGACCTCCTCCTTCATCAGTTCTATAATATCTACTGACTTTATCTTGTAGCTAGTAAGGCTCATACGACTAGGTAAGACATAAATTGCTTTTGTTGTCTGTTATCATGTATGACATACCATGGTGCCATGTAGCATAGGTAGTCGTGGTAAAGCTTTCAGGTAAGAACCAGATTTGTATCCACATGTCCTGTGAAACAAGTATGTTGTGACTTTACCTAGAGTCTTACTATCAAGTTATAGACAGTAACCAAGAACAATGGCAATAAACTGTATTATTTTGGAAATATATGGGACCCCATTGAAAAACACCATAAGGTAGGTAACCCACACCTCTCACTAAGCTCTTTGTTCAATAGACTGATATCTTACAGAAGCAATATGCCTGACTACCCCTTCCCCCATAGCACAGTTTTTATATTTGTGTTTGTGTGTTTTAGAAAGCCTGAAGTAATTTTATAAACTAGGTTTCTGTGTGGCTTTCTCTAAGTTTTTTAGTATTATTTATTCTTTCCTTATCCTCCTTCCTTTTCCCTGATTTCCCATTCCACACCACATTTAACCTTTCTCCTTCCTTCTTTCTGCCAACTGTGTCCTACTATCTCTCTTTCCTTCACATCTGCTATGCTCCCATGGCTTTTTTCTAGTTCGGTGACTTCTACAAGAACTCCAGTATAAACACACATATCTCTAAAATTTCTAAACAGTGTTCCACGTATGAGAGAGAACATGAGGTTAATCTCAAGAAAATTGATGAACATAAATAATTGTAAGAATGAGGGAGAAGAACAATTACCCTTGGCGTAGAGGTAAACAATTGAATCCACTAAGGAAATTGGTGTGTCATAATTTTTCAAAAACCTAGAAAAAGTTCAACAAGTTCTAGCTATAACGCTTATATGCATATAGATAAAATACTCTAAATTTGGCTAAAGAGATATTTCACTAATTGTAACTTACAGTTATTTTAGGAAAGTTTCCATTTTGTAATGGCAAATATAATATAAACTGGAGCTATAGCAGATATAGTTACATAACCTGAGTATGTCCTACATCTCTAGATTATGTAGAGTTAAAATTATATAAAAAATATTCTCAAATGGATTGCAAGTGATATTAGTCCCTTTACAAATGGTGCTTTTACTATTTGAAAGGCACATTCCTGTTGTTTTATTAATGACATAATTCCCTGAATTTTCACTGATCATACCTCTGTCCCAATGCCAAAACTAGAATATAAATCCAACTCAAACATACATTTTGCAATTGTGTTACAAATGAATAATTATGTCACTATATTTTATTGATATTTTTGTTTCCTTAACCTATTTAATGACATGGAGTTAAAGCCTTCAGATTTATATTTCAGTGGTGGTCTTTCTTTTTTAAAATTTGTCATTATTAATTATAACTTATTCACTTTATAGTCTGGCTGTAGCCCCCTCCCTCATCTCCTGATCCCATCCTCCTTTGCTTTTTTCCCTTGTGCCCTTCCCCTAGTCCACTAATAAGGGAGGTCTCTAAGGGAGCTCTCTAATAAAGGAAGCAGGGGCAATCACTGGCATTAACTTGATTGCCTGCTCTTTGATCACCTTCCCCTGGAGAGGTAGCCTTACAAAGCTACAGAGAAAGAAGATCCAGAAAGTCCTGAAGAGACACGATAGGCTACTGGTGGCCTTTCAGTTGCAATGACAAATAAGGTCATTATCCTACTACTAGGCAAAAGGAGAACTATAAGATCATAGATTAATAAACTTACTTTGTTTTAAGGAAGGAATATCAATTGTAAGAGTGATCTAGTTGGGGCCGGAGAGACTTCTCAGTAGTTAGAAAACATTTTGCTCATGTGGAATAGCAATGTGGTTTGATTCTAAGCATCCACACAGTGGCTCAGAACTATCTGTAACTTTATCTCCAAAGAATCCAATGCCATATTCTGACCTCTAAGAGCACCGTCCACATATGATACACGTACAACCATGCAAACGAAACACCCAGAAACATGAAATAAATAAATTTAAATATAGGTAATTAAAATGTATTCTGTAAGTCAAATAACCCCTTACAAATTAAAGCTATCTCAATCTCAGAAAATATATTGAATGAAAAGTCTTTCATGTAATATAAACAGTTGAAAACTGTAGTATTTGAAAATACTTCCAGTTCTCACCACTGTTGGCCCTTTGGTAGAGTTTAATTTCCTAGAGTATCATAATGACACTTGCCAAAAGAAACAGTATTACCCAATGAAATTCTATTGTAACTTCCAAATGAGAGCATGCAGTTACTTGTGCCACACAGACACTGTTAGATGTCTACACTGCTAGGGACAGGGAATGTAGGATAGAGCTTCTAGGCATTTGCTTGCTCAGAGGAAAATGTCAAAGGGAACAATAAAATGTACTGTTGAGTAAGCTGTGTGTCTTTGGCTGGTGACATAAGAAAGGAATATAGTATAACTAAGGTAGAAACACTCTTAAGAGCTATAATTGCTGGTTGTTGTAATTTGCATCTGAAATCCCTTCAAGTTCCTACAAATCCTGTAGCTGGCAATACTACTGAACAGTGACCAGATACGGAGGACCTTAACAACCAAATTGTTAGCCCACTGAGAATTATCACAGTGTTTTCATTTGTGTAGCTTGTTATCCACGTCAATATTAGTCTGTCCTGGTCTATGTAACACTTGGCACCTAAAAATGAGTGGGAACCATACAAGAGTCTAAAATATGTAGTAGTTTAGAGGCCAAGTTAAAGATTTTAGAACAATTAATATCAAACTACTGAATGTTGTACATTCCATTCCTGGCATTTTGTAAGAAAATGACAACATTTGGTAAAAGTTTAGGACATGATATAGTGTAGAGCGTGTCCTTCATCTAATGAATCTGTAAACACTGTGCAAATACTCACATGTTGTGTCTTATGAGACTGAAAAAAGAAGGAAATAGTATAAGCATAGTGATAAAGTACCATTATAACAATGGGAGAACAACAAAAGAATGGCCCAATTTTTAAGCAGGAAAAAAATCCATAGAAATGAGTAAGCAAATCATTTTAGATTGTTTAATATAAGTACCTCTCATACTTACTTGCTAAAATGCAATGAAAGTGGCCAATGACAAATTTAACCTCTAAAAATTTGTAAATGGCAAATATCAATAGAAGAAGGCCTCTTCAATACTAGTGTTAAATGTGTGAATGACTTACTGTAATACTTACAATATCTTCTCAGTTGGGAAAATATTCCAGGAAGCAATCTGAGAAGACTGTCTAGTTCTTCCAAAGAGAATATTCTCTAAGACATATTTTAGATTGGGTCAGGAGAGCTATTGAAAAAGAAATGGCCTCTCTAATGGTAGAAGTAGAGTCACTGTAGAAAAAGCACACACATTTTCTAAAGAGTGACAGTTCTACTAGGTGAGATGGTAGGGCTTCATTTTCCTGTGAGGCAAAACTTAAGGATTACACGGCCCTGTGACTTGTGTGCCAGTCATTTGGGTTTTTAGAGATTGAAAACTTACTATGATTATTTTCGCTTGTTTTCATTCACATTGATTCTCAGTTCATAGACTCCAAAAAATAAACTTGTACCTTTACTTTATAGATTTTCCTTTTTTAATGAATTACATTTGAATTGGGTACAGAGACCAAAGCAGAGTTTTAGCTTTGACATTGACACTGTGACTAAGTGAAGCACTGTAGAAATCCTCCTTAGGGATTTGGTGAATACAGATACCATGTGAGAATATAACTCAGCTGAGTAGTACATAAACAAAGAGCAGGCATTTGTAGCAATTATTTATAAATAAATAAATAAATGTATATATATATATATATATATAATCTTCACTTTCATGCTTTTACACAATTGAGCTCTCTTTTTCTTATTATTAATAAGCCTCTTTACCTTTAGGCATTAATGGATAAAGCCATTCTATTATTAAGTGTTGAAGCATGGTGAGGATTTAGTTGTGTTTTTCAATTTTTCTTACCATGCTGCAAGCTATTACTCATGCATTTGAGAGAAAGAGGAGGTAAGTATCAATCGTTGTGGGTTGAAGAAATTTTGTTTTATTTATTTTGGGAAATTGAATGCTTCTTTCTCTCCTTCTTTTATACTTCATTGAATATATTTAACCAACACACACATTAGGAGCTATTACAATTCCAATGCTTGCCTGAAACACTATTTCCTTGTAAAGGGTAGTGAATATTCTTCATTTGTGTATCAGCAACCCAGCATGCCAAGATTGTACTGATTATCTTACCTTGATTTTACAACCCTATCCATCATTAAGGGGTCATACAAACAATAAATATGAGTTAAATATATGAGAAAAGTGCAGTTTATGAAAGTACAAAGAGTACTTTATTCAGCTTATTGAGTTCTCTGCAGTAGGATTTTCTTCAAGAAGCAAGAGCAAGAAAGAAGAATGGATAGAAATAGTGGCTTTGGAAGAAGAAATGCTCCTCAGTGTCTTATTGAAATATAGATTCAGTCAATGAAATTGTGGGAATGCTATCAATGCTTGTCCTGGCTCTGTTTATAACAAAGAAAAGGAAGCAAAAATTTTCTTTAAAAACATATGCATTGAAAATGTGCACAGAAACAGATTCAGTAAGTAATTTGAGTCAAAAGCAAACTATGATCTTTATAAACTATACAGTGGCAGTACCAACATGGGAACATTGCTATGGATGATGGGAAAGCTAAGGAAGTGCTCTCAAGATATAAGTGCGATTTATTGCTTCCAGTATAAAAATTTCTGCCCCAAGTACATAGATTTTGGGTGATTGGTAGTAATGAAAAATGTATTGAAGCCATGATAATATCCTTAAATTTATTTTCTTGAGGAATCCAACAGATTAATACTCCATTTTCTCATAATTTTTCAGCTGGTTACATAATATTTTTAATTCAATTTTTATTATTTTACATTAATTACAGTTTATTGGTATCCCAGTTGTAGCCCCCTTTCTCATCCCTTCCCAATCCCAGCCTCCTTTCCTCATCTCCTCCCTTCCTCATCTCCTCCCTGCCCCTCTCTAAGTTCACCTTCCCTTCCATCTGACCCTAGCTTATCAGGTCTTATAAGGACTGACTGCAATGTCCTCCTCTTTGGCCTAGCAAGGCTTCTACTCCCTCAGGAGGAGGTGATCAAAAAGCCAGCCACTGATTTCATGTCAGAGACATTTTCTGTTCCCCTTATTAGGGAACCCACTTGGATACTGAGCTACCATGTGATGGGTCTGAGTAGGGGTTCGAGGTTATATCCATGTATGTTCCTTGATTGGAGAATCAGTCTCAGAAAACAACCCTGTGTCCATATATATTTGGTCCTTTTGGAGCTCCTGTTCTCTCCAGATCTTACTAACTCCCTCTTCTTTCATATGATTCCCTGCACTATGCTCAGGTTTGGTTATGAGTCTCAGCATCTGCTTTGATACACTGCTAGGTAGAGTCTTTCAGAGGCCCTCTATGGTAGGCTCCTGTCCTGTTTCTTCTTTTCTCCTACTTCCAATGCCCATCCCATTTGTCTTTCTAAGTGAGGATTGATCATCTTACCCTGGGTCCTCTTTCTTGCTTAGCTTCTTTATGTGTTCAGATTTTAATATGTTTATCCTATTTTTTAGGTCTAGTACAGAGTTAAACAGAGAATTCTCTGTAGAGGAATATAGAATGGCAGAGAAACACTTAAAGAGATGCTCAACATCCTTAGCCATCAGGGAGATGCAAATCAAAATGACCCTGAGGTTTCACCTTATAACAATCAGCATGGCTAAGATCAAAATCTCAAGTGATGATGCATGCTGGAGAGGATGTGGAGAAAAGAGAACCTTCTAATTTTGCTGGTGGGAATGTAAACTTGTACAACCACTTTGGAAATCAATCTGGTGCTTTCTCAGACAATTAGGAATAGTGCTTTCTCAAGATCTAGCTATACCACTCCTAGGCATATCTTCAAGTACACAACAAGGACATTTGTTCAACCATATTCATAGCAGCTTTATTGGTAATATCAAGAACCTGAAAATAACCCAGAAGTCCCTCAACAGAGGAATGGATATAGAAATTGTGGTACATTTACACAATTAAATACTACTCAGCAATTAAAAACATGGAAATCATGAAATTTTCAGAAAAATAATGGGATCTAGAAAAGATCATCCTGAGTGTGGTATCCCAGAAGCAGAAGGATGCACATGCTATATATTCACTTATAAGTGGATACTAGTTACGTAATATTAAGAATAGCTATTCCAATTGGTGTCAGAGAATAAAAAGAGTAGGCAACATAAAGCATGAGAGAAAAACTAGTATCCTGGGTGTGAAGAGGTGATTCAGTTTTTAAGAGAGTGTCCTGTTCTTGCAGAGGACACAAGTTTCCTAGAACCCCTGTCAGCATCTCATATCTGCCTGCACCTCAGGATTGGATACCTCTGGCCTACACCAATGAAAGCACTCATGAGGACATAGCTCAGATACACGTAACTAAAAGTTAAAAAGAGAAAGAAATTTCAAAACATAAAACTAGTACTTTACCCTATATACATGTTCATTAGATTATCAGGTTAGTAACTCAGAAAGTTAACTCAAAGGTATTAAAAAATATGGACTGTGGTGGCAGATCAGCAGGAGCACTCTCATTCTCTACATACCAGACTGTAGTGTAGGTTCGCTCTCTGTTCTACTACAAGAAGACAAAATCTGAAAACAAAGAGACAAAAAATTAATAATGCAGTGTGCTCCAGATGTAAACAAAAAATTGAGGTGCATTTAATAGTACTTGTTTGAATCAAATGCGTAACTCTCTTGAAAATATTTAACTTTCATTAAAATTACAGAAATAGAGATCCAAGATGGCTGCCACGAGAGAACACTGTGTCTGAGGAGTAAGAGAGCAGAAGCAACGCAGGGACCAGGAGACTGAACTCTGGGACCTAAAACGCCAGCATTGTGAGTGCCAGGTGAGCGGAACTCCTACGGTGAGAAAATCAAGTGGGAAAACCCTAGGGACACCCAGTTATTACCTGGAGAAATTTCCCGGTGACCAGCGGCACACAGCTCTGATCTGGACTAGGAGCCTCACTGGGTGCCCGCACCCGCCATTGTAGACTGGATAACACAGTCTCGAGGGCAGTCTCAGGAGGAGCTGGGTGCCGTTTTCACCTAACTGCACCCTGCGAGCTCGCACTGCACCCGGGTTCTGCTTCAACCCGCGGGTGTGCTGCAGGCTTGGACCAATCATCAGAACCACCCAGACTGAGTGGATTGGGGGGCCTTTTTGACGAGTCCGCACACTGCAGGGGCGCAAGCCGAAGGCTTCCGCCAGAAAAACTCAGTCGGTGGCGGATCTGGGAAGAACCCGAGTTCTGTCTCAACCCACGGCTGAGAGGATCCTGGGACCATGTTGACCAGACCACACACTGAGGGCAAAAGCTGCATGCATCCGCCAGCAAAAACCCCAGTTCAGGTGTCTGTCCACGGGCCAGACAGAGAAGGCCTCCAGCACCACTTCAGACAGGCCTGCATACAGCAGATGCACACCAACCCAAAACCACTGTGTGTGCCCAAATAACATCTCAGACCATGGTGCACAGCCCCTGGCCAAGAAGGAGGCGCCAAATCTCCATTCCAGGGGAGAGTCCTTAGCAGCAAGCCCAGGGCAGAGTCCACAGTCCCCAGCTGACATCTCAAACCTGGACACTCAGACT
>CM053761.1:64302847-64336616 GCA_028658305.1 Pachyuromys duprasi
TTTCCTCCTCTTTTCTCTCTATCTCTCTCTTCCCCCCATCATGGCCCACTCTCCTTGTTCCCCCTCTCTCCACTTAATAAACCCCTTTCATAGAAAACCTGTTGTAAGCCTCATCTTATTTGGCTGGGTGATACAAGATGACATCATAAGTTGCTAGGTAACCCAGAAGCAGGTTGTTTCAGAATACTAACAATATGTGCTTTGTTTCTGTATTATTCACATGAAATCTGAAAAAGCCTTAATGTAGGCACTTCCCTAGCCAGTTGGATGACTTGGGGTGGGAGTTCTGCTCCTACAGTCTGTCCTTATAGTGTGCTTCCTTTGGCCTGTGACCCTAGTTCATCCCATCCACTTGCCCAAGCTCCTTCCTTCTTCCTGTTCTCTCTCCTTCCTGCCTAGTGGACCCTCTGAGACTCCAAGCCCAGGAGCCTAAGCCCTGTCCACCATTCTTCTGCCCAGTCACAGACTTCAGCAAGCCTTTTAGTCAATTAACTTTAAATTAGGTAGAGCAAAGTTTACACAACAAAGTCAGATGTATGTGCAAATTTGCTAGTCTGGACAGCAGTAATTAGCATTGGAATACACAGCACAGTAAGGTCAAGAGATAACCTCTGGGGGCCGGGAAAGAAACCCCCAGGTCCTCTGGTAGAACAGTCAGTGCTCTTATCCACTTTACTATTCCGGCACCTGTGATCGAATATTTTTAATTAATAAACACTTCACTTCTTAGTGACATTTTCTCAATCCTTTAAAGGCTTATTCCAAACTGCTTCATTATGTACGATGAAATAAATAGAATACTTAACTCCTTCCTCAACGTATTTAGCACCTTATTCCTATGTGTAAACAATATCTCTTAGAAAAACAAACAAAACAGTAATTATTGTTGAGTGCCTTGAAGACCTTCTTGATCATTTAGATGAGGCTGAGCTTATTTTTTTAACCTTTACTTAGAAGTAACTATGACGTATAAGTATACAACTAATTTTATTAATAATAATTTTCAGATTTTCATACATCAATGTTACATCTATATATCATTTCTTCCCTCCCTCTCCCTCCAACTCCTCCTCAGCCTCACTTCCAATTTTATGAATTAATTGACTTTCAATTATATTTAGTGTGTTTCTGTACGTGTGTGTGTGCATGCATACATGATATAATTTTTGTATAGATGCACATGCCATGGTCTGTTTGTATGTGTATAGAGTCAAGGACAACTTTGTGGAGTCAATTCAGGGAACTGTACAGAAAATGCCTTTACCTACAAGTCATTTCACAGGCCCTAAACTGAAAGGTTTTTGATAGAAAATTTTCAAAGCAAGCATCACCAACTACCCGTAAGACAATGAAACTAATGATCTAAATAAACATCTGAGTATATAGGAAGTCTAGTTATTGGGAGCATGAGAACAGATCTCTTTTGCAATATCAAACACATCAATTTCTAGTTTAATTACTTGGAGTAAATGGTTTAATTTTATGTCTTCACATCTTCCTGCCTTTGAAATAATTATAACATTTGTATAGTTCTTCGAGCCAGGCGCTGACTGAAGTATTTTACATATATTAACTTACTTAAGTCTCATGTCAATCCAAAAAGTAAAGCAAAAAGTGAACAACAACAACAAAACTGCTGTTAATAAATACCTTGACAATATATATAGTGGCTATAAAGGTAATGATGAAGACATAATCCATCCTAAAATGTTGCTAAGATGCTCTGCACTCTGTAACAGCTATTTACAGGATGGTATCCATCCTTTAAAAATTACTTACATTTTCAATTCTGTGCATGTCTCTGTGAATATGTGCACGTATGGTCCAGAAGAGGGAGTTGTATGTTCAAGAATTGTAGTTGTCTGAGGTTCTGAGCTTTCTGCCCTAGGTGCTTGGAACTAAACTCCTGTCCTGTTCAAGAAAAGTGAGTTCTTAAATAGGTGAGCCCCAATATCCACCATTTAGAATTATTTTGAGGATTATACATGTTGCAAGCTCAGAAAACAGCAGTACATCAAAAAACATCAACTCTTTTTTTTCAGCAGAATATCTTTTTTATTTGACAAGAAATTTAAAAAATAAATTTTAAAAAGAATATATAGAAAGAGATCAACTCAATATCATATTATGGGGAGAAATACATTGTTTTGTTTTAATACAAAAGCAAAAACTCTTAAGATGGCATCATGATAGACATCCAGTGTCCAATGGGCCCCTCTAACTCATGTTGATTTCACACAATAGATATGGATCTTAGATCAAGTTTTGATAAACTTTGTTTTCTATAATATTAAAATACTGAAGATTGTAGTTTTGATGTCATTTTACCTCTAAGGGCTAAATTCTGCCCTTGTGTAAAAAAAAATTAACTAGTATTCTTCTATGGCAATAATTAAAAATAGAATATATTTGCCAGTGATGATAGTTGATTTAGTTGAGTCAAAGCAAAACTGTGCACAAAGGAAAGCATCCTATGTGGTAACTAGAATCCACAACATCACTAGAAGAAGAGAAGGTAAAAAGCTATAATCCAGTTAATAATTATAATACAACATATATATATATACATATATATATATATATATAACACTGTTTTCTTCCATTACAGTCTTTACATGATGCAGTTATGGGAAGTGATACTCACACTGATGTGAATATGTTAGAACTTTCAATTGCAGCATTGTACTACAGATTATGCCGCAGAAAGTAGAGGTAAAGAAGAAAGAGATGTAGCAGTAAGTAATATTTGTCAATAGAATAAATTGCTGTTAATCTCAATCTGACTCTAATAATACATATATTTGATTCACACATGCATACTTATGATTATAGGTTCTGTTTAGGAAGTTGTCTCCTGTGCCAATGAGTTGAAGGCTCTTCCCTACTTTTTCTTCTAACAGATTTAGTGTGTCTGGTGTTAGGTTGAGGTCTTTGATCCACTTGGACTTTAGTTTTGTGCAGGGTGATAAATATGGATCTATTTTCACTTTTCTACATGTAGATATCCAATTAGGCCAGCACCATTTGTTGAAGATGCTGCTTTTTTTCCATTGTATGATTTTTGCTTCTTTGTGAAAAATCAAGTATCCGTAGGTATGTGGGTTTATTTCTGAGTCTTCTATTCAATTCCATTGATTTACCATTCTGTAAATAGCTGTTACAGAATGCAGAGCATCTTAGCAACATTTTAGGGTAGATTCTGTCTTCATCATTACCTTTATAGCCATGGTTAAGGTATTTATTGACAGCATTTTTGTTGTTATTGTTCACTTTTTGCTTTTTGCCAATACCATGAAGGTTTTATTATTATTGCTGTGGTAAAGCTTGAGGTCAGGGATGGAGATACTTCCAGACGATCTGTTGTTGTACAGGATTATTTTAACAACTCTGGGTTTTTGTTTTCCATACGAAATTGAGAATTATTCTTTCAAGTTTTGTCAAGTATTGTGTTGGTATTTTGATGGGAATTGCATTGAACCTGTAGATTGACAGGATGGCCATTTTCACTATGTTAATCCTACTAATCCACAAGCATGGGAGGTCTTTCCATCTTTCGATATCTTCTTCAATTTCTTTCTTCGGAGCCCTGAAGTTTTTTTTTTTTTTTCAAACATGTCTTTCACTTGCTTGGTTAGAGTCACACTAAGATACTTTATGTTATTTGTAGCTATTTTCAAGGGTGTAGTTTCCCTAATTTCTTTCTCCGCCTTTTTGTCTTTCACATATAGGAGGACTACTGTTTTTTGTTTTTGTTAATTTTGAATTCAGCCACTTTGTTGAAGGTGTTTATCAGCTGCAGGAATTATTTGGTAGAATTTTTGGGGTCACTCATGTATACTATTGTTATACCCAGTTTGTGAGCCCCCCAGAAGACCTACAGGAATCGACTCTGTTGCAAAACACACGACAGTCTTTTATTACAAGTTCTAGCTGGGCAGCCACCCTTTATACAAAGACAAAGCTCCTGGAGAACAAGGTTTCGAAAGGGACAAAGTGCAAGCGGGGAATTGCAAGTTTTGGCATTACAGGATTAGGTAAGAGGGTCTCTAGGGAAGCTGACCTTTAACATGATTGGTCTGTTTTTAGGCACAGAGACTGAAAATGATCAGGCCTGGCTACCTGGGGGACATCTGACCTCTAGTACTGCCCCATTATGTGCAGGTTAGGCTGTAGCGGGGGTCAGGGGGGCAGTTAGCATATCCCATGGACTTTCTTAGGGGCTACTTGGCTCCAGTCACACCCTGAGGTTTATCTGGGTGGGGGACAGCTGCTGGCCCTCTGCTCTGAAAGGACTGTGGTTGGGTGATTTTTGCCTCAGCCCCAGGAATTAACTTTAAGTTTTTTGAGCCTTTCACTATCATATCATCTGAGAGTAGTGATACTTTGACTTCTTCCTTTCTGATTTGTATTCCCTTGATCTCCTTTAATTGTCTTATTACTCTAGCAAGAACTTCAAGTACTATGTTGAAGAGATATAGAGAGAATGGGCATCCTTGCCTTGTCCCTGATTTCAGTGGGATTGATTTAAGTTTCTCTCCATTGAGAAACTCCATTGAGTTTGATGTTAGCTATAGGCTTGCTGTATATTGCCTTTACTGTGTTTAGGTATGTGCCTTGGACTTTGTCAAATGCTTTTTCAGCATCTAAGGAGATGATCATGTGGTTTTTCTCCTTCAGTTTGTTTGTATTGATGGATTTCCATATATTGAACCACCCTTGCATGCCTGGGATGAAGCCTACTTGGTCATAGTAGATGACATCTTTTATGTGTTCTTGGGTTCTGTTTGCAAGTATATTATTGAGTATTTTTGTGTCAATGTTCATAGGAGAAATAGGTCTGAAGTTCTCTTTTTTTGTTGGGTTTTTGTGTGGTTTAGGTACTAGGTGACTGTGTCCTCAGAATGAGTTTGGTAATGTTCCTTCTGTTTCTATTTTGTGGAACAGTTTGAAGATAACTGGTGTTAGTTCTTCTTTGAAGGTCTGGTAGAATTCTGCACTGGAACCATCTGACCCAGGGCTTTTTTTTTTTTTTTTTGGAATGGAGAATTTTGATGACTGCTTCTGTTTTCTTGGGGGCTATAGGACTATTTAATCTATTATTCACTTCACTTTCTTAAGAAGAAGATTCCAACTGAATTATAGGACCTACTAATAAAGATCTAATTACCATCTAAGAGTTCAATGTCCAAGTACTAACAATGTATAAACTCAGAGATTTGGTTTCCAAACATGAATGGGACCTGGTACATATCATAGCACCTGATTTCTCAAGTGTTTGAACACAGACTAAATTACACCAGGGCATCCCTATCATGTGGCTTGAATAAGCCAGTTTCTTCTAATTTCTCCTCCCTATACCTCTCTCCTTCTCTTACTTCTATCTGCTTTGTGTGTATGTGTGTGTGCATATTCTCACTAATGCAACAACATAATAAAAAAGACAATAAAACTACGAGATTTATTTCTATAATGCAAGATTAGTTTAACAAATGTATTTAACTTATTCAATAAAACTTGTCAATATAATAAAATTCAAAATTTGAATGAGAATGGTTCTCATAGGCTCATATTTTTGACTGCTTTGTCCTGAGTTGAGACAGATTAGCAGGCATGTCCTTGTTGGAAGATGTGTGTTGCTGGGAATGGGCTTTGAGGTTTCAAAAGACTATTCCATCCCAATGGTTTCCCCTCCTCCACCCTCTAAATCACCCAACTAACCTGAGCATGGGGCTCTTGGCTCTCACTGCTTCGGTGGTGGTGATGTGAGTTCAATCTAAAACATCCTCATGTGATTTGCAACAGACTTGACTCCTGGTGGTGGTCCTTTGGGGGTTTGCGATTTGGGCATAACATAAGAAGGTATGGTCTTCTTGAAGGCGGTATGTCACTAGGGATGAGCCTTTTAGGTTTCAGAGGCCCATGCCAATGTCTCCCTCTCTCTCTTCCTGCTGCCTTTCTATCAGGATGCAAAGTTCTCAGCTACTGTTCCAGCAGCATGCCTATCTGCTTCCTGGATAATGATCATGCACGAACCCTCTAAAACTCTAAGCAAACCCTCAGTGTAATGCTTTGCTTTATAAGAGTTGTTTTGGTTATGTGTCTTTTCACAAAAATAGAACAATGACTAAGACCCCAAGTAACTTCCACCATAGTAAAAAACAACTAATAAAAATCTCATAAATAGGCACGGGGAAGAAGGCACAGAAGTTGAGTGTTTTCTGTTCTTCCAGAGGACCCAGGTTCTAACACCCATTCTGTCAGTTCACAACCATATGTGATTACATATAACACCATTTGACTTCCATGGGTACCCACACTCATGTACACACACACACAAAGACATAATAAGTAACTAAACAGTTAACCACATACCTTAATGGTAAATAAGTTATTTACTCCTGAATTTAAGAATAAAACAAAGATTATTTCTCCCAACTTTTCTAGTTTGCATTGTTCCTAGTCATAACAATTATGAAAGGAAAATAATGAAGTATCAGGGTCTAAAAAGAAGTAACAAAATTAATCCAGCAGATCACACAATATAGGAACTCCTGAAAAAATATGCTAAAAACATTGAAATCAGTAGCTAATTTAGCAAAGAAGTTGTGGGATATATATATAATATCCCACATATATAATGATTAACCATAACTATATGCATTTTCTATTAATGTTCAGGATAAAATTAAGATACCAACACTGAACACTCAGTGCTCCAGGGCTGTCTTTAGAAGACACCATCATGACTAAAGACATCAAGACTTAAACCAAGAAGCTACAATATTAGCCCCTTTCACAGAATTAGATTGGGAAGTTCTGGCAGAACTATTTGGTCTGTAAAGTAGAGTGATGTCTCCCTGTGTGATTTTTACAAGGGCACAAGTTCCTGTACCCCATATCCTAGGTCTCACGCTAGGATGATAGCAGGAAAGAAGGTGCATTTCCTAGAAGATGAACACGGCTCTATGTTGCCTCTCCTCCGTCCTCTCTCCTTCTCTCTGATAATAAAGGCATGCTGAGTACATAATGGCCCCTACCTAGGGATGTTAAACCATGATGCAACTACAAGTAAAACCTCACTGGAAAAATAAAAACATTAAGGAACAAACTGCGGTAATAATAAAATAAAAATAATAAATTTCTTTAGGGATAAACTTAATACAGTAAATTGCTTATATGTTGAAAACTAAAGAGCTTTGCACAGAATCCTCTATTTTTTAATCTTTCAAATATTTGGGGTTTTAATAAACTTTCAAGTTGACATAAACACACACACACATATATGCATTCCTTCATTCTGTCAATTGAAATCATTTAACACCAGAATGCCACAACTATATGTGTAGCAACCTTTGTGCCCATATTTTGAATATTAAATACCATTATTAAACAAATAATAGAAATAGTTAGTTAGAAATAGTTGAATCCTACAGATTATGAGAAGGAAAGTCTTGTGATCAAAATAAAGATCTACTTTTATAACAGTGAAGCCATGTCAAAAGATCTAGCATCTAGTTCTTACAGTTTGAGGTGGAAGAGGGAAGAGGTATAGAATGAAGGCAAATGCCAAGCTTCACATCTGTTACAGGCCCTTTGTGGGACACCCTCAGCCCCAGTGACAAGGCAGCCCCAGTGACAAGGTAGCCCTTTTCAGCAAAAGCAGTCTTCAAATCCACAAGAAACTGAGAGGCCAACTGATATAGCATCTATATCTAGGAGATATACATGACAGCATATCTCCTAGTGACCACATATACAATTATTTGAGCTACAAACTGAAAAGCAAAGTAATAATAAAATAGGGACTTTTGTTAAGGTAGTGATACTTGAGCCCATTGTAACAGGGGCAAAGAAAAACATGGTGATGTATTTCTGAGTAATTACTAAGAAGTAGAAGGAATAAGTGAATTAAGAAATCTCAATTGACAACCATAGAGACTAATGATTTATTCAGATGGTTGAATGCTTAAAGAGTGAATGGAATTTTTATGAAGAATAGGACATTTGTATGGTCTCACAGAACCTCCTCTGAAAGTATGTATTAATTATGAGAGGGAGAAAATTAAATTTACTGAAGGGAAACATGACACTGACTTACACAGATTAAGAGTTTCAGTATTAGACATCTAATTGAATTCTGTCAAAAGAACAGTCACTCGCATGACTTTGCTACCAAATGTCAAATAGATCTAGGTAGTTTCATATGGGAGTCTTACAAAAGAATTATCCTTGAATTAAATGTGAATATTTTCCTGCAATTACATTACAACCTGTATTTATCAAGATGCAATTTTGTCTTTTCTAGCTTTTCTCTAAACAACTTAAGAAACATTTATTTATATTGTTAATTCAGCTGTTAACCCTCTAGTTATTAAAACTCTATTCAATTAATAATTAAATTTTCTCTTAAATACTCACAATATATTTAATGAACAATCCAATCTTGTCAGTTCACACTTCCTCTCGGTACATAAAAAGAATTTAGAGTGATTTACCAATGATTTTTTTCCTTTCTTTTCTGTTTTTTTTTTTTTAAGTTTGGATGATATGGGGTTTGTTTGGATTTTCGTTTCTGGGAACTAAACTCAGAACTCATTCATGCTGGGCAAGCGCTGACCTAGAAGGTGAACTCTGTCTTCACTTCCTATTTTGACACAGGCTGCACTAAGTAGCCTTGAGCTGTAACACAGGCAGGTCTTGACTTGAAAGTCTCCCGTGCTCACCTCGCTGGTCGCTAAGGTTACACTCCTACATCAGCAGAACCACCATCAGCTCATCTTTTAACTTCAGTATCAATCCACTCAGAGTCCCTAGGACACCAAACATCTGTTCTCTTGCTGCTTTGCTTTATTGCATTAAAAATATTAATTTTGGAGATCACATAGCTGGGCAATAAATCGTTAATGTCCCACAGGCTTCTCTGTAGGTTGAATCGCAACTGTGTGGGTCGTGTTGGTAACTGTTGCCTTGGTGATTTTGTTATGCGCAGTTCATGAACCCCAAAAGACTCTGCTATAAGTAACATGAGGGGTGTGTGTGTGTGTGTGTGTGTGTGTGTGTGTGTGTATGTATACATGTTCCAACATGGGATGCAAACTTCCTGAGGAAACAGGAGTGGAAGGACCCCGAGGTCTAGGGGAACAGGGTTTTTAAAGGGCAAAATCGCAAGCAGGGACTTATATGTTTTGGCATTCCATGATTGGGTAAGGGAGATTGACTTTTGAAATGATTGGTTTACTTTAGGCCCCAAGACAACAAACAGTTCTGGGGTGGCCCTCTGGGCTGGTTTCCTAGCAACTGTATCTCTAGTGGGCGGGGAAAGAATGCATTAAAGCTAGTTTTGTTTTGTTTTGTTTTTCCCCCGCGTAGCTGGAGCTTTAAACTTTAAAACAATACCCACTGATTCTTACTTCTTTGGCCTCTCAGTTTCTTGTGGTTTTGAAGACTGCTTTTGCTGAAAAGGGCTGCCTTGCCACTGGGGCTGAGGGTGTCCCACAAGGGGCCTGTAACAGACGTGAAGCTCGGCATGTGCCTTCATTCTATACCTCTTCCCTCTTCCACCTCAAACCCTAAGCTGAAGGCGCCCACGAACTGCCCCATCTAAAAACAAGAGGCTATGGTTGTAGGAGTGAAACTGGGCAGAGGAACAAAAGGGCAAGTGGGAGGAGGAAAGGTGGAGAAGGAGAGAGTGAAGGGCATGGGGAGGGTCAGTATATCAGCGCGCATGTATGATTATTCGAAATATAAATGTTTTAAACGAAAGGCAGGAATAGTGACACACACCTGTAGTGTCAACATCCAGGCATGAAGCCACGAGTTCAAGGCCAGCCCAGGCTCCATATTGAGGCACTGTCTAAAAAAAAATGAACACAAAGCAGGCGTAGCCCAGGAGCCTAAAGGATCTGGGAAAGACGCGAATCAGACAGGCCCTGCTTTCATTTTTCGTCTACTCCTCCCCATTTTTCATGCCCTGTCTGGAAGCAGAGGCTCCCTTATTCCTGAAGACAACACCTATCTAACTCACAGAACACAGAGCAGTTGAGCTGGTGCCCACATAGAGCCCTCACCCCCAAGAAATAGTGTTAGTGGAAACGGAAGGTACTCTGCAAGCTACCAAAGGAGAAAGGTAAACACTCAGCCACAAACTCTTCAGTCAACAAGAGTGGATTGCTTCAAGATACACTGATGCAATACTGGCACGGACTTGTGGGACCAACCAATTAACATCTTATTTGAGTTTAGGCTCACTCTGTGAGCTAGAACCTAAACCCAATGCTGCCTGGTGGCCAAGAATCAGAGAATAGATAAACCAAAGAAATGCAAATATAATTTTTACATTCTGCTAAAAGAATGTATCAATAAAACATCCGAACAATATTCTGCTTTGTTTATAGTTCTGATCTTTATTCAGCTATCATCAGAGAAACCTCATGGAACAGATGAGAACAAATACAGAGACCCAGAGCTAGATAGTATGCAGAGGGTGAGAGATGTTGAAACACTCAGCCCTAAAAGGGATGTCTCCATCAAATCCCTCTCTGCTCAGGGCACAGGGAAGAAGAGCCAGAGAGAATGAAGGACACCACAGAATGAAGGCTTTCTTCCCTGAAGGACTGAACTCTCAGATACTGGCAACATGCACAGGACCTGCATTACTCTACACCAGATGGGGTCCTAGAGCTGAAAGGAGACACATATCCCGTACCTAACCCAGAAGCTATCACTGATTGATAACCACTTGCAAATTAAAATTTAGTTTTCTCCAAGGGAGTCTCACTGGGTAATGAAGCACTCTTCAGGGTGGGCCCCATGTTTAGCAGTAGATGGAACACAAAACAAATTCAATGGAATTTTTGGAGGTTCTTTGCCTCATAATGTGGAGATGTGAATTTTAGCTTAACTTATAGGTGCTTTGCCTATATATTATGGCTTTTGTTTTTGTGTTTTTATGAGATTCCTGTGTGTGCAAATGTGTGTATCTGCATCCAAATTGTTTTATCATTGGCTCTTTTTCTTGTTTGGTGGTTTTGACATATTCTTTCTGATTTGTGTGTTTTTTTGTTTATCTTCTTTTATTTTATTATTCCTTAGATACCTGTTTTTTTAATTTTTTAAAAAATTTATTACGGTTTATTCACTCTGTACTCCAGCTACAACCCCCTATCTCATGCCCTTTCCCTAGTCCACTGATAGGGAAGGTCCTCCTCCCCTTCCATCTGACCCTAGACTATCAGGTCTCATCAGGGCTGGCTGCATTGTCTTCCTCTGTAGCCTGGTAAGGCTGCCCCCCTCAGGGGGATGTGATCAAAGAGCAGGCCAATCAGTTCATGTCAGAGACAATCCCTGTTCCCATTACTAGCGAACCCACTTGGAAACTGAACTGCCATGGGTTACATGTGAGCAGAGGTTCTAGGTTATCTCCATGCATGGACCTTGGTTGGAGTATCAGTCTCAGAAAAGACCCTTGAGCTCAAATTCTTTGGTTCTGTTGCTCTCCTTGTGGAGCTCCTGTCCCTCCAGGTCTTTAATCTCACCCTTCTTTTATAAGATTCCCTGTACTCTGCCCAAAGTTTGGTTATGAGTCTCAGCATTAGCTTTAATACTCTGCTTAGTAGAGTCTTTCAGAGGCTCTCTGTAGTAAGCTCCTGTCCTGTTCCATGTTTTCTCCCTCTTCTGATGTCCATCCATTTGCCTTTCTGAATGAGGATTGATTGCCCAAGGTCCTCCATCTTGCTTAGTTTCTTTAGGTGTACAGATTTTAGTATGCTTATCCTATATTATTTGTCTAATTTCCACTTATAAGCGAGTTTACACCATGTGTGTCTTTCTGCTTCTGGGATACCTCACTCAGGATGATCTTTTCTAATTCCTACCATCTGTCTGCAACTTTCATGATTTCCTTGTTTTTGGTTGCTGAGTAGTATTCCGTTGTGTAAATGTACCACAATTTCTGTATCCATTCCTCAGTTGAAGGACATCTGGGTTGTGTTCAGATTCTGGCTATTATGAATAAAGTTGCTGTGGACACGGGTGATCAAATGTCCATGTTGTATACTTGAGCATATTTTGGATATATGCCTAGGAATGGTATAGTTGGATCTTGAAGTAGCACTATTCCTAATTGTCTGAGAAAGCACCAGATTGATTTCCAAAGTGATTGTAAAAGTTTACATTCCTGTCAGCAATGGAGACGGATTCCCCTTTTTCCACATCCTCTCCAGCATGCATCATCCCTTGAAGTTTTGATCTTAGCCATTCTAATGGATGTAAGGTAAAATCTCAGAGTTGTTTTGATTTGCATTTTCTTGATACAAAGGATGTTGAACATTTCTTTAAGGGTTTCTCTGCCATTCCATATTCCTCTATTGAAAATTCTCTATTTAGCTCTGTACCCCATTTTTTAAGTTGGATTACTTGGTTTGTTGGTATTTAACTTCTTTAGTTCTTTATATATACTGGATATTAGCGCTCTGTCAGATAGAGGGTTGGTGAAGATCCTTTCCGTCTGTAGGCTGTTGTTTTGTTCTGACAACAGTGTCCTTTGCTTTACAGAAGGTTTTCAGTTTCATGAGGTCCTATTTATTGATTGTTGATCTTAGAGCCTGTTCTGTTGGTATTCTGTTCAGCAAGTTGTCTCCTGTGCCAAAGAGTTCAAGGATCACCCTCCCCCCCTTTTTGTTCTAACAGGTTTAGTGTGTCTGGTCTAGGAAAGACAAAAAGGGTTTTGTTCTGAATGGGAAGGGAAATGGAAAGAAACTGGGAGTAGTGTGGGTAGAAGAACGACAATTGGAATATTGTGTATGAAAAATATCTTTTTTATATTCTTTTAATATATAACTATTATTTTTATTTGTTACAATTTATTCACGTTATCCACTGTAACCCCTCCCCTTATCTCTTCCCAGTCCCACCCTCTCTCTCTCTTTTATCCTGATTCCCTCTTCTAGTCTACTGATGGGGAGGTTCTCCTCTACTATCTGACCCTAGTCTATCAGGTCTCACCAGTATTGTTTGGATCTTCTTTCTTTGTGGCCTAGTAAGGTCACCTCACCAGGGGAAGGTGATCAAGGAGTAGGCAACTGAGTTCATGCCAGAGACAGCCCCTCTTCCCCTTACTAGGGAACACTCATGGAGACTGAGCTCTCCATGGGCAAATCTGAGCAAGAGGTCTATGTCTTCTCAGTGCATGTTCCTTGATTGATTCATCAGTCTCTGCAGGACCCCTTGGGCTCAGATTTTTTTGGCTTTGTGAAATATCTAGTTTTAGTAACATAAAAAAATTTACTTGTTTAAGTTTTTTTTCTTTTCATTAATTAATTTATTTATTCAATTTACATCTTGGTCATAGGCCCCTTCTTCTTCTCTTCCCAGTCCCTCCCACACACCCTCCCCTACCCACACGCCCTAGCTCATCTATTTGCATGAGGACTGAGTTTGTTGTCTAGTAGGGAAATCCCATCAGGGGAGAGTAATCAAAAAGCAGGCAATATAAGTGAATAAATAAACAAATGAAAATCTGCATTTGCTATCCAGTAAGAATATGGTGCACACACACTCACACTACTGCTTGCTAATAAAATTATCTTTAAAATATTCTTTTGTTCTAATGCATTGATATTGGTAAAGTATATTAAAAACCTTGCTATGCGTAAGCAGTCACCTGTTCCTTCGGAATGTTGTGTCAAGTTGCCTTATGCATTTTGGTTTTATTACTTTTTTCATTTGAGTTCATAAAATTAAGATAAGTATGTACTTGTATATTATATCACATAATATTATATCTACAATCTTTGCTCTTGGCAAAACAAAGTATTAGTGACTTCTATTACAGAACAAATAAACATTGGATTCAACTTGGGGGATGAACTGCAACTCAGCTTGATCACAGCAAGCCTGAGATTTCCTTTCGTGATGCTAATAACTGGCCTTCCTCTGAAGACTTCCTCAAATGCAGCCTGTGAGTCTGCATCAGTCAGTTACCAGCCACACCCCACACTTTGACAGCTCCAACTCCACCTTTTACATTCACTTTGTTATAGGCATTTCTATATAGAAGATGCTTTCATAACTTTTTTGTAGTCTAGTATTTTAAATTTCCAATTTACTTAAACAGATATAATTGAACATGAACGTCATTCAGGTTTAGCCAGCAGCTTAAATAGAAACATCATTTTTACTTGCCTGCTTGGATCAGGAAGTGGCAAGTTGTTAACAACGTAAAATATGCTTAAACACTGAGTATAGCGTAAAGGGTTTAATGGAAGACCATTGTCCCTGCTTATATGCTTGCGTACATATTACTGGACCCAGCTACAAAAGAAAACAAAATGTTTGCTTACGTAAACGAAGATACTAAATGAGGCCAATGATTTCCACTCCTAGTATGGCTGTAAAATCAGATTGAAGTCTGCAGTGTAGATTAAAGAGCAGTTTGTTGAGGCAGACATTACTGAGAGCCCCCATCTAAAGAGTTATTACCAACCTTGGCAACTGGACGTTTGGGAGTTGTATTATTTTTGTCATGTAAGATTTGCTATGCATTAGAGGGGATTAACAATATCTCTTGACTGGTGTCACCTTCCTAAATTAAGACAACCAAAGATCTTCAGATGCTTCCATATCCTCAGGCAGGGAAATTATTACTGAGTTAGAGGTACTAGTATAAACAGGGGTGCTCCTTTGCCTTTTAGTACTATGCTCAAAATATACTCATTAAAATATTTGCTCCAATTCATCACATTACTCATTGGCTCTACATTTCATTTTACTAAAAATTGTTGCAAAAAAATGTTTGTTCAGGTGCACATCTGACGTATGAAATTAATACTAAATGTTCTCTCTAGTATGATTAAATGTTTGTTTTCATTAGCACTTAAATTTTTTATGTGAAACAAATGGTCTGTTCCAAATTGTACAAGTTAGACTTGGATTTTCAGAGTTATTAATATAGCACCTTTTTGTCAGCTCAATTCTGTTTTTCTTTTTTTGCCTTATATGTGGGTGTTCCATAGAATCACAAAGATTGTGTCAATGCAATATAAAGAAACTTCTGAAAAAACATTAAAACTAGAAATAAAAATTGCAAGCTTTGTTTTGTCTGTCTTTCTTAAATAGCACAAGCAGGGCTGGTTTTCTACACTGATGTCAAGAAGAGCACCCTGAGTATCACTTAGTACTGTCTATAAATATCATTCATTGTGAATCATGTTTAATAAACAATAATAGAGGCCGAGATTTTTAAAATATTTTAATTAAAATATACTTACATCACTTTCCCTTCCCTTCCTACGGTCACTCCCTTCACCATACCTACCCTTTCAAATTCATGGCCCTTTACAATTTTTATTATTAATATTATTTGTTTGTTGTTGTTTTGGTTTTTATTTTTGTTTTGGGATGTGTGTGTGTGCTCACAACCAGGTGAATCCTTTTCATTGTTTATGTGTATATGATTTCAGAGTTGATTGCTTTGTACAGAATAACGAATTAATGGCTTCATCCTCAGAAGGAGCTAATTCTTCTTCTCTTGGTGGTCGATAGTTGTCTGTGTTCTTTGCAGATTTTTGTTAAGTATATTAAAAATAATTCAACAGCCATCAAAACTACTTCAAGTTCTTACAATCTTTATGCTCAGAAATGTCCGTTTTAGCCTAGAAGTTAGTCTCAATTCCAACATAGTTGAGAAAAACCTTTACAAATGATGGATAAGATCAATCATGATTGCCTAGGGCTCTCACAACCTCCCCCAATGAAACCCATAAAATTTAGTTACAAAGGAAAATACATGAATTTTCTAAAAATTATCCCAAGGAGATACAACCGTGAATGAAAAACCCTAAAAAGAATCTGTTCCTGCAGAGACTGACTGACTGATTAGAATTTCAGTAATTGGAGAGATTGGAATATTGCAGATCCAAAGACTTATTGCCTTGGGCTAGTTCTAGCCCTTTGGAACAGCTACCCTTGTCCACTTCTGTGTCAGAACTAACATCTTGTAACTAATACAAAAAAATCTTTTGTACTCTATTAAGTTAACAGACAACTAGCTCCCACCAACCAAAAAGCTCAGATAGCATCTTGTGTCTATAGGAAAGCTTCCGCCATCTCGGTGTGCCTGTCTCTCTGATGGACCCATCTGGGTATTTTAAATTTGCCTCAATCTATGACTTCCTTTGGTCATTAAAACTATATAAATTTCCTGAAATTCCTCATACATTTGGAATGTGGAATATGAGGTAACTTAAATCTGTGTACCGTAGCCATAGTCATTTAAAATGGCTCCAGAATAAACTATTTCTTACTCCCTTTAAAATGAGAGCTGTGGGTTTTGCATCAACATAACAAAGGGGAAACCTTACATTCAAAACATATCAAAGCTAAGGCTTGTTTAGGTAAAGCATGTGGAAAAATAGGTAGATAGATTAAGAAATAATAGAAAATAATAAAAATGTTTAGTTGGCCGTTAGTAGAACCAAGATCTCAGTGAGGCCCGGATATCATCGTGGGGTGATGACTCCATGTTCAGAGGACTTGTCACCCTGTACTGGATGCTGGGAGCTTGCATGACTCCAGACTGACATACATGCACAATTAGAACTAAAATAGACATCTTTAAAAGAGTTGCAAAACTGATATGAACAGAGCTCTATAGACTAATGGAAAAGTGAATGCCTAAAGGAATACCTGTACTTCTGTAGCCACCTGATTTTTGACATGGATGCCAAACCAACCAATAGTAAAAGGATATTCTCTTCAAGAAAATGATGCTGGGATAAGCAAAGTAAAAAGATGAAGCCCTATCTCATTTACAAGCTTCATTAAGAAATAAGAGCTGAAAGTAAGGAACTTTCAGGAGACAAAATGGCTAATTCCTCACTACTGGGTATAACAATGGACTTTTTAATATGACTACAGAAGCTCAGGCTGAGACTGAGGCCCTTCACATTCACCATCTGCTTTGAGCTATCCAGAAAGCAGAACGGCAGCCAGAGATGGGAGAAAATATTTGCCACTAATAGAATTAGTTTATATAATATGTAGAAAATTGTAGTATCTCCACAGCAGAAACAATATCATTTTTATAATGGATAAAATGTTCTTATCCACTAATATAAAATGGCTACAAATATAAGAAAAAATTGTGCCACCATCATTCATCAAGGAAATGTAAATGAAAAGCACGAGGTATGGCACTTTACACCTATGATGAGGTCATGGTAATAACTTTAAAGGAAATAAAAAGAATATTTCAGTTAGATGTAAAACAATTCACACATTTGAAAATAGCTGTCCCTCTATTGAAACAGTTAAACACCAAATTACCATATAAATCAAGAGGTTATTATTGGATGGAAGAAATGGAATCTTACACCTACATAAAACTTGAACCTGTGCATGCATCTTCAGGGCATCATTATTCAGAAAACTTCCAAAGGAAATAGCTTCCATGCCTCTCAATGCGCTGATGCACAAACCGACAGTGTAATGTACGTTCCCACTGTGGATAAGGAATTAAGTACCATACCTATTACAACTCCCGCAAAAAACTCAGAAAACAGTATGCTAAACCCAGGAAGCTAATTGCAAACATTAATATGTCATATCAATGTATTTTCTGAAATATGTGAGGCAAATATTTCAAGAATCAGAGAACGTGGCAGGAGTCCGGATTACAAGAGGGTGAGAAATGCTGCTGTGGTGCAGCTTCCTGATGAGGGCACGACATGAATGACAGCACCGCTGATGTGGGTGCTTCAAAACAGTCACTTTTTCTGTGTAATGGTTACTGCTGTATAAACTTTTCTTCATCGATTTTTCAAATTAACCTTTATGACCTTTCTTCTTCTACAGTTTCACTCACGCATGTAGAGCACTCTGCTTACTCTCACTGCGCCTTCTCTTTTCTCCTGCCCGCCCCTGCCTTCTTTACAATCCCTTTCTCACCTCCTCCGTTCTTTGCCTTGTGACCCGCTGACTTTAATCAGGGCAGTCTGGATGGCCTTGGTTTCTTAACTATCCGCTGGATTCTGGTGAGCTCATCCGTGCGTATACTCTTGAGGATGATGGTCAAACACTTTCCCCAATGATACGCCAGTACCCAATAGTCCATTAGGGTGGGAGATGGTCCATTGTTGTGCATGCTGTGTGACGCAATCATATGTGGGATTATGGTTACAGAGGTTGTATCTTGCCTATGACACAGCAAAAATATTGAGGTGAGAAGTAGATAAATGCTTGCTTAAAGATTGAAAATGAAAACTAAAGTACAGGGCTTTTTCCCTATAAAATATGCATACATCTTTGAGGGGAGGTTTGTACACCTTGTAAATGTGATATGGGGAGAAAGAAGGCAGGTGAAAAGTAATTATTCCCTTTGCTCTGGTGCCTGTGTGTGCTGGTGTAATTGCCAGCCATTCAAAGAGCCTATCTCTTCACCTCTGATGACTCTTACCAATACAGATTAACTAGTCTTGAAGAAGAAGGAGGAGGAGGAAAAGGAGAAGATTTTCTGGACCTCAGTCATTGTATGCTTCCTAAACAAAGAATTGGGAACAGGTACCAACTACTGAAGAAAGTGGACATTTTGAAAATCAAAAGTAGCTGAGTTTGCTAACCAGTACGAAAGAGTAAGAAATACATGTGCAAAGTTCAAAACTCAGAAAGACAGGATTCTGTCACTGAAAAGCAAGCACAAGGGCATTTTTCTGAGTAGGAAGGAAATGTCACACCAGCATCAGGAGATTTGCAATAATTCTCCTCTGTTGGAATGTCCATGAGTAAGGTGCAGAAGGCTCTGAATTACATCCTTGCTTTCTTTAGGGTACCCTGGAAACATAGCTATTCATCTTATTTAAATGTAATTTTAGCAAGCTGCGTATAGTAACAAGGTCTCAGAGAAATGAAAGCCACACCTATGCTAAACATGCTATAAGACTGATTAACTGATTTTAATTTCAGTGATTGTGAGGAGTTAGGATGTTGTAGGTCCAGGCATGTTGAGCTATTTTAATTCCCAAGTACCCATTTATTAACCTCCTCTGTGTGTGGCCTACCATCCTTGTGACTATTAGGTATTTAAAATTTTTTATATTAATTACAGTTTATTCACTTTGTATCCCAGCTGTAGCCCCCTTCCTCTTTTCCTCCCAATCCTATCCTCCCTCCTTCATCTCCTGCCATGCCCCTCTCCAACTTCACTGATTAGGGAGGTCTTCCTCCCTTCCACCTGACCCTAGTCTATCAGGTATCATCAGGACTGGTTGCATTTTCCTCCTCTGTGGCCTGGTAAGGCTGCTCCTCTCTCAGGGGGAGATGATCAAAGAGCCAGCCACTGAGTTCATCTCAGAGACAGTCCCTGTGCCCCTTACTAGGGCACCCACTCCACAAGGAGAGCAACAGAACCAAAAAATCTCAGCACAGGGGTCTTTTCTGACACTGATACTCCAACCAAGGACCCAAGGACGGTTCATGGAGATAATCTAGAACCCCTGCTCAGATGTAGCCCATGACAGCTCAGCATCCAAGTAGGTAAGTGTTTTGAGGATACACATGCTAAAAATTTCATCAGATAGTATGTGAGATCTGCAGCAGAGAACTTGTGGTTTGGTGCAATGCTCCTACTTAGCATGTACCCACTGATGCATAAAAACGAGTTCTAAGTTTCTCTGTACTGCTACTCTTAAAACTTCATGAAACCACATTGGAACTGGAGCATGATACTTAGGACAACATAAATCGGTATAGCTGGGCCATGGCCATTTATAATTGGCTCCTGAGTAAACAACCTACTGTCTTTGAAATAAAAGATGTGTTTTATGTGCTGTCACAAATTGTAAAAATTCAGATGTTGCAGATAGGTGGAACTCTGTCATGATTGAAAGTTGGAGATTCTCACTATTAAAGAGCATGACTTAGAGATAAAGTCCAAGGAGTCAGATGTTTCCTTAATGATATATCTGCAGACTACCTCTAACTAAAGCTGTAGAGTAAAAATGGAGTTTTACAGTAATGTTACCACATCTATACCAAGACTGTTAAGAACTGGTAAGGCTACCCAAGTCATGTAAATTTCTACAACTGCCAAAACCAGGAAAGATCCTCTCCTTAAATTTTTTTCCTTAAAAAATTCATTTATTTATATAGTGCACTATGATCCTATTCACCACTGTTGCCCACTTCAATTTTCCTGAAAGCCTTCATCAAATGCTGCTTTCATCTTCATGTTCTCTTATTTTTCAGTTGTCACTTATTTAATTAGTGCTATCAATACAGGTGCATGGGGCCATCCAGTGGCACATAAAAATCCTACCTATGGCCCTTGCCCCCCAATAATGACTATCCATGCCAGCCACAAATGACTAACAACAACTTCTTAGCTAGATGATAGAAACTTGCAACACTCTAGAATGTTGACTAGTTTGGTCTTGGACAGCTGTTGTGAGTTCATGAATGCCTACTGTGGCATGTCCAGAGGACAGCATTACACAGTACTCTTTGCCATCTCTGACAATCTTTCTACACCCTCTTTCACAGTGCCCTGAGCTTTTGGAGTAGGGTCTGACATAAATACTACTTTAGTGGCAGACAAACCATCATGAACTCTGAAATTGCTTCTAAACAAAGCTGATTACTATCCTCACAATAACAATAGCAAGAGTTATCACAGTTGCATTACCCAGTACTTCTTGTATGCCCATCCTCTTCAACCCCTAGAACCACAGCACTGCTAAAGTATCCAAAGACTTCACTGAACTTACATACCCACTGTTAGTGCCTGAGCTTTCCCACCTTATAATTTAAGTTCTGGGATGCAGAAAGCAAAGCTGTAGCTCCTGTTTTAATTATCTGTTTACCATTCACTGCCCAATGATACAGCTATTCCCATGCCATCTTTTCAACATTCAAATAACAACCTTGCCTCTTTTAAGTTCCCATCAGAGGTCTGAACAAACTTTTTCTTAACACATATGAAAATACTGTGACTTTGGTTTTGTATGCTAACAAATAAGAGTAACCATTAGGATTGAACATCTTACCCAGCGTTCTCCTTCTTGCTTAGCTTCTTTAGGTGTAAAGATTTTAGTATGTTTATCTTATATTATATGTCTAATATCTACTTATAAGTGAGTATATACCATGTGTGTCTTTCTCCTTCTGGGACACCTCACTCAGAATGATCTTTTCTAGTCCCTACCATTTGCTTGCAACTTTAATGATTTCCTTGTTTTTAATTGCTGAGTAGTATTCCATTGTGTAAATGTACCACAATTTCTGTATCCATTCCTCAGTTGAGGGACATCTGGGTTCTTTCCAGATTCTGGCTATTACGAATAAAGCTGCTACAAACGTGGCTGAACAAATGCCCTTGTTAGGCAAACGTGATAGACATCTGAAGAGGGAGAAAACAGGGAACAGGACAGGAGCCTGCCACAGAGGGCCTCTGAAAGACTCTCTCCAGCAGGGTATTGAAGCAGATGCTGAGAATCAAATACAAACTTTGGGGGAGATAGAAAGACCTGGAGGGGACAGGAGCTCCACAAGGAGAGCAACAGAACAAAAAAAAATCTGGGCACAGGGGTCTTTTCTGAGATTGATACTCAGAAGGACCATATATGGTGATAACCTAGAACCTCCCCACAGATGTAGCCCATGGCTGCCCAGTCTTCAAGTGAGTTCCCTAGTAAGGGGAACAGGGGCTGTCTCTGACATGAACTCAGTGGCTGGCTCTTTAATCACCTCCTCCTGAGGGGAGAGCAGCCTTACCAGGCCTCAGAGGAAGAGAATGCAGCCAGTCCTGAGGAAACCTGATAGGCTTTGGTCAGATGGAAGGGGAGGAAAAACTCCCCTATCAGTAGATTGGAGGATGGGAATTAGAGGAAAAGACAGAGGAAGGATAAGATTGGGACAGGACAAGGGGGGTGGGGGCCTACAGCTGGGATACAAACTGAATAAATTGTAAAAAAATAAACCTAAAAATAAATAAAATAGAATTTTAAAAATTCAAAGGAAAAAAAAAAGAGTAACCATTATTCACAATATAGTAACAATCTTCTCGGTGACTCATTTATTTTATCATCAGAGCTTTGAACAACAAAAAGTAGTGTTTGACAAATACATACATATTGATTCAATTATCAGAAAAAAAGATATCTGCCCTCTTTTACAAATTCAGATTTTATTAGCCATTGTAGTAGTCAGAATAGTATATTCCATTTAAGAAAGTCTATAAGTATATTTACTATCTAATTAGAATGCTTCCTCATTCTAACTAGTGGCATAAATGTCATAATTTCACATTTAATACCTCTATTTATTTTCTGTGCATGCACATACATAATCTCAATAATAAAGTTGATGTATGCTACAAAGTGTAAGTATTTCTAATTAGTTTGATCAAAGATCTTGTAGTCAGTGCTGAGTAATGGAAATTGTGCCAATAAAAACTCTATAGCTCCTGACAGGGGGAAAAATGGCCATACATTGATTCCACCCTCCCAGCCATCCAGAGAAACATTTACTTGCGGCATATTTATAACAGCACCTAAACGTATATATAGTCACCATTTATAATATCCCCAGAGGCTTGGAAGCAGTAAGCAGCAGGACAGCAAGCTATTTCTGCTGATTTTTAAATCGTTCCTGCCATCTTTAAATCTGTTCTATTGTGACTTTTAACTCTTGCGTACTCCGCGAAGTCCACAAAGGCAAGCAAAGAAGTGGTGTGGCCATAGGGGATCCTAAATGGGCCTCCCTTCTCACCCTTGCATCTTGGCAGTGGTTGGTGTATAAAAGAAAATAGATCACTCTTTCTAAAATAGTCGCTCAAAACAATTAGTGTTTCTTGGCAAGAAGTAACCTAAATAAAAGCTATGGAGAAATCAGTATGAAATGAGTTAAATTCATATGTCTAGGGATAGACAAAGCTGTAACTGATTTCTTCAGGGTACCAGAGATTAAGAATCAAAGACATTATAGAGATAGTCACAGGGCCAGAGGCAAGAAAAATACACTAAATTTACTACTGACGGTATCTTTTCGAGACCCATGGTCTAAGAAACTTCAAAGAAATAAGTCTTGGGAAAAACTAAGTCTCCCATAGCCATGCAGCCAAATAAGGTTTCAAGTCCTTTTATGGACCAAATGAACTTAATCAAGATTATACGTTTGCCAAATCTTACTTTTTGACACCTAGAAAATACATCAAAAGCCAATTTCCTAGCATTGAAGATATGCTCTGTAAGTGAACATCTCTTTCATGTGTTTATTCACTCATTGTGCTTCCAGTGGAAGTAAATAAGGACTCGGATGTTAACATATCCAAACTTGTCCCTTCTTACATAGTGTGTTTTTTTTAAATAAGCTGGTGGAGGGCACATATGGAGAGATGGAGCAGCAGTTAAGAGCATTGGATGTTCTTCTGTTCTTCCCAAAGACCAAAGTTTGGTTGGGCACCCAGATAGTGGCTCATTAACTGTCTAATTCCAGTTCAAGGGGATGTAATGACCTTCTCTGGCCTCCACAAGCATCAGGCATAACAGGCTTACATGAATTACATACAAAAATAATAAAAGATATTTTTTAAATACTTGAGAAATCACAATTATAAACTGATTCTTCTCATATATCTCATTAAAGGAAAATAGAGAGTGTTATTCCAGGGATCTTTCTGGGGTTTTAGTTGAAGATGTTTTGTTTGTCTGTCTGTTTGTTTGTTTGTTTATGGAAATGACATTTAAGATGAAATAAGATGCATAAAAAAGATGAAAAAAGAGAAAATTTTTCCAAAGGGGAAAAGAAGTGTCTGTAGAAAACCCAAAAAAACTAATAGGTTCTTAATCTTAGGAATATGAAGGTTATGATCAATGGAACATAGGACCTTCACATGTGGTATCATAAAATAAGCAAAAATGTAAGCAAATAGTGCTGCTAGATTTTTATAACTTGAATTTTATGTGTAATCATACATAAAATTAGCTTTTTTCTTTAAGCAAAGTAGGAATAATCTAAAATACATTCACAGAGAACTGGCACAACCATGCTTTTATTTAAAGTAGATTTTGTGGAAATCCTGTAGATTACAAAAGTACGACTTAGGATATAGAAAAAAAATTGATATAAAACCTGATGACAACTTGAAAGAGACAGTAGACCTAAATAGTTTCAAAAAACTTAAGATGTCTTATTGGCCTGATATTGGGAAGACATGGAAATAATAGTAATAAAAAATTTCATAGCTTTTGTTATGTTGGAATATAAAAAATGGATCATACTGTGCAGGAAATATCAATCCAAAGAGTGATAGTTTCACATGTCATATCTGAGGTAAAAGTCTTGAGGCATGTCCATAGGCTAGTGGGAACAAAGGTATTGGCATCAGAGATGAGAGAAAAAAGAATAACTTATAAGGAGACAAGCAAACTCACAAAGTCTTCAAAGCAGACAGAAGGGATGAGGTTCTAAGTACAAGACAATGTTGTTGTTTATTTAGCTGACTAAGAGACAGCCAGGTAGAAAGGACAGAGAGAAGGGGACACAGGACATTCAATGGATTGAAGATGAATAACTCCTGAATTAGGAGTGTGAAAAGCATAGGAAGGGTTTGAAGTGTTAAGACGTGTGAGAGACAGTATGGGTGAACAAAGGAAGCAGACAGAAATAAACATGTTTGAGAGACAAATGCCATTTCCAAGCAGTGTTGATCAATTACTTTATTATATTTTATATAAATTTAAGCTGTGATCAATTTCCATGTGGTCAAATGCTTTCTAATACATTTCTCTACTGGGATTAAGGATAATTACAATTTGACAGTTATGGTAGTGAATCATGGATTCTAATCTAGCTGAAGAATTCAATGAAAGCAATTAAAGTTTAGAATCTACATAGCTGAATAATTCAATGAAAAAATAAAGGGATAATAAGATAAAAAGTCTATGATTCTCAATACAGTCAAGAAAATTATTGTGGAAGACACATATACAGCTATGCACTATGCATCGGGAGATGACAACAATATTTCAGAATTTGTATTACTTGCTGATGGTGTAGTGAAAAATGTAAGTCTGAAAGTAGGGTAAAGAAAATATTGTTCAGATAATAAAATTGTATAATTGTATGGGTAGGACATAAAGAGTTATAAAAGTACAATACATGAAGAACATTGAAACCCCAGCATTTTTTCAGGAGATAAGGAAGACATCAATTTCATGTAAATTTATGTGGAAAGACATTGGCTACTTCACACAGACTGAGAAATGTGTGGCCTGAAGCACTTAGTATTTGTCTATTCTTTAGTTAGTTGAATTGACAGAAACAAAGATGTCTATAAATTACATGTATTCTAATTGCTTCTTTGAAACAAAATACCTCAATCTACTTCATATTACAATAGAAATCTCCAATAAAATAAAGTGTTTCTTAAAGTCGCATCATAAATCTATAGGAATTTTACGCTTAAAACTTAGTTTAGTTTTTTTCCATACCATCACATTCAGGTAGTATTTTTCACTTCAATGCTGTAAATGTTTAGGGTTGTCAAAGAAGAGCTATAAGTAATGTCTTTTTGCTCACTTTTCTTTTTTTTTTCTTTCCTTCCTTTCTTTTCTTTCTTTCCTCTTGTATGGTATGTGTGTGGTTACATTTGTTGCATATTTCTCTCCCTTTCCATCTCCTTCTCCCTCTCTCTCTCTCTCCGTCTCCCTTCTCTCTCTCTGTCTCTCTGTCTCTCTCTGTCTCTCTGTCTCTCTGTCTCTCTCTGTCTCTCTGTCTCTCTGTCTCTCTGTCTCTGTCTCTGTCTCTGTCTCTCTCTCTCTCTCTCTCTCTCTCTCTGTGTGTGTGTGTGTGTGTGTGTGTGTGTGTGTGTGTGTGAATGTAGAGGCCAGTGGTATGTCAAGTATCTTCCTCAGTCACTCTCCACCTTATATATTGAAGCAAAGTCTCTTACTTGAATGAAGGTATCTTTTGATTTGCTAATATAGCTAGATAGCCTTCCATCTACTGAGATAACAGGTAGTCCACAAGGCCTGCCTGATATTTAACATGGATGGTGGAGAACCAAACTCTGCTCTTCACTCATGAATACTCACCTATACATTTCTGCAGTCCTCCTGCTCCAGTTCTGAATAAATTACAGATAGAAAAAAGTTAATACATTAATTATACAACCTACGTTTCAGACAAAGAATTATAGGCAATGAAATACTACTGAAAGTAGAGAATCATTCTTACTCATGGATGATACCCCTACTCCTAATTGATTATCTACTACTAAGTATTTGACACGCACGTGCATGCACGTGCATGCATACACACACACAGGCAAAACAAAGAAACAAAGCATACTTATTAGATTGTACTCAAATGTTAGTGTGCACACTCTCACATGCACATACACACACAAACAAACACATGTATATGTATGCATAAATAATGAGACAATGAATGTGAGAGGAGCAAGAGGGTGGAAAAGGGAACATGAGACAGACTGGATGGGGAAAGGGCAGGAAAAAGACTACGTAATTATATTTTAATTATGAAATAAAATATAAAGAGTAAGCAAGCTTAGTCTATTTGTCGAATTTTATCAAATGATAAATCTACTCATATGAGAACTGTTGATAAAACCACAATAAAAATGAAAAGCAGGAGGCTTAAACTCATCAACATATTGACATATAAAAGACTATCAAACCTTGAACTGGGAAGTGCAGAGTAGATTATGTGTAGGGAAAGCAGGGGAGACAGGGCTAGATAAGGGAACAGAGGTAGCTTCTCTGGTGATGTTTGAACAAGGCACTGAGCAATGTGTATCTCAGAATACCATTACAGGTAATTTCATCACTATTTTTTTAGAGCGTAGTATTTGGTTCTTGTGCCTTTTCTTGGGACTCTTTTTTTCTGATGATTTGACTTGTCCAACTTCAATGTGATAATCTTTACTTTATGTTAGTAATTTTATTTTGTTATACTTTGTTGTTATCTCTTGAAACCTATTGTTTTCTAATGAGAGACAGGAAAAAACTTGACCCCGATGGAGGGAAGATGAGGAAGAACAGGGGGGAGTAGAGGTAGGGAAAACTGTTATCAGGTTATATTGTATGAGAAAATAATCTATTTCAATAAAAGGGTAAAAAGAAAAAATATTCTTCATGGTTATCATTCTGACTAGGGTGAGATGAAATGTGAAGTTAGTTTTATTTTACATGTCCATGATGTTTAAAAACATTGAATACTTTTTCAGATATTCATGGCCATTTTTATAGCTTCCTTTCGGATGGATGTTTTAGAATTGTTTTTAATTTAATTTCTGCAGTTCTTTATATATTGTAGTTATTAATGCTGTCCCTATTGTACAATTGACAGATATTTTCTACTCTTTAAGCTCTTTACTCTAGTAATCACTTAATTTGCTTTTCAATTCCCTGCAGTTATCAGTTCTTGGGGTTATTTCCTATGTTCTTGGAGTCATTTTTAGAAAACACTTGTTTATAAACATGGAATTTGCAAGAAAATGAATGGAACTGGATATCATTATGTTAACAGAAGGAGGCCAGACTTGGAAAGACAAACATTTAATTTTTTCATATGCAAAATCTAGATTTTATATGTACATGTGTGTAATAAAATCAGAAGTGGGAGAATGAAAAGGCAAGAAGAGTCTCTAGCTGAGGAAAAGAAATACATGTAACAGGGTAATAGAGTATATGGGATATAAAAACAGAGCCAGGTAATACTGGGAGAATGAAGAAGACCAGCAAGAAGGGGGGGAGCTTTGGAAAATGACAAATAATCATCAGTTAAATGCAAAAACATCATAATGAAACCCATTGTTTTGTATACTGCTTTAAAAACAACACAAAAGGGAAAGGGGGACTTAAAAAGTCCTAGTTTTTACCTAAATGAGCCAACATCTGGAATCTATGCATAGAATGCCTAGCAGAATAGGGTAGCATGAAACATCTGATGGTCCACAGGTGCTCAGGATCAGAGAAATAAGGAGACCCCATTTACCCTTGCCCTATAATAGATTGTGCCCTCCAGCAATGCACAGCCATCTCAGGTGCCATGTAGCCAAGTGGAAAGCAGTAGTAAGGATTTATAGTTTAAATAAATTACTTCCAGAAGTGATGTTTCCAAGCTATTAGTGTGGAACAAATAGTCTGAAAGATCTGGAGAGAAGACAGATTTCTGCAAACAAGCCAGCCGAATGAGCAAATCACAGCTTCACCTCTTCAAACCACATTTATGCATCTGTTTTGTAATGCAATTAAAAATATCGCACTCAACACAATTAGCAATGAGGTTAATAAACATGTTCAGGCAAAATGAAGTTCTCTAGCACCTTAGTTTCTACGTTTCTTATTCAGACAACATACAAGTAAAAATTTGGTCAGTTAGAGGGCAATAAAAATAGCATTTTCAAACTCAAATTACATCTGCCTTAAAGCTTACACTGAAGAAGTCATAGACATCTAATCCAAGTGTTTATGAAGGAAATAATTATTTTATAGATCATTACCACAGAAAAGACTAAGTGAAGACTACAGTCCTTTGGAGGTACCCAAGCCTACAACCCCAAGTTTTCTGTGACAGAAAATAGCAAGCACGCATTGTTCTCTCACTTTACATGTTCAGTAAGATATATCAGGGAACTACACTCATTGCTGTAACTTTAGAAACATTTGAGCCTAACAATGTGCAGCTAAACTAGGGCATCACTAACTTATTACAAGCTATCTGGGTTATAATCAGGAGAAAAATGATAGGATAATGAGTGTTCTAGTTTGGAAATACAATCACCCCTTCTTAATTTTATTAGATATTTATTATTCAAACATTTTTAATTTCAAAGGTATAGGGAGGTACAAGTCTTCATGAACCCAAAAGTAAATGAGAACCCTATACAAATGAAAATATCTGTAAAGGCTAAATGCCTACCACCATTTAATCTGTTGGTCATTCTATATCTGATATAATCACAACTCTTCCTCCAAGGAGGCATCGTCAGTGTCTAGCACGTGCCTATGATGGAAGATGGTATTTACAACAGGATCAAATTCTTCTTCAGAGAATTAGAAACTAGAAAACAAACTCACTGTGTCCAATAACTCACTATTACATCAGACGAAACAGAACAAGATAAAAACAATAAATGTTTGCTTCACTTCAAAATGATGAATGGAAGGCATAAAAATAACCAGTTCTGAAATTCCATTGAGCAGATGTTGTGAAAGCTCCTCCATTAGAAGGGACATCTCGCTGCCTTTCCTAACTCCTCAGCTGCTTCTTTCCTCTGCAGCAAGTGCTTCCTGGGTTGGATGGCTTTTGCCTTTCCAGGCTGGAATGGAGCATCACAGTGGGAGGGAGAGGTCACAGCATCCACATAGCACCATTGCTATGAGATGAGAACACAAACCATAAGTGTGGTCAGTTACTCCCCGTGAAGCTGGCTTTGCCAGTGGGTAACAGGAAGAAGCAAGTATGTCTCCTCTTCCAAAAATACAATACCAAGATGTGTTTTCCACTATTTTCTCTAAGGACCAATTTTGGAACAGTTCGTGAAAACAAACAAACAACAACAAAAAGCAGATGGATGGTTCATAACCATTTATCTTCCTTCCATTGTTTGACAAACTTGTCTATAAAATAACACAAAGAGACAAAGAAAGCCAAAGCTTGGCTAGTAAATGCCTCAGACAGAAAACAACACTTTTCTCTCCTACTCACATTACATAATGCAGAATAAATAATGTTGACATACATGATGTTGAGAGCATTATAGTCTTCCTGATAACTAAATGTGGAAGAGATGTCAAACAGCACATTCTCTGTCTACCACAGATGACCTCAGTATTCAGATTTCGCAGGCATGTCCTCCAGCTCCTTCTCTGCAGGGGCATTTCTGAGCACAGAGACCACTCCTTCACCTCAGGCACCTCACTAAGCTGCTACTCAGCATTCAGGAAATCTTTCACCTTCTGGGCTAGAATCCACCCAAAGGTCCTCACATGTGGCTTAGGCACTCTTTAGACACTGCTGTCATTCCTGAAAATAATAAAGTCCAGAGGTAGAGAAGACTTTATTTTTCTGTGTAGGATTAGATTTTTCACCAAACCTACTTTATTTAGCTTACTTAAGCACCTTTACCTCCCTCCCAACCCCCACCCATCCCCAACCTTAGGTAGAAGATTAGTAGGGAAAAGGGCTGTCATCCCCTATTATCTACTTCCTGCTGATTAGGGTCCATCTGTCTTTAGGGGATTACCAGTATCTTTCCTCACAGCAGTTCAGTCCAAAGGCCAACACCAAGCAGCAACACAGTCAGTGAAAGCTGCAAGACTCAGCTGGATTGCCAAGAGAGGCTCTCTGGAACATTTCTCTCTGCAAAGGCAAGTGTCAAAGTAAGAGACCAAAGAATTAAAAATTAGTTTTTTGAGTTATTGAATTAAAGTTTAAAGCATAAACCTGAACAAAGGCCAGACAGGTAGAGACATGTCCAGCTATCTGTGGGAAAGAACCAGCCTTACTGCATTCTTTTCCTACCCACTAGAGATACAGTTGCTAGGAAACTGGCCCAGATTGCCCCTCTCCCCTAGGACAGCCAAACAAGGAAAGCCAGACCGTTAATGGTTTAGGGGCCTTTCTAAAGCCAATCATTTCAAAATGCAACATCTCCTTTTGTGTTTCAACCAATAAACGCTTGCCAGGCAGGAATTCACCTGCTTTGGGTGCCCTGGAGGGACTGGACTCTTTAAATTAACCACCTACCCTGAGCACAAGGCTCTCTGCTCTCTACCACTGCACTGGTGAGGGTGTGAGCCCAAGCTATAGATTGTAATAAAAAGATCCTTATGTGTTTTGCAACAGACTAAACTCCTGGCAGTCTTTTGAGGTCTCACGAATCTGGCAAACAGAAGCACAAAGATCAACCAGCACATCTATGTTGATCCAAAAGTGATGTATCACTGCTCATGGGCCTCTATATGTCACCACTCCTCAAAGTTCACCCACAGATGTTCTAAGCTGGCCAAAGTCACGGCTCTCACAAGAGAGAAAAAAAAACACCATGTCCCCTCTTACAAGCCAATCTACAGCAAAACATCATGTGCTCAGGTTGCAGTAAAACATCACATGACCAAACTGAGTCCAGAAACTTCTGGACATTCAGTGTATGCCTTCTCTTAATTAATACCAAAATCCAAAATGTATTTTAAAACCATATCATTATGGTGTTATTCCCTTGAGTTCTTTCTCTTTTATATCCAAGTAAATTGATTCCAGAGACAAGAACAAAACATAAATACATAAAATATAATAAGATAAAACAAAACTATCACACCAAAGTAGGACAAAGCAAACCAATAGAAGTTCTTTTTGAATATCACTTTTTAAATTATCCAATCTCAATTAGTCAGCCTTACATGTAAAGCTTTTCATGTGACTCTAGTTTTCAGTGATGTAATTCATCCCAATTTCTATTTTGTTTTATTGACCAGACAGTTCAGAAATTTGGATTTAATTTCTTCATAGAAGATGATCAGACCTTCCATAAATTAGGGAAGACTGATGTTGAGTATGGCTGAACCTATCAAATAATCCATTTTCGTCCATTCTCTCAGGCATACTGTCAGTGGATGAGAAGAACCACTCTTCTGGGTGTTTGCTGGATCCTATAGTCTTTTACTTGTTGGTACCTTATCTTTTCCTAAATCCCTGTTTTTTTCCATCCCTTAATATCATACAGCTTGCATCTGTTGATAATTTTTTGTCTGACTTTCTGTTTTTTACAGTTTGTCAAGTTATGAATTATACGTTAGTTTCCTGTCATTTGTTGTATTTTTTTCAGCTGCTGAAAGGTATGATTTTATTTTTAAAATTCCGTAGCTTAACACAACAGAAAGCAATTCTGTCACAGCAACATACTTACAAAGATTTCTAAATGAAGAAGGATGAAGAGAAAGTCATCTCCAAATCATTGATGGATAGGAAAAGAGGACATGGACTGGAGTTTATATCAAGACTTTATTGGTGTACTGAAGAGATGATCCACATTACAAGTCTATGTATGACTTTTCTGGCCATATCATAAGCAAGTACAAAGCATTATTACCCATTTCCTGCGGTAAAAACGCCTTCCCAGATCAGATTTGAGGCATAACTAATGCTTTAGAGCTTCCAGATAAAGATAAAACTACTGACTCAACCCCCACTCATAAAACACAGCTGCATCCCTTAACCATAAGTCTTCATCAGTATTTTATACAAAGAGTTGGCTGAGTTTTTGTTAGGTGCATTTTGCTGAGGCCTCATGATAGACAATCATTCATAAAGTACACCTTTGATGCTCTGACTCAACAGTGAGTGCATTCCCATTCCTAGTTTATCTCATTCACCTTCCACTTGAGTCCCAAAGACCATAAAACTACTAATTTTTTGTAGTCTCCCACGACTACCAATAGTAACCGCCTGCACAAGGGGCTGGGAATTAAAAGAGACAGAGAACACGAAGAAGTGACACCAAGACAGTATTCTGATCAAGGTGCTATTTTTATTACAGAGTAAACCACTTATATAGGTTTCCAAGTAAACATATCCAAGCAAACAGGAAAATTAATCAAGCAAAACAGGAGGTTTAACTGAGCAAAACAGGAGGTTTAACTGAGCAAAACAGGAGGTGTCTGCTGAAAACAACAAAAGTAGCGAGCCAGCATGACTTGCACACAGGTGACCATCTCAGGTCTAATGGAATGGCTACCTCAGTTCCCCCTTTTTCCTTTATGACCAAAGACTCACAAAGCGTTTCTTTTAATACAATAATAATTATGAAATTATGAAAACTGTTAGGTAAAATCTACATATGCACTGTCTAGTCTATGTGTATTTAGCAACTTAAGAGAAAGTATCTGATTATTTTATCTATCTTGACAAGTTTAAAGTTCTATACCTAAATTAACTTTTATCCTTATTGGTATTGCCTATATGAAAGGATTGCTTAACTTCTAAACAACTTAAGCTTAATCGTGGCACTATAACTATTTAGTCTTCAACCCCATCAGAGACTTGAGAAGGAATAAAATTAGTTATAGTAAATAGGAAATGCGTGTTAGCAACTTCCAAAAAATAAAAATCGACACAGTTTGTTGCCTGAACAGTCACCCATAATTCTCTATAACAGTGGAACATCATCTTCAGCCTACTGGCTCAGAATATTTGACAGACATAAATGTGAAGCAGGAACTATTTAGGACTTGCTTACCCTGTCTTGGCAGAGTTCGGCAGTCGACTTGTCCTGCATTCAAGCTTGCCCATCCTTGGCAGAATTTGTCTTTTGTGAAGCAAGGGTATTTTCTTCACCCAAGTGGCTCATTTGCCACATCTGAGGTCATATCCATATGGAGGTTCTTTGATGCTCATTATCTTCTTTCAGGTAGGCAGGGTGCTGTCAGGAGATGACTTGTCTTATTGTTAAAGAATCTTTAAAATAATAAAGACACCTTTAAATGCCATATTCTGTAGGTCTCTGAAGTTTTTGAAGACTACCTATCCTATCGTTACATAATAGATCTGTGTATAAAAATCATATCTATTTGTTAAACTTAGGATATACTCCTGTGATAAAGTAGACTAGAGTCTGACACGACAATGAGTTGAATAACTAGCAATTAACTTGTATTACCTGATACCCTAACCCGTTCTTAACATTTGTTTAAAAGTATTGGAAGTAGCCTTGAAATTGTATCAATATACTAGAGCTTATACTAATATATCAAAA
>CM053761.1:64337116-64352898 GCA_028658305.1 Pachyuromys duprasi
CTGTAGTCGCCCGCGACTACCAATAGTAACCGCCTGCACAAGGGGCTGGGAATTAAAAGAGACAGAGAACACGAAGAAGTGACACCAAGACAGTGCTCTGACCAAGGCGCCATTTTTATTACAGAGTAAGCCACTTATATAGGTTTCCAAGTAAACATATCCAAGCAAAACAGGAAAATTAACCAAGCAAAACAGGAGGTTTAACTGAGCAAAACAGGAGGTTTAACTGAGCAAAACAGGAGGTTTAACTGAGCAAAACAGAAGGTGTCTGCTGAAAACAACAAAAATAGCGAGCCAGCATGACTTGCACGCAGGTGACCATCTCAGGTCTAATGGAATGGCTACCTCAATTTTTGTTCAGAGCTTAAGTTAATGTAGTTAAGTTAATGTCTTTTATTATTTCAACCATTTTGTGGTTCCTTTGGGGAAGAAAAGATGAAACAGGGGAGAGCAAGTATTTTGGTTTAGCCTATTGAATTCAGTTAGTCTTTTGCTTCTCATACTCTGTGAATCAATTAGCACATATACCACTGACAGGCACAAAAATTCAAAGCTTTGTAAAAATTACATAATCCTTTTCATTTGATATCTTATCTCAAAAATAGCAACAGTAGCATCCCTGGGTAGATTCAATGAGATGGTTTGTGTAAGGATCTTAGAATACTCTCAGTCACATAGTAAATAGGAAGCCACTAACAATGATGATCTTGAATATTATCATCATGATGGTGTAGCCTATTCAACATTTCTCTATATTCTACACATTTTTATACACACTTTGGAGTCATGTTTAATTCATGTCCCCTCACTGAAAAATTAAACACCAATATTTAAATAATAATGAGCAGGGGGTTCCAGAAGGATAAATAGTTTGAGCCTTGGGTCTTCAATTGAAATTTTATTTGCATTCTGGCAAAAAGAGATCCATCAGCTCAGATTGCAAATTAAGTCCTCACCCTGAAGGCAGAGCCTGAGGAATCATCATTTCCATCTGTGATATATTTATTTGTATTCCACAAAATGTTTGCAAGCTTTCCTATTTGAATTATGAGTTTTTGTTAAGGCCTGAAGTGTCCTAAAACTGATCTTTATTTCCCCCTCTGTGCCTACAGCCATATTTTATAATTCTAAACCCATATCTCTGCATGAAAAGATTAAGATGAAAACATTTGAAAAAGGAAATTCTAACTATTGGAAATCATTCCCTCTTCTCTCTCTGCCATATCATCCTCTTCTATCCCAGAACACAGTGGCCTAAGTATTAGTGCTTTCCACAGATTGATTCATTACAGTACATTATTAAAAATATAGTCAAGTACTTTCAAGGTATGTATGGGTGTTCAGGAATTGCAACAAACTAATTCTATAAGCAGAGAAGAGACATTTGTTCTTTAAAGCTCTGCAGAGGAACAGGACAGTCATCAACATAGGTGAAATTGTGTTAAAGATTTTTTTGGTTTAATGACAGTAAAATTTTATTTCACTTATTGGTGCTTATACTGATTGATTCACTCATCTGTCTATTTGTATAATGGTCATCATGCGTGTTCTATCCATATAAAGATTCCTGAGACTGCTAACTTCATTTAGCACATCTAGAGGGAAAAATTGTCAATCTATTTCCTGCCCACCAAACACAGCAATCTTATCTCTCAATTGTCTTTCATACTGTGATCTATCCCATCAAAAAGTCCTAAATTTTCCTTCTTCATTTTATCAAATAAACTCATTCTTTGGATGGATATAGAAATTTTCCTGTTATGATCATAAAAGGTCAGTTAAGCAGCTTATACATTTATATGGGAGCAGAAAACTAGAGGTGATTTTTGCTATGTGGTAAGACTACTATTTTTCAGTTTCCTTGGTTGCCACCAATGTGTGAAGGCTGTTGGAGAACATTCTTTACTCTCCTTTGATAATAGGATAGTATGACTCTCTTTTGATAATATCTTATTATCAAAGCACTCATGAAAAGACAAATATTAGGATGCAGTGAACAAGAAGTGTTGTACTTTAACAGATTCAGAGAAATAAATCACACAACATGTGACCAACATTGGTAACTTAATTTGTTGATTTATTTCATGTTACATGAATATGCCTGCTCAAGATGGAAGAATGTCTTAGGATACATTAATCTGAACACTCATATCCAATCATGTCAACTTATTTGGTGAAGATAGCTGGTGTTACAAAGTGTACTAATCAGAATTTTTTCATTACTTTGACCAAAATACTTTATAGAGATACCTGGCTTATGGTTTTGGAGAAACCAATCTACCAAGGCAAGAAAGCATGTAGAAGAAACAAAGTAGTTCAGGAGGCAAAGTACAAGGAGTACAGGGTACAGGAAGTGGACTACACAAGTTAGAGTCCCAATGATAATGACTTCAGTGACCTTCTTCCTCCAACATTGCCCTACCTCCTAACTTCCCAATAATGCCACTTACTCTAAATCCATCAAGGTACTAATGTTTTGAAAAGAGCCTCCATAATCTATTGTATTGGGAGGAAAAGTGTAGACACACTTGAAAACACAAGTAGACACACTGTGTTTCATTGAGGCCCTAAATAGAAAAATCGAATCAAGAGGCGAATCAAGACCAAGATTACTCATTAGAGGAGAGACTAAAATTCTTTGAAGACAAAATAAAGGAATTATTAATATTTCTTGTGACAAGTATTAACAGAATAGATTGTGGTATTTTTAAATCATGAAATAAATAACTTAAATCTGTCCACAGGCTAATGTGAGACTTTGGCAGCTTGTTAGGTAAATTGGGTAGAATATAAAACACAGTTTTAAGCAGAAGCTTAGCAGGGGCAATTAAAAAAAAGAAACACTAATAGTGAAACATAGACAAAGAATATACAAAGACTAGATTTTTATAAGTACATTAAAGAAAAATGCACTCCCAAATAACAACAGATATAGGTCCTATGCTTAGGATAGGTGGGCCAATTAAGAGCTCAAAGTTAATAGCAAGTCTGGCTTTACTTAAAAGGTTGCAGCAGATGAACTTGGATGGCAGAATGAAACTCCAAGTGTCACTTACAGGATACCAGGTGGGTTTTATGAACTGCATGCCTTTGCTTTAGACCACACAATTTACAAGTCTCTTTTTAAAGATTAGTTCATGACAGGTTAATAGATAAGGTCACTCAAATGCTACTATCAAACACTCTGGCATTCAGGTTGTTTCAAATAGGTATTGGACCTTCTTGGCTGGCTATTAAATATAGCCATAAAGAAAGTCTAATAATTATGCTTTTCACCAGGCAGTATGGACACTCAAAGGTATATCAGCTGTGATGTAGTGAGGAAGGGAAATATGATTATTAGAATCTTATATTTTAATCAAAGAATCCAAACAACATTTATTCAACCATATTGATTAAGGTCCTGGTCTATACAGCTGAGACAGCAGGAGTGTGTTAGCAAATTAGGGCTGCTTTCATTATCAGCCCTCACTTTGCTTTTCTGTGTGACTGCTGATTGAAGGCACAACCCAAGGATAGAACCTGTCTCTCATTACACATGCCAGGGAGATTTAAATGAGGGAAAATGTATTACCTTTTCAGATTTTCTAATTATCTGTATGGCAACAACTCTGTTATCTCAACCCATCCATTAACTCAACATTTTAAAGTCCCATCCAATGACCAAATAATTACTGCTCATGTAATTACTGCTCATGTTGCCCTGTGGTGTGAATGTGCCTGGAAATGATTCTTGTTATTGACTAAACATCTCAAAGCACCTGATGGTTTCTCTGGTTCAGAGGTAACATCTGACATCCAGGATCTACTCTTTATTGTTTTACAAAGAACTTTCATGGAGGAAGCTGACATACCATGCAAAGCCTCTAAGAGACGTGGAATGGGAATATGTCTGTCCACAGGTGATTACACAAAAGCCAGTCCATATAGTAGTTCATCAAACAAAACTCTCTGAAGATGGTCTGGGGCTGATCCCTGCTTCCTGCAATTATAATGCCTATTTCCTTTTTCTTTCTGAAATGTCAAACTCATCTCAGAATCATGTTAAATTTATCTGTAAGCACCAGCTTATAGAGACAAAAACTTGTCTGTGCAATATAGATTTTTATCTTCTTAATATTTGACAGCAATTGGTTTTATTCATAACCTCTTATTTCTGAAGAGATGTGGGTCTGGTTACGGTAAGTGGAGCTTCATATAATATTTTCCAAAAAACGCAAGCCAGTGCTCAGTTAATGATCACAGAATAATGATTTTATTTTGCTCTTTAAATCTGGATAAATTCTTACACCTTCATTTTTATCTGTCTTTCTATTCATTAACCCAGCCATCACCATGCTTCCATTCACCATGACTCTGTTTGTCATATTTCATCAAAAATCAATTGATTTATTTGGTGTCACCTAGATGGGATCAAAGGAAACTGCATTTTCTAGCAGGGTGATGATAAATGTCTGCAGTAGTTAGGATTTTCCAGAGAAACAGAACCAACTGGATATAAAAAAGGAGGATTTGTCACGGATGTTGGTTCACATAGATAAACAGGCAGAGAAATTCCATGATACACCACCTAATCCCCTAGCTAAAGGCTCAGAAAATAAACAAGGCACGTGTTCAGTCTGAGCTCCACAGCTTTCGGAGCAAGGAAATCAATAGTGTGACTCTCAGCTTAAGGATAAGGCTAGAGAAACAAGGTCAACACTGGTGTAAACTCTTGAGTTCAGAGCCCTGGGTGTCTGCTGGGAGTGCAAGAGGAGAGGAGGCATACCCTGGACCAGAGGCAGAGGTGATGGTCTGGCCTTGGCTTGTGGTTCTATCCAGATTCTCAACCAATCAGATACTGACTGATCACAATACTGAGATCAGCTGATTTGAATGTCCATCTGCAGGAATGTCGATCTGATTTGAATGTGGATCCTCCAAGGCACACCCAGGAATAATGCTTCCCCAGAGACACTTAACCTAGTCAAGCTGACACCTAAATTAACCATGGCATTTCAACTTGTACTACCTCAAAATGTAAATAATGAAGAAAATAAGATACACATTTCTAAATGGCCAGTAAATCAGCAGTAAGTATGCAATAAGTTTATTGAAACATATTAAACTATTCCTTGGGGTCATAAAACTTCTTTTTTGTCCTTCCAGCTTGAGGGGAGAGACTAGGTTCCTCTCCTCTCTACCTTCTCCATGACAGGCACCTGGCCAGTTCCCTCTACATCTGTGTTACCAGGAAAGTTTCACTCATTTAGCAGTCAATGTGAGGCTGTTGTTCTTGCTTCAGAGTTAACCAGGTTTTTACCTGACACCATCATTTAAAGGAACAAAGGCAGGAGTCACAGCTCTACCCACAACAAAGTTTTCTGGGGAAAGGACAAGGGAAGGAAAGAGAGGGGTGGGGATGGAAGCAGACAGGATGGAAAAAGAAGGGGAAAGGGGAAGAAAGGAGAGGAAAGAGGAAGGAAAGGAGGGGGAGGAAGGGGCAGGAGGAGAAGAAAGGGGAGGGGAAGAGAGGAGAGGCAAGGGGAAGAAGGAGAGGAGAAGAGAGGTGAGAGGGAAAAGGAGGGGAGGAAGGGGAGAGCATGGGAAGGAAGGAGAAGAGGGGAGGGAAGAGGGAAGAGGGCATAAAGAGAAGGAAGAGGAAGCGAGGAGGATGGAGGGCAAGGTGTAAAACATGGAGAGGAAAGAGGGAGAGGGAAAAGAGGGAGAGAAAGGGAGAGGAGGGGAGGCAGCAGGGAATGGAGTATGGAAAGGGAGAAAAGAAGAGGGAGGGATAAGGAAGAAGGGGGGAGAGAAGAGAGTTGTTGACGGGAAGGGGAGAGGAGAAGCGGGGAAGAGAGGGAAGGAAGGTGGGAGGAGGAAAGGGAAGGAGAGAGAAGGGAAGGGAAAAGGGAAACAGGAAGAGGGGAAGGGAAGGAAAAAGAGAGGAAAGCAGAGGGGAAGAGAAATAGTGCTATGCAGAGCATGGGTGGAGCAGATGTATATCTAATATGTTATTGAGGGATGGTCCTAGAAAAATCCTATAGTACTTGATCAATCTGAAAAAATTAAATATACAATACATCTTAGCTGGCATATGACATCATGTCTGAGACTGAAAATTACGTCTGGCCCAGCTCAAACCATCTGAGTAATGATGTCTTCATAATTTTACATATTTTTTCAAATAAGACATTTAATGAGTGCTCATTATTATGGAGGGGGGAATGTTGTCTCTCCCTCTTTTGCCTTCAGAAGTCAAAGTTGCCTTTTCCTTCCATCAATTTATGCATACACATATTTGTTATTGAGCCATTACAACCACGCTGGATAAATCCACAGTAAAGAAATATGCTCGTCCCAAAAGCACAGGTGACAGATGGCTCTGTCACACAGCTATGGCCAATATGTCTTTCAGGTCTTAGTAGACCAGAAAGAATACAGGTCCAACTGGTTGAGGAGGAGGAGGCCAAAGAAGTTTATTCCTTTTTTTCATGATTAAACTTTGTGTCAGAGCTGGAATACACACAGAACAATCATAACAGGTAGATGCTACCCTACACAGAGTCTGCCTTATGTCTGGCATTATGCTGCATACAACTCTTTATATGCCATATAGTAATGTTGGTCTCACCTTTCCTTGAGCCCATGTTCTAAGAAGAAAAAGGAAAACAATTTAAATGCATCAAGGAGCCCTCTGAATTTGTCACCAGAAAATCCTCATGTAAAATTCAGAAAGGGTGACAAGGATGAATTGTAGGAGATTGGGTCGGGAAACTGGTTTAGACCCACAGATTGAAACAGTGTGTCCCAGAGAAGGTACAGATTCCCTGTTATTACTCTTGAAAGGCCAATCAAATGAGAAAATGGAGAGAAATGGAAAATAAGGATCAGAAGCTAGCTGGGCTAGCTCCATCGGGTTTACCTCTGACCAACCATTTTGTTGACAACTCTCATCCACTTGGTTTTGTCTGACACCTCTTCCATGTATGGCTCTCACCACATTGGCACCTGGCTATGGGTTGTAGAAGAATCTTCAGTGTTATGTGCCCATGAAATGCCCATTTGTTAAGGGCTAACAGAAATCCAGATAGATTCAGAGCTCCTTGTGGAACAGCCTGATGTTGTGATCTTGATTACAGTTTTCTCCTTGCCTGACTTTATCTCTTCCTCTCTAGTCACTGTTTTAAAAAAGTCCCCCTAGGATCAAGTTTTTAAATACTTCTGTCACCAGTTATGAATATTTATCTTAGGTCTCTCCTTTGGGACCTCTCCAAACCTGCAATTTATCACTCTCCTTATTTCCTTTATTGATGTCTGCCTTTGCTGGGCATACATGCTTGTGTGTCCACATTGTTAACCATCAAAGAGAAAGAGATTAAGAACCACTGTCTCAATCCTACCCTCCCTCCTTCATCTCCTTGAAGGCTACAGCTGGTATACAAAGTAAATAAGCTGTAATTAATATATTAAAAAATAACAAAAAAAAAACCCCACTGTCTCTGCTGACATTTTGTGAGCAGTGATTGGCTGACATCTAAGTCTTTGAGTCATGGGCTGAAAAAGATGCTGTCATTCTCAAAGACCTACATCAACAGTGCATAGCATAAAAAGAATATTCAGTAAATGTACCAAGTATAAAGGAAAGAATAAATGAGCTCAGGCCCATGGGACCCTAGACTATATTCTTTCAAATGCATAATGCTCTCTCTTATTGCCCAGTTAAAGGCAGTTGGTATTTTTTCTTCTTCTTCTTCTTCTTCTTCTTCTTCTTCTTCTTCTTCTTCTTCTTCTTCTTCTTCTTCTTCTTCTTCTTCTTTTTTGTCCAAACTCAGAAAGGATGCAGGCACCTTCAAATCTCCCTTCCAGTTGTTCACAGAGCAAAAAGAATTTTCAAGGACAGAATTACCAATGGAAAAAAAAACAATGAGCATCTTGAAAAATAATTCATCTCCATTTTTACAGGAATTATTGGGTGAAATAATCCTTACAGAAAAAGACAAGTATAAATTGGCTTTTATGGAAGATGATTTAGAGCTGAGAAAGGGAATATAAAACTAAATGTTTTATAGTGTATTATGTGTTCATGTCAGTGTGTGTAAATGTGTGAGAGTGATGTGCACACGTGTGTGTGTGTGTGTATGTGTGTGTGTGTGTGAAGCTGCATGGAGAAGCTAGAGGACAAGCTCCAGAGAAGTTCATATCTCACTGTCCCGGAACTCATCAAGTTCAGTAGGCCATCCCAGAAAAAGCCATGCCCAGGGATCTGCTTGTCTCAGCCTCCCCCCGTGATGGGATGACGGTCTTTTTAAAAATAGGTAAAAAGGGTCAGATAGTCACTCCTGCAAGGAAGCACTTCATCCACTCCATCACCTGAGTCATCTCCCTGCTCCCAGAGCTAAGTACTTTAACTGTATCGCTCATCTTTGCCTATAAAAATATTTGATTATTTTTCAAATGAATTACAGAGGGATTGTTTTCTGATTATAAATGTAATATATATCTATTGCAGAAAATTGGACAAGACAGAATGGGAAATCAAAAAAATTAAATGAGGGATTATTACTATAATTTGAATGTGCTTTCCTTCAACTTATATAAGTAAAGATGAATTTAACTGCCAATAAAATTCTACATGAACATTTAAAACAATTCCTTCACTTTAACATCATCTCACAGGTATGCTACCATTCCACTAGTCTTAAAGAATACGCCTGGGATTCAAAGTACCTAACCTGTGACTGAGATAAAAATAAATAAATTAAAATAAAGAATACAAGATTAATGACGATACACTATTTTCCCTTGGGGTAATTGTACAAATCATCTATGTTGTGTATCAAGTAATCTCAGAGTGCACTAGGCACTCAAGGCATTGGTATGGAATAGCACGTTATCATCTTGATGTACTGAGTCATTATACATTCTTTCTGAATCTTGACACTAGGCTAGTAGATAACTTATTTAAAAATCTAGATGTTTATACTACACATGTAATACTGGAATTATTATCACTGAAATAAATTAAATACATTTATTAATTTAATATAAAACGACACTAGTAGCTTTATATAAGAAGTTTGGATCATTCGCTCCATAATGAGGTTAATCATAAGTTTTGTGAATGTTGCCTAACTGTTCTCTATCTTCCACATTTTGTTTATGTAAGATTTTACATCTGGTGCTTAGAATAATTCTACTTTGCAGACTTTATTATTGCCTTCATTTTATAGAGAAATAAAATGAATTTTATAAATGCTTCATATTTTCCCTGTTGTATTCTTAATAGGGGTGGCTGCAGTACAGCACCTCTAATGCTTGGAATCATAATCTGTACTATTACACACAGCTGTGTCAATCAGTACATTACCTATCATGTTGTTTTGGAAATAGCACAGCATACTGACTTTGTTGTACTTTCTTTTTCTTTTTTAATGTACATATCTTTTTTCTTGATATTTATTATTATTTATTACAATTTATTCACCTTGTATGCCAGCTCTAGCCCCCTCCCTTATTTCCTCTACCCTCCCCCACTAGTCCACTGATAGGGGAGGGCCTCCTCTCCTACTATCTGATCTTTGCCTATCAGGACTGGCTGGATCCTCTTTCTCTTACTAAGGTGACTTGCTAAGGCACCTCCCTAGGGGGAGGTGATCAAAGAGCAGGAAACCAAATTCATGCCAGTGACTACCCCTGCTCCCCTTACTAGGACATCCCACAGGCTACCTCTGAGCAGAGGATGTAGGCCTCTCCAGGCATGGTCCTTGGTTGGTACATCAGTCTCTGCATTCCCTCCCAGACACAGAGTTTTGTGCTCTGTTGTTCTCCTTGTTAGAGTTACTGTCCCTTCTAAGTCTTTCTATGTCTTTCTTCCATAAGCTTCCTGCACTCTACCCAAAGTTTGGCCATGGTACTGGTCTAACTGGATATCTACATGTAGAAAAATGCAAATATATCCATATTTATCACCCTGCACAAAACTAAAGTCCAAGTATCAAAGACCTCAATATAAAACCAGACACACTAATTCTGTTAGAAGAAAAAGTGGGGAAGAGCCTTCAACTTATTAGCACAAGAGACAACTTCCTGAACAGAACACCAACAACACAGGCTCTAAGATCAACAATCAATGAACGGGACCTCTCTAAACTGCAAAGCTTCTGTAAAAAAAGGACACTGTCTATTAGATCTCATCAGGAGTGGCTGCATTTTCTTCCTCTGTGGCCTGGTAAGGCTGCTCCCCCCTCAAGGGGAGGTGATCAAAGAGCAGGCCAATCAGTTCATGTCAGGGACAGTCCCTGTTCTCATTACTATGGAACCCACTTGGAGGCTGAACTGCCACGGGCTAAATCTGTGCATGGATTCTAGGTTATTTCCATGCATGCTACTTGGCTGGAGTATCAGTCTCAGAGAAGACCCCTGTGCTTAGATTTTTTGGTTCTGTTGCTCTCTTTGTGGAGCTTCTCTCCAGATCATACTATTTCCCATTCTTTCATCAGAAGGAAGGAAAAGAAGACCTTCCCTATCAATGGACTTGGGGAGGGGCATGCGTGGAGAAGGGGGAGGAAGGGAGAGATTGGGAGAGGAGGTGGGAGAGAGCTACAGTGGGGATACAAAGTGAATAAAGTGCAATTAATAAAAAAATTTTTTAAAAGAAAGGACACTGTCAACAGAACAAAACAATAGCTTAGAGACTAGGAAAAATATCTTCACCAACCCTACATCTGACAGATGGCTAATATCCATAAAATATAAAGATGTCGAGAAGTTAAACACCAACAAACCAAGTAATCCAATTTAAAAATGGGGTATAGAGCTAAACAGAATTCTCAACAGAAGAATATCAAATGGCAGAGAAACACTTAAAGAAATGTTCAAGGTCCTTAGTCATCAGGGAAATGGAAATCAAAAAGACCCTGAGTTTCCACCTTCCATCCATCAGAATGGCTAAGATCAAAAATTCAAATGACAACACATACTGGAGAGGTTGTGGAGAAAGGGGAGCCCTCTTCCATTGCTGGTGGGAATGTAAACTTGTGCAACCACTTTTGGAAATCAATCTGGCCCTTTTTAAATCTATTTATTGTAAAAAAAAAACCTATTTATTTTATTTTCTGTGTATGAGTGTTTTGCTTATATGTAGACATGTGCACTGTGTGTGAGCTTGGTGCCACAGAGCATAGAAGAAGCCACCAGAACTAAAGTTACATGAGCTCACTAACCTCCTCACCCCCACCCCATTTGTGTGAATGGGAACCAAACAATGGTCTTCTAGAAGAGCAGCTGCTGCTCTTAACCTCTGAGACATCTCTCCAGCCCAAGCATTGTTTATTTTTGAAATTTGAAACAGTCTACTTGCCAAGCCTGGCTAAGCTCTTTCCAAGATAAATTCTATTATGCTCTTGGCAGTACCTGGATTCTTCTTCCAAATTTTTATGTGTTGATTATTTTGTTAACTACTTCGATAACTTTTTTTCAAATACGCATTTTTCCAAGAAATATGATGGGTTTTGTACTGTCACAATCTCAGTGGAATTTTGTCTTATTCATATTTATGACAAAACAAAATAGAACATATAAGTACTAATTATAACTTTCTCTTGTATATGAGAACAAGGGAGAACATACATTTCAAAAAGGCAAAAATAGAAATATAGAAACATTGTAGAAAGAGGGAGAGGGGACAACAAAGACTAACAGAGGAAGGAAGGACAATGAAAACGCATTATGAACAAAAATAAGCAGATGTAATTATGAGGCTCTTTGCTTTGTACAATTAATATGCACCCCAATTATCATTTCTGCATATAATTAATATGCACTACAATTATAATTGCTACATCAAAATGAAATTGTATGCAACTGAAAGACCGATGTAAGTTATAGACAGGTCAGAAAAGGCTGGGTCTTACCACTGGAAGGGATGAATATGCTGACCCAATTAGAATTAGTCTACCTTGCTTCCTGGTCTTTGGATTGAAACTATGACTTCTGAATTTTTTTTTAGTTGAAGAAGTAAGTGTAGAATTATAAACATTATTCTCCCATCCATGTATATGTCATCAAAATCTGTCCAGCGCAGCTTCAACATTCTGACTGGTCATTCTAAAATGTATAAATGTTTACCTACATTTTCTTTCTCCTGAAAATGCAATGTGTATATTATTCTTCGTCCTGCTCTAAGTTAAGGCTTTGTAAGTTCTCACCCATAATGGTAATCTGGACCTTTAGTGCCAGTTACATGGGTCAGCAGGTAAAAGTGCTTGCTACCAGGCCTGACCCCCTCACTTTGACTCTTGGGGTTCACATGATAATGGGAGAGAGCCGAGTCCACATACTGTCCTCTCATCTACGCAAATGCACTGCGATACTTGTGTTTCACCACTTCCCCAGCACACAGTAAGTAATTAAAACAAGAAAATGTAAGTGATTTAGGAATCAGTTTTTACTTATAAATTCAGATATTATACAGTGCAAGAAACAATCCATCATATATCGATGAGCTGAAACACACACTGATTCACATTTTGTCTCTAAACACCAGGCTTTCAGAATGCATCTTTCAGGACTGCATTTGCATTTTCACAGATAAAGTAACAAAGAGTGATAGAGCTTAAATATAATCCCATCTGAGTGTGGATAATAAATCTGAGCCCTTTTCTCTTGTCAAGATTTCTTGTCTTTGTCGTTTAATTTTCCCTGAATGGCTATAAAATCTGTCACAGCGAAGCACTTAGTCTCTGAGGACAGTTATTGATAAAGCTAGCTGGATCCATCTGCAACGTGTATTGGAAAGGTGAGCCCCATTATACCTAGCTTCTGATAGACCAAGTTGGTTTTAAAATTCCAAAGCTGACATAGAATTAGAAGGCTGAAAGTCAATAAAATGAGTCATTGGAAGCAAAATATAGCACATCTATTTATATAGATAATTAGTTAGGAATGGAAGACTACAAATACCATGTGTCAAAACATCCACCTATTCTGGCCAAATTGTAGGAGATTCTGCTGATACAAGCAAAAGTGTTGATACTTTATGTGTGCTGTTGCTCAGTTTTTGCAAAGGGTGAAAAATGTATGTGACCTAAAGAGAAGTAGGTTGTATCTCCAATGTTTTTAATACAAAGCAGCCAAGAGGATTAGCCTCAATGTCACCTGCATTCATGCAGCCTGAACACACGCATGCACACACACACACTCGTTATGAGAGATCAAAGAATTAAAAATCAGTGGGTATTGTTTCAAACTTTAAAGCACAAGCCTGAACATGAAGGCTAGCTAGGTGAAGACATGTTCAGCCACATGTGGAGAAGAACTAGCCTCATTGCCCTGAGGAGAAGAACTAGCCTCATTGCCCTGAGGAGAAGAACTAGCCTCCTTGCCCTGAGGAGAAGAACTAGCCTTGTACAGCATTTCTTTCCTGCCCACTAGAGATACATTTGCTAGGAAACCAGCCCCTCTCCTCTAGGGCAGCCAAAACAAGGGAAGCCAGACCATTAATGGTTTGGGGACCTTCCTATAGCCTTTTGTGTTTGGAATTCCCCTCCTTTTGGCATGCTGGTAGGGGACAGGACTCTTTAAAAAAACCCAACTAACCTGAGCACTAGGCTCTCAGATCTCACTACTTCCAAGGTGAGGGTATGTGAGCACAAGCTGTAGCTTGTAATAGAAAGATCCTCATGTGTTTTGCAATGGACTCAACTCCTGGTGGTGGTCTTTCGGGGTCTCGCAAATTGGGCAAAACAATTAAAGTTATAAAAAGCCATTTAGAAGAAAATTACAAGAACCACGTGAAATGCATGTATACCTCCCACAGGCACTATGCCCAAGATCTTTATTTAAATTATTTTTTCTTTATTTTTATTCATGTGTCTGTGTATCTGTGCATCTGGATATGTGCATGTACTTGTAGGGATCCTCAAAGCCAGAAGAGGGAACTGGAGGCTCCAGAGATTGTGAGCTGCCCTATCTGGATGCTGGGAACTGAACTGTGTTTCTGCAAGAGCAGCGAGTGTTCCTAACATCAGACATGTGTCTCCAGCCTCCACGCCTGGGATCTCTATGACTGTCCAACTTCAAAAGGAAACCTCCTTTACGGAACATAGAATGTTCTCCTGGGATTAGACTGATTAGGTTTCTGGCAGGAGAAGATTCTAACAACGTCTTTTCTAGATCCCTGTATTACTTCTTCCTAATGTAATATACAAAGTGACAAGAGTAAAACTAAAAAACTAAAAAAAAAAGTGACAACAGTAAATGTGAACATATTATGAAATAATTGGTTCACAAAGTAATGCTAGAAAGTATTTCATACTGTTTACTGAGTCTCTGTTTTCCTCATTTGGAAGGTGTAGATCAATGCTAATTTCACATTAAAGTTTAGAAGAAGCCTATAAAAACTTACAAAGAACAGGTACAGTTGGACACACAAACATACTCAGGTTCTTTATCATGTTAAACAAATACCACCCTGGTAAAAATTTCAGCCTGATGTTAAGCTCTTTTATAAATACAAACACATACATACACTCACACATACCACAAAGTCTTTGCTGCAAAAGGAACTGTTAACAAAATAAAACAAAGCTACTCCCTGGTGTAGAATATTTATTAAAAAATTTATTTTATTTAAAATTTTATTTGATCAAACTATGACTGAGGAATGCATTTTTATTGAAGGTTGTCACATCAGCAATGGCAAAGGTTTAATAAAGGTAAGATTGATTTAATAAAAGAGATGTGAGATGAAGGGAACACATTCTCTGTACACAGATTATCAAGGCATCCTGATTTTCTCTTCAGTGGGCAAGAAGTATTTTATTGTTGTTAACTTTTACTTGATTAATTCTAGAAAACCATCCTAGAAAATAGATCTGTCTATTCTCAGTTAAAAATTGCTGAGAAATCCTAGTTTTCCTAAGAAAAAAATGGGTGAAATATTTTTGTCACATTGGGGCATGAAGAGATGGGATTTCTCACACAGTGGAACATGCAGCTTAAAAGGAATGCATTTTGTAGTCAGAACACAACAAATGTTTGACTGGAAGCTACTGTCATTGCAAAACGCACCTAAACAATAGTATTGAGTATGGGAAAAGAAAATTCCCCATGTGGATTTTCAACCCTGTATCTTATTAAAATTTGAAGTGGAAAAAACAAAATGCAACTCACATACAAAATAAATAAAGCAATATCTCTCTCCCCAGTTTTTATTATTAGTGAGTTTTGAAATACCCAGATCACGAGTCCCCAAATGACCAACAGGCTTTGAGTCCGATGCAAAACACATGAGGGCCTTTATTACAAACTCGAGCTGGGTGGCTGCCCTCTGCAAGAACAAAGAGGCAAGCAACCCCCAACTCTGGGGGAACAGGGTTTTTAAGGGGGCAAAAACGAAAGTAGGGAAGTGCAAGTCTTGGCACTATAGGATTGGGTGAAAGGGTCCCTAGGGGAGTTGACCTTAAAATGATTGGTTTGGAGAGATCCAAGATGGCTGCCACGAGAGAACACTGTGTCTGAGGAGTAGGAGAGCAGAAACAACGCAGCGACCAGGAGACTGAACTCTGGAACCTAAAACGCCAGCATTGTGAGTGCCAGGTGAGCTGAACTCCTACAGTGAGAAAATCAAGTTGGAAAACCCTAGGGACACCCAGTTATTACCTGGAGAAATTTCCCGGTGACCAGCAGCGCACAGCTCTGATCTGGACGAGCAGCTGCACTGGGCGCCCGCACCCGCCATTATAGACTGTCTCGCGGGCAGTCTCAGGAGGAACCAGGTGCCGTTTTCACTAAACTGCGCC
>CM053761.1:64353398-64368164 GCA_028658305.1 Pachyuromys duprasi
GGAGGTCCTCCCCTGTTGGTGGACTGGGTGGGGGGGGGGAAGAAGGAGATGAGGGAGGGAGTGGGAGGGTAGGAGGGAATGGGGGAGGGGGCTACGCCTGGGATTCAAAGTACCCAACCTGTGATTGAGATAAAAATAAATAAATTAAAAAAAATAAGAAAAAAAATAAAAAAATTTAAAAAAGCAGAAAAAAAAGAAGACTTTAACTGAAAAACGTTAAGGGTAGGCATGTTTGAAATAAATTTGCCGAATTTCGAACGGGGGGAGCTTTTCCCAACTATCCCTCATAAGTGTATACTGATTATTTCCCTACTCTTCACAGCCCTCATCAAGTTCAGTCTCCAACAAGATGTAGCTCACTAACCCCATCTTACTCCAGCTTGTCTTTTCAATCAAACACCTTTCACAGGCTGTATCCTTACCATGTCCCCTTTGATAAAATTATTTATGTGTTAGTCTTATCCTCTGCGAATTCTTGCAATCTCCTCGAGGGCAGCATGCATACCTGATTCAGCTCCGGAGACATCTCATATACACATGATGCATTGCACAGCTGCGTAATTCTCCCTGTATTGGCAGTTGGAACATTGCCTGGACCATAACAGGTGCTCAATAAATATTGAATCCAGTGAATGATTGTAGGTGTCAGGCTGAACTAAAGGAAATGCATATATAAACGTATGATGTTCTTGTAAGTGCCCTTGGCAAATATGGAGATGAGGATAATGACAGACTTTCAGGTTTTTCCAGATCTCAAGGGAGAGAAAGTTTAAGGCTCTTTGGAATTCTAAATGTGAAAGCAGCATGTAAGAAACTCAGAATAGAAGTTCTGAGATGTCTGAAAAATTGATGTATTTATCTAAAATCTAGGTTCATTTGGGAAATTTAAATCTATGTGAATGATTTGAGTTTCTGCAGCTGTCAAATAGGTATTGCAGTTATGTTGAAAATAAAATTAAATAAAAACATTATGGGCACTTAACAATGGATGATTCCACACCAGCAGTAAATTGGCAGCACAAATTAAATCAATGTTTGATCACTGACCAAAGAAGAGGAGGAGGAAGAAGACCATGTTGAGGAGATAAAAGGTGCTGGGAGGTGAGAGAAGTTAGAAAGATTTGGGAGGCTGTGTGGAGGGCGTGTAATCAAATATATCATAGGAAATTCATCAAAATATCAACAAATATATTTTGAAATGTATAATTGGCCCTCTCAGACACCAAAGATCACTCGGTCAATTGAATATAGGATTTCCCATTTGTGCTTACAGCCGCAGAGAATGAAAACATTCTCAGTCATACCTTCTGCTTCCTCAGGTCTGGTGCGGAATTACTGAGAACTTCTAGGAAATTAAGTCATTTTGTGGTGTTGTATGTTTTGAGTGACTTGAGACTGTTGAGGATAAAAGCGCAATTTAATTTTTAATTTCTTTTTGATTATTAGTAGTAGTATTTATGTGTGTTTATGCGGTGTGTGTGTGTGATCTGATCATGGCATAGTGCACATATGGAGGCCAAGGAATAGCTACGAAAAATCAGTTCTCTCCCTTTACAGTGGGTTTTGGGGGTCGAACTCAATTATCAAGTTTGCACATCAAGCCATTTCACCACCACCATCACCCAAAATTATCAATGACTTCTTGTAAATTTTTAACATTGTGTTGCTTTTTTAAAAATTAACATTTGTCAACTGTTATGATTACCTCTCTGTATCTCCTTAAGAAGTGCAGTGTGTTATGTCATTACTATTACTCACTGCATGCCATCATAATGTCTATTACTTCATTTCAAATGTCTACTCAATGCAGCTCCTCTCCAGAAATGACTATTATTAACTTCCCATGGAACCTGCAATCACCAAGTCATCAATATTAGAAGTAATACCTCCTTGACTCTTTGTAAATATAATAGAGTTTGAAGGTGTACCAGGATGGAAAAGATGTCTCATGCAAAAGAATGTTTGGCAACAATAGGAAATTGGTTGTACACACTGCAGCCTCAGAAGTCTAGATGGAAGGGCAGGACTGAGAGTTTGAGACTAGCCTGTACTACACAGGAGACCTTTAAAAATGCTGTAGAATAGGTTGGCAGGCCATCTCAGCAGCTGAGGGAGCTTGCTCCTAAACTTGGCAACCTGACTGTGATCCCCCAAGTTCATGTGGGAGGAGAGGACAAACTCCTTCAAGTTGTTCTTGATTGCCGTGTGCTCATTTTGGTGTTTGTGGGTGTGTATGTGAGTAAACACACACGCACACACCTACCTAAATAGGTGCCAAAAATAAGATAAAAACTCACAAGAACAGAAAGAGGAAGGCAAACTAGATTAGGTCATGTTGTTAGAAAGGAATTCTAGTAATGAATAATGGCGAGCAGCTTTTGTTTTCTAAATTTCAGTCTCCACTAAATGGGACCTGATGGCCTTTGGAGAAAAAGCTGATTCTAAGTATGAAGCAGGCAAGTATAAGATAAGCATGAAAAACCTACTGTGTTAGGAAATAAACAACTAAAAACTTCTATGCTGAACTACTGAATGCAGCAGAAAACCACGAGCTCGTGTTTAATGAAACCTACTTGTTCGTGATTACTGTAAGTAGAATGCAAAGAATGTCTGATTAATAGCACAGATATAACTCAATGAGCTAGTAACTAACTCAGAGCTTTTCTTTTGTGGATTTGTGAAAAGAACCATTAAGAGCACATTTACTAACATATTAGCTGCATGTATCTAGGGGATACTGTATGGTGTTTCCATATGATTACAGTATGAATTACCAAAACTAAACACCCTTCTTCTATCACCACCCCGTCTCTTTCCACACATTCCTCAAACCCAGGTACTCACTTCTCTAGTTTGAAAAGAGTATTTTCAGCTTCTACACATAAGAATGAATGTGAGGAGCTGTCTTTCTGTATCTGGCTTCTTTATTTGGTCACATGCTGTGGTTCCAATCACTTTTCTGAAAATGATATGATTTTATTACTCATCTTTCTCATCACTGAACACTGTTGAAATGTGTGTTTATCGTGTTGTCCTTACTCAGCCACCAGTCAATGGCCACCTAGTGCCAGACAGTGCTGCGGGGAGATTTCTACAGAAAACATGGACACACTGATGTCTCCTGATAACCTGAATTGATTTTCTCTGAATGACTATTTTTTAAACGTTTTATAAGATAGAGGCTGGAGAGATGGCTCAGCAGTTAAGAACACTAGAAGCTCTTCTAGAAGACCTGGGTTCAATTTCCACACCCACATGATGGCTCACACTCTTCTGTAAATCCAGTTTCTGGAGATGCAAGGCCCTCTTCCAGCCTTTCTGGGCACCAAGCATACATGTGGTGCACAGATACACTTGCAGGCAAAACACTCAAACACATTCAAAAGCAAAAGTTTTGTATGAAATGGATATAACCTAGAACCCCTGCTTGGATGTAGCCAATGGTAGCTAAGTATCCAAGTGGGTACCCTAGTAAGGGGAACAGGGACTATTTCTGACATGAACTCAATGGCTGGCTCTTTGACCTCCCCCCCCCCCCACACACAGGGAGGAAGGAACGGCCCTGGTAGACCACAGAGGAGGACTTTGCAGCCAGGCCTGAAGATACCTGATAAGCTAGGGACAGATGGAAGGGGAGGAGGTCCTCCCCTATCAGTGGACTTGGAAAGGGGTAGAAAGAAGATGAGGAAAAGAGGGTGGGATTGGGAAGGAAGGAGGGGGAGGGATACAGCTGAAATACAAAGTTAATAAATTGTAACTAATATTAAAATTTAATTAAAAAATAGTTACATAGTTTCAAGAATGTCTCTGTAGGGGCTAGGAAGTGACTCAAAGGATAAGATAATTTGTGCTTTTGCAGAAGACCTGAGTTTGTTTCTTAGTACCCATAGCAAATGGCTCTCAACTGCCTGTAAGTTGAGCTTCAGAGCATCCAACACATTCTTCTGGCCTCACTCTGTGGGTACTTGCATACCTGTGGCATATAAGCATATAAACATATACACATACACACAAAAATAAAAATTAATCTTAATAACATAATTAAAAATATCCTCCACCAAATAATTTACAGTGCAAAGACAGGGGAAGGAACATCAAAATGTAAATGTTTGAGAGATTCTGGTCATCAAGTGATAAAAGTGAACATCATCAGAGGTAAGGTAATTGAAGCTCTATGCTTCCTAATGGTTGCTATGCAACACGGCATTGGTGATGACCCTGCCAATTCTGCATAACATAACTCTAATCACAAAGAGACATTTCACAGCTCATCTTGAAGGGTATGCTGCAAATTAATTGTTAGTTGCTTTGTTGAGAAATGTCAAGGTCATGAAAGTCATAGAAATAAAAAAAATCCCAAGAATGGAGAGCAAAAAAGCATTATATTTAAATATAATATATGGTTTCAAAATAGACATTTTTAATAAAAATTATGTTATCCTGAGATGATTGTTACAATGCTCTGAAGATTATTAAGCAGCCAGGTATTAATTTTAACTTGCTGACTTGATGATTACATGGTAGCCTTACAAAGAAGACACTTTACAAAGTGAATAAATTGTAATAAATACTAATAACTAATAAAAATGCAAAAAAATCACATACTAACTCAGTGAAATGACACTATTGCATGGAAATATTTTCTTAATGTTATATTTACAACTATTCTATAAGGGCAGGATTCTTCTGAAACCAATTGAATGCATATATTCCTTAATCAGCCCTCCTTATTGACATCTACAGAGATACTTCAGAGTGTCAGGGGATATATATTAATATATTCATAGTAAGTTGGCTATGGGTCCAAATGAAAGTATAAAGATAACCTAATTATGGTAAGTTCATGTCATAAAAAATATTGATCTGTTAACATGAGCACAGAAATTTTTCAGGGCCGGGTGCTGAGTGGAAAAATTCAATATTCAGAAAAAAGATACATTATAATCTAATTTTCATTTTTAAACAACACTGAAACAGCTACAAGAAATGTATGTTGTTCAAAGGCCCCTGAGCTAATTACTCCATACGAAATATAAGGCACATGTCCATGTGTGCCCAGGGATCCTGGGTCACTTTGCAATTTATATACCCACAACATATCCTGAAAACTCATTGCTATAGAGGTTATTTGGCAAAAATAATCTCAGGATTAGACCTGCTGTGTGTGCAGATTCTCAAATGAAATAATCCCTTACATCACAATCATCGGCAAAACCATCTTGTCTTCAATCCAGTGAGGTCCAAAGCATTATCCTCCTGACTGCAGTTTCAGGAACTTGTCAGAAAAAAAAGCACATCTACCTGTTACAGCCCAGGCTTCCTACCCGGGAGAAATGGATTAATTCCTTGGTTTTTACAGTATCTGCTTTCTCTCACTCTCTCTCTTTACATTTTTATATTAATATATTTTTATTAATTACAATTTATTCATATTATATCCCAGATGTAGAACCCTTCCTCATCCCCTCCCAGTCCCACCCTTTCTCCCTATTCTCCTCCCATGCCCCTCCCCCAGTCCACTGAAAGGGGTGGTCCTCCTTCCCTTCCCTTTGACCCTGGCCTATCAGGTCTCATCAGGACTGGCTGCATTGTCTTCCTCTGTGGCCTGGTAAAGCTTCTTATTTCTCTTTCTTTTTCACCATTTTTGTTTTCCCATTAAAAAACTCACTTTGTCAGAGACAGCTCCTGTTCCCATTATTATGGAACCCATTTGGAACTGAGCTGCCAAGGGCTACATCTGTGCAAGGATTCTAGGTTATCTCCATGCATGGTCCTTGGTTGGAGTATCAGTCTCAGAAAAGACCGCTGGGCCCAGATATTTTTGGTTCTGTTGTTCTTTTTGTGGAGCTCCTGTCTCCTTCAGGTCTGATTATCTCCCCCTTCTTTCACAAGATTCCCTACACTCTGCCCAAAATATGGCTATGAGTCTAAGCATCTGCTTTGATGCATTGCTGTATAGAATAATTCAAAGGCCCTCTGTGGTAGGCTCCTGTCTTGTTCCCTGTGTTCTCCCTCTTCCAATGTCTATCCCATTTGCCTTTGTGAGTATTGATCATCTTACCCAGGGTCCTTCTTGCTTAGCTTCTTTAGGTGTACAGATTTTAGTATATTTATCCTATATTATATGACTAATATCCACTTATAAGTGAGTATATACCATGTGTGTCTTTCTGCCTCTGGGAAATCTCAATCAGGATGATCTTTTCTAGTTGCATTTGCCTGAAATTTTCATGATTTCCTTGCTTTTAATTGCTGAGTCGTATTCCTTGTATAAATTTACCACAATTTCTGTATCCTTTCCTCAGTTGAGGGACATCTGGGTTGTTTCCACATTATGGCTATTACAAATAAAGCTGCTACAAACATGGTTGAGCAAATGTCCTTCTTTTATATTTGTGCATATTTTGGATATATGCCTAGGAGTGGTATAGCTGGATCTTGAGGGAGCATTATTCCTAATAGTCTGAGAAAGCACCAGATTGATTTCCAAAGTGGTTGTACAAGTTTGCACTCCCACCAGCGATGGAACCAGGTTCCCCTTTCTCTACATCCTCTCCAGCATGTGTTGTCACTTGAGTTTTTGATCTTAGCCATTCTGATGAGTATAAGGTGAAATCTCAGGTTCATTTTGTTTTGTTTTTCCCTAATGACTAAGGATGTTGAGCATTTCTTTCAGTGTTTCTCTGCCATTCTGTATTGCTCTATTGAGAATTCTCTGTTTTGCTCTGTACCACATTTTTTAATTAGATTGTTTGATTGTGTTGTTTAACTCCTTAAGTTCTTTATATATTGTGGATATTAGCCCTCTGTCAGATATAGGGTTGGTGAAGATCCTTTCCCAATCTGTAGGCAGCTGTTTTGTGCTGATGACAGTGTCCATTGTTTTACAGAAGCTTTTCAGTTTCATGAGGTCCCATTTATTCATTGTTGATCTTAAAGCCTGTGCTGTTGGTGTTCTGTTCAGGAAGTTATCTCCTGTGCCAATGGGTTCTAGAGTCTTCCCCACTTTTTCTTCTAACAGGTTTGGTGTGTCTGGTTTTATGTTGAGGTCTTTGGTCCACCTGGACTCTAGTTTTGTGCAGGGTGATAAATATGGATCTATTTGCATTTTCTACATGTAGTCATCCGTTAGACCAGTACCATTTGTTGAAGATACTATCTTTTTTGCATTGTATGGTTTTGGCTTCTTTTTCAAAAATCAAGTGTCTGTAGGTATGTGGGTTTATTTCTGGGTCTTCTATTTGCTTCCATTGATCCACCACTCTGTTTCTATGCCAGTACCCTGTAGTATTTATCACTATTTTTCTGTAGTACAGCTTGAGATCAGGGATGGAAATACCTCCAGACAATGGCTGTCTCTTTGATCACCTCTCTCTGAGGGGGAGCAACCTTACCAGGCCACAGAGGAAGACAATGCAGCCAGTCCTGATGAGACCTGATATGGGTCAGAGGGGAGGGGAGGAGGACCTCCCTCCCTTTTCTTGGGACATGAGAGGAGATGAGGGAGGGTGAGATTGGGAAAGGATGAAGAAGGGGGCTACAGCTGGGATACAAAGTGAATAAACTGCAATTTATACAAAAATAATTAAATTTTAAAAGTCATTTTGTGAAGAGATGTTCAAAAGGAAAAAAATGCTATTGGCATCTCTTTTCTTGATTAGAAGAATAGTGTAGACACAGAAAAGTTGTTCTATTAATTCCCAAGCGTAATGCTTTCACTCAGAATCTGTACGGTTTCGTGGAAGCAAACAGGCCCTTGAATTTTACAGAGAAAAGAATGCTAAGCCTTCCCCAGCTAAGAACATAATCCCTGAACTCAGGTGCTCTAACTTCATCTCTTAAGGCAGTCTCAAGTGGAGGATCTGACAAGCTACTTCCTCCTAGAGAACAGAGATTCATGGTGCTTGGCAAAGTGTTCAGCTAGGAAGTATTTTTGTCAGGATTTCAAGCTGGTCCAGCTTCCTTTAATGAAAGCAGAAATTCTTCTACCCAGTCACAAGGATGTGTGTTTAAATCTAGTGACACCTTGTCCAGAGAATGTGATGTTTTTACCCTGCTTCCCTATTTGTTCTTCATGATCTCAAGAAACTTATCCACAAGCTGGCAGACATAGAGTGTTAACTGCCTCAAAAAGGTAATTTAGTTACCAGTGCAATGATTTCCCTGGAAGAGAAGTATCACCATTGGCTTTCAGTGGAGAGACAGGAAGGAGCCAGCAATGATACATAATATGACCCAAACTTATTCTTACTGCATCTGTATTTTTAACTCTCTTTTCCGTTTTATAACACTAACAAAACATGTTTATCTGTTTATTCCACAAATATATATGTGTAAGTATATATACATCTATGTGTATGTGTGTATGTACATATGTGTATATATTATATATAAACATATACTGCTTATATTTATATTTATACACACATATATGCAAGTGTTCTATTCTTGAGTATATAACAGACACCTAGTAGGTAAAGTGTGTTATAATCTACTCCCCTTTATTATTCTTTAGACCCTTAACAAGACTTGTAAAACAAATTTATATGTGTTTATCTTTGTATGTGCAGGCACGTATGCATGTGTGTGCACATGCACACATGCATGTGGAGCACAGAGGTCAACACTAGGAGTCTTCCTTGAGCAAGTTTACAAGCTACTTCATTTGGGCTTTAGAGAATACTGAAAAGCTGGAGAGAAAACACATCCTCAGTTCTGCACAGAAGCAGAATGAAGGTGGAAACAGGTCTCTACCTTCGAAGCCCTGAAGACCTCAATGTTTCCACCCATCTGCTTTACATCCTCATTGTTCTCTACCTGTATAATCCTCTTCATACTTTTTCCTCCCATTTGATGTGCATGTGCATACTGTGTGTATGTTTGTCCACATGCATGTTGATATGTGTGTCCTCATACAAATGTGTGCCAGTGCATTTGCCTATATGTGCATGCTGCCTGTAGAAGCAGAAGGTTGGTGTCAGTGATCGTCCTCCATTGTCTTCCACCTTATCACTGAGATAGAGTTTTTCAAACTCAGAAACTTACTGATATGGCTACTTTTGTTATCTAGCTTGCTCTATGGAGCCCTTATCTCCACTTTTTGAGACTGGACATGCTGGGGATATGAGTGCTGATATTCAGATTCACATAGCAATACCTAATAATAGAGCAATTGCCATAGCCCATTCCTCAGTATTGAAAATTCGATTCTTTCTTTAGTGTCCTGACAAAGATATCCCCTTCATCATATTTCAATAGAATCTGTGTGCTATGATTTATTTCTATGTGATTTGACTTTACACATACATTTTGGTAATAAATAATACTTTTGTCAATACTTCTAAAGGTAAAACTAATAATAACATTTTTCATATAGAGAATATATCAAATAAGCATTTAGCAATCACTTTTTATATACAGGTCATTAAAATATTCATCTTGGGTAAAAAAAAAGAGTTGATTGTCTAAGATATGCCATCTGCGGTGGTTGGAATGACAATGGCTCCCATAGGCTCATATGTTTGAACACTTGATCTCCAGTTGGTAGAACTGTTTGAGCAAGATTAGGAAGTGGGGTCTTGTTGGAGGAGATGTATCACTAAGGGTGGGACTTGAGGTTTCAAAAGGCTTCTGTCATTTTGAGTTAGTCCTCTCTGATTTATAGTTGTGGATAAGAATGTGAGCTCTCAGCTGCTTTTCTGGCGCCATGCCTATCTGTGGCCATCTTCTAAACCATGATGGTGATAACAGCTATACCTCTGTAACTATAAGCAGCAAATAAAGCCTTTCTTCTACAAGTTGCTTTGGTCATGCTGTTTTGTGACTGCAATAGAAAAGATAATAAGACACCAGGTAAAAATTTAATGTATAACTCACAAACTAGAGAGAAAGGAACATTCACAGACCAACAAAATTGCACAAGAGCATCAGCTGCATACATTTGGAAAAAATAGGTATGGATGGGTTACCTACTACATGTCAGATATTATTCTCATCCAACATTCTCACAGATAAGGGAAGGTGTTTGCAGTCACTGAGCTCCTGTGTTTGACAAGCACAGTTTTTATGACTGTACTTCTAAAGAATAGGAAATGCAGTATTTCGCACCTAGCACATGCCAGCTGGAATCTAGACAACATTTTCAGACATGGGAAAAGGGAATCATCCTGATTTGAAAAGGCATTATCCATCGTGGCATAGCAGTTAATCTTGATTGTCAGCTTGACAGGATTTGGCTCACAATGGGAACAAATCTCTGAGATTGTCTGTGAGGGATTTTCTAGGTCAGTTAGGGTGAGAAGAGTCTCAGGCTGAATAGAAAGAAGAAAGGGAGCTGAGCAGCTGTAGTCACCCCGTGGCTCTTGGACTGCAGATGCAGACTAACCAGTCCTCTCCCATTCCTGTCCTCCATGTTTCTCCTCCATGCTGAATCGTAAATCCTCAAGCAGTAAGACAAAACAGACCCTTCCTTCCTCATGTTTCTTCTTGTCAGATATTTTGTCACAGAGTGGGGAAAGTGCCTAATAAACATGAGAGCTTTTCTAACAGAATAATGATTACATTCATTGAGTACCTCGCTAGAACACCGATTCTACTGCAAAATAAGTCACACAGAAGGAGAAACAATACTTCGACTTTTGAGTGCAACACATTTGCCCATTGTTAATCTCCTAAATTAAATTCCATGTATAGAAAAATAAAACAAGCATGCATTAATTGTTCAGTATTTTTCAGATACTACTTCAGCACTTCAGTCACACGTGAACAGAAAAGTATGCATTGACTGTCCAGTGAATTCTTGGTAGTATATTACTACCAAGACACCTCACATACAACATGTCTGAGTAAGGAGGGATGGAAGTGTAACTCAAGAACTGGTTGCATGTTGAGGAGTCTAGTCACACACAGCTAAGTACACACAGCTAAAAAAGAAAGCATCAATTACCAGGGGCTATGTTTAGATATTTCTTATACATAAGGAGAAAAGGCAAACAAACATTTAGTATTAACTGTAATCTAAGTAATCTTTTAGTTCAACTATTTGTATGTTAAGGAAATATTAGAATGGTCTTAGATAAATGCTGTTACAGTAATGCATTGCTAGAAGGAAAAACTGCATGTGTACATTCTGTTGGTTAGCTGTCTAGTATTTAAGTATTATCCTAATACAGCTGCATTCACATAGACAGGGAAAACAGTAAGAATGACAAACCACTGAATAATATACACCAGGTATCATTAGGGTATTATGCTCCTCACATACAGGGAGAAATCAAAAGTGTACAGAATGTCTACATTCTAAGCACTTCTATAACATCACAATATCTACACACATTATACACTATATATATATATATATATATATATATATATATATATATATATATATATATATGTAGCTAAGCCTCATGTACTCCAGTTAATATCAACCTACATGCTTCCTCACTCACAGATGAAGCATGTCATCATTGAATGAACACTGATCCCTACTGTGTACATTCTATTCCTCAGTTTCACATACTTATAGTAAATAACTGACTACTATTTACTATGGTAAATAACTGGTTTAGATGTACAATGTCCCTCATGGATTCCTGTGTTTGAGCTCTTGGTTCTCAGTTAGATGATACTGCTTTTTCAGATTGTGAAACATTTAGGAGTTAAGGCCATGATGCTGAAGGGGTGGGTCAATGGAAGGTGGTATTATGGGCTGTAGGTTGGCTTTACCTAGGAGTTACAGCTCCAGTTCTCTCTGCTCCCTAAATGTTGGTGTGATATAGCCTGTAAGCACCATGGACATGAGCAGGTCCTGCCTGCTGCAGTGCTTTTCATGGCTTGATGGACTTTATCCCCTCAAACTGTGAGTCAAAATAAATTTTTCTTCCTTGACGTTGGTTCTTGTCAGTTTATTTGATCACATTGGTAAGAAAACTGAATACTATGAAATGTTTTCAATACCTTGTAAGTTCCAGGTACTGTTTAAACACAACTTACAACCACAATGGAACAAACCTATGCATAACCTAAGGGTTTAGTTTCTGCTAGATACTATTTTACTATCTGCTCAAAGACAGTCTTAGGAATTAGAGTACTATGAAATATGTAAAACACACCTTCTGTCCTACTACAGTAATAACCACATACCATAGGACAGAAATAATACTTTTGAGAACATGGTATACACTGGAACTTTCTTCCTGTAACAAAAACAAATAGGTGAAGGAAAACAGGCATATCTTGCACAGCTGCATGTCAGATAGTATTTTACCACAATTTTACTCACCTTCAAAAGCAATGGACAAGTTTGCAATGAGCATAGAGCCATCTATAGGATGTTGCTTTAATTTTAGTGATGAAATAAGGATGTATTAACCTCCCAAGATAAGACAGCTAGTTCTCAAATACATGCCTATAAATAAGTTTAATAAACTCATTATTTCATCAAGTCGTACTTTGTTGTAATTGTAACTTTGATCTGTTGAGTTCTGTCTGCAGTATGTAGACTTGCATGTATTCTGTCTACTAAGGAGAAGTCTCACACAACAATGCCAGATATCATTACAGACTTACACAGATAAGAATAACATATGCATGCATTGATGTCCTGAGACACACATACACCTGTGCAATTATATCATATGCTATATCCAGGACGGAAGAAACTAAACATAAATTCAGGATTAGTTTAGGTCAGACACTATACTAGGATGGAAACACTATTCATTAGGAGGAAGAAACAAGATGATTTTTAGTGCCTGGAGTGTGACAGGCATGACTACACCACAACATTAGAAGGAAGGGAAAGCATGAATTAGTCTTCTGACACAGGGCAGGTGCTATTTTAGCATCATCTTTTCTCCATATATAGTAATCAAATAGGTATGCATAGTCCTTTCCAAGAAGAAGTCAGGCATTAGGGCCAGGAAAAAGTATACACTGAGGAAGGAGTTTATAGAGGCATTCCGAAGCTTATAACTATTTACACATTTAAAGAAAGTGAAGGTGATCTTCTAGCACTTAGAACATGCAAAGTCTTACATAACTGCAGGTGGCATACAGAGGCATGATGCACAAAACACCCAGCCTACACTAGGATTCATTGTAGGAAAACAAACCAAACTCACCACAGGGAGAAGAAAGCAATCACTGAATGTCTATTTCATGTCCTTTCCTAGTAAAATTTCTCCCATCTGAGAAGGAAATCAGGATTGTACTGAGCATGACTGACAAGCCAGGAGCTGTCTAGTCTGATGTTGCCAACTACGACTGTTTTGATCAGCTAGTAAAGCAGAGATGCTACAGTACCACAGTGTTGCTCAAGATAGAGGTGGGAAATGAGCCACTAGCATCTTCAAGATGCAGCTGTGATACAGGTGCATCATTCCAGGAAGAACTGAGCATGAAGGAAGTTCCCACTGTTGCCATCAATATAGGAGTACAACACCAACAGCTCAGGCTTTAAGATCAACAAGGTAAATGGGACCTCATGAAACTGAAAACCTTCTGTAAAGCAAAGGACACTGTCAACAGAAAAAAACGACAGCTTACAGACTGGAAAAGAATCTTCACCTATATCTAACAGAGGGTTAATATCCAGAATATATAAAGAACTCAAGAAGTTAAACAGCAATAAATCAAGTAATCCATGAAAAAATGGAGTACAGAGCTAAACAGAGAATTATCTGCAGAGGAATATTTAATGGCAGAAAAACACTTAAAGAAATGCTCGACTTCCTTAGTCATCCATTAGGGAATGCAAATCAGAATAACACTGAGATTTTACCTTATACCCATCAGAATAGCTAAGATCAAAAACTCAAATGACAACAAATGCTGGAGAGGATATGAAGAAGGGGGAACCCTCTTCCATTGCTGGTGGGAATATAAACTTGTACAACTACTTTGGAAATCAAACTGGTGCTTTCTCAGACAATTAGGAATAGTGCTTCCTCAAGATCCAACTATACTACTCCTAGGCATATATCCAAAAGCTGCTCAAGTACACGACAAGGACATTTGCTCAACCATGTTCATTTATTCAAATAGCCAGAAGCTAGAAACAACCTAGATGCCCCTCAAGGGAGGAATGGATACAGAATTTGTGGTACATTTACAGAATGTAATACTACTCAGCAATTAAAAACAAGAAATCATGAAAGTTGCAGTCAAATGGTGGGAACTATGAAAGATCATACCTGACTGAGGTATCCCAGAAGCAGAAAGACACACATAGTATATATTCACTTATAAGTGGATATTAGACATATAATATAGGATAAACATAGTAAAATCTGTACACTTAAAGAAACTAATGAAGAAGGAGGACCCTGGGTAAGATTCTCACTCAGAAAGACAAAAGGGACAGATATCTGAAGAGGGAGAAAACAGAGAACAGGATAAGAGCCTACCACAGAGGGCCTCTGAAAGACTCTGCCCAGAATTGTATCAAAGCAGATGCTAAGACTCATAGCCACATTTTGGGCAGAGTACAGGGAACCTTATGAAAGAAGGTGGAGAGAGATAGACAGACAGACAGACAGATAGATAGAAGCTCCACAAAGAGAGCAACAGAACCAAAATATCTGGGACCAGGGGTCTTTTCTGAGACTGATACTCCAACCAAGGACCATGCATGGAGATTACCTAGAACCCCTGCACAGATGCAGGCCACGGCAGTTCAGTCTCCAAGTGGGTACCCTAGTAAAGGGGAACAGGGGCTGTCTCTGACATGAACTCAGTGGCTAGCTCTTTGATCACCTCCTCCTG
>CM053761.1:64378145-64389967 GCA_028658305.1 Pachyuromys duprasi
TCTCAAAGAACCAGCTCTTGGTTTCATTGATTCTTTGAATAGTTTTATTTGTTTCTAATTGATTGATTTCAGCCCTGAGTTTGATTATTTCCAGCCGTCTGCTCCTCTTGGGTGTATCTGCTTCTTTTTTTTTCTAGAGCTTTCATTTAGGCCATTAAGTTGCTTGTATGAGATGTTTCAAATTTCTGCTTGAAGGCACTTAGTGCTATGACCTTTCCTCTTAGCACTGCCTTCATTGTGTCCCATAAGTTTGGGTATGTTGTGCTTTCATTTTCATTGAATTCTAGGAAGTCTTTAATTTCCTTCTTAATTTCTTCCGTAACCAGGCTGTCCTTGAGTAGCAAGTTGTTCAGTTTCCATGTATGTGCAGGCCTTTTGCTATTTCTGTTGTTGTTGAGGTCCAGTTTTAGACCGTGATGGTCGGATATGATACAACGGTTTATTTCAATCTTCCTGTATCTGCTGAGGCTTGCTTTGTGACCAACTATATGGCCTATTTTGGAGAAGGTTCCATGAGGTGCTGAAAAGAAGGTATACTCTTTTGATCTAGGATGAAAGGTCCTGTAGACATCTACTAGGTCCATTTGATTTAGGGTGTCTTGAGTGCCCTTGTTTCTCTGTTTTGCTTCCTACCGGATGATCTGTCCTTTGGTGAGAGTAGAACTTCCCCTATTTTTATTATTATTCCCCACCCTCTGCCAAAGGCTTGCTTGTGCGTCTTAATATCTACTTTGATATATTGCTTTATTGATTCTTTCAGAGGCCCTCTTTGGTATGCTCCTGTCCTGTTGCTTGTGTTATCCTCCATTCAATGTCCATCCCATTTGTTCATCTAAATGAGCATTGATCCTACCAATCTGGGTCCTCTGTCAGGACATTTTTAGATTTAACATTTTCTTTGATAGACCCAAAGGTGCTAAGTAATAAGAAGGGACCAAAGGGGTATGCTTGAATCTCACTCAGAAGGAGAAATAAAATACACATCTGAAGTAGATCAAGGGAGTAACCTGACTGGGAAGGGAGGTGAGGAGAGAAACATGGTAGAGATCAGATGTGGGGAGAACATGAGGGGAGGGAGCAACAAGAGAAAGAATGAAAATAGGTGGGAGGCATCTCTGAGACAGGGGAGGTTCCCAGGAGTCTATAGGGGTGACCCTAGCTGGGACTCTTAGCAGCTAGGGATATGGAGCCTGAAGGAACCACCACCCATAGCCATGGGGAATCCCAATGGAGGGACACCAACCCACCCATAAAACCTTTGACCCAAAATTTGTCTTGCCTATGAGAAATGTAGGGATAAAGATAAGGCAGAGATTGAGGGAATGACAAACGAATGACTAACACAGCTTGAGACCCACCCCATGAGAGAGAGCCAACCTCTGACACTACTAATGATGCTCTGCTATGCTTGCAGACAGAAGCCTAGCATAACTGTCTTCTGAGAGGCTTCATCCAGCAGCTGATGGAAACAGATGCGAAGACCCACTGTCAAACAATAGGCTGAGCTCAGGGACTTGTGTGGAAGAATGGGAGGAAGGATTAAGGGAGCTGAAGGAGTTAAGAATATCACAAGATATTCAGAGTCAACTAGCGAGGCCCATGGGGGCTCATAGAGACTGAACCACCAACCAAAGAGCACATGGGCTGGACCTAAGCTCCCTACACATATGTAGCAGATGTGAAACTTGGTCATCATCTGGGTCTCCTAACAATGGGAGGAGGGCCTGGCTCTGAGTCTGTTGCCTGTTTTGGTTTTCTTTACCCTAGCTAGCCTGCCATGTCTGGGCTCAGCAGGAGAGGATATGCTTAGCCCTACTGTGACTTGATGTACCATAGTGGGTTGGTACTCATGAGGGGCCTCCCTTCTCTGAGAAGAGGAGGGGGAAGGGAAGATAGATCAGGCTGTAAGATGATTAAATAAATTAAATAAATAAATAAATAAATAAATAAATAAATAAATAAATAAATAAATGGAAAAGAAGCTGGAAAAGAAGCTTTGGGTGTGCCTGTGAGGTTGTTTCTAGATTGGGATTGCTGAGACAGAAAGACCCACCCTAAGTTCTTGTATCACTCTGCCATAGGCTGGAATGAATGTGCAGGAGAAAGTAAGCTAAACACCAGCATTCTTCTTTCCTACTTCCTGACTGTGGATGCCATGGGACAAGATGCCTCTCGGCCACGTGCCAAGCCTCCTGCTCCTTGATGGACTATGTCCCCTTCTACACAGGGAAATGGAGTAAACTTGGATCAAATGCCTCACATATGCTAGACATTATTCTAATTCAACCATATGCTTTGTGCCAATGGGGGGATATAAGCATTTGTTCTGTATCATATATATATATATATATATATATATATATATATGTATATATATATATCAGCTTATCAGCTATTATTCTATTATAATCTATCCATTCAAAGCAAAAAAAAAATAGTGCAGACCTAGAACATCTGATACTATGCACTGCTATTTCAATATAGTAGAGCCCACAGTGAGAAGAAAAAAGAAATTAAGTAGTAGCATATGCCAGACATTCCTCTAGTTCAACCATGCCCTTACATATGATGAACAAGTCATGAATATACACACACATTTAGCACCTAATTTAAGCCTTTCACTATGTTAGCAGGGTATTACTTACACAGTATAGAATATGGATGTCACCTTTTGTAGATAGAACACAATGTATATGATATTGCCGATCTGTAAGAAACAGAAAGGAAGCATCCACTAAGACTGGAGCTCTACAAGATCAACAAAGCTAAAAAAATAAAAAATAAAAAATCTGAATCCAGGGGGACCTGCAGATACTGATGCACCAACCAAGGCTCATGCATGGAGAGGACCTAATAACCTTGGTCAGATGTAGCAGATAGGCAGCGAAGTCTCTATGAGGGTTCCTGAGTAATGGGCACAGGGGCTACCTCTTTCATGAGTTTTGATCACTTCCCTCTGGTGCTTCAGCCTTGCCAGGAAGAGGATCCAGGCAGTCCTGATAAAATATGATAAGCTAGGGGCAGGGGAGGGGAACTCCCCCTTTCAGTGAAGTAGGGTAAGGAGGCAGGGTGGAGTGGGACAGGGAGAAGATGATGAGAAGATGATAGAGGGGGCTAAAATTGGGATATAAAATGAATAAACTGTAAAAATGAATGAATGAATAAAATAAAAAGACTGTTGCATGGGTGAGGCCAATCCACTGCTGCCAAGTGAGTTGGCTGGCCAGCTGGGCTGCGGACAGGGGTCGGACTGAGAGACAGGAGGCTGCCGAGCATCAAGGGGTGCACAGCCTCCCATGGTTGGAGGCCTCCGGTCTAAGGTGGTCTTGCTTGTTGGCTAAAGTGGAAGGGGAAGCAGAAGGCCCCTGGGGTATGACCTTCACTCAGTTCCAATAAGCATGCATTATGTTACCTGCTCCTCTCCTAGCATGCAAGACATCAAAAAGACACTAGACAGCATGGGCATCGAGGAGGAGAATGACCGGCTCAACAAGGTCATCAGTGAGCTGAATGGAAGAAGCATTGGGGATATCATTGCTCAGGGTGTTGGCAAGCTCGCCAGGGTGCCTGTTGATGGGCTTGGGCTGTTTCTGCTGTCCCTGGCTCTACAGCTCCTGCTGCTGGTCCTGCCCCACCTGCACCCCCTTCACTGCAGCAGAGGAGAAGGAAATAAAAAAGAACTCTGAGGAGTTGGAGTCAGATGATGACATGGTTTTTGGTTTGTTTGATTAAATTTCTGTAAATAAAGCCTTTCTATGTATCTTGAAAAAGAAAAAAGACTTGCATGTTGCTGTGAGATTACGTCTCTAGTAATGTCAGAAGTTGCATGCATAAAGCCTCACCAACATGACTGTCTCAACATGTTCAACATGTTCTGAACCAAGACAATAGACATGTTAAAGTAAATAGGGAAAAGCCCATGAAGACTCAACCCTAAACAAAGAATTACAGGCAACTAAGGAATGCCAAGTACATGAGAAACAATTGTACCCAGGGAAGAGCAGTCCAATTAGTTACCCCATACCAAATGGTCAGCCCTAAAAACAAACGCAGAAGTAACATTATACAGAGAGTGAGCAGTTTGTATTTATATATTAAAGAAGGGATGTGTTTATTCATATACATCTACAAATATAAAATTAATTAGTTGAAAAAGAAGCTGTGAATTAAAGAAAGAGCAGGGAAGGGAAGATATTGGAGACTTTGAAGGAAGGGAAGGGGAGGGGGAAAATGATGTATTATATTGTAATCTCAAAAGAAAAAGAAATAATTTTAGAGAATGTTTTATGTGCAAGATAACAGTTTTGAACAGACATCTTCACAGATGTACCATGGGAAAAGTCTATATGAATAATAGTATATGTTCAGGAATTTTCTTGAACATCATTGCCTATATCAAAGTGAGAAAAAGCAGGCTGCCAGGGGCATACAATATTTCTCAGACCTCTAAAAATCCTACTTTACTCATAAATAATGCATAGGAAGAAACTAAACTTACTGATATACTGCACAAAAATTATCATCCTTAATTAATATATCATAACAATATAGCATAATATCTTAGAACACTCTTATCCTCATGCAAGGAGAGGACTTAACCATGATTAAGTGTTTAGTATGTCTCGGGCATTATAGCTGATCCATACTTGGAGTTTCTTGAATATTGATAATACCTTTCATTGGTCAGAGTTCATTTCCTTTCTGGCATTTTTTTAATTGTCAGGTATTCTTGTTCTTAACCTATACTTGTAGATTCCTCAGTGGGTAAACAATCCAATATGGTATAGCGGGTAAGAACATTCATTTTAGGACTGAACAGCTTGTATTTCAATTCCAGCTTTATTACTTAACATCTGTGTGATCCAGGCAGCTTATTCAACCTGCCCAACCCTTAGTTTTTGTGTCTATAAATGAGGGTAATTACAAGACCTTCTCATTATGGTGGGTGAAAGATTAAATAAAGGTCTCTATGTAAGTACTTGGCCTTGAGCTGAATAAGAGGCCAATAAATGTTACCTGTTACTACAGCTGTACCACAATGCCCTTCTCCATATAAGGGTTTGCTGATACGTGATGCAGAGCATTCATTCAAGTTTCAGGACAGCAGTCATTATCCTGTTTTATTAATAATGGGGCAGTAGATGTAAACAGTTCGTGTGGTTTACATTGGGTCACACAACCAAAAAGATATCTCTGGGGCCAATACTTGTCTCAGCACCATCTAAAGCCACACACTTTTAAATACTATCAATTCTAATTTTTTCATGCTCTCTGAGCCTTCTCAGTTCCTGTTTTATTTCCCTAAGACTTAGCTTTTTCTGAGATATGACCTTCCCATGAGGCCCAGGTTGATTGACACCTGTGACCCTGATGCCTCAGTCTCCTAGGTCCTGAGGTTATGGATAGTCACCAATACCCCAAGTGGATCTTTAACTTCTTACGGGAGGCAGTTTCTAATGATCTCTTCCCAATTTTTCTAAATTCATCTCTAACTTCTTACCTCATTCTTGGTGTTTTTACTGAAGTCTTTCTCCCTTATAACAGATATTTCATTTCACATGCTGCAACTCTAAAAGGAGAAAGGCAGAGCTGGAGATGGAGCTATCTAAAGCCCATGGCCCATTATCGGCTTCCCTTCATTGCCACTTTTCCCCTTGAATGCTACTCAGCCTTTGCACTTGGTACTTAGGATCATGGCTGAAAAAACTTTCCCTTTTCTTCATTTGAGGTGATCTCAGCACCTCTATAAGCCACTTCCTTTCTACCCCTCTCGGATGGGAATATGGCATCTCTTTAAGGAAGACAACAGAGATAAAAGATGTTTCTCTGGGGCTGAGGAGATAGTTCAGTCCATAAAGTGCTTTTTTTGCACAACATGAACACCAGAGCTGGATCCCAGTGGCCATGTTGAAAATCATAAAATTTGAATATAGTAGTACACACCTCTAATCCCAGCACTGGGTAAAGTGGAGATGCATAGTTTCATGGGGATAGCAGACCAAAAAGTCTAGCTTACTTGAGGAGTACCAAGGCCAGTTAATAAACAGATCTCAAAAAAGAAGTTGCTTGGCCCCTCAAAAACAACACCCAAAATTGTCTTCTTGCCTCTACATGTATAGCCATGATCTGCACATACACTTGCATAACTCCTCAAATACACACACACACACACAACACACAACAAAAGAGATATTATGTAACTAAACTCAGAGAGACATACACATTTAAAACATTTTTTTTTCCTTTCAGTCAACTAGGTACAGCAAATATCCATTCAGTCAACCAACATGTTAGTCATTTCATGCATGGTAGATGCACTACTGAGGCTGAGAAACTTGGAACTGTCTTCTCTATAAGACTTCACTGATTTGTACCATCTCTAGAAAATGGGATACATTTTTGATGCCTTTTGTTAGTTGAGACAGAAATAAAGTAAAAAAAAATCACAGGTCTGCTTAGAAACAGTGGGAGTTATAGTATAAGAAATGAGAAAGGGCCTAGCAATAAAGTAGATCAACATCTAAGGCACAAGACATCTGTGGATACCACTGCTTCTCTGAAAGGCTTCCAACATGCTAGAGCACATCTTTAAGAAATCAATACTTTTGTGAGATACCTGCCTATTGTGTGCACAGGATTAAATATCTTTGGTATTGGGAGATTCCATGACAAAAGCTGTGGTTGAAATAGAAATTAGTGCAATCAATTTTACTCAAATTAATAAGATAAAACAATACCATTATGAGTGACATACAACTTCTCATAACAGTTTTCCTGTTGACATTCATGTAACAGCAGAGGTAGAGTTTCCGAGTCTAGTTCATGTCCTCTTGCCTCCACATGTATAGGCATGTTTACGCAATACACTTACCTAATCCACAAAAGAAAGGTTAATTATTCACTGATTTACAGGATGAGTTTACATTGAAAAAACATTCAAAAGCAGAGGGCTAAGTATCTGTCTAAGTATCTAGGTAGAAACTGCCTCTTAAATAATTTAACATGCTGATAAAAAAAAACTATTTCCTGAACAAAAAGATGAAAGAGAAGAAGAAATGCTGGGGAGATGACTCAGTGGGTAAAAATGCTTTTCTGTAAGCATGAGGATCTGAGTTCAGATCCACAGTGCCCAGTTAAAAGCTGGGTGACTGAAGACTCCACTCAGTGCAATACTTCACATAAAATTCGTTAAAAGGAGATTGTGATGTTGACTGTAGAAATGGCTCAGAAGTTCAAAGTGGTGTGCATACCTTTAATCTCTGCATTCAGGGAGGCAGAGGCAGGCCAATATTTGTAATTTTGAGGCTACTCTGGTCTACAAAATGAAGCTAGGATAGCCAAGGCTACACAGAGAAACCCTGTCTCTAAAAGAAGAAGCAGAAATAGCAGCAGAAGAAGAACAAGAAGGAGGAGGAGCCCTTGCTGCCCTTCAGGGTCCTGAGTTCAGCTCCCATCATCATGTTGAGCAGCTCAGAACCATCACAACTCCAGGTCAGGAGACCTAACACTCTCTCTTGGCTTCTATGGGACCTGCAAATTCACACATATACTCAGAGAGACATATGCATGTACATAACTAAAAATTAAAAGTAAACCTTATTTTTATATTGTGTATAAGTGATTTGTTTGCATATGTGTGTATACATCAAGTGCCTACCTGATGCCTGAGGAGGTTATAAGAGAGCATTGGAGTCCTTTGACTTGGAATTATAGAGGGTTATGAGCTCCCATGTGTGTCCTTTATAAGAGTAATCAGTGTTCTTAACTGCTGAGCCATTTCTTGAGCCACCCAAAATTAATCTTAAGACAAAAGAGACATCCCAGGAGCAAAGCCCAAGGTATAGTTAGGGTTCTAATCAAATAAGATTTATGAAAAAAATTCTTAGGCTGTGGAAGAGAGCATGTCCTAGACAGGGAATCAAAGAAAGCAAAACGGAAGGTGACCTGCAATGGGCTGGGCTGGGAGGCACTGAGAAAGCACTGTGAGTCCGAGAACACACTGTCCCACCCCGTCTACATTTCTGGCACCAAAAATATTTTGTCCATCAATTCTTCTTCATATCTTCTCCAAATGTATGCTAAGAGACAAACAAATAGCATATGTCTTTATTTAACTCACAAACTGTGGGAAATGAACATGTGGCAGCTGACAGTCGGAAAGCAACGAAAAATCAGGAAGAGCACCAGAAGGTAAATAAGAAAAAAAAACTGCTGCAAAGTCCCTGGTGTGGCCCTGGCTGAACTGATCGCATGACCTTTAAAAGCTCACAGTAGGTTGGAAATATTTCCATCTTTTCTGACTGCACTCATTTGAGCAGCAGTTGGAGTTATCCATTGAATTGGCTGGACCAGAAAAGTAGGCTGGGCAAGGCTATAGATTTGTTAAGGCTCATCACTATTTTTACCCTCTACAGCATGGTGTTCAAAGGATTTTTTCTGAAGTAAGCATTGAATTCTGAGTATTGAAGATGCTCAGATACTCTCCTTTTCTTCAAGAGATTGAGTTGAATCACTGAAAAAAGAATGCAGTCTTGAAAACACAGCTCCTCAATGCTAGAACCAGCAGTCTTAGCACACCTGAGTGTCCCAAAAATCTGCAGCGGCAACACACAGGGCCCTCACGGCCTCTGAGCTTTGGCAGTTGCCTAAATTAGATCTTACATAATTAGAGTCTTTGCTAGAATAAACGATTTAGTTGATTAACTTGGAAATTAATCAACTAGTAATAGGCTAGATGTATTAATCACTAATGACGTGTCAGATGATGTGCTAAGCACCCTGGCCACCGTCTATCAATCCACTTTAAAACCCTATTGTATCTCAGCTGTTGTCATTTTTCCTTTAAATGTGAGGGTTGGCATTAGCGGTCCAAGGAGGAAAGCCAGATTCTGAATCTGTATGAGAATTCCATATCCCAAGCTACTTACTAATCAGCTGTCCATTCTACATAATGGACCTCAACTGTCTGATAATTTCATGTTCATTTCAAATGATAGCACTGATATTAGACAACACAGATCTTTCTCTGTTAAAACTTCAGTCTTTCGTATTTTAAGAAAAGAGTAGGCTTCCCCCTTAAAGACGCATAAACTACAATAATTACACTTAGCAGCAGACTGAAGATAACTCTGCTCAGCAAATGTTCTAGAAACAATGATCATGATGAACTTTCGTTACTCAATACTTCATTAAATTACCAATCCATTTTATTTAATTTTGTATATTTTTCCCCAAGCATTTATTTGTGTTCCTTCTCTGCCACCTCCTTCTTTTAGGCCTCTTGATCCTGAGAATTGCCCTAAAGCTTAGAAAAGTCCAGTGCTGAGATCCCTCTATGCCCTGATTTTCTCTTTAGTAACCTTTTGTTCACATCTTCTGATATTCTTAACTGTTCTCTAACAAAGCCTATGGAAGAGAAAGTTTTCCATCCAAACATAGTCAAATACTAAGACAATGTCCTCTGGCACGCTTCCTCTCCTACTTTAGTTCTGCAAAGAACAGAGTAAATTCATGGTTTAAGATTTCAGATGTGACAGAATCCGCAGTTGAACATTTTGTACTAATGATGGATTTCTTATTATTTTCTAAATACCGGTTTGGTTGCAAGCCTGTCCCTTCAGTGAATACTGTCTCCTGATGGATGGGCTAGTGGCATTTACTGCTTCATAAAACCACAACCAGGATACATAACAAATTAAATGTCTCAAGGCAAGAAATTCACCAGGGGAATAAAATGGTCTCAGATGAAGAACTGGGGGTAGGTGAGTGAAAGGTACCTGATAAGAGTCTCCACAAGTAGATATACTGTGTGGCTTCTGGAGAATAATAAAACCATAACTCAGTCCTGTTCAATATAGCAGGTCAGAGAGGCTTCCAGATGACACAATCCAGGGGAAAAATCACCTCAAGCATTTCAGTGCCTCTGGTATTAAAAGCAGATATTTATTTCTCCTTAGTGTACCATCCTTTTAAGCAAAAGGTTCCCACAGATCCTCCCACCACCCCTGCACCCTGGTGCCAGAGATAGAAAACAGGGTTATGGGCACAGAAAAACGGCTCTCTACCACTGAGCTATGCCTTTATCTCTCTTTCCCTTATTTTATTTTGAGATAGTCTCATCATAACAATGAGCTTGGAATACGAAGCCTCAAAGTCTCAACTCCCTGGGCTTGCAAACCTGCCCCAATAGACCCCATTCATTACAGGTCTCTTATGGTGTGTATTGTGGCTTACAGTTCCAGAGGGATAGTTCACCATGGCAGGGAGGCATAGCAGCAAACATCAGGATGGCAGCAGGAGCAGGAAACAGAGAGGTCACAGGTCAAAGCCCATCATCCCTAGTGACATACTTTATCCAGCAACCACCTACACCTTCCCAAACAGTGGCACCAACTATGGACCAAGTGTTCAAGTGTCACAGATTATGGGAGACAGTTATCATTGAAAAAGTCACAGTATACCACAATCATTTGCTCAAAAGTCATCAAGTCTTACCACCTTCCTCAAAGCACTTGCCTCACTAGTCCAGACTGGCCTTATACATTATTTACCTTAAACCACCTGAGTTGGTGATATTTCTGTTGTTGCACTAACATTCCTTGGCAAAAGAAACACCAAGTAGAAGGGATTTATTTAGGTTTACAGTTTCAGGGGTGACATAGTACACTATGATGGAGAAAGACCTAGCATGAGGCAAGGAAGATATGACAGCAGGAACAGAAAACTGGCTGGTGACATTGCATCTGTTCTCAGGAAACAGAAAGTACTGTAAAAAAGCCCAGGCCTGCCCCCATTGACATGCATCCTACAGCAAGACTCCAAACCTTCCCAAACAGCACCACCAGCTGGGGAGCAAGTGTACGAATACCTGAGCCTACAAAGGGCATTTCTTAATCTAACTGAATGATCCTTGTTGAGATTTGGTATCATTCCAAATTTTTAACTTTCTGTTTACTACCCAGCATCCTAAGCTTTAGGATAAGGCTGCTGAAGATGTCAGATGTATACTAACTTTAAAAATAACTAAGGTGCTGGAGAGATGGCTTAGCCATATTATCCTCAAAATCACATTAAGAACTTCACAAGAACCCATATCCCAGCTCCATAGGGGCCAACATCTTCTTCTGGTCTCCCCAGGGTATGTGTATGCACAAACACACAGGCATACAAATACTTAAAAATGAAACAAACCTTTAAAAAGTAATGAACTTGAAAGATAGCAAGACAAAAACAAGAAAGATTTGGGAGAAAAAGGAGGGGTAAATAATGTCATTATAATTTCAAAAATATCTTTTTTTTAAATTTATTTATTTTTATCTCAATCACAGGTTAGGTACTTTGCATCCCAGGCATAGCCTCCTCCCTTATTCCCTCCCACCCTCCCACTCCCTCCCTCATCTCCCTCCTCCCCGCCCCCTCCAAGTCCACCAACAGGGGAGGACCTCCTCCCCTTCCATCCAACCCCAGCTCATCCTGTCTCCTCAGGGCTGGCTGCAATGTCCTCCCCTGGGATCTAGCCAGTCTGTCACTCCCCTCGCGAGTCTTAATATCTGCTCTGATACATCGCTACATTGACCCCCCCCCCCAGAGGTCCTCCTTGGCATGCTCCTGAACCTGGAAACAACCCAGATGTCCCTCAGTTGAGGAATGGATACAGAAATTGTGGTACTTTTACACAATGGAATACTACTCATCAATTAAAAAGGAGGAAATCATGAAATTCGCAGGCAAATGGTGGGACTTGGAAACTATCATCCTGAGTGAGGTATCCCAAAAGCAGAAAGAAACATATGGTATATACTCACTTATATAGACCTATAGGA
>CM053761.1:64390067-64400082 GCA_028658305.1 Pachyuromys duprasi
AGCATAACCTAAGCATATGCAGCATGACCTAGCACCAGGGCTTGGAGGGGACACACTCAGAAAGGTCCAGTGTTGACCCGCTGAGTGCTTCTGCTCTGTGATTTCTTTGTATCCTACGGTCCTTCACAGGTCTACCCACACTCTATGTTTGAGAATTTGTGTATTTCTCAAGCCAATTAAGAAACTGCTATGAATGTTTTGCACATACTGAGTTAGGAAAGTATGTAGACTACAGGAAATGTTCTTTGCTTGAGGTACAGTAATTATTCTTGACTTATGTTGAAGCAGCAAGATCAACAGCATGAATACTTGTTTGCCAAAGCAGCTCTCTACAGCGATAGAAACAGAAAGGAAGAATATCCAGAGAGGACATTTGAATCACTGGGTGGATTAAATCACAACAGCCCGCTGTGAAGAACCAAAGCAAGGGAAAGAAAAAAGAGCTATGATAATTCTAATGAGACCCAGGGATTATACATTTTCTCAAAGACTAGCATAACAAATGTTTTTGGTATAAAAAAAAAAGAGATTTTGCAAGTCCATGTTAGCCAAAGTGTTTTAAGTTGCTGTGATGACTTGATTTCTTCCATTTATTCCACTTGTGTATAGAAATCACAAATATAAGGAGAATGAATAAAAGAGATACTGGCCCCTTTCTTGGACAGAGGCTGTGAAATGATGAATTCTCTAATTTCTTTTTTAATTTCCTTAAATGCAAGTGTTATATAACAGTTTCCTCCAAGACTGAGACATTCCATCCTGTGGGGAACCTCCTTAAACAGGTAGGTAAACAACTCAAAAGAGCTTCAGGAAGTCCCTGGAAATGACGAGATTCATTATTTCCCTCCCTGCCAGAGTAAGCAATAAAGACTGCTGAGAATCATGCTAAGACAAGCAACTCTGCAAAGAACTCTCAGACTAGACCAGCTCCACGAAGAAGCAGAAACAATCTAAGCTGCCTGAAAGGGGCTTAGACCAACTAAGTCACTTGGGAAGAGCACTCTCCAGCCTGTTGAGTTGCCTGCAGACTGTGCAGTGTGCTCCAAGTTCCCAGCTTTTGAGAATTGTCACCCAGGCTGTGGTGGGCTTTGGTGATGCACCTGTCTTTGAGTCATTTCCGCTCCTGTCAAGTAACCCCCATTTTCCTGTAAGTAACTTCAATAAAATTTATTGGTACACAGGTTGGAACCAGGTTTGATGGTACCTGTACTTTGACCTGTCATGGGCTCCTTATCGAGAGTGAGTAGATATCTATGTTACATCTTCCTAAAAACAATCTTGTCACACAACATGAATACAAGAACATCTTCCTAGAGCCTCACAGAAGCCTATCATACCTTGGCATAATTTAGTCCTTTCTTTTCTTTCATAACATCATGCTTTGTAGTTATATTAATGAATAATTCACATCACAAAGAGTGAAACATTTTTGCTATAAATGATGAGTGTGAGGTAAGAAAAGAAAAGCTGATATGTCTGCTTGACCTCAAAACACAATGTAAGAAAAAAAAAGAATTCTAAAGTTTTTAACCACTGAGCAATGATAATTATTTGAGGTCATAGATATATTTAGCCTTGTTCAAAGATTACATAGGGCTGGGGAGATGATTTAGTGGGGAAGTGTTGCCACAAGAAGCAATAAAGACACAAGTTTGGGTCTCCAGAACTCATGTGGGAACCAGATGCAGAAGAATAGATACTGCAACGGCACAGCTCCTATGACATAATGGCAGAAGACAGCAGAATCCCTTGCACAGAAGTTATGTGACTTTGCCTCAAATGAGGAGGAAATTGAAAACAGACACTGGATACTGCCCTTGCACCACTACACAAGTGTGTCAAACATGTGCCTGCACTTACATACACAGATGATCATGTACATGCACACACATATCATATATACACACACTCAAATAAAGATTACATGAAGCATTCACTTCTGAAAATATCACATTACTGCATTAATAGGTATACTTTTATGCTTTGTGTATCATTTAAAATAAGTTTAAATAAAATACAGTGTCGATGAGTCAAAGACAGTATTGGACTTAGAGTGGGTATCAGATGTTGACCAAAGACACTGAATCAAAAAATAAGAATGTGTTCTTATTACAGAAAAACACTTCCAGGAAGTGCACATACACACGCGCACACACACACACACACACACACACACACACACACATTTCTCCCTCCTTACTTTTTCCTAAGTAACTGAATTTCTACAGAAAATACTGTCTGCTGAAAGACACACTCTGATGCCTGCGGCCTTTGTTCAGTAGGAAGAGCTGACTTGCCTCACAGTTCCAGGGCATAGCCCATCACCACAGGGAAGTAACACTAGCAGGAACTTTCAGCAGCTGGTCAGATCCACAGCCAACAGCTGAGAGTAATGAGCACATGCCTGGATACTGTTCAGATCACTACCTTCGCTCACACACAATTCAGATCCTAAACCCAAAGAATAGAGTCGCCTATTTTTAGGTTTAATCTTTCCAGTAAATATAATTAAGACAATTCTCCACAGACATGCCCACAGGTTATCAATACAAAACTGAGACTAAACATTTTTTTAAATTAAGAACATATATATATATATATATCATACAGATGTGAGTTTTTGGAAGACTGTTTCTGAAACTCAGGACTGTTGACAAGTGGGATGGACACATCATCGTGATGTCCTGTCTACCCTCCACATTGAAGGCCTGCAATCCTCTTACTTCCAAGGTGTGTCTCATATGCTCAGCCACAATTAGAACAATTAAAGCTGTGTTTAGGCATTACTGAGTATATTCTGAGGGGAAAAATCACCCCCAATTTGAAACTAATCCCAGCTCTGGCTGGAAAGAATAGCCAAAAGGACATTTGAGTTGGTCTGACAGCTGTAAGGAACAGACAGGCATAGATAAGATGTAGCATATAGGGCATCAAGACCTAACTAGTCAACACAAGAAATGTGAACAAAGAACAGAAATGGTGGGGTTAGAAAGATGGTTCATCAGTTGAGAGTACTTGTTCCTCTTGCAGGGGACCTAGGGTCAAGTCCCAGCACCCACATGGTGGCTTGCAATCATCTCAAGTTCCAGTTCCGGTTCCGGGGATCTGTTGGCCTTGTACTCTTTTCATGAGGACACTAGGCACTCATGTAGTGCACATGGAAGCAAGACATTTACAAACATAAAATAGATTTTAAAATTTTTACATTAAAAAAAGAACAGAAAATTAAAGTATGTTTCTCTTTATGCATGGACTGCAGCTGCTACCTAAACAATTAGGGGGAAAATAAATGAACATTGTAACTATGAGTAAGGATAAAACCAAAACTCCAATATATTCGTATGGTTTAATTGTACCTTAAAATCTAATATTAACTGAACATTACTAGGAGCAAAAACTTAAGTTTCTTCCCATGGATTCTAGTTTTGTTATGTACTATGTGGCCAACACAGCATTATTTTGAGAAATGCAAATATCTCTCACTTTACTTGCAAGAATCTCTATGATAGCCATCATTCCTAACAGATTTCCAGAAGGTAATATTAAAAACGTAAAATAAAAGATGGGAACACCCCCATTACCATACATGAAGGACACAATCGAAATAAAGCTTCAGATTAGTTCTTCTGATACTTGGATGTGTGCGTGCGTGTGTGCGTGCGTGCATGCGTGCATGCATGCATGTGTGTGTATGTGTGTTTCTCAAACACTTGATTTTGCCAGTTACTATGCAGTATTTTACACAGAATATCTTGCTTAAATGTGGGAAAAACCTATTTCCAGAAGCAAAATCTGGTTCTTATAGAGAGAGGTTAAATAACTTGCTCAGGGTAACATAATTCGAAGGTGAAAGAGCAACATTCTAACCCATGGTAACCCAGTGAAGCAGGGACTTTGATCTAGAAAATGTCCCTAAAGCCATGATGTGGGGTGTGTGAACTGAGCCACCAGAGGAAGTGATATGGGATAGGCAAGATGGAACATGTTCAGACCCTGGAAATCTCAAACTAGATACCTAAAATTTCAACCTGAGACCATCAGGAGAGGGTGTCTCCCTCCCTGTTTCTACGCCTGCCTCAGAGCATGTAAAACTGGTGCCCCCAAGCAGGTGGGCACTGGTAGTCAGTCATGTAGCTTGTCACCTGGAATTCTTCCCCATGCAAATAAAGCATCACCAGTATCCCAGCCAGTGAGACACAGTCACCATGGAGAAGGGCTCCCCTTCTCTCCAAAGAATTCATCACTGGACCCCAGACTCTTCTGTCGACCAGGCTCTCATCTCAAACACACAACAGCCAGTCGCTGTGGCCATGCAGTAGCTGCCTCTGAAGTGTGCCCAGGGGGAGAGCTTCTGCTCTGTATACATATGATGGCTCAAAAACCTTCTCTAACTCCAGTTCCAAAGGATGTGATGCTTTTTCTGGCTTCTGCAGGCCCTGTCCGAGCAAGTGGTACACACACATATGTATAGGCAAAAATACCAGATATGTTTAAGAAATGAAAAAAATGTCACTTTCATATCCTTTCTGACATTACACTAATATTTGTAACCTAGGAATACATGAGGGCACATAGATTTTTCAGGGTTTAAATGTTATTTTTGAACAGTTGTGTTTTAAAAACACTAACTTTTTTATTACTTCAATGTCTTTCTCCTCCATTAATTTATTATTTATTCACTTTACATCTTGATCACAGCCCCCATCCTCTCCTCCCAGAGCATCTTACACACACACACACACACACACACACACACACACACCAAACAGCCTTCCCATGGGTCAGTCCCTGAGCTTGTTAAAAGGTGGCTCTGGGTGTGTTCTTCTTTGCTATGAAATGGAAGCCACTCAATGGCCAATACAACTTGTGCCTCTCATATTGGGGGAAGAAAGATGCTAAACATCAATGCTATCCTTCTAATTTTGCATCTTAACTATTATTAGGACCTTTTAAACTGTTCTGTTTTTGCCATCATGAGGTTTTTTTTTTTATTTGCACAAAGGAAATAAGAATACATAGTTTCCCTGATGAATTACTTTTAATATATGTACATAATATTACATACATATCATGCACAGTTGCTATGAGGAAAAAACTTTAGTGAGCTGAGGGGAAGATAAAGAAGAATATTGATGGAACAAATACTTTCAAGTTAGTCTAAGAAAATGATGGTTTAAGTGGTTACATAAAAGTCAGTAATGTGTACATTCTTAGAAATAATTATTCTGAAAATTTAGTCATGATTCTTAGTCACTAAAAACACAATTGGATTTTATGTTATTTTCTTACATTAAAATGTTTCTACAAGCATGGCAATGTCATAAAAATAACTATGTGTACCTAAAGTATTTAGTATATAATCAATTCAAATTTATTTGTTCAATAAAGTATTCATTTAATATTCCACTAATCTGCTAGCAAATGTCACACTGTTTCAACTGCACTGGCTAAAACAAAGTAAAAGCTAGAAATTTCTCACATGGGTTGTGTTTATAAATCTTGCCAACTTTACCTACAGAAGAAAAAACAAACAGGGAAGAGCAACAGATTGGAATCCAGCTGTTAATGCCTTTCCCAGAGCAGTCATTTTCCAATTGGGAGCCACAGGAAGCCTCAGAACTGTAGCTGGAGAGAAGAGAAACTGAAGGACTGACGAAAGCTTGAGGTTGGAGGTACTCTCTCAGCATCTCTCATCTGAAGCAGCTCTGTTATGTGTACACAGTTTCTATGAGAACATTTATGACATGTGAGATCTGAATCCTTGCACCAAAGAACCCTGCATAAGAAATTACGGAATCTTCATCTTTGTGCTAGCTTTGTGACCCTAGGTAGTCAGATGTCCTCCCCAGGGCTTAGAGTTTCTGCCCATACAACTAGTAGTTTGAAACTACCTGCATCAATTTCTTTTAGCATACAAATGTGCATAATAAGTACTAAATAAGTCCACCTCATTTTAATGCAATAATTGTCGAATTCAAAATTAGTCCTTTAGGAATATGGGTAGATAGATAATAAAGAGATAGATAGATAGATAGATAGATAGATAGATAGATAGATAGATAAATGATAGATGATAAACAGATTTCTTTCTTTAGAAATACTAGAAGAGCTGTAGAGATAGCTCTGTGATTGAGAATACTTTCTGTCCACCCAGAAAACCCAAGGTTTGGTCTTACTACCGATGTCATGAGTCTCACAACTGCCTTTAACTCCAGCTCCAGGAATCCAACATTCCCCTCTGGCCTCCTCACCTATTTTCACTCACATATGCACACATTCATATAAACGCACACATATAAAGAAAAACTAAAATATTTTTTAAATAATGTAAAATAGTTACCTCAAGTTTTCTTATACCTGTTAAGAACATGATCTAGCAATGCTTGTTTTATGCCTCCTTTAAATTATTTATTAATTCATTTATTTCTTATGTATATAGGTGCTTTGTCTACATGTAAATCAGTGTACAGGTCTGTTGCTCATGGAGGCCAGAAAAGAGTGTTGGATTCTCTAGAACTAGAGTAACAGATGGTTGTGAGCTTTGAGGGAGGTTCTAGAAACCTAAGTCCTCCACAAAACAGCAACTCCTATTAACCACTGAGCAATATCTTCAGCCATGTTTTTCTTTTTTCATTTTCATGTAGAAAATGAGAATTAGAAGTTAGGTTGACTCTTACTGCCCTGCCTTCAAATGGAAAAATAATCCCATTTAAATGTAGCATTTGTGAACTCTTGTAACTTCCTTCAAAGATAACACAAAGAAAGAAAATTTCCCTGTGGAGTATAAAGGAAATTCTTTCATTTATTCTTTGGTTCATCACAACTCTCCTAAAACTATTGCCATGAAGTCTGATTGAATTTGATGCATCCTTCTGTCCTTAGTCAGCAGTCAGGGATTTACAGTGGTAACAGCAACAGTGAGGAAGCTCTGTCAGCAGAGAGCCAACTTGTAGGGAAACATGCTAGTATTTGTAGAGTGTGGGCTTGTCAGACATAGACATAACAGAGTTGGTCAGGAAAGGGAGAGGAATGACCTTAAGGAGAGCACCAGGAATGTACAATCCCAGAGAATGCAAGATGCAACAGACAATTTATAAAGTGTCTAGAGGGACAATCTAGCATCCAGTGGGTAGGGGCAATTCTGAAAATGACATTTAATGATGTGAATTAGGGAGACTTGTCCCACATTCCTTACAAATGGTAATTATGTTCATAGTTGAAAGAGCCATGTCATGACCAGAAGAAAGAGATTCAGAGCACTACTCCCCACGCTCTGGTTCTGGTCCATTCTCCCTTCCACAACGTTCCCGGGGCCTTGAAAGGAGTGATTTAGATGTTACTTACCTTAAGGGTTGAGGAACCCACAGACACTTGGTCTGAGCACTTTAACCACTTATAAGTCTCTGCATTAGCCTACACCTACTCCAAAAACAAGGCTAAGTGTAATACTAGTTTATGTTTATAAATACAAACATTTAAAAGGTAACTGGACAATATGCTCATTTAACAAAACAGTAGTAGTAGATTCTCTACTTCAAGGGCCTGTGACCTCCCAAACCATGTACATTTGTGCCCAGGCTCATAGTACCAGACTTGTATATCTTCTCATTGGACATTGAGATCATTCGTACACAGCTGCATTCACTTGTACAAGACCTTTACACAACACACACACACACACATACACACTAGCAAAGGCAAATGTGCTTGTTTCTAATGTCAAAGCCATTTATTCAAAAACCAGACAAAGGTGACATTCTGCCAGGATAATTAACAAATTGTATCAGCATTTGACTTTGGCTTCCCCAAATATCCGCTGTCCTCCATTTTGTGTTGACTCATCACTCCCTGAATATCCAGCATTAGCCTTCTGCCCCACTCAGGATTTACACTTTGGCACTATGTCCTGTAAACATAAATGGACTTTATGGTCCTCTCTTATAATTGTATCCTACCAAAACTGCTACAACCATCAAACTCTAAAGATTGTCTTTTTTGAATATATCAAATAATCATGTACTTATCTAGTGCATGAGTTTTTAAAAACTCTATTTTAGCTTTGCCTTTATGTAATCAAAAAGTCCCAAATTTCCTACATTAAAAAAGCCTTCTGGAATTCTTAACTAATCTCCAAGTCTGTCTCTATATTTACTCAAGGTAGGCGCAGCCAAGTATCTGTTTATCATGTCACTACCTGAAGGTCTGAAATCCTTTTTGGCTTTTATTTGTGTGTGGTTTGTGTGCATGTGTGTGTGTACATATGTATGTGTAGATATGTTTGCTTGTGCATGTGTTTGCATGTGGAGGTCAGAGGTCAGTGTAAGGGAAGGAAGTAGATAGTCAAGAATTGAGTTGGTTTGGTTTGGCTTGCAATTTTGTATGAGTTGGTACATCTTTAAAATGTGGCCTTATGTTGTACATGGAAGAATTCTTTTGAGGAGAATGTGGTAGAGTAATGAGAAACCTTTCTCCCAGCCAAAAGAACAAGAAACAGAAGGAGAAATTGCATTTGTATCTATGGCCCATTTTGGAGCAGTCCTTAAGAGTGTTAGATAGTAACAGCTGTAGCTAGCAGCCTGCTCCTATTTTGTTTATGTGCTTATTCTTTTGCCTACATTTTTTAAAAGTCTATAAAACATAGATGTTAAAGAAACAACTAATACTAATAGTTCATATTTTTCCAGTGTTTGATATGCACCAGGTATCACCACTGGATTCCCATGTGTAGTGTGGATAGTGATCTGATTTGATAAATATGTGAATTGAGACATCAAATAGAGATGGGGAGATGGCTCAGTTGATACCTGATCCCAAACCTGATTACCTGAGCTAAATCCTTGAGCCTTACATGGTCGAAAGAAAGAATGTATTCTTACTAGCTGTCGTCCATACTTATACCATGGCACATGCATTTGTACACACAAAAAAAATAATAGAGAGATGGATGGATAGATAGATAGATAGATAGATAGATAGATAGATAGATAGATAGATAGATAGATAGATAGATAGATAGATAGATAAAATGTAACAAGATTTCAAATTGTGTCCCCAAAGTTACATCAGCTAGGGAAAAGCAGAGTCTAATCTAGAGTCACATACTTATCCTTTACATTACGTTCTCAGCAAGGAATAACTTTTGTTGGTGTCTAGAGAGAGTTTCTCATCATCACAATGACAATGCAGCTGCTCTCAGCATGTCCTGAGAAAAAGACAAGGATGCTCAGAAACATCCCATAATGCCAAAGAAAACTTTACAAAATAGAGAATATTCACAGTCTCTGCACTACACTCCCATTTCTCAAGCACAGTGGAGGTCCCCAGAAAACACAGTTTAATCTGTAAGTAAAATTAAATTGTTATGTTTTTCTCTTTAATCTGAGGATTCCCAGATCTTCTAAGGATGACATGCTTGTGGCTTTATTGTGGGCCTAACGTCTTTGCTGTATCCTGAAGGCAGTCTTGTGAGTTTAAGTTCCTCCACTGTCTAAAATAGCAGAATGTATTTTCTATATGGAAAGATGAGCATCACTCCTAGTGTGTCCTTAATGAATCTGGAGTCAGCAAGCAGAATCCTGGGTAATTAAGCATGGGGTTACTATTACTAGCTTGTTACTAGCTCACAGTTTTTTATAAAGCCTTATCATTGTAATTAAGGAGACTATATTAACCTATGTATTACCTATATACCCAAGCCTGGGTGTAATAGGAAAGCTGAGTGGACTTAATTAAAACGCAGTCAGACTCCTGTGCTGTAAAATTCCACTGATAGGGTGCATAAAAGGGAAATTATCTCAAAGCAAACTGAAATAAGATTCTCTCTCTCTCTCTCTCTCTCTCTCTCTCTCACACACACACACACACACACACACACACACACACATATACACACAAGCATATGTGTGTGTGATTAGCTACTAGATAAAGTTGATCAATAAGCATTGAAAGTCCAGATAAGCTGGGGACGTATTTTCTGTAAGAACCTAGGAAATGTCCGGAGGAACTTTAGATACAA
>CM053761.1:64400582-64434357 GCA_028658305.1 Pachyuromys duprasi
AATGTAGCGATGTATCAGAGCGGATATTAAGACTCGAGATCAAGCCTCTGACAAAGGGCGAGAGTAATGATAGATCTGGGGGAGGTTGTTGAGACTTGGGGAGAACAAGAGCTCCACAAAGACCAAACTGAGCGGGGCACAGGGGTCTTGTAAGAGACGGTTTCTACAATTTCAATCTTTTTGTATCTGTTGAGACTTGTTTTGTGACCAAGTATATGGTCTATTTTGGAGAAGGTTCCACGAGGTGCTGAGAAGAAGGTAAATTCTTTTGTGTTTGGGTGAAATGTTCTGTAGATGTCTGTTAGGTCCATTTGATTCATGACCTCTGTTAGAATCATTGTTTCTTTGTTTAATTTCTGTTTTGTTGACCTGTCCTTTGTTGAGAGTGGGGTGTTGAAGTCTCTCACTAAAATGTGTGGGAATCTATGTGTGGTTTCAGTTTTATTAATGTTTCTTTTACAAATGTGGGTGCTCTTGTATTTGGAGCATAGATGTTCAGAATTGTGGTGTCTTCTTTGTGGAGTTTCCCTTTGATGAGTATGAAATGACCTTCCCCATTTCTTTTGATTAATTGTGGTTGAAAATCTATTTTATTAGATATTAGAATGGCTACTCCTGCTTGCTTCTTTGGTCCATTTGCTTGGAAAACCGTCTTCCAGCCCTTTACTCTCAGGTAATACCTATCTTTGTGACTTAGGTGTGTTTCTTGTATGCAACACATTGTTGGGTCTTGTTTACATATCCATTCTGTTAGTCTCTGTCTTTTTATTGGATAGTTTAATCCACTGATGCTAAGGGAGATTAATGACCAGTGGCTGTTAGATACTGTGATTTTGCTGTTGGCTATGATAGTGTATTTGTGTGCTTGGCTACTTGTAGTTTTGCTGTAGTGAGGTTATTTGTTTCCTGTGCATTCCTGACTGTAGTTAGTATTCCTGGGTTCTATTTTTCCTTCTAGTATCTTCTGTAACACAGGATTTGTGGGTAGGTATTTGAATTTGTTTTTGTCATTGAATCTCTTGCTTTCTCCATCTATGATGACTGAGAGTTTTGCTGGATATATGGCCTGGCCTGATATCTGTGTTCTCTTAGGGTCTCTATACTATATCCATCTAGGCCCTTCTGGCTTTCATAGTCTCTATTGAGAAGTCAGGTGTGATTCTGATGGATTTGCTTTTAGTATTTATTCTTTGTTCTGTATACTTACTGTTTTGATTATTAGGTGGCAGGAGGATTTTCTTTTCTGGTCTAATTTATTAGGTGTTCTGTAGTCCTCTTGTATTCTTATAGGCCTCTCCTTAAAGCTGGGGAAATTTTCTTCTATGATTTTGTTGAAGATATTTTCTGGGCCTTGGAGGAGGGAATCTTCTTTTTTTTCCTCTATTCCTATTACTCTTAGGTTTTGTCTTTTCATATTGTCTTGGATTTCTTGGATGGTCTGTGTCAGGAATTTTTTGGATTTAACATTTTCTTTGCCAGTTACATCAATTTTTTCCATTCTATCTTCTACACCTGAGATTCTTTCTTCCATCTCTTGTAGTCTGTTGGTTATGCTTACCTCTGTAGTTCCTGTTTTCTTCCCTAAATTCTTCCTCTCCATGATTTACTGTTTGTGTTTTCTTTAATATTCCCAGTTCTATCTTCAGATCTTGAGTTGTTTATTTACTTCACCTGTCTGATTGTATTTTCCTGTTTTTCTTTTAGTTCCTTCAACTGTTTCTTTGAACATTCCTCAATTTCTTTTATTTCTTTCAATGATTTAATTATTTCTTCTCTGAAGGCCACAAACTGTTTGGCTGCATCTTCCCCTATTTCTTCACTGATGATGGCCATAGTGTGTGTTTTTTTTTATCTTCCTGTATTTCTTTACGGATGGCCATAATCTGTTTGTCTTTAACTTCCTCCATTTCTTTACAGAAGGCCAGAATCTGTTTAATTTTATCTTCCTCTAATTCTTTACATATTTTGCTTGTTTCATCTATTATCCTCTTCATCAGCATAAATGTAAGGTCATCTTCTTAAATTTCAGTTATGCTGGGGTGTCCAGGGCTGCTCACCCCCAGATGACTGGATTCTGGAGATACCATATTGCTCTGTCTTTTGTTAGTTGAGCTTTTATGTTGACCTCTACCCACTGAGCTATTTTAGGTGTTGGCTGTTAGTTTCTGGTGCTTCCTGAAATCCTGGGGTAGGGAGAATCCTCTTGGCAGGAAGATGATTTTTCCTGAAGGAGGCCTCCTTCGCTTTTTGGGTATGGTCACTGTGTGGCCAGTGTTTCTCAGGAATTGCCACTGCTCACCTCAGGCATACAGACCTGAGTGGTAGTTGTGGTCTTTGTTAGTCAATGGGGCTCTCCTCTCACTTGTAGAAGTCCTGGAGACAGCTGCCCTTCTACTGGGTTTCTCGTTCTGAATTTAGTGAGCTATTGCTGTTGTTATACTGTTTTCCAAATATAGCCCTCTTGAAGAACCTACTGATTCCCTAGCTGTAGGGTTTTCTCCCAACAGGGAAACTCAGTCTGGTACCGTGGGGCACACAATTCTGTCTGGGAAGGTGAGTTGAGCACACAGCAAGTCTTTGGGCCAGAGGCTGAGTGCTCTGCTCTGAGCCAGCGGTTGAAGGACCCGCTCTGGGCCAGAGGTGCATCCCAGTCTGGGATGATGGCTGGGGGCACTGCTCTGGGCCAGAGGTGTTCACTCCTCTCTGGGTCAGCAACTGAGAACTGAGGTCTCTGCTCTGGGTAGGAGGCTGGGCGCCTCACTCTGGGCTGGAGGCTGTGTATTCTGGTCCGGGATGGCAGCTGGAGTGCCACAGGAGGCTGTGCACTCAGATCTGGGCTGGCGGTTGTATGCTTGCCGGTCCCCAGGACCTTTTCCAGGGATTGACTGGGTGACCTGAGGTCGGTCCCAATTGATTTCCACACTCTAGGATTTCCTCTCACCTGGCAATCACAAATGCTGATGTTTTAGGTCCCAGAGTTCAGTCTCCTGGTCGCTGTGCCGACACTGCTGTCCTGCTCCTCAGACACAGTGTCCTCCCAGGGCTGCCATCTTGGATCCCACAAGATTTCCTTTTACGTTTAAAAGGAAACTTAAAATGTTAGCATTACAATTTTAATTTTCAGTGAAATATGCATTATGAAAATAGGTAGACATACACATTTGTGTTAACACAAATACTCTTTAAGGTAAGCTCTGGAAAGGCAGAAGCCTTTAATGAAGTAGAAGGGGCAAAAGCAAACTTGATCTTAACTTTTAATATGATTACAAATCATGGAAGGGAGGCTCCTCTCTATCCAGAAGAGACTGTATGTCTAGCACAATGAGAAACAATTTTTAAGACTATACTTAAAAGACAAACCAAAGAGCTTGGAACTATACTAGTGAGTGGTATAGTAGAAAATTTTTGTATTAAAGTTAGTTTAATAAATCAGAGCTCTATTGATAAAGGTCAAAGCTCTGGACAGTTAATATAACAGGAGCAAATATAAAGCATTTTTACCTACTTAGGATACCTTAAATCACGTTAGACCTTGCAACCTTTATAAATTGCATTTACCAACCTTAAAACACTTTCTTAGACACTCAAACAATATTTTGCTTAGGCCTTTGTATCTAGTTATTTACCATTAGACATAGGTGAGACTACTGCGATCACTTATTATTCTTTAGCTAAAGGGATGGTAAAAGGTTACATTTGAGGCCTGTTTTTTGAGTCTGAAAACAAGGTGTATTGTGTCTAGGCCTGAGAGTAGCAACTCTTGGATTGAGGCTTAAGCCCTGGTCTCCTGCATATGTAGATGACTGAAAAGGTATGGGAAGTCTCCCAAGATAGAAGTTGGCAATACATCTGTGGGATCTGAGTGTGAAGCCAAAATAGACCTGTAATGTTACCCTGGGCTGGACGAAGGTGGTGGAGGTCTCTGAATCTAGTAGCCATTTGTCCTTCGCAAAGGAGCTGGAAGGCTGGAAGTGTCTGTGGCTCTTGTGCTGGTTGAGCCTCTAGGCTGGGCACAGAGAACAAGCTTGCATGGGAGCACCTGAGTTCTAGAGGCCAGTCTGCCAGCAGGCAGCCATGGCTTGTTGAGGCAGCCTCAGGACCCCTTTGGCTGCATTTGAAACAGTTACATGGCAGAATTGACTTTTGGCTATACCCCAGAGGGATGGGGCATTGCAAGGTTTTTGTGCGGGAATGCCAAGGTCTGGAGCATAGTTTTTGTTGTAGATGAGCGTACCAGGAAGACTCCTCTCTTATTGCCAACTCTTGTATGGTGACTCAGGGACCATCTTCAGCTGTTTATTAAAGATGGCAGTGAGACCATGTTTGCATCTGTAGAACTATAAACATGATCAAGTCCTTCAGCACGTTCAAAAATATACTTACAGTCCTACAGATGAAAACATGGTTTCACTGAGGGTTTTTGTTTGTTTGTTTGTTTGTTTGTTTGTATAACCGAGATGACTGTCATCATGTGACTGCCCTTCATTGCCCTAAGTTAAGATGGCAGTAACACCATGTGCTTACCCTTAGTGGAGATGGCAGTGAAGTCATGGCTCCACTCCCCTTATCCCAAAATCAACATGGCAGCTAGTCATGTGCAGCCAAAGCAGCATGGCAGAAACAGGATCAAAGGTAGAGAACTCTTGAAGTTGGGACTTTATAGCTAGAAGAAATTGGGTGGGAGAACAAGAAGAGCAGAGAGAAGGTTTATGGCAGAGGAGAGAGAATGCTTGAATGTAAGATACCTCCTCCCATTTACCAGATCACTGACAGTAATTAAAAAGATCCTGTAAATATTGGGATTTAATGTGCCGTTAATTGGCCAATTTGAACCATTACCAATGGAATATGTAGGTGAGCAAAAAGGGCTAACCATGGCCAGTGAAAGGTTCCTCTGTCTCAAAAGGTACCAGGAAGGCTCAATGGTCAATCTTCCTCAACCAACAGAAACATTTATGCTGACCAATGAGGGGAACTCACCAATCCAGCCAGTGTTGCAAGTAGGAGATAGTGATCTGGTTGCTGGAAAGTGGGTCATGGCAGATTTGAAATGAAATGTGTTTCCTGAAATAGGTTTCCATCATCTCTGCTATCCATAATGGGGCAAGATATAGCTACTAAAAGCGCCTATTCAGCCAACACACCCATGTTAGGATTGTGCAGCAGATTTATATGGTGGGTTCATAAATCATGCCACATGACTGAACCACTTGGGAGGTTTTGTTAAGGGAAGGGGGAGGGGTCGCAGAGACAGTCTCTGGGCAGAGTAGGAGAGTGAGAGAGAAGGAGAGTGAGAGAAAGATGTGGGGGGGGCAGCCCGACAGAGAGAAGGGAAGAGCAGGATAGAGGAAGAGAGTGCAAGAACAAGAAGGCAAGAGAGAGATAAAGTGGCAGGTCAGTCCTTTTATGGAGCAATGGAACAAGACCTGCCAGGTGCAACTGACTGGCAGGTGACGCTTGATGACATCACAGGTTGAGAAGCACACTGGCTAAATACTAACAAAGTCTCCATTTGAAATGAAATGAATTTTGTCATTTTCTCAGTATCACAGTGAAGGGAGTAAAAACTAATGAATGTATTCAACGTTCTCTGTACGTGTTCACTGTGTGAAAACTGCTCCAAAATATTATCTCACCTGCCCCAGGAAAAAAAAAACTGTGAATGAAAGCACCCAGAAGAAGCTGGACCTCAACTTTTAATGAAATTCTGATGGAACAGAATTTCAGATATGTAAGAGGCTAGGACAGTCCAGGTCCAAGCCAAAGTGTCTCAACCCATCTTTACATCCCTCAATAGCCACTTATTATGAAACTGGAAGTGACCTAACATCCTTAGGACTATTAGATAAATCCCCTGAAAAGTACTAATGGAACCCTACTTTTTCACCAGCCCAACAGCTAAGAGTATACGAGAACCTAAGACTTATAGCAGGAGTTTTCCTGATTGACTGAATGAAAACTCTCGAAAAGAAGCTGTATCTGCAGTGACTGATTGACTGATTACATAACAAGACTTAGTCTCCTCCAATGGAGTCTCATTGGACATATTAAACGCATTTCATTGTAGGTGTAATGCCCAGAAATAGATGACCAACAAAAAGAGTTCAACAATACTTTTGTAGACTACTTTTCTCATACTGCTTTGTTTGGGATTTTCTTTCTTTCTTTCTTTCTTGGTCTTATTGGTCTTTTCCTTGTATGTTTTGGTGTCCAATTATGTGTGTTTCCTGGGATTTTTTATAAAGAGAATAATGCAGAAAGGGTATGGAGTTGGCTGGATAGAGATAGAGAAGATCTAGGGAAAGTTTGGGGAGGTAAAGGAATGATCAGAATATATTGTATTACTTTTTTATAGAGAAATGGATATGGTTAGCTCTGTACTCCATTTTTTAATTGGATTATTGATTAGTTGCTGTTTAACTTCTCAAGTTCTTTATATATACTGGCTCTTAGAACTATGTCAGATAGAGGGTTGGTGAAGATCTTTTCCCAATCTGTAGGCAGTTGTTTTGTTCTGATGACAGTGTCCTTTGCTTTACAGAAGCTTTTCAGGTTCATGAGGTCCCATTTACTGATTAGAGCCTGTGCTGTTGGTGTTCTACTCAGGAAGTTGTCTACTGTGCCAATGAGCTCAAGGCTCTTCTTGACTTTTTCTTCTAACAGGTTTAGTGTCGGTTTTTATGTTGAGGTCTTTGATACACTTAGACTTTAGTTTTCTGCAGGGTGATAAGTATGGATCTATTTTCATTTCTCTACATGTAAACATCCAGTTAGACCAGCACCATTTGTGGAAGATGCTATCATATTTTTCATTGAATGGTTTTGGCATATTTGTCAAAAATCAGGTGTCCATAAGTGTGTGGATTTATTTAAGGGTCTATCAGATGGCTGAAAAACAACTAAAGAAATGTTTAACATCCTTAGTCATCAGGGAAATGCAAATCAAAACAACCCTGAGATTTTACCTTATACCCATCAGAATGACTAAGATCCAAAACCAAAGGAACAACATATTCTGGAGAAGTTGTGGGAAAAGGGGAAATCCTCCTCCACTGCTGATGGGAATGTAAACTTGTACAACCACTTTGGAAATCAATCTGCTGCTTTCTCGGACAATTAGGAATAGGGCTTCCTCAAGATCTAGCTATACCATATATAGATCCAGCTAGGCATATATCCAAAATATGCTTATGTACACAACAAGGACATTTGCTCAACCATGTTTCTAGCAGCTTTATTTGTAATAGCCAGAAGCTGGAAACAAACCAGATGCCCCTCAATTGAGGAATGGACACAAAAATTGTGGTACATCTACACAATAGAATATTAATCAGCAATAAAAAAACAAGGAAATAATAAAATTTGCAGGTAAATAGTGGGAACTGGAAAAGATCATCCTGAGTAAGGTATCCCAGAATCAGAAAGACACACAGGGTATATACTCAGTTATAAATTGATATTAGACATATAATATAAGATAAACATACTAAAATCTGTACACACCTAAAAAAGCTAATCAATAAGGAGGACCCTGGGTAAGATGATCAATCCTTCCTCAGAAAGGCAAAAGAGAAGGACATCGGAAGAGGGAGAAAACAGGGAACAAGACAGGAGCCTATCACAGAGAACCTCTGAAATAGTCTACACTGCAGGGTATCGAAACAGATGCTGTGACTCATAGCCAAACTTTGGGCAGAGTGCAGGGAATCTAATGAAAGAAGGGAGAAGCAGAAAGACCTGGAGGGGACAGGAGCTCCACAAGGAGACCAACAGAACCAAAAATTCTGGGCACAGGGGTCTTTTCTGAGACTGATACTCCAAAAAAGGTCTATGGATTGAGATGACCTAGAACCCCTGCAAAGGGAGACTCAAGATGGCAGTGACCAGTGTGCACCATATATGAGAGGCAAAGGACCTGAAACTCCGTAATTGCACCTCGTGGAACCATCTCCAAAACAGACCATATAGTTGGTCACAAAGCTACCCTCAACAGATATTAGATTGAAATAATACCCTGTATTCTATCTGACCACCATGGATTAAAAGTAGACTTCAAGAACAGTGGAAATAGCAAAACGCCTATATGCACATGGAAACTGAAAAACTTGCTATTCAATGACAGCTGGGTTAAGGAAGGAATAAAGAAAGAAATTAAAGAATTACTAGAATTCAATGAAAAACAAGGTAAAACATACCGAAATTTATGGGACACATTAAAAGCAGTGCTCAGAGGAAAATTCATAGCACTAAGTGTATTCAAGAAGAAATTTGTAACATATCAAACATACAACTTAATGGCACAACTGAAAACCCTAGGAAAAAAAAAAAAAGAAGCAGATACACCCAAGAGGATCAGACAGCTAGAAATAAACTCAGGGCTGAAATCAATCAATTAGAATCAAATAAAACAATTCAAAGAATCAATGAAACCAAGAGCTGGTTCTTTGAGAAAATGAACAAGATAGACAAACCTTTAGTCAAACTAACTAAAAGGCAAAAGAAACTATCCAAATCAGCAAAATCAGAAATGAAAAGGGAGACATAACTACAGACACCGAGGAAATCCAAACAATCATTAGTTAGTACTAAAAAAGCCTATATGCCACAAAATTTGAAAATCTGAATGAAATGAACAATTTTCTTGATAGATTCCATCTACCAAAATTAGTCAAGATCAGGTAGAAAGATTGAATAGTCCTATATCCCCCAAAGAAATTGTAGCAGTCATCAACAGTCTCCCTTCCAATAAAATCCCTGGGCCGGATGGTTTCAGCTCAATTCTAGCAGATGATCAAAGAAGTGCTAACTCCAATCCTCTTCAAATTATTCCACAAAATAAAAACAGAAGGAACATTACTAAACTCATTCTATGAAGCCATAGTCACCCTGACACCTAAACCACACAAAGACCCAACAAAAAAAGAGAACTTCAGACATATCTTATGAACATTGATGCAAAAATAATCAACAATATACTTGCAAACCGAATCCAAGAACACATAAAAAATATCATCCACTATGACCAAGTAGGCTTCATCCCAGGCATGCAAGGGTGGTTCAATATACGGAAATCCATCAATGTAATCCACCATATTAACAAACTGGAAGAAAAAAAACCCCACATGATCATCTCCTTAGGTGCCAAAAAATCATTTGACAAAATCCAACATCCATTCATGTTTAAAGTCTTGGAGAGATCAGAGATACAAGGCATATACCTAAATAAAATAAAAGCAATATACAGCAAGCCTATAGCCAATATCAAACTCAATGGAGGGAAAGTCAAATCAATCCTACTGAAATCAGGGACAAAGCAAGGATACTCACTCTCTCCATATCTCATCAACATAGTCTTATTGTTCATAACTAGAACAATAAGACAACTAAAGGAGATCAAGGGGATACAAATCAGAAAGGAAGAAGTCAAAGTATCCCTATTTGCAGATGATATGATAGTATACATGAGTGACCCCAAAAATTAAACCAGCAAACTTCTTCAGCTAATAAACACCTTCAGCAAAGTGGCTGGATACAAAATTAACTCAAAAAAATCAGAAGCCCTCCTGTATGCTCAAGACAAAAGGGCCGAGAAAGAAATTAGGGAAACAACACCCTTCACAATAGCCACTAATAACATAAAGTACCTTGGTGTGGCTCTAACCAAGCAAATGAAAGACCTGTTTGAGAAAATCTTCAAATCTCTGAAGAAAGAAATTGAAGAAGATATCAGAAGATGGAAAGATCTGTACTCATGGATTGGTAGGATTAACATAGTGAAAATGGCTATTCTGCCAAAAGCAATCTACAGATTCAATGCAATTCCCAAAACAATTCTTAACAGACCTTGAGAGAAAAATCCTCAACATCATATGGAGAAACAAAAAACTCAGAATTTCCAAAACAATCCTGTACAACAAGTCGTCTGGAGGTATCTCCATCCCTCAAGCTGTACTACAGAGCAATAGTAATAAAAAGTGAATGGTATTGGCACAAAAACAGAATGATGGATCAATGGAACCAAATAGAAGATCCAGAAATAAACCCACACACCTATGAATACTTGGACAAAGAAGACAAAACCATTAAAAAAAAAAGACAGCATCATCAACAAATGGTGCTGGTATAACTGGTTGTCTACATGCAGATAGATCTATATTTATTACCCTGCACAAAACTAAAGCCCAAGTGGATCAAAGACCTCAACATAAAACCAGATACACTAAATCGGTTAGAAAAAAAAAGTGGGGAAGACCCTAGAACTCACTGGCACAGGAGACAACTTCCTGAACAGAACACCAACAGCACAGGCTCTAAGAGCAACTATCAATAAATGGGACCTCATGAAACTGAAAAGCTTCTGTAAAGCAAAGGACACTGTCATCAGAACAAAACAACAGCCTACAGACTGGGAAAGGATCTTCACCAATCCTGTATCTGACAGAGGGCTGATATCCAGAATATATAAAGAAATACAGAAGTTAAACAGCAACAAATCAAGTAATCCAGTTAGAAAATGGGGTACAGAGCTAAACAGAAAATTACAATAGAGGAATATCAAATGGCAGAGAAACACTTAAAGAAATGCTTAATGTCATTAGTCATCAGGGAAATGCAAATCAAAACAACCCTGAGATTTCTCCTTATATCCATCAGAATAGCTAAGATCAAAAATGAAGTGACAATAAATGCTGGAGAGGTTGTGGAGAAAGGGGAATCCTCTTCCATTGCTGGTGGGAATGTAACCTTGTAAAACCACTATGTAAATCAATCTGGTGTTTTCTCAGACAATTAGGAATAGCACTTCCTTAAGATCCAGCTATACCACTCCTAGGCATATATCCAAAAGATGTTCAAGTACACAACAAGGACATTTGCTTAACCATGTTTGTAGCAGATTTATTCATTATAGCCAGAACCTGGCAAACAACCCGGATGACCCTCAATTGAGGAATGGATACAAAAATTATGGTACTTTTACACAATGGATTAGTACTCAACAATAAAAAACAAGGAAATCATGAAATTGTAGGTAAATGGTGGGAACTGGAAAAGATCATCCTGACTGAGGTTTCCTAGGAGCAGAAAGACACACACAGTATGTACTCACTTTTAAGTGGATACTAGACCTATGAGATAGGATAAACATACTAAAATCAGTACACCTAAAGAAGATAAAAAAGAAAGAGGACCTGGGGTAGGATGATCAATCCTCACTTAGAAAGACAAATGGGATGGACATTGGAAATAGGAGAAAACAAGTAACAGGGCAGGAGCCTACCATAGAGGGCCTCTGAAAGACTCTACCTAACAGTGTATCAAAGCAGATGCTGACACTCATAACCAAACCTTAGACAGAGTACAGGGAATCATATGAAAGAAGGGGAAGTTAGTATAACCTAGAGAGGACAGGAGCTCCACAAGGACCAAATATATCTGGGCACATGGGTCTTTTATGAGACTGTTTCTCTGAGCAAGGACCATGCATGAATATAACCTAGAACCCCTGCTTGGCTGTAGCCCATGACAGTTCAGCATCCAAGTGGGTTCCTTAATAAAGGAAGAGGGACTGTCTGTGACATGAACTCAATGGCTGGCTTTTTGTTCACCCCCAAGAAATGAGCATCCTTGCTAGGCCACAGAGGAAGACATTGCAGCTAGTCCTGAAGAGACCTGATAAGCTAGGGTCAGATGGAAGGGGAGAAGGACCTCCCCTATCAGTGGACTTAGAGAGGAGCAGGGCAGAGATGAGGGAGATTGAGTGATATTGGGAGGGACTAAGAGAGGGGGCTACAGCTGTGATACAAAGTAAATGAACTCTAATTTAAAAAAAGAGAAACCCTTTCCTTCCAAAAAAAAAAAAAAAAAAAAAAGAATTCCCTGCACAGAAGTAGCCCATGGCAGCTCAGTGTCCATGACAGTTCCCAAAAATAGAAAAAGGAACATTCTCTGACATGAACTCCTAGGCTGACTCTTTGATCACCTCCACCTGAGGGGGGAGCAGCCTTACCAGTCCACAGAGGAAGACAAACAAGCCAGTCCTCATGACACGTAATAGACTAGGGTCAGATGGAATGGGAGGAGGACCTCCGTTATCATTGGGCTAGGGGAGCAGAGCAGCATAGAAGAAGAGGGAGGGTGGGATTGGGAGGGGATGGGGGACAGGGATTTAACTGGGATACAAAGTGAATAAACTGTAATTAATATAAACAAAAATATTAATAATAAATAAATAGATGTTTTCTGTGATTTTGGATATGAAGTATTTAAATTCCCACAAATAAATATTAATATTCCTTTCATGTGGAAAAAAATAACTAAAACTAACGTCTTTCTTTCTATTCTCTAAAAAATACATAAAGTCAAAATTGGCATTCTGTCACATGAGGAGTCATTTGAGGTTAATTTAGTATAGATAAAGCCTGTGTGTTTTCAAGTAAAAATGTATGTGTTACTGCACTTACCTTGTGAGAAATCAAGCTTCACCGTGTCTCTGAAAATTATGGGTTCTTTTATTGTACACCGTTAACTGGCCTATACCTGGGTGATTATTGCAGATTTCCTTTCTCTATTTAATTAGGTAATTTGATTTGTTCTTTATATAATTACAATATTTGTCACCTCCTTTGTTTGAGACAAAAATCATAATCATTAATTCTGCTTTGTGAAGCTGCTAAATGAATACTTACTAAAATAAATAGAATACCACTGAAAGGGTATAATAGTATCTGAACCAGAAAATTTCCCTGCCATGTCCACCATCTTCATTTCATTGTGACTGCTGAACTTGAAATGAAGAGGTAAGAAAACAGAGACTACAAAATCCAGAGGGACCTGGGCAGATGTTATGTAGACACTAAAAGATCACAGATGTCAGTCCAGATTACTATACCCAGCAAAACTTTCAATCACCATAGCTGGAGAAAACAAGCTATTCTATGACAAAATGAATTTAAACAATATCTATTCCCTCCCTAGCCCTACAGAAGATATTAGAAGGAAAACTCCAACCCAACAAGGTCAACTATACCCAAGAACACAGTGTTTAGATAACTTCAGAAGAGCAAAAGCAAAAAAAAAGAAAGGAAGAAAGAAAGAAAACAAAAGAAAAGAGAAAAAGAAAAAGAAAAAAGAAGAACACAAACACACAATCATTACCAACACCACAAAAAAGGAGCTAACAATCATTGGTCACTAATATCTGTCAATATCAATGGGATCAACTCTCCAACAAAAGACACAGGCAAACAAATAACACACCTCAGAAACAAAGATATACATTACCTCAGAGTAAAGGCCTGGAAAAAGGTTTTCCAAGCAAATGGGCCCAAGAAGCAAGCAAGTAGCCATCCTAATATCTAATGAAATAGAATGACATTCAAAATTAATCAAAAATATGGGAACAGCCATTTCATTGTCATCAAAGGAAACATCCACCAAGAGGGCATCTCAATCCTCAATTTCTAAGCCCCAAACACAAGGGCACACACACTTGTAAAAGAAATATTATTAAATCTTAAATCAAACATCAGTTTAGGACATTAATAATAAATGGAAGACTTCAAAACCCCACTTTCACCAATGGAAAGATCAGAAGAAACTAACTGGAGATATAATGAAGCTAAGAGAGATCATGAATTATATGGACCTAGTAGATGTATACAGAACTTTTCACCCAAACACAAAAGAATATACTTTCTTCTCAGAACCATGAGGAACCTTCTCCAAAATCAACGATTTAGTTGGTCACAAAGCAAACCTTAACAGATAAAAGAAAATTGAATTAACTCATTGAATTTCATCAGATCCCCATGGATTAAAAATAGACCTCAACAATAACAGAAATAACAAAAGGTCTACACATTCATGGAAACTAAACAATTTCCTGTTTGATTATCACTGAGTGAGAGAAGAAATAAAGAAAAAAATTAATTCAATGAATTCAATGAAATTGAAGGCACAACTTATCCAAACATATAGGACACAATGAAGGCAGTGCTAAAACGGAAGTTTATAACTATAAGTGCTTTCATAAAGAAATTGTAGAGGTCCCATACTAGCAACTTAACAGCTTACCTGTGAAGGAATTAGAGATGACAGGGCTAACTCCATTTTGTTTCTCAGACTCTATCTTAAGTTGACTGTCCTTAGAATGATTTGGCTTCCACCTTCAGGTTGCAAGTAAAACCACCTGACGTTCCACCCCACAGGCTGTCGTGAATACCACAGAACCTGTTAATAACTATAATCAGGCCTCCACCTCTCAGGTTCTCATAAATACCACAGAATGTATTAACGGGTTCTCCACCCAGCAGGCTATCATACAGATATCTTGTGGTTTGACCAGGTGGCTTGGGACATTCAGCCTAAAGGTCACCTTGTTTGCTGAACACCCCACCACAACAACTCCCCCCCCCGCCCAGTAATGCCAAGGCTTGGAAATCCGCCCTTGCAGTTTATTCCTTTAAAAACTCTGCCCTCGAGAAACAAAGAAATGCTCAATGTCCTTAGTCATCAGAGAAATGCAAATCAAAATGACCCTGAGATTTCACATTACACCCATCAGAATGGCTAAGATAAAAAACTCAAGGGACAACACATGCTGGGTCAGATGTGGAGAAAGGGGAACCCTCCTCCACTGCTGGTGGTAATGTAAACTGATACAACCACTTTGGACATCAATCTGGTGCTTTCTCAGACAATTAGGAATAGCACTTCCTCACGACCCAGCTATACCACTCCTAGGCATATATCCAAAATATGCTCAAGTATACAAGGACATTTTCAACCATGTTTGTAGCAGCTTTATTTGTATTAGCCAGAAGCCAGAAATGGCCCAGATGCCCCTTAGCTGAGGAATGTATACTTAAATTTTGGTACTTCTACACAATGGAATATTACTCAGCAATAAAGAAAAAAGAAACCATTAAATTTGCAGGCAATTGGTGGGAACTGGAAAAGATTATCCTGAATGAGGTATCCCAGAAGCAGAAAGACACACAGGGTATATACTCACTCATAAGTAGCTATTAGACACATAAGGTAGGATAAACATAATAAAATCTGTACACCTAAGGAAGCTAATCAAGAAGGACAACTCTGGCTAAGTTGCTCAATCCCCATTCAGAAAGGCAAAGAGGATGGACATCGGAGGAGTGAGAAAACAGGGAACAGGACAGGAGCCTACCACAGAGGGCCTCTGAAAGGCCTACCCTGCAGGGTAACGAGGCAGATGCTGAGACTCATAGCCAAACTTTGGGCAAAGTGCAGGAAATCTTATGAAAGAAGTGCGAGAGAGTAAGACCTGGAGAGGACAGGAGCTCCACAAGGAGAGCAACAGTTCCAAAAACTCTGGGCACAGCGGTCTTTTCTGAGACTGGTACTCCAAACAAGGACTGCTCATGGAGATGGCCTGCAACCCCTGCACAGAAGTAGCCCATGGCAGTTCAGTGTCCAAGTGGGTTCCATAGTAATGGGAACAGGGACTGTCTCTCACATGAACTGATTGGCCTGCTGTTTGATCACTTCCCCCTGAGGGGGGAGCAGACTTACCAGGCCACAGAGCAAGCAATGCAGGCACTCCTGAGGAGCCCTGATAGACTAGAATCAGAGGGAAGGGGATGAAGGCCTTTTTTATCAGTGGGCTCGGGGAGAGGCACAGGTAGGTAAGAGGGAGGGAGGTTGGGATTGGAAGGGAGCTACAGGGGGATACAAAGTGAATAAACTGTAATTAATAAAATTTTTAAATCAAAAAAAAAAAAAAACCTCTGCCCTCCTGAGACTTGAAGATGTTCTTTCTAACCTGCTGTGTCAGGAATGATTAACAGCCCAAGCTAAAGCTTGAATAAAGCCCTCTTGTGTTTGCATTGGATTCGTGTTCCTAGTGGTTTCTTGGGGGAGGGGCTGTCTTGCAATCTAAGCATAACATTTGGAGGTCCCACCGAGATTCCCAGACCCCCAGGATCCCAACCCAGAGGGTCTTGTACCAGCCGGTAAGTGCCTCTGTGTAGTGTCTGTGTCTTTTGTTTACTGTTGGTTCTGAAAGGCCTCGAGGTGTTTGTATAAGCGGCAAGATGTGGAAAAGAGTGGAGGCACTCAAGAGTCACAGCCATGGGGGTCAGGGAGACGTCATTTTTTGGTGGGTGCTCAGGCAGAGACCCTCCATCAGGAGGTGGTTCAGGTAGAACTCACCTGTCAGTTGGAGAGATTTTCTGTGGACGTGGAATCCCACCATCTACTGTCCTCTCCCTGCCACTTATGGATTCCAGGCAGGAGTCTGTGAGTCCAAGCTTTTGGATCTATTTCTGTTTCCAGTTGCCAAGTGGCTACTTTATCTTTGTTTGTCTATTTTGTTCCTTGTTTTCTTTATATTGGACTGTGATGGATGCTATGGGACAGACCACCTCTCACCATCTTGATCTTGTCTGGGCCCATTTCAAAGAAGTTAGGGCTAGGGCTCATAACATTTCAGTAGATATAAGGAGATCTGACTACACACTGTAGCTCAGAATGGCCAGCTTTCAAAGGAACCTTCCATCTCTTGACCATATTAGCAATAGAGGACAAAGTATTTCAGAAAGCATATGGACATCCTGATCAGGTCCCTTATATTACAGTCTGGAAGGACCTGTTTGTTAACCCACCTCCATGGATTATAAGCCTTTTCTCTCCCCTCCTGCTAACAGTTCTTCATCAGCAGGAACAGTGCCAACACTGGTAATGGGCGAACGAGTGACTCCCAAGCCAACAGCTCGTTTGTATCCTGTCTTGCAGGATACCACTCCAGAAGATCTCATTTTTCCCCCACTGCCTTACAGACAATATCTACCTGTGCTGCCGGGCAATGAAGCACAACCGTGGCCCACCACAGGCTCCAACTGCACTAATTCCGGGACTGGGAGAGGGAAGGACCCTCACCAGGCAACAGGAGTGGGCATAAGTGCCTCCTGAGGTTGGGGGGAAGGAGACAGATTCCACTGTTTTTCCCCTTAGGGCAACAGGGTCGGCAGATCAGCACAGGAATCAACCTCACTATTATTGACCCTTTGCTATTGCTGACCTCTGTAACTGGAGGACAAAAATAAATAAATAAATAAATGCTCCTTTTTCCAAAAACCCAAAAACAACTTATTAACCTTTTTGAAACTGTCTTGTTTACTCACCAACCTACTTGGTATGAGTGTCAACAGCTTTTTCAGGTTCTTTTTACTACAGAAGAGAGGGAGCGCATCCTTCTGGAGGCCTGAAAAAATGTTCTGGAGGATACAGGCATTCCCCCCCAGAATCCAGCCACAATAGATGCAGCCTTTCCCTTTACTCATCCCAACTGGGACTACAACACAGGTCCAGGTAAAGAGCATCTCCAGGTTTACAGCCAGGCTCTGTTGGCAGGTCTCCAAGTGGCTGCCAGATGGCCCACTAATTTGGTGAAGGTGTGTGATATCAGACAGGAGCCTAATGAAAGGCCCAGGGGCATTCTTACAGAGGATCATAGAGGTTTACAGATGCGATACTTATGTTCCTGAGCACTCTGAACAAAAATCATCAGTGGCCCTGGCCTTCCTTAAAAAGTCAGCTCCAGATATTAAGAAGTTACAGCAACTACAAAGATTAGGAGAAACCTCAAAGATCTAGTTAAGATGGCAGAGAAGTTTTACAATAACGGAGACAGCCCAGAGGAGAAGCAGATTACGGCAGAATAGGGACTTGGCTGAAGGGCTCTTGGCCACAGCAGCCAAGCCTGGAGACAGAAAGCGGCAGCTCCAAAAGCTTGCTAATGGGAAAGACCTAGAGGACAGACACCAAATACCATCAAGTAAGAATCAATGGACATATTGACAAGAGGAGGGCCATTGAGCAAGGAAATGCCCAAGGAGGAGACCCAAACCCAAAGTCATGTTTGCTGAAGGATATAGTAATTGAAGGGGACGGGGTTTGGATCCTCTCCCCAAACTTAGGGTAACCCTTAAGGTGGAGGGGAAACCCTTGGACTTTCTGGTGGATACAGGAGCTCAACAGTCTCTAAAAGGCTGACGAGGCCCTCACCTCAAAAAAATAAAAATAAAAAATCTCGGGCCCAAGGGGCCACAGGTGCTAAACAATAATCATGGACTACCCAACGATCTGTAGACTTGGGAATGGGATGGGTAACCCATTCATTCATCGCCATTCCAGATTGCCCTTACCCATTTTTAGGGAAGGACCTACTAACCAAAATGAAGGCCCAGATGCATTTTAAGCTGAAGGAGCCCAGCTACTAGATGGCAAAGTAAGGCCTATCCAAGTCCTAATGGTTAACATGGCCTCCGAATCTGAATACAAATTGTATGAACAACCCCTTACTCATAAGAGAAATATGGATCATTGATTGGAAGAATTCCCTCAGGCTTGGGATGAAACAGGAGGAATTGGACTGGTCAAACACCAGCTACCAGTGGAACTTAAGCCAGTGGTAGATCCAGCCCGGGTATACCAATATTCAATAGGCAAAAAGGGGAATAACTCATCACATTCAAAAATTACTCATACTTGGGATTCTCAGGCTGGTGTTGAATATTAATATTTACTGTTGGTTTATCTTTTAGTTAAACAGAAGTTATTACTAAATCATTCGTATAAACAAATCACCACATAGAGACTAGGATTTACTTAATTAACCTAGAGCACAATGCCGGGCAATAATTACTCCATCCTAAACCTCCAAGCCTGTATAGCTTCCTCCCATTCAGAATTTCCAACATTATACTTGCTTTTAGTCAGATCTTAGGTCTGGTTCATTTCTCCTCATGGTTCTAAGTCCCCTCCTGCTGATCTCTGTTCTCCTACTCCTCTCACTCACTTCCTTCTCTTCCCCTCCATACCAGCCACGCTATTCTCTCCATTGCTCAGCATTGTGGCTGGTTCTTTTATTGATGATACAGAGAACAAATGGTGGCATGTTTACACAAACTTGAGACAGGCAATACTTTAGAATAAACATCACAATGCAATGTCTGGATTGAAACCGGATAGTGGGTTAGAGAAATCAGCAGTTGAATGAACAAGGATAAACTGTGTACATTCCAAAAGAACATTATACTAACATCAGGCCTTGCCAATCTGCCTGGAATACTCCCCTGTTGCCTGTTAAAAAGCCTAACTCAAATGACTATCTGCCTGTCCAGGACTGGAGGGAAGTCAACCAGCGGGTGACCAATATTCACCCCACTGTACCTAACCCATATACTTTGCTGAGTCCCCTACCACCCAAAAGAGACAGTTATACTGTCCTAGGTCTTAAGGACACCTTCTTCAGCCTCCCTCTGGCACCCAGAAGACAGGAATACTTTGCTTTCGAATGGCATGACCCAGAGGCAGGCATCAATGGACAGCTGACTTAGACAAGCCTACCCAAAGGATTTAAGAACTCACCTACCATCTTCAATGAGGCCCTGCATGAGGACCTGGGTGAGTAGTAGACTAACAACCCAGATGATGCCCTTCTCCAGTATGTAGATGACCTCTTCTTGGTGGCAGGCTAGCTGTCTGGAAGGGACCTGGAGGCTCTTACAAGTCCTGGGAGACCTCAGCCAAAAAAAAAAAAAAAAGCGCAACTCTGCAGAACTGTACCTTGGCTATATCCTGAGATTGGGACCATGCTGGCTCTTCCAAGGCAAGAAAAGAGACTGTTCTCAGCATTCTAGTCCCAAGCAGTTGTTGCCAGGTAAGAGAGTTCCTAGGGTCATTGGAATTTTGCAGACTCTGGATCCCAGGCTTTGCAGAAATAGCTAAGCCTCTTTATGAAGTCACAAAAGAGACTGAGAACTTTAATTGGACCTCATAACAGCAATGGGCTTTGATAAGTTCAAGCAGGCCCTGCTGTCAACACCAGCCTTAGGGTTGCCAGACATTACTAAGCCCTTTCACCTGTTCATGGATGAATGAAAAAAAAAAGATTGATTGCCAAGGGAGTTCTTACGCAAACACTGGGGCCTTGGAGATGTCTGGTAGCATACCTGTCCAGTATCAGCAACTCAGTACTCAGCTATCAGATCTCTAGTGATATCTCAAGATTGGCCTCCCTAGTTACCAGAAAAGTGAGGGGGGGGGAAGTGAAGGAATTGAAGATAACAGGGCTAATTCCACTTTGTTTCTCAGACTCTACCTTAAGTTGACTGTCCTTAGAGTGATTTGGTCCCACCTTCGGGTTCTAAAAAACCATCGGGCCCTCTACCCTGCAGGTTGTCATGAATACCAGCAGGGTATTAAAGCAGATGCTGAGACTCATAGCCAAACTTTGGACAGAGTGCAGGGAATCTTATGAAAGAAGGGGGAGATAGAAAGACCTGGAGAGGACAGGAGCTCCACAAAGAGAACAACAGAATCAAAAAAAAATCTGAGCCCAGGAGTCTTTTCTGAGACTGATACTCCAGTCAAGTACCATGCATGGATATAACCTAGAATCCTTGCACAGATGCAGTCCATGGCAGCTCAGTTTCCAAGTGGGTATCCTAGTAAGGAGAACATGGGCTGTCTCTGACATGAACTCAGTGGCTGGCTCTTTGAGCACCTCCCCCTGAGGGGGAAGGGAAAACCTTACCTGGTCACAGAGGAAGACAATGCAGCCAGTGCTGATGACACCTCATAGGCTAGGGTTAGAGGGGAGGAGAGAAGGACCTCCCCTTTCAGTGGACTCAGTGAGGGGAAGGAGAAGAGAAGACTGAGGGAGGGCAGGATTGGGAAGGGATGAGGGAGAGGGCTACAGCTGAGATAACAAAGTGAATAAATTACAGTAAACAAAATATTAAAAAATAAGTAAAATGTCAACTTGAAAAGAAAATACCATAGAATGTGTTAATGGATCCTCCCCCCAGCAGGCTATTGTACAGATATCTTGTGTTTTGACCAGGTGGCTCAGAACAAAGCATAAAGGTCACCTCACGTGTTGAACCCTCTAGACCCAATCTTACCCTACTCTGTAATGCCAAGGCTTGGAATACCCCGATTGCGATTTTTCCCTTTAAAACCTCTACGCTCCTAAGCCTCAAAGCCACTCTTTCTAACTTGCTGCATTAAGGACACTTGACTGCCCCAGTTTAAGCTTGAATAAAGCCCCTTGTGTGTTTGCATCAGACTAGTGTTCCTGGTAGTCTCTTTGGGGGTCTTGAGATCTAGGCATAACACTTGAAAGCTTTAGAAAAAAAGAAAAGCAAACACACCCAAGAGAAGTAGACAGTGGGGAATAATCAAAGTCAGGACTGAAGTCAATAAATGAAAAACAAAAAACAATACAAAGAATCAATGAAATCAAGAGTTGGTTATTTGAGAAAATCAACACAGCATACAAAACCCTGGCCCAACAAACTAAAAGATAGAGAGACAGTACCCAAATTAACAAAATCATAAATGAAAAGAGGGACATGATAACAGACCCTACGGAAGTCCAAAGTATCATTAGGTCTTACTTCAAAAGCCTGTATTACACAAAATTGGAAAATCTAAAGGAAATGAGCAATTTCCTTTACCAATATATTTCACTTACCAAAGTTAAATAAAGATCAGGTAAACGGTTTAAACCGTCCTATACCCCCCTAAGGAAATAAAAGCAGTCATCAAAAGCATTACAACCAAAAAAGCGCAGGTCTAAATGCCCAGAATTCTACCAGCCTTTCAGAGAAGAGGTAACACCAATATTCCTCAAACTATTCCATAAAATAGAAACAAAAGGAACATTACCAAACTCATTCTATGAAGCCACAAAGACTCAACAACAAAAGAAAATTTCAGATCAATCTCTCTTATTAACATTGATACAAAATACTCAATAAAATACTTGCAAATTGAATCCAATAACATATCAAATATATCATCCACCATGACAAGTAGCCTTCATCCAAGAGATCAGTGATATATTTACAAATGGAATACTACTCAGCCATTAAAAACAAAAACAAAATCATGAAATTCCCAGGCAAATGAATAGCACTAGAAAGATCATCCTGAGTGAGATAATCCAGGCCCAGAAAAACACACATGTTATATACTCACTTATAAACATATTTTAATCATATAGTTCAGAATAGACATTCTACAATGCACAGTCTACAAGAAGGTAAGTAACCAGAAGGACCCAAGGGATGATGCATAAAGCTCACTCAAAAGGGGAAATAGACATAGTAGTTGAAGAGTAGGAACAAGTTAGAAGGAGCACAGAAAAAATAAGGGTGGAGGTCAGGTCTGGGGAGTGTGAGGGGGAAGGCTGAGGGCAGAAGACTTTCAGAGGAAAAAGAAACAGTGCATGGGGACATCTCTGTGACAAGCTGAAGACCTAAATCAAATAGGCCTCTGGGGAGATATTAAGGGGACTCTAGCTGAGACTCCTAGTAGCAGGAGCTATGGAGACTAAAGAGGACACCCTGTAACTGGAAAAGACTCCTAGTGGACAGAGGAAAACACTAACCTACCCACAAAAATGTCAATTCAAAACTTACCCTACCTATAATACCTGCAGGGACAAAGACAGAGCAGAGATTGAAAGAATGTCCAACCAATGCTTGGCCCAACCCTAAGATCCACCCTATGGAAGAAACCAACCCCTAACACTATTAATGGTACTCTGCTAACACTCTGAGAGTCTCCACCCAGCAATGGTTCAAAAAGATACTGAGACTCACAGGAAAACATTGGATGAATCATAGGGAACATGGTGGAAAAGTGGGGAGAAGAATAAAAGAACCTAAAGGCGACAAGAGCTCTACAAGAAGACAAACAGAACCAACTAACCAGGACCCAGAGGAATCTGTGGAATCTGAAGCACCAACCAGGAACCATACATAGACAGGACATAGGCCCTCTACATGTATGTAGCTGATGGGCAACTCAGACTTCATGTGGGGGCACTAGTAAGGGAAGTGGGGGATATCTCTGACATGGACTCTGTTACCTGCTCTTTGATCACTTCCTCCTGGAGGGACTGTCTTACCAGGCCACAGGAGAGGAAGAGAAAAGCAGTGCTCATGAGACCAAATGAACTGGGAAGGGTGGGTGGATGGGTGGGTAGGAGTACAAGTTTGCACTCTGCCAGCAATGGAAGAGAGTTCCCCTTTCTCCACACCCTTGCCAGCATGTGATGTCACTTGAGTTTTTGATGTTAGCAGTTTTGACAAGAGTAAGATGGAATCTCAGAGTCATTTTGATTTGCATTTCCCTAATGACTAAGGATGTTGAGCATTTAAGTGCTTCTCAGCCATTTGAGATTCCTCTGTTGAGAATTCTCTGTCTAGATCTGTACCCCATATTTTAATTGGATTGTTTGGTTTGTTGGAATAAGAATAGGAGAGAGAAGATGCAGGAGGGAGGGAGGACTCGGAGAGGAGAAGGGAGGGGCCTATAACTGATATGTAAATTGAATAAACAAATACATTAAAAAATAAAAATGTTGACCTCAGTCTCTCACTTGTACTAAAATCAATGCACAAAGAAGAAATCATAGGAGATATTTTTAAAATAAGACTTCAAATGCCCAGCAAGAAAAGATTATACAAAAGAAAACAAAAGGGAGATATATTCTATTAAACTAAAGGCCCTCTGAGCTGCAAAGGAAGCAGTAGAATGAAGAGAAGATCTAGTGAACAAACAACTACAAAGCATTCATCTGACAAATGGCATATACCCAGCATATACAGAAACACTGAAACCCAGTAATAGGTTTAGACAGTCATGTTGGTGAGACTTTATGCTGTCTCTTCTGACACTAATAGGAGACAGAATCTCACAGCAACCTCTCTGATTCTCTGGCCCTTACAGTCTTTCCACACCCTCTTCCTCAATGTTCCCTGAGCCTCATGTGTTCTGTGTGTTGTAGATATATCCATTGGAGCTGGGCTCTATGCCTCTATATTTTGATTAGTAGTGAATTTATATAGTGGTCTCTATCTCAATGATAAGTTTCCTTGATAATGAGGTGAAAACTACATTTATCTGTGTGTGTAAGAACAAGTATTTAGATTGTTGTTAGGGATTATGCTGGTTTAGTAAAATACTAGCAATAAATTCTCCAAGATCCATGACTCTAAGTAACTGGCTAGGTTTCCAGCACCAGGAATGTTTTCTTTCTGTTGAGCAGGCTGTAAGTCTAATTAGAGATCTTTTGGTTGCTGCTAAGTTATGCATGTTACTACTAAACCCTGAGGGGTTTTGTGCAATTCTAGTCATTGCATTGTTATAATTCATAGGTATTGTAACTGGGCAGAACTGTTAGCTGCCTCTGGTGATTGCTGGCACTATAAAAGCCAGTCATTAGAAAATAGACGGTCAGGTCAATTCCAGCTAAGCATGAACCGAATAAGTATGATGTTAATAGACATGTCAAAGTGGATAAGGAAAGTCCATGCTGCCTCAACATGCCACAAAGATGTACAGGCAAGTAAGGAATGTGGAGAGTGTGAGGGAAAAGAATCTCCAGGGAATAACACACCAATTACTTATGCAATACCAAATGGTCAAACCTGAAAACATACACATGTGAGACATTATACAAACTGATCAGATTATGTTTAGGACCATATGTAGATACATAGACATAAGTCATAATAGTTAATGAAAAACAGAGGCCATGAACTTAAAAGAGCACAGAAAGGTATATGGGAGGGCTTTTCGGAAAAAGAAAGGAAAGGAAAGGATGCTGTAGCAACATTATAATCTCAAAAAATTAAAAAAAAAATAAGACATTTCTCAAGATAAGAAATTCAAATGACCAACAGTTTCATTAAAAAAAAAAAAGGATTCAACTTCATTAGCCCTTAGGAAGTATAATGTGAATCACAATGAGTTATTTGTTAGAAGGGCTAATAAAAATGTATAAATATTAAAGGTTTACAAATAACCAATGCTGAGAAATATGTAGAGAAAAAGGAGTTCCTAACTGTTGGTAAGAATGTAAGTGCAATTATGGACAACAATACGGAGATCCTTTAAAAATTTTCAAAGTGGAAGTACCATAAGAAATAGCTGGCCTTCTGACTATGTACCTTGAAATTATGTCCAAATATCAAACAGTGTTGATCCATTTTGAACCTAATACATAAGATAATTTAAGAAGCTCATTTGGTCTCACATTCATGAAAATTTCAGGCCTGCTCAATTGGACCCAATGCTTTGCACCTATGGTGGTACGTCAGGACAGAACAACAGAGTGGAGTAGCTCCACTCACTGCATGGCCTAAAAGTAAGAGACAGGAAGGAAGGACAGAGGTTCAACTGTGCCCTTAAAGGGGCAGCTCTACCTACATGGAGATTTCCCACTCTTCACTATCTCTTAAAGGTCCCAGTAGCAATGTTGGGGAAGTTTTGATATGCAGATCTTCAAAAGGCAGTTACTATCCAGACCACAACTTTCATTTGCAGCAAAATGGAATGAATTGAAGGTTATTATGTTAAGTAAAATAAGACAGAAAGATCGCTAGCACCTATTCTCTTTCATATATAGATATTTTAAAGTTGATTGGAATATATAACAGAAATTACTAGAGTCTGAGAAGGGAAAGGAAAGGAGAGATTGAAGGAGATTAGATTAAATGTACCAAGACACAGCTAGAAATAACAAGTTCTCATATTCTACAGAATTGTGAAGCAATGTGAGCACACAATATGGATCTAATCACAAGTTATGATAAAGAAAGGGAAACATAAATTCCAGACAGTTACCATGGTGCATCCCTGAAATCTCAACACTTAGGAAACTGTAGCAGAAGAATCATGGGTTCCATCTGGGACTACACAGAAAACTCAAGACAAGCACAGACTTAGCTTGTCTTCAAACAACTAAAAACTGTCCACATATATGTAACTAATAGAAATTAGAATAATATAAAAATTAATATATAAGGAATACATATATATCATATATACATATACATATATTACTGTCCCATTTAAGTACAGTTATTATGTGTCAATCAAAAGATTTTGAAATGTTTGAGAGCGGAAATGTTACAACTCTGTTGTGATCATTGACTGCAGTCTATTTCTGTCCTGATACTGTTACACAGCTGCACTGAGATAACATACTTGCTCCTCTATTTCTGAACAATACAATTTTTTAAATAAAAAATACTCAAAGATCCACCTCCTAAATGCTGGAATTAAAGGCATGCACCACTAAAAACAGATCTCCTTCAGCTCTTTATCCTAGCACCCAGTGGTATACCACCACAGTGGAGTTAATCAAAATTTTTTAACATAGCCAAATCATTGAAAGACATTTCAGTATGTTTCTATAGTCATCAAAGGCCATTCCTCGGGTCAGTTGCTTAGTTCATTCCTGCACCACACTTAGTCCTTTTTCTGGACCTAGGCCCCCTGCACACATGCTGCCCAAGGGCAGGGCAGAGGCCTGGTCTTCATACTGGGAGCCTGATGAATGTGTGTGTGGTGGAGGGGGAGGGCTGTTTCTAACATGGACTCTATTTCCTGTTGTTGGATCATTTCTCCCTGGCAGGGCTGGCTTGCCTGGCCTCAGGGAATGAGGATATGCTCAGTCCTGATGTGACATGATATCTTTTTCTGGGAGGAGGGGGAGAGGGGAAGGAGAAAAAAGAGAAAAGGGGATGGAAGGAGGCAAGGGAGGGGGCATCCTCGGGATATAAAGTTGATAAGCTAATATGAAATAAGAAAATAATTATAAGCTACAAAAATAATTAAAAATATTTTTATGCTTTCTCTGAAAAACAAAACAGCAACTGCACAACTGTCAATGATTTAGTTGCTGGAAAATATTTGCGAAACACAGTATTTCATCTTATAGCTCATTGAACATGTACACATTTTCATATCGTGGTGGTAAAATAACTCTCATATATTATTCACATTTTAGTTCTATACCTATCTTGAAAGCCTGGTGAGCCTGGCATCAATGAGAGAAGCTGATACAGAGTATTTAGAAAATAGGTTGACAATAAACATGGTATTTTTTCATTTTTTATTAATTAATTCAATTTACATCTTGGTTCTCCCAAGTCCCTTCCTCCCAGCCCCATAACCCCCAATAGGGGAGCCCCCTACCCAGACAGCTCAGCTCATCTATTCACATGAGGACTGAGTTCATCTTCCACCCCTGTGGCCTGGTAGGGCCGTCCCATCAGGGGAAAGTGATCAAAAATCAGGCTAGTCCATGTCAGAGATATCCCCCACTCCCTTAACTATTGGGCCCACATGAGGCCTAAGATGCCCATCAGCTACTTATATGTAGAGGACCTAGGTCTAGACCATGCATTGTCCTTGGTTGGTGCTTCAGACACCATAGGCCTCTCTCGGCCCTGATTGATTGGCTCTGGTGCTCTTCTTGTGGAGCTCTAGGTCCATTTACCTATCCCCCCAACCCCTTCCAGTAGACTCTCTATGCTTTGCCAATGTTTGGCTGTGAGTCTCAGTTTCTGTTTCCAACTGTTGCTTCATAGAGCCTCTTAGAGGACAACTCTGGTACTTTAAGTATCCAAAAGTCCACCGTTCACCTTTAGAGTCCTTTCTCATGTGTAGGCATATGAAAGTGGCGTGTATAGTGTAGGCTTGTGTAATTTCAGGTGAACCAGCCTTTACTACATAAACATAAACGTAAGAACCTAGTAAGTACTAGGGAAATGAATTGCTAAATCATAATGCATCCATTTTATAAAAATCAAGTAACCATTAAAGATATGCCTATTGTGGTTTTAGTGACTTAAAAAAAAACATTTTTGTTGCAATGTTAAGCGTGAAAAAATGTTGGTTACTATGATACTTTTAGACTGGTTTCCTCTAGAAGACATTTCCTGTCCCGTGGCCACACAACTTGTACAGGCCACTGTGATCTGGAGACAACATCATAGCTCTTTCTTCATGCAGAGACAAAGGCGTATTCAGGGATATTGGCTGTGTTGAGGCAACGTTTTCGTCAGTGTCATGGACTCCCATGTAGGTTAGGGTGTCAGTTTGAAATATGGGACCACAGTGGCTCAGCACTCTGTTCTAACTGCAGACACTACTTGGCCGTGGGCTCTCTAATTTTAGATTTACTCCTTCAATAATCTTAGCTTCAGTTTTCATATCTTTTAAGTGAGCTCTCAATAATAAGTGTGCCAATTAGTAGAATAAAATTCAATAATTAATTAAACTGCATAGTAGTACTTGGCATACTATAAAGGTACTAGATTTGCTGTTTGTATTCATGCTGGGAAGATTTCCCAGGTGAAATAAACCATATGCACTAATGTATTCCATTAATTAATTAAGACTAAATTAATTAATAGTTAATGGGATTCATCCTTTGCGTGGAACGCTAACTACTTCTTAACATAGTACAATATGTCCCTTTTCTGGTAAATTCACTATTGTAATGGTCACTACCTTCAGGAACAATAGGGTGGAGGATAAAATTAAATAATGTATTTAATGTACTTAGTGTAGTATATATTTAAGAAGCAATAAAGTGATTGTCTTTTAAAATGAAGAGAATGGGGCCTGTAGGGTAGCTCAGAGGGTAGGGGTGATTGTTCCCAAATATGAAGACATGACTTCAATCCCTGGCAGCCACATAGCGGAACGAAAGAACTAAGTCCTCCTGCTTGCCATGTAACCTCTGCATAGATAATGTGGTGTGCATGCATGCACGCAAACAAAAAACACACATGTGCCTGAGCCCTGAATAAATGTAAGATGTTTTAAGTATAAAAACAATGGGTATATCTGTAATCTCTATCTTCTATGAACGATCCTCCATCTGTTAGCCACTTGAATCTGACTGATTGCTTACTATGAGTAAGACACTGCAGGTGCAGCGTAAATCTGAACATTGCGAGCTACAGGAGGCAGCATGGCAGAAGCGTGTGCTGAGCAAAGTCCTCCTCTGTGCTTTGCAGGAAATCTTTCTTCTCTAAGTGCACAGTGCTTCAGGTTTTCTGCATTGTTGCTCCACAGAAAACATCATTTCTGTCTAAGGGTGAGAAACACAGTTTTGGAGAATAACGACAGCAGCTCTGGGAGCTTCAAAAGGGAAAATGTGACTTGGGTAATTTGATAGTGATTTCTTTTCAAATTTTGGAGAAAAGAGTAACTAAAACAGCAGAGTCTTCTAATTTGTATTTCACTTAAAATGCCGCTGGGTGTTTCCTGAAGTGCTAACGACAAAATTAACTCAGTGTGATGTGAGAAAGAAACTACTGGGAGGCTTGCACGGGAAGTCCCCGCCAGTGGAATTATCCCCACTGAACCCTTCAGAATGGAAGAGTCATGCAGGCAATCTTGAAGTAAAAGTGGAACGTAGGGGATTGCAACTGGGAGCAGTGGGATTTGCCAAACATTACCAACCACATGGTCAGATGGAAAGGCCTATTGTGAAGATTTAAAAAGTGTGAATAGAAGATGAGTTTGCCACCTAACTGCTGCCAGCTCGGTGATGATTCATGGAGCACCAGAATATTTTCTTGTATGTGTGCACACACAGAGATAGTCATACATACACACAAATACACACATGCATACACGTACACACAAACATACACATACACTTATATAGATGTGCACACACTCACGTAAACACACAATCACATACACATACAAAACATACCCACATATACACAGATTAACGTATACATACTCGTGTTGAAACAATCTCAAACACATGCATACATGAATAAAAACACATGTACACATACACACAATCACATTCATATATTTGCACACAAACACATGCATACACTTACTAATATAGATACACAGTTTCATACACACACATATATACATATACACACATTTATATACATACATTCACTCAGTCACACAGACTCAAACAGGCACACACATCTATCTATGCACAGGAAGCTCTCAAAGAAGGTATTTTGTAACAGTTTCCTCCCATGTTGAAACATTCCATCCTGTAGGGAAACTTTTTTTTTCTTTCTTTTGCCTTTAATGAATTAATTAATTATACAATTTATTCATTTTCTTTCCCAATTGTAGGCCCTTCCCTCATATCTTTCCATTCCCACCCTGCCTCCTTCTTTCCCCCTACCCCTTTCCCCTAGTCCACTGAAAGGGGGAATTCTCCTCTTCTGCCATCTGCCCCTACCTTATCAAGTCTCATCAGGATTACCTGGATCCTCTTCCTCTGTGGCCTGACAAGCCAAATCACCAGGAGGAAGTGATCAAAGAGCAGGCAACAGAGTTCATGACAGAGACAGCCCTGCTCCCCTTACTAGAAGACCCACATGGAGACTGAGCTGCCTATGGCTACATCTGAGCAGTAGGTCTAGGTCCTCTCCATGCATGGTCCTTAGCTGGTACATCAGTCTCAGAAGGACCACCTGGGTTTGGGTTTTTTAGCTTTGTTGGTCTTCTTGTGGGGCTCCTGTCTCCTCTAGGTCCTTCTGTTCTTCTTCTTCCATAAGACTCTCTGCGCTCTTCCCAAAGCAGGAAAATTCCCAAAGCGGGAAGGTTAACAACTCAAACGATGTTCAGAAAGTATGCAACTAAGCAGTTTCACTATGATCATCCCTGCCAGAGTAAGCAATAAAAGCTGTGAATTCCTTTCAGAAGAGCAGAGCCAAGGTGCAAGAAAACTCTGAGATTAGACCAGAGGCCTGGAAGAAGCAGAAACTAATACTCAACTGCCTAGAGGAGGCTTAGACTAACCAAGGCACCTGGAATGGATGCTCTGCACTCTGTGGAGCTCCCTGCAGGCTATGCGTTGTGAGCTGTTTGTCACACATTCCATGGTATGCTTTAGTGATGCACCTGTCTTTCTATTGAAGATCAGCTGCAGCAGGTCAGTGTAGACAGAGGGACTGTGCATAGAGATGGCTGCTGGGGATCAGTACTGTTTGTAACTAGTAAAGAACCTGAACTCTTTGAACACTTTGCAGGCCAGCCAGCAAGAAGAAAAACAGAGAAGTGTGTGGGGGCGGGGGGAGAGAAACATACATTCACACACACACACACACACACACACACACACACACACACACACACAAACCCTAGATGGATGAATCAAGATAAGCTCCAAGGAACAAGTTCTAACAAGCTCAACTGCTTCACTCACACACACACACACACACACACACAACACACACATATTATACATATATACATACATAAATACACATTTACACAATGGGTGGATGGAGAAAAGCTTTAATGACTATTTTACATACTTCCACACACACGTGTGTTAGGTGGATGGGACAAAATCAAACAAGGGAGCTCCAACCATTTTTACGTATATGCATATAAACACATATACACATTTTGGGGATGGAGCAAAACTCCAATAGATCCACTGATTTTATTTTTTTCTCCCACAGCTTATATATTCCATCAAAATCTTTCAAGAAATGTGGTTACATTCTATTTTTCTTTAAGTGAACAATTAGAATGAGTATACACAAGAAAAATATGCTCCCCAGTACCCTTACATGATCAAATGTTTTACGTACTATGGATGAAAAACAAATTATTCCCAAGAACCCACATGTATTTTTACTTAAGTAACTTGTTTTAGGTTAACAAAGTGTAATGAAGCAAGGTCATTTTTTCACCAATTTCTTTTTACTGGCACACTGCAATTTGTGGTAACAAAGAAAGAATCAATTGACTGAAAAAGTAATATTTTTTAATTAATTTATTTATTTATTTTATTTTTATACCAATCAGAGGTTAGGTACTTTGCATCCCCAGTGTAGCCCCCTCCCTCTTTCCCTCCCACTCTCCCCATCCCTCCCTCATCTCCTCCCAGCCCACTCCAAGACCACCTACAGGGAAGGATCTCCTCCCCTTCCATCTGACCCCAGTTCATCTTGTCTCCTCAGGGCTGGCTACAACGTCCTCCCCTGGGATCTAGCCAGGCTGTTACTCCCTGGCATTTATGGGGAGAGTCAAAGAGCCAGCCACCCAGTTCATGTCTGAAACAGTCCCTGTTCCCCATACTAGGGTCTTCACTTGGATATCAAGCTACTATGGGCCACTTCTGAGCGGGGGTTTTAGAACATATCCATACATGGTCCTTGGTTGGAGAAACTGTCCAATAAAAGACCCCTGTGCCCTGCTCAGTTTGGTCTTTGGGGAGCTCTTGTTCTCCACAAGCCTTATTAACTTCCCCTATTTTTATTATCATTTCCCACCCTCTGCCGAAGGCTTCGTTGTGATTCTTATTATCTGCTTTGATATATTACTATATTGATTCTTTCAGAGGCCCTCTTTGGTGTGCTCCTGTCCTGTGACTTGTATTATCCTTCGTTCAATGTCCATCCCATTGGTTCATTTAAACAAGCATTGATCATACCAACCTGGGGTCCTTCTTGTGTATCTTCCCTAGGTGTATAGATTTCAGCATGACCTTCCTATCCTATAGGTCTATATAAGTGAGTATATACCATATGTTTCTTTCTGCTTTTGGGATACCTCACTTAGGATGCTCTTTTCCAGGTCCCACCATTTGCCTGCGAATTTCATGATTTCCTCCTTTTTAATTGCTGAGTAGTATTCCATTGTGTAGAAGTACCATAATTTCTGTATCCATTCCTCAACTGAGGGACATCTGGGTTATTTCCAGGTTCTGGCTATTACAAATAAACCACCTACGAACATAGTTGAGGAAATGTCCTTGTTGTATACTTCAGCATCTTTTGGATATATGCCTAAGAGTGGTATAGCTGGGTCTTGAGGAATCACTATTCCTAATTGTCTAAGTAAGCGCCATATTGATTTCCATAGTGGTTGTACAAGTTTGCATTCCCACCAGCAATGGAGGAGGGTTCCTCTTTCTCCACAACTTCTCCAGCATGCATTGTCACTAGAGTTTTTGATCTTAGCCATTCTGGTGGGTGTAAGGTGAAATCTCAGGGTCGTTTTGATTTATCTCCCTGATGGCTAAGGATGTTGAGCATTTCTTTAAGTGTTTTTCTGCCATTCTATAATCTTCTACAGTCAGTTCTCTTTTTAGCTCCATACCCCATTTTTTAATTGGATTACTTGATTTCTTACCTTTCAACTTCTTGAGTTCTTTTTATATACTGGATATCAGCCCCTTGTCAGAAGTAGGATTGCTTATGATCTTTTCCCAGTCTGTAGGCTGTCGCTTTGTTTTGATGACAGTATCTTTTGCTTTACCGAAGCTTTTCAGTTTCATGAGGTCCCATTTCTTGATTGTTGACCTCAGAGCCTGTGCTGTTGGTGTTCTATTCAGGAAGTAGTCTCCTGTGCCAATGAGTTCTAGGGTCTTTCCCACTTTTTCTTCTAACTGGTTTAGTATGTCTGGTTTTATGTTGAGGTCTTTGATCCACTTGGACTTTAGCTTTGTGCAAGGTGATAAATATGGATCTATTTTCATTTTTCTGCATACAGATATCCAGTTAGACCAGTACCATTTTGTTGAAGATGCTGTCTTTTTTCCATTGAATGGTTTTGGCTTCTTTGTTAAAAATCAAGTTTCCATAGGTGTGTAGATTTATTTCTGGGTCTTCTATTCAGTTCCATTGATCCACGCTTCTGTTTCTATGCCAATACCATGTAGTTTTTATTACTATTGCTCTGTAGTACAGCTTGAGGTCAGGGATAGAGATACCTCCAGTTGATCTGTTGTTGTAGAGGATTGTTTTGGAGATTCTGGGTTTTTTGTTTCTCCATATGAAGTTGAGTACTTTTCTTTCAAGGACTGTGAAGAATTGCGAAGGTATTTTGATGGGAATTGCATTGAATCTGTAGATTGCTTTTGGCAATATGGTCATTTTCACTATGTTAATCCTACCAATCCATGAGTACAGGAGGTCTTTCC
>CM053761.1:64434857-64478515 GCA_028658305.1 Pachyuromys duprasi
TTTCCCACTTGATTTTCTCACCGTAGGAGTTCCGCTCACCTGGCACTCACAATGCTGGCGTTTTAGGTCCCAGAGTTCAGTCTCCTGGTCGCTGCGTTGTTTCTGCTCTCCTACTCCTCAGACACAGTGTTCTCTCGTGGCAGCCATCTTGGATCCGACCTCTCTGTCTATCTTTAATTGTTCCTGTATGTGGGCAGTTAAATCCTTCCTAATTTCCTTGAGGGCCTTGTTCATTTCCTCTTTTTGTGCCTCCTTTTGTTCCTCTAATATCTGCATAATTATAGCTTTAATATAATTTTCCTGTGTCTCCGCTGAATTAAAATCTCTATTGCTTTGGGGTGTTAAAAAATTCTTCCACAGAAGAGGACACTATACCCAGTTATGAAGAGACCTGATAAACTAGAGTTAAAAGGAAGAGGAGGAGATCCTCCCCTATCAGTGGACTTTGAAAAAGGCAGGCAGGAGTTGAGGGAGGGTTGAGAGGGATAGGGAGGGAATGCGGGAGGGGGCTATGGCTGGGATACAAAATACATAACCTGTGATTAATATAAAATAAAAATGTAATAAATAAATAAATAAAATAAAAAATAAAAAAATTCTTAAAAGAATCACAAATCTCAAGTAGCAGGACAAGAGCCTACCACAGAAGGCCTCGGAAAAACTCTTCCTAGCAGGGTATCAAAGCAAATATTAAGAAATATAACCAACCCTTTGGCAGAGGGCAGGGAATCATATGAAAAAAAGGGGGAGTTAGTATGACCTGGAGAGGAAAGGAGCTCTGCAAGGACCAGGTATATCAGAGCACAGGGGTCTTTCATGAGACTGTCTCTCCAACCAAGGACCATGTATGGATGTAACCTAGAACTTCTACTTGTATGTAGCAAATGGTAGCTCAATACCCAAGTGGGTATGCTTGTAAGGGGAACAGGGACTATTTTGGACATGAACTAAATGGCTGGCTCTTTGACATCCCCCCTCCCGCCCTGCTCCCTGAGGGAGGAGCAGCCTTGCTAGGCCACAGAAGAGGACATTGAGCCAGTCCTGAAGAGACCTCATAATTTAGGGTTAGATGGAATGGGAGGAGGTCCTCCCCTGTCACTGGACTTGGAAAGGTGCAGGGAGGAGATGAGGGAGGGATGGGGGTGGGGAGGTAAGGAGGGAATGCGGGAGGGGGCTATGGCTGGGATACAAAGTACATAACTTGTGATTAATATAAAATAAAATGAAAAAAATGTTTACAGGACCTCCTCAAAAAAAAAAAGAATCACAAATCTAAGCTTTCATATAAAAAATAATCAGCTATTTCTATTTAAATTCTCAAGGTGCACATCTACTCATAAAAAATTTAAATAATTCCAGGAAGCTAAGGGCAAAATGGGTACAAGAAATTAATCATTACCAGCCCAGTTTCAGCAAGACAGTCGCCTCAGCCAATGCTAATCGGGTATTGTTCTTGCTCCCTAACCTCAAAAACTCCGCAGCTCAACTATTAAGAGTGGTCTTTCCTATACCTCAGTCACCTATACAGATGTATCCTATGGGCAGCTCAGACTTCATGTGGGTTCCCTTAGAAAGGGGAGCAGGACTGTCTCTCAAAGGACTCTGCTGCCTGCTTTCTGATCACTCCCTGCTAATGAGATTGCCTGGACAGGCCACAGAAAAAGAAGGTGCTTGGTCTGATGCAACTTAATGAGCTGAGGCGGGTGGATAGGGGTGGCTTATGTTATTCCTTATCTGAGGAACAGGGAAGTGGGATGGAAGAATTGGGAGGGAGGATGGGACCCAGAGGAGAGGAAGGGACTATGATTGTGATTTAAAGTGAATAAATAAATAAATAAATAAATAAATAAATAAATAAAACAGCGAGTCTACCCTGAACCCCAAGTCTTAAAATAAAAGAGAGATAGCGTGTGTACTTTTCTGAACTTCAGATTTTCTACATCAGAGCCACTGACAAAAACATCTTAACCTAATTTTCTGAAACTAGGGCTCGAGAGGTAGGTCAGAGGTTAAGAGCACTGGCTGTTCTTCCAAAGGTCCTCAGTTCAAATCACAGCAACCACATGCTGGCTAACAACCATCTATAATAAGATCTCGTGCCCGCTTTTGGTTCCTAGGCACACATGCAGGCAGAATGCTATATAAATAATAAATAAATCTTAAAAAAAAAACAGCAACTTTCTGAAACTATTTAAATCAAATCAGGAATTCAGTAAAATCATTAATTCATCCAAACAGTATTTTTTTTAATTTTAACACTTTATTTTATATTAATCACAGGTTATATACTTTGTATCCCATCCGTAGCCCCCTCCCCCATTCCCTCCCTATCCCCCCCTTCTCTGCCTCATCTCTTCCCTGCCCCTTTCCAGGTCCACTGATAGGGGAGGACCTCCTCCCCTCCCTCTAACTCTAGCTTATCAAGTCTCTTTAGGAATGGCTGCAATGTCCTCTTCTGTGGCCTAGCAAGGCTGCTCCTCCCTCTGGAGGGCAGGGAGGTCAAAGAGCCAGCCATTGAGTTCATGTCCAAAATAGTCCCTGTTCCCCTTACTGGTGTACCCACTTGGATATTGAGCTACCATTTGTTACACTCGAGCAGGGGTTCTAGGTTATATTCATACATGATCCTTGGTTGGAGAAACAGTCTCATAAAAGACCCCTGTGCCTTGATATATTTGGTCCTTGTGGAGCTCCTGTCCTCTCCAGGTCACACTAACTCCCCCTTCTTTCATATGATTCCCTGCCCTCTGCCAAAGGGTTGGTTATGTGTCTTAATATTTGCTTTGATACACTGTCAGGTAGAGTCTTTCCGAGGCCCTCTGTGGTAGGCTCTTGTCCTGCTACTTGTTTTCTCCTACATCCAATGTCCATCCCATTTGTCTTTCTAAATGAGGATTAATCCTCTTACCCCAGATCCTTTTTCTTATTTATCTTCTTCAGGTGTATAGATTTCAGCATGTTTATCCTATCTTATAGGTCCCTGAGATTTCACCTTACAACTGTCAGAATGACTAAGATCAAAGACTGAAGTGACAATAATATGCTGGAGAGGATGTGGAGAAAGGGTAACCCTCCTCCATTACTGGTGGGAATGTCAACTTGTACAGCCACTCTGAAAATCAATTTGGCACTTTCTTAGACAATTAGGAATAGCGCTTCCTCAAGATCCAGCTATACCACTCCTAGGCATATATCCAAAGATGCACAATTATACAACAAGGACATTTGATCAACTATGTTCGTAGCTGCTTTATTTGTAATAGCCAGAACCTGGAAACAACCCAGATGTCCCTCAGTTGAGGAATGAATACAGAAATTGTGGCACTTTCACACAATGAAATACTACTCAGCAATTAAAAATGAGGAAATCATGAAATTTGCAGGCACATGGTGGGACCTGGAAATGATCATCCTGAGTGAGGTATCTCAAAAGCACAAAGACACACGTAGTATATACTCAATACATCTTTTGTCTGAGGTTTGTAGTGTGGTGTGTCTTTGCAGTATGGCTTAGCTCCTGATTGCCAAGATAACCATGTGGGGGAAAACCTGTTTCAAAGAGTCCCAACATTTATTGATCTCTATATCACTAAAATGAAGAAAATGGGAAGTTGACTAGGTCTATGGTTGTGAAAATAATCTCTATGGTTTTTAAAGCATTTCAAAATGTTATCACATTGCTACTGACTGATAATGTTTCCTTTAAATTAGGAAACAGAATTACAAGGTAGGTGTGGTTTGAATGTAAAATGCTGCCCAGAGGTTCATATGCTTGACTACCTGTTCTCCAGCTCAATGCACTCTCTGGAGAGGTTGGGGAGGAGGAGTCTTGCTGAAGGAAGTGACTCATTGAGGGTTAACCTTGAGTGTGCCTAGCCCAGTCCCAACCCCTGTTCACTCTGTGCTTCCTGACTGAGTTTACAATGTGGCCTCTCACTCTTCACCCCTTATAATTTCCTCACCATGACAGTGTGATCCCCACTGAATATGAACCAAAGTTAACCCTCACTGAAGTTGCTTCCTAGAGATCATGTCACAGCAAGCAGAAAGTAACAAGCACAGTAGCAGAGAAAACAGAATTAAAACCTCAGCCAGTAACCTGGTAAAGTATAAACAGTGCATCTGTTTCCTCGGCTGACATAAAAGCTCACACTGTTGTGCAGATCTTTCCTTTCCCTGAACCCCAGGGACTGCATGATAATGCAAATCCTCAAGAAAAACCACATCTGAGGACAGAAACCCTTAATAAAGCTGTATAGTACTAATCCTTTAGAGGCTCATAGACATACCCTCTCTATTCCTCTCAGGCTTGGGCAAGGCTAACTTGGCTATACATTCTGATTTTAAGCATGGGAACTATCACCTTGAGGTACCAACTGACAGACTAATCTATTCTGCTTTAGTTCCTTCCTCGTTTCTGAGATAAAATAACCTGACAAAATCTACTTAAAGGAAAGCTTTAATATGGCTTACAGTTCCCGAAAGGTACAGCTCTCAAGGATGGGACAGAAAACGTGGTGACAGAGCCAGGAGGCTGACTGATCACATTGTATCTACACTTAGGAAGCAGATAGTGAGAAGGAAGTAGGGCCTGGCTATAAATCTGGTAGTGTGTGCCCACGGACACTCAGTGAGTGCCCACCCCTAAGGGTTTCATGGTCTTCTCAAACAGCACCACCAAGTAAGGACATTTCACATCCAAACTCTGACACTCAAGGTGGTGGAGCAATGAATGGCAGGACAGATACTAACAAAACTGACCTACAAGTGTTCAGGAACAATGTGTCCTCGGCTCTCAATGGCCAACATGGGGATGAAGGCATGTTCTCATGGCCACCAGTGCTCAACACTGAGGAATCTAGGGGTCCTCAACATCTTTTTTCAGATTCATTTTACATAACAGAAAACTGAAAGTCAAAAGCAGCCCCCCCATAAAATAATCCAGTGTTACTGTCTGCTCTTTCTTTCCACGGAATTCCATCTGACAGTTAGCCCTCCCAGGATGTTACACCTTGTCTAGGAAACCACAGCCAATGCTCTCACCAGCTAAAAGAGGCAGGGGAGAAAGGAGCCCATGTGTGCACTAACATGTCTAAACCTTTTTTCTTCTGCCTAGCTCATGGACTTACAAGGATTGAATTGGATTGTCTTTACTATGATTATTTTTATATTCTGTGTCCTTTATGTATTTTTGATATTAGACTCATCTAATGTCAAATTCCTGTGGATGCTTTCTACTGTTTTACAGATTTTTCATCACAAATTCTTAATTATATCTTTAAAAAATAAGACACTTGATGTTTAATGAAATTTAATTTATTTTTCATTTCATTGCTTCTACTTCAGGGTTGTTTTTAAAAGAATCAATTTTTCCTTTTTTCATTTTTTCTTTTATTTTTCTTTCATACATTGCATCCTGACTGTACTTTTCCCTTCCCCACTATTCCCAGCTCCCCCAACTACCCCCTTCCCCAGAGCCATTCTTCCTCCATTTTTCTTTAAAACAAACAAACAAATAAATAAACAAAGGCAGCATGCCTTTTCCCAGGGGTATCAACCAAATATGGCACAACAAGTTACAATAAGACTAGGCACAAACCTTTATATCAAGGCTGGGCTAGGCAACCCAGTAGGAGGAAGAGTCCGAAGAGCAGGCCAAAGGGTCAGAGATACCCCCAACTCCCACTGTTACAAGTCCCACAAGAACACGCAGCTACACAACCATGACATATATGCAGAGGACACAGCTCACACCCATGACTGTAGCTTCAGTCTCTGTGAGCTTCTATGAACCCTGTTTGTTGATTCTGTGAGCTGTGTTCCCGCGGTGTCCTCAACCCCTCTGGCTCCTGCCATCCTCCACCCCTAGAAGTATCAATTTCTAAATTCAAGATCACAACAATTTCCCCTTTTGCTTTGTTCTAAGAATTTTGTCATCAAAAAATCCTCCTAAAGGCCTACAATCCCAGAACCCAGAGGACTGAGGAGGGAGTAGGATGTTTTAGATAACCCTCTTACCATGCAAGAGCATGTCTCAAAAAAACAAAAACAAAACAAAACAAAACTTACTTCCTTCAGTTAAAGGTTGTTATATATAAAAGGTGTCACCTTTTCTTCTTTTTTCTATACATGGATGAGTTTCCCCTCAAGAGTTCCCTTACTTCCAGTCAACCCTTGCCGTTCCTGAGACACTTCAGCTGGACATACAGCAGCTTTTCTTTGCAGAATCACATGTAGAGATACACAGATATATGGATATATCTAATTAGGGGTATCCAATTACTATGATGTAATGGAATAGAAATATACAGTTTTGTTTTGGATTGTATTTTTTAACTATTATCATAATTTTTTACTTTACAAACACTTTTGAGCATGTCATACATGAATACTGTATTTACATCATTACCCTCTCCTCTTTCTAACTCCTTGCATGTGCCCCCAATCCCTTTCAAAACCACAATCCTGTCTCCTTTAATTATTTAATCTCTATTGTTATGCATGTTTGCATGTGTGTGCATGTATATGCGTGTGTTCAAGTACGAGTATGTGTGATGTGTGTTTCTCTTTCAGCAGGTATTAACTAACTGTAAATCTTCTAAGAGGTAGAGCCCTGTGAAATCTTCCCCTTCCTCATTGGCCAACTGCTGTCACTGTGAAGCTCAGGCTTAGGTGATCATATTCTAGAAAACACCATTTGAAATCAAAGGTCCTAACCTGCTGACTCCCCAGTTCTTCCACACCCCTTTCTCCAACGTTCCACAATCTTCACATGTGTGGTTGTGTTGTAGATGTATTAATTAGTGATGAGAACCCCACAGCTGCCTTCTGTATTTTGACAAGCTGTGGCTTTCTATAAAGGTATCTGTCTGATGCACAAAGATGCTTTTTCAGTGAGTGGTGAGAGCTACACTTATCTGTGGGTATAAGTATGAATATTAATAACTCAATTAGAAATTATGTTGACTTAGGCAACTGAGAATAATAGATTGTTCCTAGGTCCTATGACCTCACCATCATGAATAGTGGCCTAGGTTTACAGTTCCAGGCATAAATTCCCTACAAACTAAGTATAGCTTAGATCCAGTTAGAGTTGTTGACTAGCCTTAGGACATGAGTACCACTATTGCATGCTTGGGGTTATCTTACCAAACTGATCATTGTCAATCATTTAGAACTTAGGACTATTGATTGTACTTATCACTTGGCTTCTTGCATAATACCTTCCATTACTATGAGAGCTAGTTCTTGGAAAGGAGGCCTCCAGGTCAGTTCAACCTCAGTTTCTCAAAGTTCTATATCTGGAATGTGTCACATGTTTAGCAGTGGGACAGTTCATGCCTACTGGAAAGTATAACTCCAGGGCATCTGATGCCATCTTCTAGTCTTGCCAGGTGTCTTCATCTATATAGAGTGTGAATGCATGCGTTCAAACACACAAAATATACATAAACACATATATGCAAACATACATTCCTAATAAAAATAAAAAACAAATAGAAAGAAAAAATGAGCACACAACGAAAAGCTTTTCTTCCCTTCTTCTATTTTGTGCTAACAGTTACTGTGTTCAGTTACTTGAAAATGGCCTTTTCTTACATTATTAGTCTTCATGAAATCCTTATGGAAGTGACAGTTGCAACCAAGCATTTAAAAATACTGAAAATGCCGGCCGTCGCGCTTAACATCCCTTCTCTATCATTAGGACTCCTTTGCCAGCTGCTTCTTGCAATCCTTCTTAACTTTTAAGTGAACGGCTATGTTTTAAGATGAGAGAACAGTAGGTAATAATTCAAGTTCAGCTCCATTTTTCTCTGGGGGTTAAGCAATAGTGTTCTTACCACACACTCGTCGGCAGACCCAGTGAGCACAAATGTGCCTGCCATTTCTAATGAAACACATGTTTATCTTTATACACTGTAGCTTGGCAAACCTCATCTTCGAAGAAGCATTTATCTGAGTTTGTGTTCAAAGAAGACACTCATCTGGCTTAGTCACACCAAGCACATTCTTCCCTGGATCTCCTGAACCTTGCAGGATTTAAAGTGCATGTGATGCTTTGCAAACACTGCTTGGCTCAGAGAAGATTCTATGGCAGGGCAGAGTGAAATAGCATCCTACTCAAGCTGAAGAAGTGACCTTGGCTATAGCAAAAGAACAGACAGAATGTTTGAAACTCAACCAGTTCTAAACTATGAAAAAATGAATAATTTCTTCTGGAATCAAACCACTGATGAGATGCTAGGAAAGAGGCAGGGGATAAAAAGTCAGGAAGCAGAACAATATTAAGAATTACAGGGTTGAAAAGATGCCTCAGAGGCTAAAAGTACTGACTGCTCTTCCAGAGGCCCTGAGTTCAATTCCTAGCAACCACATGATGGCTCATAACCATCTATAATGAGATTTGGTGCCCTCTTCTGGCTTTCAGGCATACATGCAGGCAGAACACTCTATACATCGTACATAAATAAATCCTTAAAAAAGAAAATTACGGTTCTGGCTGCTACTAAATAAAGCTTACAAGAAGAGGTTTAATTCCACCCCACTTTGTTTACTAACACAACAATTTACTAAGGCTTGGAGTTAAAGATGAGATATTGGGAGAAGGGTCAGAAATAAAGGCGGACTGTATGTCAGCTTTGTCTCACAGGCTCAGTAACTTTTTCAATGAATAATTCTGAACATTTGCTAGATACCATCATTCTTTTTGTAAAAATGTTATGCTGTGTGTATACACAACCATGTGCAGGTCAGAGGACAACTGATGGGATTTAGTTCTCTCCTTCCACCAGGTGTGTATCAAGGAGACTGAACTCAGATTGTCAGGTTTGGTAGCAAGTGCCTTTACCCACTGAACCTTCCTGCATGCCTTAGGGGCCATTACTCTCATCAGTATTTGGAGAGAAATGATGAAGTAGACAAAAGGATCCTTCTTTGCTCATTTCATGTTGAGATGGGAGGGAACAAAGGGAAACTACACAAATAAAAATATATCTGAATTAACTACTATCTTGAAAAATAGAGTAAAATGAAGACTATGCTGAGTTATAATCAAATGACTGCATAATCTGATTTTTATTACTTAAAAGGCAAACATTGCTGTTTTTAGAGAATATGTTATAGACCGACTGTGAGACCAGTTATGATGACAGTTGGGAATAGGTGTTGAACTAAGCTACAGTTTGTCAGGGTAGTGTGTGTTTCGTATATTGTATATAGATGCAACTGTGTGTGTGTTGAAAGATTAAAAAAGTGCAGGACTTAATATTATTAACTAAACAAAAGATGAGTAAAGAAGACATAAGTTTTTAAATTTGTAAGTGGGAAGGGTGGTAGGGCATGGAACTGGAAATGACTGATTAAGTGAATTTCTAGGTTAGTGGAATCTATTTTTTTTAAAGTGGAGTTTGTCCTCACTTACAAATTTTAAACAGATAAAGTGGAATTCAATCGTAATAACCAAGCCCTTTTATTTTATTCCCAGAAGTTAGGAAATCAGTTTGGTAGACTATATCAAATAGTAAGGAATGAGTATATCCAAGACTGGGTTCTCAAGCAAAAAGAGCCTGCATCAGCATCTCCACTAGAAGACAGATACTGACTACAGAGTTTCCCTTGAACAAGATGATCCATGGGGTTAAAACTCCGCAGTGTGTGGAGAAAAGCCAATGTTGAAGCTTCATGCCACTATCAGCCTTCCCATATGAAGAGGGTCATTATGACCTTGTTACATTATACCCTCCATTTCCTTCCCCCTGACTAATATAATTGCAAATGAAGCCACATTTTCATAGAATTGCTTTAAATTTCTTCTGGTCAAATAAGGCGAATCTCAGCAACTTAAGTTAGTTTAGCATCCCTTGGCAAGTTGTAAGAATACTTAATGAAAAAAACATGGAGATTTTTTTCCAATTACTGAAGCATCCTTAATGATCTGAAGATTAGCTGTAGATCAGAATCATAATCGAGAGAGGAAAAAAAATGAGATTGCATTGAAATTCTCTCAAATTTAACCTGAGATGACTTTTTTTTTTAAATGCAAGCTCAGGATAATTCACTTTAAGTAGAAAAAAAAAAAAAAAGGAGTGCTGCAATTATCAGTTAAAAGCACACGGAGCAATTATGAGTAAATGACCTGAGGAGAAAATAGAGGGAATTCTCACTAAGTATGAGTCAGCACAATGGGCATCATGTTGAAGCACAGCTCCTAAAGACTGGGCAAAGAGCGAACTACCAGAACCGGAGAAGTTAATAAAGATAGACCATTCAGCTTGAACCCTCAGAATCTGAGGCACAACGCTTTCCAAAGAAAAAACAGGGGCAATTTTATGTAACAAATGTTGAAGTAAGAAGACATGGGCTCGTCCATATTCATTCTTAATGAGCGACAAAACTTGTCAATTCACTTAAATTCTATAAACACAAGATGGTTTGTCTCTACTGGCCTTCTGCCCTCTTGCCCTTGCTCTTCTCAGGTCTGATCTCCATCCTCTTAACTCTTTGTACCTTGTTCTCCTACCTTGTTCTCCCTCCTCACCCATTACCTCTGTCTACTCTATCTCCTTTTCCCAGTGAGATTTATGCATCCTTACTTGGGTCCTCCTTATTACCTCTCCTTTGGGTCTGTGCCTCGTGGAATGCTTATTCTGTATAATCCGTTTATATGTGAGTACATACCATGTGTGTCTTTCTGGGTCTGAGTTACCTCACTCAGAATGAACATTTCTAGTTCCCACTGTTTGCCTGCAAATTTCATGATTTCCTTGTTTTTGTTAGCTGAGTAGTATTTCATTTTGTAAATGTGCCACAATTTCTGTATCCATTCCTCTCTTGAGGGACATCTGGGTTGTTTCCAGATTCTGACTATTATGAATAGAGCTGCTATGAACATGGTTGAGCAAATGTATGTTGTATACTTAAGCATATTGCGGATATATGCCTGGAGTGGTATAGTGATCTTGAGGTTTCACTATTCCTAATTGTCTAAGAAAACGCCAGATTGATTTCCAAACTGGTTGTATAAGTTTACATTCCCACCAGCAATGGAGGAGAGTCCCCCTTTCTCCACATTCTCTCCAGCATGTGTTGTCACTTGAGTTTTTGATCTTAGCCATTCTGATGGGTATATGCATCTCCCTGATGACTAAGGATGTTGACCATTTCTTTAACTGTTTCTCTGCCATCTGATATTCCTCTATTGAAAATTCTCTGTTTAGCTCTGAACCTCATTTTTAAATTAAAATTTTTTATTAATTACAGTTTATTTACTTTGTATCCCAGCTAAAGCACCCTCCCTCATCTCCCAATCCCACCCTCCTTCCCCCTTCTTCTCCTATACCCCTCCCCCAGTCCATTGATAGTGGAGGTCCTCCTCCCATTCCATCTGACCCTAGTCTATCAGATCTCACAAGGACTGGATGCCTTGTCTTCCTCTGTGGCCTGGTAAGCCTGCTCCTTTCCCTGTCTTTTTCATCTTTTTTGTCTTCCCATTAAGAAAGTCACTTTGTCAGAGACAGTTCCTGTTCCAATTACTAAGGAACCCTCTTGGGCTACATCTTTGCAGTGGTTCTAGGTTATCTCCATGCATGGTCCTGGGTGGAGTAGCATCAGTCTCAGAAAAGACCCTTGTGTCCAGGTTTTTTTGGTTCTGTTGTTCTCCTCATGGAGCTCCTATTCCATCCATTGCTGGGTAGAGTCTTTCAGAGGCCTTCTGTGGTAGGCTCCTGTTCTATTCCCTGTTCTCTCCATCTTCTGATGTCCATCCCATTTACCTTTCTGAGGGTCCTCCTTCTTGCTTAGCTTCTTTAAGTTTACAGATTTTAGTATGTTTATCCTATCTTATAGGTCTAGTATCCACTTATAAGTGAATATACCATGTGTGTCTTTCTGCATCTGGGATCCCTCACTCAGGATGATCTTTTCTAGATCCCATCATTTGCCTGCAAATTTCATGATTTCCTTGTTTGTAATTGCTGAATAGTATTCCATTGTGTAAATGTACCACAATTTCTGTATCCATTCCTCAGCTGAGGGACGTCTGGGTTGTTTCTAGCTTCTGGCTGTTACAAATAAAATTGCTATGAACATGGTTGAGCAAATGTCCTTGTCGTATACTTGAGCATCTTTTGGTTATATGTCTAGGAGATGTATAGCTGGATCTTGAGGAAGCACTATTCCTAATTGCCTGAGAAAGTGCAAGATTGATTTCCAAAGTGGTTGTAAAAGTTTACATTGTACAATGGAGGAGAGCTCCCCTTTCTTTACATCCTCTCCAGCATGTGTTGTTACTTGGGTTTTTTATCTTACCCATTCTGATGGGTATAACATGAAATCTCAGGTCATTTTGATTTGCATTTCCCTGATGACTGATGACATTGAGTATTTCTTTAAGTGTTTCTCTGCCATTCGATGTTCCTCTATTGAGAATTCTCTGTTTAGCTCTGAGTCCCATTTTTAATTGGATTACATGGTTTGTTACTGTTTAACTTCTTAAGTTCTTTATACATACATGTATATTCTGGATATTAGCTCTCTGTCAGGTATAGGGTTGGTGAAATCCTTTCCCAATCTGTAGGCTGTCATTTTGTTCTGATGACAGTGTCCTTTGCTTTACAGAAACTTTTCAGTTTCATGAGATCCCATTTACTGATTGTTGCTCTTAAACCCTGTGCTGTTAGTGCTCTGTTCAGGAGGTTGTCTCCTGTGCCACAGAGTTCAAGGCTCTTACCCACTTTTTCTTCTAATAGGTTTAGTGAGTCTGGTTTTATGTTAAGGTCTTTGATGAACTTGGACTTTAGTTTTGTGCAGGGTGATAAATATGGATCTATTTTTATTTTGCTACATGAAAACATCCAGTTAGACCAGCACCATGTGTTGAAGATGTTGTCTTTTTCCTATTGTATGGTTTTGGTTTCTTTGTCAAAAATCATCTATCTTCAGGTGTGTGGGTTTATTTCTGGGTCTTCTATTTGATTCCATTGATCCACCATTCTGTTTCTATGCCAGTATCATGCAGTTTTTATTACTGTTGCTCTATAGTATATCTTGAGATCAGGGTTGGAGATACCTACAGAAGATCAACAGTTATTGTTCAGGATTGTTTTAGCAATCCTTTTTTTCCCATATGAAATTGAGAATTCTTCTTGCAAGTTCTGTAAAGAATGGTGTTGGTATTTTGATGGGAATTGCATTGAATCTGTAGATTGCTTTTGGCTGGATGGCCATTTTTACTATGTTAATCCTATCAATCTCCTAGGGAGATCTTTCCATCTTCTGATATCTTCTATTTCTTTCTACAGAGACTTGAAGTTTTTTTTCAAACAGGTCTTTTATTTTATGTCATTGATGGCTATTTTGAAGGGTGTGTTTTCCCTAATTTCTTTCTCAACCCTTTTGTCTTTTGTATATGGAGGGTTACTGGGTTTTTTGAGTTAATTTTTGTATCCAGCCACCTTGTTTATTAGGTGTTTATCAGCTGAAGGAGTTCTCTGGCAGAATTTGGGGGGTGACTCATGTATACTATTATATCATCTGCAAATAGTAATATTTTGACTTCTTCCTTTCCAATTTTTATTCCCTTGATCTCCTTTAGTTGTCTTATTGCTCTAACTAGCACTTCAAGTACTATGTTGAAGAGATATGGTGAGAGTGAGCAGCCTTGCTTTGACCCTGATTTCAGTGGGACTGATTTAAGTTTCCCTCCGTCTAGCTTGATGTTGGCTATAGGCTTGCTGTATATTGCTTTTATTATGTTTAAGAATATACATTGTATCCATGATCTCCAAGATTTTAAACATGAATTGGTGTTGGATTTTTGTCAAATATTTTTTCAGCATCTAAGGAGATGATCATGTTTTTTTTTCCCATGTGTTCGTTTATATGATGGATTATATTCATGGATTTCCATATATTGAAACCAAGTTTGAACCCATTCTCCCTCCCTCAGAACCAAGTTATGTCTTATGTCTGTTGCTTTCTTTAAAAGACAGAGAAGAGAGAGACTCAAAGACTTCATGGAACTCTAGGTGACAGTTAAGTGTTGTTACTGTTAGATGGAATGAGGGAAAAACAGATTTGATGGCCAACAGGATGAGTTCAATTTATTCACCTTGACTCTGAGGGTCATTAATTTTTAATATTTTCCTACATTAGCATGTGTTGCCATATGACTGAACAAAGGAGAAAAGGACAAAGCAGTGCTTTGGTCATTCTTGTTTTATAATAATTACTTTATAAGGCTTTTGCAAATCACTAGGTTCATTAAAATGTCTCTAGTAAAAAAAAAATTCTACCGGAGTGCTAATTTTCCTTCTACAAAGAAATTACAGGTATTACTATGCCCTCCGAACCTCATAATGTTTCTATGTGCAGAGATATGTTCTTTTTACAGATAATGTGAAAAAGAGGTCATTAGTGTGGGCCTTGTCTAATGTAAGTACAGTTCCAATGAGATGAGAAGCTTAAGACACAGACAATCAGAGAAGGAAGAGCATGGGAAGACCTGCTGCAGACTAAGGGCAGAATTCTGAGAAATCAACTCTGCAATCTCCTTGATTTTGTTTTTCAGCCTCCAAAGCAAGAAACAATAAATTTCTGATGTTTAAAGTCATCAAAGTGACCATTTGTTGTGACAGCTCCAGAAAATATATGCATTCTGTGTATTTATATTACTATCCAGGACTCTTCATAATCACTGCCCAGTGTGATTTGTGTGCCATTGTCCTGAGACTAACTTGTAAGAATGGGATCAAAGATCTTGGTCAAACTATTGGAAGCTCTTATTATTGATATAACTGTCAGCCATCCCATTATCTGCACTGAAGTGGCTTCATATACAATATGTGATTAGAGAAAACACTCTGGATATTTCCTTAAAATAGGCTCTTCGGTTGCATGGTCATCTTACCTATCTTCTATATCATAGAGGCAGGGGGCTTCTGTATTCCTTCATACTGACTCCTTATAATTCAGCTTGTTGTAAATATGCAGGGCAAGACAGCCTTGTGCTTCCAAGAAAGCACATTTTAAAATAGTTAGAAGAAGCAGCATAATACGCAAGACTAGGAATATGTATGGCAACCCTAGAAAGAACATACTGTAAGGTGTGAATAAGGAATTGCAAGTTAGTTCTTTCATCATCCCAGTGCCAAAACATCAAGGGCAGTGTCAAAGGCATCAAATTTAGTAATTCCAATAGTGAAAATGAAGAGGGAAAATTGTCACCTTAAAGAGAAAAATCAGCATACCTGAGTGAATGGATGATGATTTATAAGCCAGTCTTTTGGGAAAGAGACATCTACCTCACTGTACTGCATACAACAGGATGGAAGGAAGAACAAATGAAGAAGCAGTGAGGCTCAGAACAGAGAATCGGTACACTGGAGTTTTGCTCTAGCTTTTATCAGCATCTCAAGTGAAATTTTTGATGGTAATATCAGAAATGCCATGTCACATGGTTCTTTCTCCATTAGAAGGTAGACGCCATCAAAGGCCTTTACTGTTCGTTTACTAGAAGCTAAATATATGCCTTCATGCAATTTTTATTATTTTGCATTAAAAATAGATCCATTGCTTTAATTAAAAGATAAGGAAGGAACTTAAAAGTTATGTATCAGAATCAAAATGTAAGCTTGAAAATCAGACACTTTAATTTTTGATTTAGTGGCAAAAATCAAAAGTTTTAGCTTTGAATTAGAAAATAGTACATGTACAAATGTCTAAATCAAAAGTCAAAAGCTGATGAGTTACTCACAGTAAACCTACCTATTGCAAAGGCCATTCAGTCCAAAAACTGTAGCCTGGAAATGGAGAGGCAGCTGTATTGTTAGGAACACATATGGCTCTAACAGAAGACCTAGGTTCTACCCCTAGTGTCCACATCAGGTGATGTACAGCAGCCTGTAACTCCAGCTCCCAGGAGGGGGTCTGACTCTCTCTTCTGGAAACTGTGGCCATCTGTACACACACATGCACATACTACCTCAAAATAGACATACATAACTAAAAATTAAAACAAATCTTTAACAGTAAAACAAATATGACATATTCAGGACCCTGAATGCCACCTATCACAGCAGAGCTTCTCCTCCTGATGAACAAAGGAATTTACAAGCTGTCACCTGTGGAACAAAATGTGTATTCATGTGTGTTTATCATGACTGCCCTTCAAACTGTGGGATTTACCCATATTGTTGCAAGGAACTATTTGTTCACCTTTTTGGCTGTGTAATATTTCACAATACAAATATTAAAAACTTCATCTTACATAAATGTAAAAAAAACCAAAAAGCATGGGTTAGAAATGCTTTCTTACCCATCTGGTTTTTGCTGCAAAATCATTCTGAATTTTATATAAGATCTTATTTCTACAGTTATTTATCATTTTTGAAACAATTTAGCTTTCCACTTTACTTTCTGTTGAATTTTATATACTTAGTTCTTTGCTTACTCTTTGCCTTGAGATATCTTTCTGTACACAATAAAAGGAGCTCACACTAATGCACGTGCGTTGGTCTTTGCTGCATCTGTTCTCCCTCCCACCACTTCTCCAGCTTCTGCATGGGGTTATACTACTTATCAGGTTTCTCTGCAAACTGACAGGCTTCCCTGTGACACTCCCCTAGATTTGGCCTACCGATGGCAGTTCTCTCTATTTTGTTTTTTTTTTTTTTTTGTAAATGCCTTTATTCTGCCTTCACTTTCAAACAAAGTTTTTATAGACATAAAAATTCAGGTTAGTGTTTTTACTATCCCTTTGAGAGCACTGAATCTGCTTTTCAGTTGTCTTCTGCTTGCAGCCTTCTTGTTCCAAAATGAACTTACGTTCTTGTTGTTGCTCATTCTCTGAATTATTATTATTATTATTATTATTATTATTATTATTATTATTATTTTGGCCATTGACTGCTTTGAACACTCTTTGTCTTCGTTTTTGCTTTTTTTTCAAGTATTTGAAGAGAAAATACTAGCTTAGGTTTTCTCTCTGCTTCTCTTTCTTTAGCTTGGACATTGCTATGGCTTTCATCTGACTTGGGGACACAGCCAGCTTTCTGGAAATGTTTTTTTTCCCTAATATTTCTCTAAATGTCCCTAGGTGCCAAATAAACATATGTTGCAGTGATTCTAGATTGTTCTTCAGGAACTTGAGGGATCCTTCATTTCTTTCATTTTCTTTTCATTCTGTGCTTCAGTTTGGATGATTGTTACCATCCTGTCCTTAGAGTGACTAACCGTGTCCTCAGTGACCAATCTGCTGTTGCACCTGTCTTTTAAGGTACTATGATGATCATTTCAGTTCCAGTACTTTCAGCCAGCAATATTTCATAACTGACATTGCTTCAAGCATATTTCCTCAACCTATTATGGTTTTGTATATTTTTTAAACTGAAACAAGTCTTCAAAGTACAGGACACTTGGATATCTATAGAACCTAGAGTTTATCTAATAGGTAAATAAAGATTCTGTTTTATTACATGAAGCCAGCTGTTCAGCATAACATTCAAGACATAAATTGCTTTTACTAGAATTAATTTTATTAAAAGTTTTATTAAGGTTAATGGCCAGGAGATGGCTCAGTGGGTATGAGTACTTACTGCACATGCTAATGACCTGAGTTCAAATCCCAGAACCTGAACTATAAAATGGTATTTCTAAACATACCAGGAGCCCCAGGGAGGAAGGCGGTTTGGGATAAGAGCGTTGGGATAACTGGAGGGAATAAGCGAGCTAGTGATGAAATCTGACAGGACAGCAACCCCTATACTCAATAGTGAGCACCTGCATATACACACACCACACACAGGCACACACAGAAACAGACACACACATATGCACACACACACCATCATCGCTTACACATAAAAGTGTACTGAAATGAAATTTATGCAACATAAAGTGAACAATCTAAAGTGAATACTTTATTGACATTTTTGGATGTAAATTGTCATGTAATTGCCATACGTACATACTTCCAATATATTTTCATTGACCTCAAATAGATTATTACCCAATTTGCACTCCTCCCCACCCTCTATAGACTTACCTATTCTGGAAATTTTCTATAAATGGAATTGTACATATGTGAGCTTTTTGACTTCTTTTATTTACTTAACATAAAGTTTAGTGCTTTTGCACGTTGTAACATTCATTTAATTTTATTTGTCCTTATGGAAAGATGAAATCCCACTCTGTATAGGTATCACAATTTATGTATCCATTCTTCTTTGAATAGATATTTGGACATTTTCCTGTTTATACTGATATGAACTGTTTTATGCTGCTATGATTGCATATCTATATGGACAATAAGCCATAATTATTACATGTCTACATGTGTCTGTTAAATTCTCATTTCAGTTCTTTTTGGTATATAAGTAGGGATAAAGTTGCAGGATCATATATTAATTTTAAGTTTAAATTTCTTAGGGACTGTCAAACTGCTTTCCAAAGTGGCCCACGTTAAATTCCCCCCGCACTGCACTAGAATCACAATTTTCCCACATCATTGACAACACAAGACATTCTACTTTTGTAATTTTATTACTGCTGCCCTAACATTATAAAACAGGCCTCCTATTTGGTTTTGATTTTCATTTCCAGCAGGACTAATTTTCAAACATTTTCATGTATTTTTTTTCCGATTATATTTTCAGCAGGATCTCATAGAACCATGCCTGCCCTCAAACTCAGTGTATAGCCCGGTTGTCCTGTCTCTGTCTCCTGGATGCTGAGAGTGACTTGTGCACCATGCCCACTTTATGGAGTGGTACAGACTGAGTTCAGAGTTTCTGCGCAGTAAGCTACTGAGCTTCAACCAAGCCCCGCCTTTTACTAGTTACAGCCTTTAAATACATCTATTGACATTCTTTGTCCACTTTTATTGAGTTACTGGTTCTCTCATTGAGTTGTTGGATTTCATCATAAATTCTGGATTAAAGTCTGTTGTGTATTTGGATGAACTCAAACTTACTCACTGTTTCTTTTGTTCTCCATGTTCTTTTTTTCTTTAATTAATTTTATTTTTATTAATTACAGCTTATTCACTTTGTATTCCCCTGTATCTCCCTCCCTGCTTCTCTCCCAATCTCACCCTCCCTCTTCCCCACCCATACCCCTCCCCAAGTCCACTGACAGGGGAGGTCCTCCTCCCCTTCCCTCTGATCCTACTCTATCAGGTCTCATCAGGACTGGGTGCATTGTCTTCCTCTGTGGTCTGGTAAGGCTGCTCCTCCCTCAGGGGGAGGTGATCAAAGAGCAGGCCAATCAGTTCATGTCAGAGGCAGTCCCTGTTCCCTTTAGTAGGAAACACACTTGGATACTGACCTGCCATAGGCTACCTCTGTGCAGGGGTTCCAGGCCATCTCCATGATGTGGTCCTTGGTTGGAGTATCAGTCTCCGAAAGACCTTTGTGCTCAGGCTTTTTGGATCTCTTGCTCTCCTTGTGGAGCTCCTGTCCTCTCCAGGTCTTACTATCTCTCACTTCTTTCATAAGATTCCCTGCACTCTGCTCAAAGTTTGGCTATGAGTCTCAGCATTTGCCTCGTGACCCTACAGGGTAGAGCCTTTCAGAGGCCCTCTGTGGTAGACTCCTCTCCTGTTCCCTTTTTTCTCCCTCCTGCTTCTGGGATATCTCACAGGACGATCTTTTCCAGTTCCCACCATTTACCTGCAAATTTCATGATTTCCTTGTTTTTTATTGCTGAGTAATACTCCATTGTGTAGATGTGCCAGAATTACTGTATCCATTCCTCAACTGAGGGGCATCTGGGCTGTTTTCAGCTTCTGGCTATTACAAATAAAGCTGCTACAAACGTGGTTGAGCAGATGTCTTTGTTGTATACTTGAGTGTCTTTTGGATATATGCCTAGGAGTGGTATAGCTGGATCTTGAGGAAGTGCTATTCCTAATTGCCTGAGAAAGTGCCAGATCGATTTCCAAAGTGGTTGTATAAGTTTACATTCCCACCAGCAGTGGAGGAGGGTTCCCCTTTTTCCAGAATTTGTTGTCACTTGAGTTATTCATTTTAGCCATTCTGATGGGTATAAGGTGAAATCTCAGGGTCATTTTGATTTGCATTTCCCTGATGACTAAGGACATTGATAAACATACTAAAATCTGTACACCTAAGGAAGCTAATCAGGAAGAACTCTGGCTAAGATGCTCAATCCCCATTCAGAAAGACAAAAAGGAGAAGAAGGAGAAAACAGGGAACAGTACAGGAGTCTGCCACAGAGGGCCTCTGAAAGACTCTACCCTGCAGGGTATGAAAGCAGATGCTGAGACTTACAGCCAACCTTTGGGCAGAGTGCAGGGAATTTCATGAAAGAAGTAGGAAATAATAAGACCTGGAGAGGACAGGAACTCCACAAGGAGAGCAACAGAACCAAAAAATCTGGGCACAGGGATCTTTTCTGAGACTGATAGTCCAACCAAGGACCATTGATGGAGATAATCTAGAACCCCTGCAAAGATGTTGCCCATGGCAGTTCAGTGTCCAAGTGGGTTCCGTAGTAATGGGAACAGGGACTGTCTCTGACATGAACTGATTGGCCTGCTCTTTGATCACCTCCCCCTGAAGGGGAGCAACCTTAACCTTATGAAGCCACAGAGGAAGACATTGCAGCTACTCTTGATGAGACCTGATAGACTAGGATCAGAAGGAAGGCAAGGAAAACCTCCCTTATCAGTGGTCTTGGGGAGGGGCATGTGTGGAAAAGGGGGAAGGATGGTGGGGTTGGGAGGGGAGGAGGGAGGGGGCCATGGGAGGATACAAGTGAGTAAAGTGTAATTAATAAAAATTAAAATTAAAAATGGAAAGATAAAATACAAGGAAACCATGAAATTTGCAGGTAAATGGTGGGAACTGGAGAAGACCATCCTGAGTGAGGTATCCCAGAAGCAGAAAGACACACAGGGTATATACTCACTCATAAGCGGATATTAGACATATAATATAGGATAAACATACTAAAATCTGTACACCTAAGGAAGCTGATCAGGAAGTTCTCCATGTTCTTGACAATGTATCAAAGTAGAAAAGACATTCCTGCTATTATATTAAGTTACTGATGTTTCCCAACTTCATTCTTCTGTCTTTGGATAACTACTGGTCGCAACACCAGTTCTAAAAAACGGTTATCTTTACCCATGGAACTATCCTGGCACCCCACTGATGATCACTTGGTCACAGATACAGACATTTGTTTCTTTTTTAAGTAATTTATTTATTTTTATATTAATCACAGGTTATGTACTTTATATCCCAGCCATAGCCCCCTCCCTCATTCCCTCCCACTCTCCCCATCCCTCCCTCATCTCCTCCCTCCCCCCCTCCAAGTCCACTGACAGGGAAGGACCTCCTCTCCTTCCATCTGACCCTAGTTTATCTTGTCTCTTCAGGGCTGGCTGCAATGTCCTCTTCTGGGATCTAGCTAGTCTACGCCTCCCTCAGAGTGGGGGTTGGGGTGGGGGTGGGGGCGAAGAGCCAGCCATTGATTTCAAGACATTTGTTTCTAAACACTCCATTCTACTCCTCTAGTCTATATGTCTCTCCTTAGGTCAGTACAAATTCCAGAGAGAGATTTAAATTTTGAAATTAAGAAGTATGAATTTTCTAAGTTTGTCATTTTCAATATCTTCTGATTTGTAAGGAGCCCATTTATTTGCACAATAATTTGAGAAAGAGATTTTCTGTGTCTACCTGTGAGAGGGGAGGGAAAATCATGAGAAGGTAGTGGGGGAAGAAAGACAATATATTGTCTTGTTTCTCATATATAAAACCACAAATTAAATTTATACATGCCTAAGTATGCACACGTATCTAAGCGTATTTACAAATCCGTATGTATACAATATATATATATATATATATATATATATATATATATATACACACACACACACATGCCACAAAAGTGGCATGTGGAACTTTTTATGTGGGGACAAAGGGGAAAGCTGATGAGGTCAGGAAGAACAAAAGAGGCTAATTATATCTATATGAACAAGAAATAAAGATGTATGAAGATCTTAGCGAAACCCATTGTGTTGCATGTTAATTAAAACCATTAATTTTAAAAAGTATTTTTCTTCCCCATCAGAGAGGTGCTCAAAGAACCAGTCACTGAGTTCATTTCAGAGACAGTCACTGTTCCCATTACTAGGGAACCCCCTTGGACCCCATGGACTACATCTGTGCAGGGGTTCTAGGTTATCTCCGGGCATGGTCCTTGTTTGGAATATCAGTCTCAGGGAAGACCCTTGTGCCTAGACTTTTTGGTTCTGTTGGTCTTCTTGTGGAGATCCTGTCCCCTCCAGGTTTTTCTGTCTCCCGCTTCTTTCATAAGATTCCCTGCACTCTGCCCAGAGTTTGGCTATGCGTCTCAGCTTCTGCTTTGATGCCTTGCTGGGTAGAGTCTTTGAAAGCCCCTCTGTGGTAGGCTCCCGTCCTACTCCCTGCTTTCTCCCTCTTCTAATATCCTTCCCTTTTGCCTTTCTGACAGAGGAAGACAATTGCAGCTAGTACCGATGACACGTGATAAGCTAGGGTCAGATGGAAGGGGAGGAGGACCTCCTTTACCAGTGGACTTGGGGAGGGACATGGGAGAAGATGAGGGAGGGAGGGTAGGATTGGGAGGGGATGAGGAAGGGGGCCACAACTGGGATACAAAGTGAATAAACTGTAATTTATAAAATAGTTAATTAAAAACTAAAAATAAAGTACTTTCCTACTTCTATGAAGGGGAGCTCTCAGAATGTGTACAGGGATTTTTATAAAATCTTTATATCACTTGTGTATCTGATTCTTAGAAATGCAGAATTTTCTCATTCATACATACAAAAGTCTTTCTAAATATTTACATATAAGCTTCTTTTAGCAAGCTTATATAGTTAAATGGAGTGAATCATTTTCTTTCATATTTAAATTTTTTCCTAGCAACATAATTTTCAAATGATATCATAAGTGGCTTTACTTTCTTAATTTCATCATCAGATTGTTCAGCTCTAGAATACAGAGACAAGAGATTGTCAGATACCATGTTTGCATGATGACTTTGTTTAATGTATTTGTGAGTGTTCATAGTTCTCATTATGGGTGATTTGATATTTGTATTCATATATTATGATGTCATTTGAAAATAGACCAATAATTCCTCTCCTATCTATAGACGATAACTTATTTTCTTGCCTAACTACTCTGAGTAGAATTACCAATGCAATGCTTGAGTCATCAAGTGGGAAAAGCAGGTGTCCTTGTGCACCTCCTGATCTTAAATGAAAATCCTTTCTCCTAGATCCTCCCCCATCGTCGGTGGACTTGGAGGGGGCAGGGAGGAGATGAGGGCGGGATGGGGAGAGTGGGAGGGAATGAGGAGGGGGTTATGCCTGGGATGCAAAGTACCTAACCTGTGATTGATATAAAAATAAATAAATTACATTTAAAAAATCCTTCTCCTTCACTATTTTTTATCAATTAATTTTTAAATTTATTAACTTTACATCCTGATTGTAGCCCCCTCCCTTGTCTCCTCCCAGTTTCAACTTCCCTCCTTTCCCTCCATCCTCCTCCCCTAGTTCTCAGAAAGGAGGAATCCTCCTCCCTTAGCAACTGACCCCAGACTATTAAGTTTCTTCACAATTGCTTGCATCCTTTTCCTTTGTGGCCTGGGACGCCTCCCTCACCAGGGAGAAATGATCAAAGAGCAGGTAGCAGAATTCATATAGGAGATAGCCACTACTCCCCTTTCTAGGTGACTCCCCTTGCTAGGAGACTGAGCTGCCTATGGGCTACATCTGAGCAAAGGGTCTAGGTCCTCTCCATTCATAGTTCTTAGTTGGTACATCAGTCTCCACAAGCCCAGCAGGGCCCAGATTTGTTGTCACTCTTGGTCTTCTTGTTAAGATCCTGTCCCCTCCAGGTCCTTCTATCCCTCACTCTTCTATGAGACTCCCTGTGCTCTGACCAAAGTTTATCTGTGAGTTTTAGCATCTGGTTAGATCCCCTGCTGGGAGGAGTCTTTCAGAGGACATCTATGGAAGGCTCCCATCTTGTTCCCTCTCTTCAACTGCTTCTGGTATCTATTCTATTTGCTCTTCTGAATGAGAATTAAGCATTCTTCATAGGGCCTTCATTATTACATGGCTTCTTTAGGTCTCTAGATTGTATAGTTATCCTGTATTGCATGGATAATATTCGCTTATACATCAGTATAAACCATGCATGTCTTTCTGGGTCTGGGTTACCTCACTCAGGATGATCTTTTCCAGATCCATTCATTTGCCTATAAATTTCATAATGTCCTTGTTTTTAAGAGCTGAATAGGATTCCATTGTGTAGATGTCCCACAGGTTTTTGTTAAATGCATTCTTTGGTTGAGGGACATCTGGTTTGTCTTCAGTTTCTGGCTATTTTGAATAATGCCACTATGAACATAGTTGAGCAAATGTTCTTACTGTATGGTGGAATACATTTTGGATATATCTAGGAGTGGTATAGCTGGGTCTGGAGGTAGAACTATTCTCAATTTTCTGAGACAGCACCAGGTTGATTTCAAAGTGGCTGTATAAGTTTACACTCACACCAGCAACAGAGGAGGGGTTCCATTTTTTCTGCATCCCTGCCAGCATATGCTGCCATTTGAGTTTTTGATCTTAGCCATTCTGATGGGTGTAAATTGGAATCTCAGAGTCATTTTGATTTTTATTTCCCTGATTACTTAAGGATGTTGAACATTTAAGAGCTTCTCGGCTATTCAACATTCCTCGGTTGAGAATTCTCTGCTTAGCTCTGTACCCCATTTTTTAATTGGATTATTTATTTTGTTGATGTTTAACTTGAGTTATTTATGTATTTTGGATATTAGCCCTCTGTCAGATGTAAGGTTAGTGAAGATCTTTTCCCAGTATGTAGGCTGTCATTTTGTTCTATTTACAGTGAACTTTGATGTACAGAAGCTTTTCAGTTTCATGAGGTCCCATTTATTAATTGTTGGTCTTAGAGCCTGTGCTGTCAGTGTTCTGTTCAGGAAGTTGTCTCCTGGGCCAATGAGGTCAAGGCTCTTCCCCTCTTTCTGTTCTAATAGATCCAGTGTGCCTAGTTTTATGTTGAGGTCATTGAGCCACTTGGACTTTAGTTTATGGCAGGGTAATAAATATGGATCTATTTGCATTTTTCTAAATGTGGACATCCAGTTAGACCAACACCATTTGCTGTCCTTCCCTATTAAGCATGATGTTAGCTGCTAACTTTCCACAGATGAACAGCTGTCTGAGTAGGGACTTTTCTGATCCATTTTTGCCAAAATTACTCCATTTCATGTCTTATCACCCAGAGAGCTTCTCTTAGCTAGTGTTTGATGGATATCATGAAACAGTGGTACTGATGACAGCTACTGACAGTCCTCCCTCAGCCCTACCTTTCTGCCTTACAGACCTGAGGAAGCAACCAAAACAGCTCCATGGGATTTGCTCAGATTTTTCTGGAGCACACACTCAGTGTAGGAATGCCCACATCTTGATAAATTCCCCATTACTCATTAGTCTGCCACTATGCCCCACCAAAAAAGAACTCCCCACATTCTGTGCTCAGATTCAAGGATGGATGTGGCATGTACCAACCAAAACAAACCACACCAAGTGGCTGCAGGTTGGTTGCTTATTTTATAATAATTTTGGAAAGTACATCTGGATTTCCTTCCCATAGCAAATTTCAGATTTAGCAAAGGAAAAGATGCCCTCTGTGTTAGTCTTTCAAGTAGTATTCCTACATCTTAGAATAAACAAATACAATTATTTACTTCTGCATTATGTTAAAGACCATGCAAACACCGACTGTAGTAATCATTTACAGTTAGTACTAACTGACCTCTTATACAATGGCAAAAGTCATTCTTTAAACTACTTTTATTTTTTGAGATTATAATATAATTTCATCATTTTCCTTCCCAGTCATCCATTCAAACCCTCCTATATATTGTTCCTTGCTCTCTTTTCAATTTATGACGCCTTTTTCATTAATTGTTCCTATATGCGTATATATACACACAGAGACACACACACACAAACACACACACAAACTTCCTTTCTGTTGGTTTTCTCCTCACTTCACTTCATCTAATTTGTTCAGCAGAAGCTTATATGTAAATATTATACCAGGAGCATCATGGGGTAAGGGTGATTCACAGCCTGGGAATAAAAGCCAGTGAATAAAGTATATGTGTGTGTGTGTGTGTGTGTAAATACATTTATACAACCTGCTTAGTCCACATAATGTTACTTTTATGTATGATTTCAGGGATGACTTTATTTGTTCAACTAAAATACAACTTTAAGGACTAGAAAGATGGCTGAGCTGTTAAGAGCTTTTCCTGCTTTTGTGAAGGACCCAGTCTCAACTCCCAGAACCCACAGTTAATGGCTCACAAACCACTGATGCTTTCAGTTCCAGGGATCCCAGTGCCCTCTGAGTATGTTCACACATGTGAGCCACATAAACTCACACAGGCACGCACATGCATAAACGTAAAATATAATTGAAATAAAAATAAAATGCAACTTTACTTGAATGCACTATTTGTATATTGAAAATACCTATTCCAGTTCACACAGCTGTAAGCCGCCAGGCATCTCAGCTAAGTATATCCTGTAACTGACCACATCCTGAGATCATATTCTTATTTCTCCCTTAGGAACACAATTTAGGGCATTTTAATTACAATAAAACACCGTCACCATTTTATTTTAGTTCTACTGACCTATCCAGTTTCTCTGGGTCTTTGACAGAGATAAAATGTCTGTTTTCCAAAATTAATGAATCACAATGTTTTCTAAGATAAAGAGTATGTGTTATTTATCTCTGTGGCTTTTCCTGATAGTGCATTTCACAGGTTCTGGAGGGAGGGATCCACATATCACTAGGGGTCTAGATTTTCCATCTTGGTCCCCACATTCCTTTGTGCATCTCAGGTCTGATACCTTTGTGAGGATCACACTGAGATACTTTACCTAGTTTATGGTGTGCTTATGGTTTTATTTTTTAATGAGCTTAGCCACAGGAGCCTCCCAGAGAATGAAGGTTCATTTAAGGGATAAATTGTTCCTTGCTCTACGAACTCAAGAAAAATTTCCCTTCTGCTGGTTTGCTTCTCACTTCACTTCACCCAATTTGTTCAGCACAAGCTTATGTACAAATATTATGTCAGGAGCATCATGGAGAAGGGTGATGCACAGCCTGGGAATAAGAGCCAGTGAATGAATCTAATTGTTGAAGTTTTAAAGCGAGCACAAGCATGGAGACGGCTGGTTTTATTAGCTGCTGCAGACAATGACTTGAGTGATTGACAACCAAACTCAGGACAGAGGAAGGAAGCAGCATCAGTTTGCTCATTTTGCATCAGAACAGCGAAAGAAATGCCACATAGTAGGAAGAGTACACTTTCTTCAGGAGAGCTCATTCTACCTAATATGCATATATACATCCATCTGAAGACTGACCTGAAGACCCTCAAAGCTGTACTGAATTGTGGGATGTTTCCAGGAGGGTCAGGGGTCAGTGCTTGCTGTCATTAATATTTTACTTCAGAGCCTTGCACATATCCCACGAATGAAAGATTAGACAAACAGCCACATTACAACGTTCTTCCCACAGGGTTCAAGTCTACATTTGTAGCTTCCATTTTCCCTAGAAAAATATCTGTCCATAAAATGTTTGAAGTTAGCTACCATGCCCCAGACTTCTCACTATTTTTTTATCTCCTTAAAATAAAAGAAGTCTTGAATTGTAAAGGAATCATCTCTGCAGTACGGATAAAAAAAAAAAGTCTAAATTCCTATACTGTGAAGGGCAGTTTTCCAGTGGACTTCCCAATGGGTAGTGGAAAGTTTGACTTTGACCCACATATGTTTTCACCCGTTAATCTTCAGAAGAGAGAAGAGAACCTACTTGTTCATTTTCCCAGCAGCCTGACTCTTTCCTTACATGCCCCCTCTTCCCTGTCTTCCTGTAATGTGGTTTATAATAAGATTATTGCCTTAGGTAAGAGTCATTTTGATTAAGCTATAAACCTACCCACTTCTGAGAAGAAAGGAGCCAGGCTTTCAAAACCTGTGGAGAGAACTGGCCACAGGGCAAGGCATTTTAATAATTCAGAGATACCCAGTGAGAAGATTGCTCCCAAAATATTTAAGACATAGGAGAAGCAGGTCCTTCCCAGTTATTCAGTTTTCTGTCTGGGAGAGCTGCCATCAAGACAATTGCTGAGTCATCTACAGTTTCTTAAATTCATTGAGTCTTAGAACTTGGACGTCAGGCATAATCAAGGAAAGGAAAGCAAGGCAGTCAGCATTCTTGACTCCTAGCTTGTAGATAACCATCTACAGATAACCATCCTCTTTGAAGTATAGATCCCAATATGAAATGAAAGCATCAGAATGAGCCTGAAATTCATTATCTGCAATACGGAACAAATGCTAGTAAGACTTAAAGAATTAAAGACTTTAAGAATTAAAATAATTTCAAGGAAGTTGTCTTGCCAAGTATAGTAAGATGCAAAGAACTGCAACATGGCAGTCACTACTTTAAAAGCACGCTATCAGAGCATTGTACAAAAATGTAGAATAAGGGTGAAGATGAGGGAGGGATGGGGAGAGTGGGAGGGAATGAGGGGAAGGGGGCTACGGATGAGATACAAAGTATATAACCTGTGATTAATATAAAAATAAATAAATTACTTAAAATGTAGAATAACCTGACAACAGGCTACAGATGTGGCACATAGGAAAAAATAGCATTTAAGCTCAGCTTTGAGTGTGGAAGAGAGTTGAAATGAAGAAACGGTCCCTGGTGGGAAGTGAACAAGGAATTGTCACATATCCTTCTCCTCTCTAGATCCCTGACAAATGCAGTATGCTCAAAGAACAACAATATGACAGAAAGAAACAAAGAAAGAAAGAAAGAAAGAAAGAAAGAAAGAAAGAAAGAAAGAAAGAAAGAAAGAAAGAGACAGAGAGAGAGAGAAGAAAGAAAACGCATTTGAACAAATATTCTGCTCTCCCAGATGCAGATATTTTAGTCAAATGTGCTCAACACTGGTCTTAAAAAGGCTTTCTACCTTTCTTAGTCCATTTTTGTTGCTATATGTGATTACCAAAGATTGGGTGATTGTTACACAATAAAAAAGGTATTTGGCTTTTCATTGGGAAGTTCATTGGCATAAACTATCATCCCCAGCAGCAAATATATATATATATATATACATATATATATATATATATATATATATATATATATATATATATATATGTAAGTACAAGCAAAAGACCAAGTCAAGTTCTCAGTCTCAGTCCCCATTACAAACAGTGCTGGCCCATCCCTGAGGACAAAAATCCTCCTACCCACTATCAGGTATTACCTCTCAACCTTACTGTATTGGCGATTTTTTCAAGATATGAATTTTGGTGTCTCATTCAACTATAGCTCTATCTTTTTTTTTCTTTTTAGATCCCATCAATTGTTTTTTTAGATTTTTTTTACTTTATTTTTATTTTTGTGTTTATTGCAATTTATTCACTTTGTGTCCCTGCATTAGCCCCCTCCCTTTTCCCCTCCCAACCCCACCTTCCTTCCTTCTTTTCTTCCCATACCCCTCCCCCAGGCCACTGATAAGAGAGGTCCTCCTCCCCTTCCATCTGACCCTAGTCTCTCAGATCACATCAGGACTGGCTGCATTGTCTTCCTCTATGGCCTGATAAGGCTGCTTCCCCTTCAGATGCAGGTGATTAAAGAGCCAGCCCCTGAGTTCATGTCCGGGACAGTCCCTGTTCCCATTAGTAGGGAACCCTCTTGGACACTGAGCTGCCATGGGCTACATCTGTGTAGGGGTTCTAGGTTATCTCTATGCATGGTTCTTGGTTGGAATACCAGTTTCAGAAAGGACCCCTGGGCCCAGATTTTTTAGTTAGCTCTATCTTAAAGAAGAGAAATAGCTAAGTGGATCTACCATGCAGATAGGGCCTCACTTCCTATTCAATCAGAATGGGAGTAAGGGATTCTGCCAAGCACCTCCTGAAGGTGCTTTTAGGAAGAAAAACAACATAAACCCTCATGTCTAAAGCAGCAATGCTAAAAATGCAGTCATTTTGCATGCAGAGTAACTGTATCTGTTAACAAAATACCACTTTTTTTTCCTATGGAGAAAAGACAACAAGTGTCTACTGCATTCAGAATTCAACAAACCATACAACTAACAACGTTCAAAAGGTTAAGGGATGGAGATTTTTGTTCCCCCTGTCCCCTTGTTGTCTTCCCTCTGTTAATATTAACTGTGAATCTCCTTGTGACAGAGAAGAAGGTACCTAAGAGATCAGATTTCATCTATACAACATGCATGGAGATAACCGAGAACCCCTGCACAGATGTAGCCCATGGCAGTTCAGAGTCCAAATGGCGTCCCTAGTAATGGGAACAGGGACTGTCCCGGACATGAACTCAGAGGTTGGCTTTTTAATCACTTCTCCCTGAAGGGAAAGCAGTCTTATCAGGTCACAGAGGAAGAAAATGCAGCCAGTCCTGATGTGATCTGACAGACTAGGGTCAGATGGAAAGAGAGGAGGATCTCCCCTATCAGTGGGCTGGTGGAGGGGCATAGGAGAAGAAGAGGGAGGGTGGGATTAGGAGGGGACAAGGGAGGGGGCTATAGCTGGGATATAAAGTGAATAAACTGGAATTAATAAAAATAAATAAATAATTTTTAAAAAACTGAGAAAACTTAAACATGAATTTAAAGACCTTCCCTCTCAACCTTATGAAACAGGAAAGAGCAGCATCAGTGCAGAGAAAGAAAGCATGTCAGTGTAGGAGGCAGAGCCCCTGTACAGGGCAGCTTGAACCACCTAAGGGTGTATGTGCATAACCTTATGTAAGAAGTTTTGAGGAACTGGAGGCTTCATTATGTTTCTGCTGAGTCCTGGGATGAAAGCCTAATGTCAATTTTTAGTCTCTGCCTTTGTCCCTTTGATTATACCTGTGGAAGAAATAAATAATACATTTGCTTATTGATTTAAGCACTCTATAGTCATTTGTGGAAAGCACTCAGAATATAAGATAAATGAGCTCCATGAAGGAAATGGAAATCCAAAGTCCTTGATAAGGGAAATAAAAGCCAGGGGAGAACAGAAAAAAAAAAAAAAAACATTACCCTTCTAAAACCCCTGAAAGTTGATACCACTGAGAGAAGTATGCTGATGGCAGATTTAAAAATAAGTAAGTAGGTCAAGCAAGGGACCTCATGACAAGAGCTCTTAGTCAGAGGAAAGCTAGGAAATTTTCTGAATATCTTCAACAACCTTTGAGACTTGTGTGAATTTATTTAATGGTAGGAAATGAGCAAAGAAAAAACCTGCACAGACAAAAGGTTATACCTGCTGCTCAGCTCAGTTCTCCCTAAGCTCCAAGACTGGGGGTGAGGAAACCCTAATTTGTATCCAGAAAGCCAAGTTACAAACTAAAGGCCTTCTGTGGCCAGCCATTGCGGAGGCCACTACATACAGGAACTGGGTAGAATAAGCTCATGGTTAAGCTGAATGGGACGATAGCCAGCTGCCTACAAACCAGGCAGATCCTTCCAGGTAGAACAAGATGTACATATATGATAATATTCCGTGATCATTATAGAGGAGACATAACAGAGTATCTCTTGTAAGTTGATACCATTGTGGTATATGCAATAAGAAGAAAGTAATTTCTAGCCCAACATGCACATTGAGTTGCCCTATATAGGCTCAGGAAAGGCAACTAGTGCATTCTTCCAAACTCTACTCTCAATGCCATCATACTGGTAACTTTTAGTCAGTTGTAATATGACTACTTACATCATAAGCCTTGATGAATATGAATGAGCAGAATGTTTTTCCTTGCAGACCGAACACTTAAGTTTTTACCAGCTTGTTACTGGTTCGTCTTTATACCTCCTCCTCCCTATCTTTAGGTAAAAATGGGAAAAGATGGACAGATGCAGGTTGCCCTCCCTTATACCTGGCTCATCAGCAAACACAATGCTCATCACATACTTCTGAAGAAGCTAATTTTAAGTCGAGTGAAGAAAATAACTCTAGAGATAAAGAAAGGCTCGATTTCAGAGGTTTTCTAATGTCAAGTAAGGGATCTCGCTTTCATCTCTTAATTTTAAGTCAACTTTAATATGTTGTACAGAAAAGAATGAAATTAATATTGGAAGGTGATCTATCATAAAGCAGGTTATAGCTGTGTAAAAAGAATGTTGTAAGGACCTCCAATGACATATTTTTTACTGATCCAAGAATGATATGATAAAGGAGTAGATAAAGTTGGGATAACTGCATTAGTCTATTTTTTTCATGACTGTAATTAAGTATACAAAGCAAGTTACTTTATGAAGAAGAAGTATTTACTTGGTCCACAATTTTGGATATGTAAATTCGAGGTTCCTCATCTGTCTCCTTGCTTGACAAGCCAAGTGGCATTATGACAAAAGACAGCATGAATGTTTCTACTCAAATCCACAAAGATTTTGCCCTCAAGTAGCTTAATCAGTTTCTGAAAATGTACCTTCTAAGCATTATAGTAGGATTATTTCAATCCATACCTTTATCATGTGACTTGGTGAACTAAGTTCTCACATGGGTTTGGAGAAACAGTCAGATGAACAGCACAGCCAATATTATGCAGAAAGAAAAAAAGGATGTGGGGATGCAGTTATGATAATCAGCTTATGTCCACCACACATAATCACATATAACCCTTTTCTTCCTAGGAAATTTAGGTCAGAGCTACAGTTAAACCAATGCAGCAGGAGAATTTGACTCCATGTGAGCCTCCTGGGGTGGCTGTTACAGTACATGCTCCTGAGTTTTACTTCAGGCTGACTGAACCAGAATCTTAGAGATGGCTTCCAGAATCTGTTCTACATGTTACTCCTGGGTGAATTTTATGCACTGTAATTCTAAAGTCAACTTTCCCAATTTAATCATTGTATGCCTTGTACTTTAAATATATTTGGATGTTCAGCTGAGATTTGCTGGAGCAGGAGGGAGTGTGAGGTACAACTTCATAAGTACATATGGTTAATGTGAGTTTAAAATATGGGGTTTCACCTTATTAACTTTATGGGCCACAGATTGCAAACTTAATACTCTCGTTCAAGCTTTCCTCCACTTTTTCCACTTTCTAGTTCATAAGCCACTTCTTTCGTGTCTTGGGTGCACAAGTCAACATTTCTCTTAATTGCCTGAATTATTGTGGTCCCATGTTTACACTGACTGCTTTTGACTTAATATCGTTCCTATGATGAGATGGGAGAATGACTCTCTTTGGCCTAAAGAGGTGGATGCTTGGCACAACTTGCTCCAGTTGCAGAACACACTGAATTTTCCTAAGGTTTTGATAGAGATTGAATGCATACATCTGTACTCATAAAATTTGAGCCTCAGTACACTTGTGTATTAAATAAATGGAAAAACGTCTTTTATGAAACAATAGAAGTAAGGGCTGAGAGATGATTTAGTAGTTAAAGTGCTTGTCACACAAACCTAAGGTAAAAATGCCTGGAGTGTTAGCACGTGCACACCTACAAATTTTAGAAGATGTCCTTTTGAGAATAGGAAGGTCCCCAGAACACAGTGGCCAGCTATCCTAGTCAAACTGAAGCACCTCCATCAGTGTGAGAGACTCTGTCTCAGAAAGTAAGATGAGCATGATTGAGGAAGACGGCAAGTATTGATCTCTAGCCTCCTACACATACACATACATCACACACACGCACTCACACACACATCATACACACACACCACACAAAAACACACCACACAAACATACATCACACAAACACACATACAAATTAAAATTAAAGCAAAACTAGGGAAGTGTCTTACACTGTATCTGTTTAAGAAATTACAGTTCCTACTTTTTATTTTCTTTGAAACAAATCAAAATTAGTGTCCAGACAGTGAACCCTATGGCCAATTCACAGTCTACTCATCATCTCCAAGGGACATAAATCAGGCAGCCATTTCATCAGCATGGCCTTAATTCCCTGGTCTTGGCTTTGGGAGGCACATGTTTCTTGCAGCTCATCTTCTGTCATACTGGCTCACTCCTGTCATCATACTATCACCTCCTCTTTTGTTGGCTCCTCTTAGTCCTTTACAACTCTGGCACCATCTCCTATCTGACACAGTTCAGGTCTGTCTTTTTCCAGAAGGGCTTGTGTGTCTGGAGAACTCAATCTGCATTCATAGTAGAAAGTTGACACCTTTTATTAGTACTGAGTCACAGCTATCACACTCCTGTGTAATACTTGACAGTGAACAACTTGGTTTTAATCTGTTTCTCAGTTGCATTCTTTATAGTAATCTCTCCTCCTCTTTCTCCACAGTCTCCACTTTCTTCCTAATCCTTGAGAACCTCTATGACTGTGTTCCATAAGGACATCCCTAAAGTGATGGCCTACTTCATAGCTCCCTGTTTCTTGGATTAGAAAAATACATATGTCACGGGGCTTGGATATTTCCCCTCCTTTTCTCTTGGGTGTGAACATTCATATTAGCTTCACAGCATCCATCTCATTCTGGAACAGTTCATAACACCCTTAAGGGTGTTAGAGATAGGGGAAGATATGAGGAGAAATTTAAACAATACATTTAAGTACTTTAAATAATTGATTAAATGAATTTGATCACACTTTTGTAAATAACCAGTTAATGTCCAAACAGGACATAAATGTTATAACCACATGATAAAGCTAAAGAGAGTTTTATGAAGGACTAGTGGAACAGGAGACAGAATTTTTAGAAGTAGAGAGAGTCATTCTTTCCAAAGGGCTTGAAGAAGCCTGGGGCAGCCTGAATATATAATAATAAAAAAATCATTCAACTGAAGATATGATATTTGGCAGAGGAACTACAGGATTTGTAACCCAGAAGAGAGAATTTAAAGTTAATGAATACTCTACCCTCTCTTGCCATCTACACTCTAATCTCCCAGGACCATGTTAGTTAAATCCAGCAAAGAGCAAAGGAGGCTCATTAGCACTACCCACACAGGTGATAATGGCATCCCAGGCAGGGAAGAAAGACCAGTGAATATAGAAAAACAAATCAAGAAATACAAAGATACATCAAAGTTTTAAGCCTGAGGATTAAGGCATGAAAGAAGATGATCTTGAGAAAATCATAATTTGTCTCATCACTATGTTCAGAAAGGAACTCTAGTATTGTTACAGGATGCCTTACACACAGTTGAAATCACAGTTTAAATACAAGAAGAAGATTTAGTAGGAGGAATCTATCTTAGTCACAGGTTTATCTGCACCCCAAGTTATACATAAAGAGCTCCCTGGTACATCCTATGTCAACTATGCCTGTCAGCATCTGAAAGATGTGACAAGAGGAATCAGCTCCCTTTGTCCTGTGGAATCTGCTCCAGAGAATAGTCCTGACCCTTCAAAATGGGTTCAATATCATACTTGTTCTGGAAAGCTTAATATTATAGACTCTGTAGTCTATGTTTGATCCACTGAAACTTTGGCTCATGAACTACAGACACATTTTAGGTCATTAATTTTTTGGGGAAAAACATACCAGAAAAAAATTCAAGCTGTGGCTGTGGGGAGGGCTTGGTCAAGTACTTGCACAAGCATAAAGACTGGTGTTAAATCCCTAAAAAGCACAGAAAACATAAAGATAGGGCAGTGTGTTCTTGAGGCCCAGTGCTGGGGAGGCAAGACCGGGTGGTTCAGTGGGGGCTCACTGGCTAGCCAGTTTACTTGAAATGGTTAGCTCCAAGTGACAAAATTGCCTTACGATGAGGGACAAATGTAGATAGCAACTAAGAAAGTCACATCAAACTCTGTCTTACATGCACACACACATGCTCATACACAAACAGATGCTGCACACAAACATATTCACACACATATAAAACTACACAGAAAATAGTTCAAGTGGGCCCTGTTGTGTTATGTACTCAAACATGCTGTCTCATGATAATAGCAGGAATAGTATTTGTATATGTTAACCATCTTGTTCATCATTAACACTCATTTAAGGTAATATAGCATAATAAACATAGTAGAGATGATACAATTAGTAGATAATATAATCTACTTCCAAAACTAACAGAAGAAAATCAGCGTGGTATGTCATGATCACATGGGCTTCGTATAAAGTATTGTGACATCATAAGTAGTATTTTTGGACATGGATGCTCTCTCTACGTGCTTAGTGACTATGAAGAGTGGAACCTATCCAAACTCAGTGACCTACCAATCACATTAAAATGCACCTCCTGACCAAATCAGCCAGAGAGAGTCAACCTTCCACATCCTTACCTCTTTCCCAGTGGTGCTGATGCTGTGACTTCTTTTGCTTACACCGTGGTCTCCTTATTTTGAGTTTAAAGATAATTCAGGATACATGTGGTCCACCTGAGGTTAGAGAAACAGGCTTTTAAAAACAAAGCAAACAAAAAGTAACTATCTCTGCTACAAAAATGACCCCTTGACTCTAAGACCTAAAGATGGAATTTCAGAACAGCTCTTGAAGTATGGAATAACCAAAGGGTGATGCCACACTGAGCATGCTCTGTGGACCGTGATCTTCCCAGAAGATAGGAGGGAGGCACGGAAAAGCGAGGCAAAGAATCATGTTTACCCAGCCCATCCTTCATTTAATGAATGCTGGATACTTTACAATATCTAACCCCAAAACTCAGACAGCCCCTTTCCTATAGGCAGTTTGACCAAAGTGTGGTTTTTATAAGAAAACACATCTCACAACGACGTTAAAAGCAAGAGCAGCCCCGCTCAGATGTGGCCCATGGTAGCTCAGAATCCAACTGGAGACCCTAGTAAGGGGAACAGGGACTATTTCTGTCATGAACTCAATGGCTGGCTCTTTGACCCTCCCCCACACATGCCCGGGAGTAACAGCCTAGCTAGATCCCAGAAGAGGACATTGCAGCCAGCCCTGAAGAGACAAGATAAACTAGGGTCAGATGGAAGGGGAGGAGGTCCTCCCCCATCAGTGGACTTGGAGGGGGGCAGGGAGGAGATGAGAATGGGATGGGGAAATGAGGGAGGGAGCTACGCCTGGGATACAAAATACCTAACCTGTGATTAATATAAAAATAAATAAATTACATTAAAAAAAGCAAGAGCAGTCATGTCTTCTTTTCATTGTCTTTAAAAATGACACTGATAAATCAAATGTGACAAGCGGTCTTTCATGAGGCAGTGAGAAGCTTAAAAATGGGTGAGGTTGAACTATCCATCCACACACACTTAGTAGACCTTTAAGAAACCTAGTGCTCACTATCATTGGAGAAACCAAAAAATAATCGAATCCCAGAGAGTTTTCTTTCCTTTTTTTATTTTTTTAAACATTTTTATTTTATATTTATCACAGGTTATGTACTTTGTATCGCAGCCATAGCCCCCTCCCACATTCCCTCCATATCTCTCCCATCCCTCCTCATCTCCTTCCTGCCCCTTTCCAAGTCCACTGATAGGGGAGGACCTCCTCCCCTTCCATCTAACTCTAGCTTATCAGGTCTCTTCAGGAATGGCTACAATGTCCTCTTCTGTGGCTCCTCCCTCGGAGGGTGAGGGTCGAAGAGCCAGCCATTGTGTTAATGTCAGAAATAGTCCCTGTTCCCCTTACTAGAGTACCCACTTGGATATTGAGCAACCATTTGTCACATTCAAGCAGGGATTCTAGGTAATATCCATACATGGTCTTTGGTTGGAGAAACAGTCTCATAAAAGACCCCTGTGCCCTGATATATTTGGTCCTTGCAGAGCACCTGTTCTCTTCAGGTCACACTATCTCCCCCCTCTTTCATATGATTCCCTGCACTCTCCCAAAGGGTTAGTTATGTGTCTTAATATTTGCTTTGATACACTGCTAGGTAGAGTCCGAGGCCCTCTGTGGTAGGCTCTTGTCCTGCTACTTGTTTTCTCTGAGATTTTACCTTACACTTGTCAGAATGGCTAAGATCAAAAACTCAAGTGACAACACATGCTGGAGAGGTTGTGGAGAAAGAGGAACCTTTGTCCATTGCTGGTGGGAATGTAAACTTGTACAACCACTCTGGAAATCAATTTGGTGCTTTCTTAGACAATTAAGAATAGTGATTCCTCAAGATCCAGCTATACCACTCCTAGGCATATAGCCAAAGGATGCTCAAGTACACAACAAGGACATTTGCTCAACTATGTTTGTACCTGCTTTATTCGTAATAGCCAGAACCTGGAAACAACCCAGATGTCCCTCAGTTGAGGAATAGATACAGAAATTGTGGTACTTTTACACAAATGAATGCTACTCAGCAATTAAAAATGAGGAAATCATGAAATTTGAAGGCAAACGGTGGGACCTGGAAACGATCATCCTGAGTGAGGTATCCCAAAAGCAGAAAGATACACATGGTATGCACTCACTTATATGAACCTTTAAGATAGGATAAACATACTGAAATCTATACACCTAAAGAAGATAAACAAGAAAGAGGACCTGGGGTAAGAGGATTAATCCTCTTTCTTTTAAAAAACAACTTTTAATATTTGATTCTTTGACAACTTCATGCTCGTGTGTGTGTGTGTGTGTGTGTGTGTGATGTATTCTGATTGGTGTAGCCCTCTGCTCTCTGAACCACTATGCCTATTTTGCTGTTTCTCTTTTGCCATCCAAGTTACTTTCCCTTAGTCATGGCTTTCATTTTGTTTGTGAGTTCTTGAGTTTAACTAAGGCTATCTGTGTGACAATGAGTTTGGCACTATTCCCTGGGACATAATGGGCTCACACACAACTGAAATCACTGCCAGCCCCTCCCATGGAATCAAAGAGTAGTCAATAGTTCAGCAGAGAGGGGTGGGGCATTTTGAAACCCTCTAATCGATGATTGACTGTGGATGACACAGGCTGTGTAGGTCTGCAGACAGCCTCAGCTGCTGAGATATGACTCTTCTCTCTTCCTCTGGCTCTTAAAGTCTTCCCCACACCTACGTATGTCTTAAGCCTTAGATCGGAGGCATGAAGTGTCCTGTTTAGGGCTAAGCTCTCAGGCATCACATAGTCACAGCACCAAGCAGTTATGTATCTTTTGCTTACTGCAAAAGAAGCTTCTCTGAATAGCTGGACAATAACATTTGTTTATGGGTATAAAAAAGATATACAGAAGCAACTCAGCACAATGATAATTTAGGTAATCGACACTAATTAAATTTCTCAATAGGCCCTAAAACTTCCTCGGCCATGGGTTTTTGACCAGATTTACAAAACCAGGCATTAGTTCCCTCTTATGGATTGGACTACCCAATCAGACAGTTGTTACCTCCATTATAGCCATTTAACTACTGCCCCAGTGGAAATATCTTGCCTGGAAGGTTAGTTTTTGAAGTTTTCAGGGTCACAAATAGGTAAGATGTCGATACCTTTTCTGCCTCAACAGGCTGCATTGTGAAACCTAACCAGCAAGGAGGAAGAATCCAGGTCCACTCCCTGTAAACTTCCTGTTCCTTGCAATCAAGGTGTATGATATCTTCAGCATAAGGTTATGTCAACAAGATATAGTGGGAAACTAAAAGGAATGAAAGTACAGTTGGTGGCAGAATCTTAGAGCCATTCTGGCCATGGCTTTTAAGAGCATCATCAACTAGTCATACAGATTCCCTTCTAATTCTAACTGCCCTTGGCTTACAAAGTAGTATGAATCCTTATGGCTTTTTTATATACCCTGGATTTAGGTTAACCCTCTCTCCTTTCTCCCTTACTTCCCCAATCCCTATGCCATCCCCAATTAAACATTCTTGGCTTGCACCCCCTCTCTGTTTTTTAACCACCTGTTCTCTGCAATCCGACTCCCCTAAGGCACAGCTGCCTCGTTGGCCCCTCTCTACTTTCCTGTAGTAGAAAGTGCTAGAAGTAAGATTTGTCTTTCTGGGTGTGGGTTATTTTACTCAGTACGTTCTTCCCACTTCTATTCACTTATCTGAAATTTTCATTTTTTAAGAGTTGAATAAAATCCCATTGTGTATATATATTTTCATTATCCACTCATGTGCTGGCAGACACTGGGGATCTGTACCACTTTCAAATTATATCCTGGCCTCTAACCTTATCAAGAAAGACTCTCTTTTGTGGGAAACAGATTATAAAGATATAGTCCATGCCCTAAAAATTGACCCATTTAAAGAACATACTTCCATTGTACAATTATTACCCCAGTGAATGTTTAAGGCATTTCCCTCACTCCAGAAAGAAACCCATGCCCTTTAGAAGTCATTCCCCATTCTCCCAGCCTCCACAGCCCTAACCAGCTCTGATATACTTTTTGGCTCCAGATTTGGTTCCATATCCAAAATGCCAACTATGGATATTTTATATAAATGGAACTATATACAGTGTGACCTTTGTGGTCTGGCTTCTCACACTTCGTTCTGTGTTGTAAAATATATTAGTGGATCACTATTTTCTACTCCTGTATGAAAATATTACATTGTATGAAATAACATGTACTTTTAATCTATTCATCAATCGAAAGAGAATTTGGACTCTTTCTAAACTTTGACCATTATGAATCACACTGCTGGAGACGTTTGTGTACAAATCGTTTGTGCATGTATATTTTCTTTTGTTTTACCATGTGCCTAGACGTGAAATTTCTGGGATTATAAGAGGCTGCAGTGGTGCATAAAATTCTGTTTTAAGTAACATTTTTATGATAATTCAATCACACACAAAGAGAGAAATCTAGCACAGTCCTTAACTCATGATTAATTCATGATAGTTTGATTTCTGATGAAGAGAAAGTAATGTACATCCAATAGAACAAATTTATCTTAATTACTTTTCTTTTGCTGTATAAGACACTATGATGAAGACAATTTATAGAAAAGAAGAGTTTATTTGTGGCTTATAGTTTCAAAGTCTATGATTAGCATGGGTGGGGAGGATGGCAGCAGCCAGGCAGGCATGGCACTGAAGCAGCGCTTGACAGCTTACATACATCCTGGTCTTCAAGCACTAGGCAGAGAGAGCTACTTTGGAATAGCATGGGTTTTTGAAACCTTAAAGCCTATCCCTGTGACACAACTCCTCCAAAATGGCAATATCCCCTAATCCTTCCCAACCAGTTCTACCAACTTCGGACCAAGTGTTCAAATATACAAGCTAATTGGGGAAATTTTTATTCCAACCACCATACCATACATTGAACTTTTACCATCTTCTGTTCTAGAAATATACAAAAAGGATCCTCAAGATGTTGAACAATGACAGAAACCTACAAGTTACAATCAGCTAGCAGATCATGAGATTAAATAATTGAGAGTTTATTCTGTACTGTTTGCTGAAATCTTGTATTTGATAGATTAGTTATATTAAATACTTTTTAACTTATGGTATCCCCAATGAATTTATTGTTAAGTAAGTCCATCATGAGTAGAAAAGTTCCTGTAATGACACTTTATCTCAATCCACCTATTGAAAATTATTTAACAAATAAGCCTTGCAAGACATAATAATAAGACAACAGAGACCAGTAATCTGAGTTCTGCCACTAACTACATAAATGCCCAGATATAATAGCTACCTGCTAGCTTTTACAGTGATATAACTTAGAAAATAAAGGAATTAGAATTTTCATTGTCTACCATCTTTCCTCTTTTTAATGCACTGTAATTTTGTAAACATGTGTGAAAGCATTTTGACACATTAAATGCAGTTTTAAAATATCAGCCATCATTATCACATATTGCCTCCTTGCTGAGAAATGGCTGTGTCCCATGGAGAAATAGCATCAGCATTCAATCTCCAGGAAAAGTATGCCCAAAATAGAGCAGTTTCTCAAAAACAAAAACTATATATTTTCATGCAATTCTCAGGTGCCTTTGGAACCCCTCAAAGGATGTGAGGGTACATTTATTTTTTTCTTTGTAATTCTATTTTCTTGAACAAAGAAAGTAGTATAAGGAGAATCTTCCACGAAATATATTTGCACAACTTCCCTGGAAACATAAATGGCTCTAGAAAGAAACCGTGAGTTATATCCACTACGTAATTGGAACCATGGTGAAACTGTCCCATGGTACACTGTGGTACAGATTTGGAAAAAATGAGGACTCAACACAGAAAATTTAAAAGTTACAACTAACTGTGTGAAAAGCACAAATGATGTAATTTTAGCAAAACCTCTCAGTATTGTTGGGCTTAGGGATCTCAAAAAATTAGTTCAATTACTTGAGTATTCCCAGTTCACAAAGGAGATGAGCTCCGCACTCAGTTATGAAAAGCTTATTGTCTCTTGTAGTTCTGTAGGTTGACTAGATCAACAGAATTGTTTCAACATTGCTTCCTCTATTGAGGCTGCACTCACCTGACGTTGGTGTTATCTGGGTGTCTGTCCCCTAGGATAATACTAAAATAATTTGAGGTATCCTGAGAGGTATTCATCTAGTCTCTATTTTAATACTGGACACTACTGGGAATGGAACTCAAGGTCTTCTGCATGCAAGACAAACAGACTACCAATAAGCTATATCCTCAGCCTGAAATTTTAATACTTTATATCAGGATAAATTATCTCAGTTGCCTTTGGCACTTAAAAAAAATCTATAAATGTATGCAAAGTGGTATTCTCACAGGGTTGACCTTCAAGATAGTCCGCCTAAGTAGGCAGATCAGGAGGATAAAACTTATTTTAAGTATGGTTACCTAAAACAACCTGGCCATGAGCTGTGGGAAAATCACTAGAAATTATCCTTATCCTATTTCATACCCCCTTTAATTCGCTGTAATACTTACCTGATTCTAGGGAATTGAGGTCCATTTATAGTAACAAGAATTTTTCCTGGGCTATTTGCTGTGGGTCAGTTGCTGGCACCCTTGATATAACAGTACACAAGAGGCAGAGGCAGGCAGATCTATGAATTTTGGGAAAGTTTGACCTACATACAATGTTCCAGGCCAGCCAGCATTACATAGTAAGACCCTGTCTTTAAAAAGAAAGTTTTCCAAAGTGGATGTACAAGTTTACATTCCCACCAGCAATGGAGGAGGGTTACTCTTTTTCCACATCCTCTCCAGCATGTGTCCTCACCTAAGTTTTTTATCTTACCCACTGTGATGGGTATAAGGTGAAATCTCAGGATCATTTTGACTTGCATTTCCCTAATGACTAAAGACACAGCATTTCTTTAATTGTTTTTCTGCCATTTGATATTCCTCTATTGAGAAATCTCTTTTTAGTTCTGTAACCCATTTTTTAATTGGAATACTTGATTTGTTGCTGTTTAACTGCTTGAGGTTTTTATGTGTTCTGGATATTAGCCCTCTGTCAGATATAGGGTTGGTGAAGATCCTTTCCCAATCTGTGGGCTGTTGTTTTGTTCTGATGAGAGTATTCTTTGCTTTACAGAAGATTTTCAGTTTCATGAGGTCCCATTTATTGATTGCTAATCTTAGAGCCTGTGCTGTAGGTGTTCTGTTCAGAAAATTGTCTCCTGTGCCAATGAGTTCTAGACTCTTCCCCACTTTTTCTTTTTTTTTTTAATTTATTTATTTTTATCTCAATCACAGGTTAGGTACTTTGAATCCCAGGCATAGCCCCCTCCCCCATTCCCTCCTACCCTCCCAC
>CM053761.1:64479015-64498843 GCA_028658305.1 Pachyuromys duprasi
TTGGTGGACTTGGAGGGGGCAGGGAGGAGGGAGATGAGGGAGGGAGTGGGAGGGTAGGAGGGAATGAGGGAGGGGGTTACGCCTGGGATTCAAAGTACCTAACCTGTGATTGAGATAAAAATAAATAAATTAAAAAAAGCCAAATTGCCAGAGTAAACTCTTTAAAACTTTGGAAATTAAGAGCTGTAGCATTGCAGAGAGCTCTTGCTGAAAACAGCAGCAAAACATCTGATTTTTAGAAAGAAGAGTGAACATTATCATCAAAGGATTTTATAACACTTGCTTGTTTGTTCATTTATATATTAACCCTCATGAATATGTGTGTTCACAGGTGTGGGTGTGGAGGGGTGCGTGCGCGTGCACCATGCTGTATTTGCATCCATAAGGATCAGAGAACAACTTTCAGGAGTCTGTTATCTCTTTCTACCATGTGGGACCTGTGACACCAACTCAGGTTGTTGGACTTAGAAGGATATTGCTGGAAAGACTGAGGAAATGAGTATCATGTAGTATAGCATTATTCAAAATTTTTCAAACAAGTATTAAATAATCACTCTGACTGTCCTAGTTAGCTTTAACTGTTAACTTGACATCACCTAGAATCACCAGAGAAGAGGGTACTAATGGAGGGATTGCCCAAGTAAGGCTGGCATGTAGTCATGTCTGTGGAGGGTGGGGGTTGTCTCGATTGCTAATTGGTGCACCAATTAACAAAGCCCGCTGTGAGCACCACCCTCCCTAATCAAGGTGGTCCTGAGCTGCATAAGAACTTTGTAGCATTCATATTTTAGAAATTAATTAATAATGTAAGCTAACACACACTAAGAAAATAAGCAAAAAATGAGTAAAAGAAATAGAAAATAGGAAGTAAAGAAAATAAATAAGTTGGGCTGTGATGGCACATGCCTTTAATCCCAGCACATGGGAGGCAGAGGCAGGCAAAATCTCTGAGTTTGACACCAGTGCGGTATTCAGAGAAAGTTCCAGAACATCAAGAGTTACACAGAAAAACACTCTCTTGGAAAAAGAAAACACATGAAACAAAAAAAAAATCATTTGGTGAAAATAAATTGAAATGTTGAACCTTTCATTAGGCAAACATAATATGAGATTTCAATAGGTTCATCTTTCAATCTCCAATCAAGCCAGACTGAGGTGACGACAAGAAATCTGCGATTTTTTTTATGCACTCAGGTGAATTTTATGTAACAGCAGCTTGAACTAAACTAGAAAAAGGCCAGGCTAGAAGGAGAGAAACTATTTTTTTCATTTAATCACAGGTATGAAAAAGACTGGAGGCCTAAAATAAGCCTGTCAAGCAGAAAAAAATAATTTTGAAGAATATTGAAAGATAGGATTAAAAAAAATGGTGCCACAGTTAACTCTGACAAAAATATAGGAAAAAATGTCTCAATGATGGCTTGCGTTCTGCGATTTGCGTGTGTGGTGGGTGTTAGTGCTGTTTGTGTCCAAGATGATCCAGGTTGGAGGCTGAAGGTAGAGACAATGCAGGAGAATTACTATGACACCTTTAGTACAGTATGTAGTAGGTAACAGAATTAGGATACGTATGTGTTAAATGAATATTTTTGTTTTCAAGATGTTGAATTTAAGTCACCATGGTGATACACAGACCTAACGAAATCTGTCAGTTAGAACGAAATGAAAGAAATATAGATCATAGATCTGATGGCTGTTAGTAATCGGTAGTGAAAATAAAATAAATGTATCATTCAAATCTTGATCCATGACGACACATGAATGCTTCCCCTGAAAGACACAGTATACTTGAAGCACAAAGCACGAAGCGAGCAATACATTTCACTCTGTAATCCTATAAAGCCCTGGGTTAGCTTTGCATGCTCTAGCCCATTTCCAGCGACTCTTCACAACACCAGCGAGAGCTTAGCTTTCACCGCACCCGAAGCACCCCGGCAGCCCCGCTCCAGCTCTTCGTTCTTTGGAGCCTCTTCAACACCAGTTGTTGCAGTTGGTGGAGCATCGCTGACCTGCGTGTTGAAGCTGGTAGCATGTAAAGTAACCCTAACTTAGACATAATTTCTCCAGAAAGTAAAATACCCTACCAACTGAGTAAAACAATATTGAGTTATGTGCTCACTTTCTTAAGAGCTATTTTTATCTTATTCATCTTCAGACACCATTCCTACGTCCTATGATGATCAGAGAAAAGAAATATTTATAGCACCTGTAGGGTATTCTGCTTTCCCAACAGTGACCAAGACAGCAACACGTCTGTCACCTTCCTCAGTGGAGCTGAAATACAGAAAAGAATGTGCAGCCTCCAACCCAGCATGTATGAAGCAGGACACTTAGCACCGCTCACTGTCAGACCTTTTGTTATTAAAGTAATATAATTTTTCCTAGGTCCTGCTAAATATGATCAAAAGGTTATAAATGATTTAACTGCTAGGATTCAATAAGCCGTTCAGCAAAAGTAAATGCTGTGGAGTTAAAATAGACTCTGAGTCTGAGGAAAGATACCGGTTAGATTTTATTATTGTAACACAAAATAAAATTAAGGAAGCAGAATATACCCCTCACCTGAAAAAGACAATGTGAGAGAATGTAGTAGAAATATGTGTGGAGTGACAAGATTACTTGTGCCATCTATTGGTAATTAACATGATTTCTTGATGAAGTACAGCCTTCTAAGGCCAACTTGTGTTTGGGGAAGATGCATAGTAGAATACTATTTTTGGTACTTAATCTCACCTAGGATAGAGGTTTGCTTCAGATACAAAGTAATCTCAGCCAGGCAAACAGGTAAAATTATTATTTCCATATGTGTATTATACAGACTTTAATGTTCGTTCTTAAAGTACTGACTAAGTGAAGGTCTGTACAAATGGCACAAACGAAAGCACCCATTTAGGAAAAAAGAAGACAATACAGAAATGACACGAAGGAGAGTAATATGTTGTGCAGGAGCTTCCCACCAACTGCTGGTTCTTCAATTCATGGAGTCCCGAGACTTTCCAAAAAGGGAGCAGTGAAGCTAAGTTTCTAGTTTCTTTGAAGACTCAGTTTTGTCATGTGGTGTTTTCCTGCAAGCTTGCACGTGATGTTTTGCTGTGAGCTCTCTCTTTCAAGGGGCGTGACTTTGGTGGAGAACATCCATGGGTGGACTCTAAGGAGAGATCAATAGAAGCCCCAGACAATCCAAGGGAGTCTTGTGGCTTTCCCTGACTTGCTGTGCTGATTCGTGATATACTTTGTTAGACAGAAAATACATTTATAACTATTATACCATCAGGAAATATCAATCTATTCAATTCCAATAAACACAAATTCTGGACAGTGGCTTGACAAACATGTAAGTGCTTAGACTTAGATATAGGGTAAAATAACACCTAGCCCTGGCATTGCTGCAGCTAATTTCATATCTACCACATAGTACATTACATCATCCTAGGGCTCCACTTCTATCATTGACTTTTTAACCTTTCTCTTCCTCTTTTTCCAACCTGTTCCACATTCTTTCTTTATTCCATATACCTGCAATTCAATATCCATTCTAAGTGAACTTTAAACTTTCATATGTACCATATGTAAGTTTTTTATTTTGTGTTTTATGTTCATTATCGGTGTGTTAGTTGGAGTTAACTGATTTTAAGTGTATTTCTGCTTCTATTTTGTATTTGTTTATTTACGTTTACAATTTTACATATATAAGCTTTGTGTACTGACCACTGTGAAATACATCGTTTTATGGCTTGCTGCTGTTGCTGCTACTGCAGAATTTTGTTTGTTTTGTTGTTTTTATTGGTTTTTTTTTTCCTCTTCAGGTGGTGCTGGAGAGAAAACCCTCAAGAAAAGGCTTCTCAATAGAAAAAAAATTAACAAATAAAAGCAGAAGAAATATTCACATCAAGAGATGTTCATGCAGTACATAGAAACACGAGAATCATGGAAAAAGAAAGCAGCACGACTCTTTCCAAGATGACAGTCCGTCACTACTAAGCTCAAGGATAAAGAACGATGTAAAATGCTATTAAAATTTACTATTAAAATTCATCAACAGTCTCAAGTGATATAAACAAGCAGATTAATTCAATCCAAGACCTGGAAAAAGTCAGTAACACGGGAAAATGATATGTTCAACAGTATCAGTATGAGTTTTAAAAAAGGAAGCTAATGAGAAAATATTCAGCAAAGAAAGTGATATTTAAAATATAGAAAGGTTAGAAATAAAAACTCAATGAATGATAAAAGTAGTAGGGATGATGGTCAAGGTTAAGAAAAATATATTAAATTACCTACAAAAACAATCCTGGGATATAACCAAGAAACCAAACCTAAGAATTCACAGGATAGAAGTAGCTAAATAATCAGAGAGCAGTCAACTGAGTTCATGATACAGGCAGCCCCTGATCCTCTTCCTCAGAGATCGACATTGAGACTGAGCTGCCAATTGGCCACATCTGAGCAGGGGGTCTAAGTCCTCTCCATGCATGGTCCTCCATTGGTGCATCAGCCTCTGCAGGACCCCCTGGGCTCAGATCTTTTAGTTTTGTTGGTCTCCTCATAGGGCTCCTGTCCTCTCCATGTCCCTCTAATCACACCAGTTGATTGCTCTCTGATCACTCGAGTCTGATGATGTCAGGCCACAGAGGAAGAGGATCCAAGCAGTCCTGAAGAGACTTAACAAGCTATGGGCAGATGGTAATAGTGGAGAACTCTCCCCTTCAGTGGACTAGGGGAAGGAGATAAGGGAAAGAAGAAAGGATGTTGGGAATGGGGAAGTTGAGGGAGGAACCTTCAATCAGGATATATAATGAATAAATTGTGAAGAAAAAATAAAAATTGAAAAAAAGAAGTATCTGAATAAAAAGCCACAAGTGATCTTTTCAATGAAATTATAGGAGAAAATTTCCAAAATAGGAAAAGAAATGGATACCAATATGCAGAGGCATTTAGAACTCTCAAAAGACACGAATAGAGAAAAGTATCTCCATGACATATTAAAGTGTCAAATATTTGACATATTAAGATGTCAAAACTACAGAGCAAAGAAACAATATTAAAACTTGATTTGGAAACTATGGAGCTACAAAAGCAATGAGACCAGCTCTCATACTGATAACTCTGAAAACAAGGGAAACCTCAAAGAATTTTTAAACCCTAAAATAAATAAATACAAATATTTCTGTGCCCAGAAAAGTTATATTTTTAATTTACAGATACATAAGAACAGTTTTATACAAGCACAAAATAATTAGCAATGTTCAATTATTAATTTCGATTTAATAATTTGTGTGTATGCACATTTGTGTGCAAGTACAACTGGAGTCCAGAAGAGAACATCAGATACCCTAGAACTGAAATTACAGGTGGTTGTGGAACACCTGATACAGATGTTAAGAACCAAATTCTGGTCCTTTACAAAACCATCAAAGGTTCTTACCAGCTCAGCCATCTTTCCATCCCATAATGTATTCTTTCTAATCTGCATTAATGATAGTATATGTAAAAGCATAGGTCAAATTGTGATTGATAAGGCAAAACAGAATAACCTTTCTACTTCCAGTAGTAGAAGAATGTATCAAGAACGTGGTTTTCAATGGTTCTGAATATTTGCTCTTTATACTTTCTTAAAATATCAATTTAAATAAGTGAATCTCAATTAGAGTCATGTTATATGCTTTCTTGTCTCTAGTTAGGGTTTCTATTGTTATGATAAAACACCATGACCAAATCTACTGGATGAGGAAATTATTTCTTTTAGCCTGGGATTGTAGTTGATCATGAGGAGCAGTGACCCCAGGAACTTAAGGATGGAACCCTGAGGCAGGCAGGGGCCATGGTTGGTCTGCTCTTTGGCTTGTGACCTACTTATTCACTTAACCTAGGACCATCTGCCCAGAGGTGGCACCCCCACAGTGTTCTGGGAACTCCCACATCATTCATTAATCAATAAAATGCCCTCACAGACTTGCCCACAGGCCAATCTTATGTAAGCATTTTCTCAACTGAGATTCATTCTTCATGTAGGATTCCAGTTGTCTCAAGTTGGAAGAATATGAAAAAAAAAAATTTAACCAGCACATAAGTCTTAAGGTCTAATAATCAAAACTTCAATCCAGAAAGCTACATTCTCTGATATGTGAGTTAATAAAATATGAAATGCAATCATGTTTGCCTTCATATCTAAAAGCATTTTATTTTGTCCAATCCACTCCTTATTCTTCCCTCTGATTTCTACATGGTCCCTCCCCCTCACATCTCTCTTCCAATTTCGTTTCTGGTTAGTGTTGTCCTCCAGCCTGTGATACAGTGACGTTTACTCTGGCATGAACAGTCTCCTGTGAGTCCCCGGCCTGAGGGAAACTGACTTTATCTCCAGCTGTCCATTTCCTTTCCCTTCTCAAGTAGGAGTGGAGGCTTGTGGGTACACCCTCCTGAAGCCCTGCTGGAATACTGACAAACTGACCTTGAACGGGGCTTGTGTAGCAAGCACAGCTGTTGCAAGTTTATGAATGCAACTGCCTTTTATGTCCTGAAGACATATCCCTAGATGTTCTCCTTAACTGCTGGCTCTTGAGTCTTTCTTTTCCCTCTTTCTTTATATTTCCTGAGTCTTAGACGCTGCCGCTTCTGCATTTGGAAGACTGTGTTTCTCTAACTTAACCTCCATCCACTGGAGAAAAAATTGGCTTCTCTGATGAGGGTTGAGAGCTCACCCACTCTCTAGTTATGAGGTTTATCAACTTAGCAAAATAGCTGTAATTTCTCCCCTGTGTCTTCTCCAGTTACAGATGATGGGCCAAGTTTACAGAACCAGGAATGAGCTCCCTCCTGTTGAGTGAGATTTAGCAGTCAAAATCCTGCTCAATATCTACAATTTAAGAAAAAGGAAAACAACTCCACAACTTGAGCACCAAAAGCCAAAGCAACCAACCAATAAATGGGCTAATTCACTGAATAAATATTCTCAAATAATGAAATACAAATGGCTGAAATATATTTGAATTAGACTTCAATAACCTTAGCCCTTGAGGGAAATACAAATTAAAACTAATATGAAACTCTATCTCACCCAATTAACAATGATTATCATCAGAGCACCAAGTGACAAGCTTGGAGGATGCCTCAGTCAGTAAGGTGCTTGCCTTCAAGCATGAGCACCCGAACCAACGTTTAAAAAAGAAAAGAAAGGAAAGAAAAGACCAGGCACAGTGTTGTGCCCTTGTAATGGCAGGACAGGGGACAGTCAAGTCACCCTCGTTTACTTCTAATATTTCAGATCACAGATGAAAACAAACACACAGAGAACGAGAGAAAGAAAACCTCAGCTCAAAACCTAGTGGATAGCACGATGCCATCTGAGGTTGCCCTCTGGTCTCCACATGCACATATACACACAAAAGCCCGTGCTGTGCATCTGTGAGCACGTGAGTGCATTACATACAAGAACACACACAAACAAGAGGAAGGACAAGTGAGAGTAAAACAGGATGCAGAAAAAGTGGAATTAGCACGGTCAGCTCATGCACTGTGGAAATCGCTGTGGATACCTGATGTTTCTTTAATAATAATTTAAACAACTAAAACTAAAAACAGACCCACAATATGACCTTGCTGTGTTGCTTCTGTGTATAATGTTCAATGATATGGGGCTAGGAGGGTGGCTTGGTGGTTGAGCATACTTGCTGCTCTTGAAGAGGACCTAAATTTAGTTTCCAACACCCTCTTGCACACACAAGTGCACACAATTAAAAATAAAAGCAAGATTGAAGTGTGGATGATTCTAGGTGCATACAGCACAGAGATACCTACACATTCATGCTTATTGCTGCGACACCCCCAATATCCAAGGACTCAGCCATCTTGGTGGCCCCCCCTACAAGGACAAAGCTAAAGAGCATGTGGCACATGTGGAGAATGGAAATTCATTCAACTCTAAGAAAAAAATGAAATTATGAAATCCTCCAGAAAATGGTTGGGACCAGAAATCATAGATCCAAATTCAGAAATAAAAGTATTAAACATTTCCTCCCATATGTGAAATCTAGATTTAAATTTATGCATGTACATATTTATTTGTGTGTGGCTATGTGTGTTTACATATATGTATCTGTGTGTTTATGTGAGACATGAGGGAAGAAACAAAAATGTGGGAGAAAAGGAGGTGGGATCAGAAGAGAGTAATGGGATGCCCCCTCCTTCAATTCCCCCCAGTCCCACCCTTCCTCCCTCTTTCCCCATCTCCTTCCCCTAGTCCACTGAAAGGGGGAATTCTCCACCATTGCCATCTGCCCATAGCTTGTTAAGTCTCATCAGGACTGTCTGGATCCTCTTCCTCCGTGGCCTGGCAAGGCTGCATCACCAGGAGCAAGTGATCAAAGAGCAGTCAACTGAATTCATGATAGAGGCATCCCCTGTTCCCCTCACTCAGAGATCCACATGGAGACTGAACTGCCAATCGGCCACATCTGAGCAGGGGGTCTAGGTCCTCTCTGTGCATGGTCCTTGGTTGGTGTATCAGTCTCTGTAGGACCCCCCTCCCCGGGCTCAAATCCTTTAGCTTTGTTGGTCTCCTTGTGGAGCTCCTGTCCCCTCCATGTCCCTCTATCTCCACACTCCTCTTTCTTCTTACATAAAACTCTCTGCATTCTGCCCAAAGTTTGGCCATGAGTCTCAGCATCTGCTTCCATTCCCTGTTGAGTGGAGCCTTTCAGAGAACCATTTATAGTAGGCTCCCATCCTGTTTCCTCTCTTCCACTGCTTTTGGTGTCTATCCTGTTTGCTATTCTGAATGAGATTTAAGTATCCTCCCAAAATATCAAGAGGCATAACTTAAAAATAATATAGTGTACCCATGCCCACAGTTTTTTTCTGTCTCATTTCTCAATAATTAATTATGGTTAACAAATTAAATTTTGTGCTAGGGTGAGGTCCCATGGTAAAGTGCTTGCCTAGCATATACAAGGCCCTAGGTTCAATTTTCAAAGCCACAAAAACAAGATCAAAATTTTAATGACTTCAGAAGTAAATGACTCATGAATTTTAAAGTGCAGTCTATGCTGAGTAACACAACAGAATCTCTGCTGCTGACATGAGCCTGTCTGGGATGGAAATCATCTTCTTGTTCAGTAAGGCCGTGCTACAAATGTCACCCTACCAACAGTCACTTAGGAGCATCTTGTCTACTGTAATTGTGGTGGCATCAGAGTACTGGTATCCAAGAAATCCTCTTTGCATTAATAATGTAAGGGTACAGATGTTAGTAATTCAGATGTACTTCACAGAAGCCATAAAACATTTCTTTTAGTGAACAAAATTTTTCTGGCATATTTTTAAATTATAATAATTCTTGAAAATCTCATGCATGTGTACAATAAAGCATGAACACATCTACTCTCCATTTCCCCCCTCCTATGTTCCCCACATTCCTCCCAATTTCATGTTGTGTATGTATGTTTTCTTTAAATCATGCACTGAGTTCAACCAGTATTGTCCATGTGTGCTATCCATGTGTGGATAGTATGGGCTATCCACTAGTGCAAATGTGAAGATTTAAGGAATTGTTATCAGCTATATACTTCCATGAAAAGAGGAAGTAACACCTTCCCTCCCATGTATGACAAGTAAAAACACGAGGCAAGGATTCCCACCCTCCATAGTAAGATTCTCCACAGCAACTGCATCATGGGCTTCAAACATGGGAAGTCCATTTTAAAGACTAAAAGACAGGAAAACCACAATGACAGTCTGTTCACAGGTAGACTAGAAATGGTTCAGATTTAGTAGGAGTAGTTCCCAGTTTTAATTTAAGAATAATCTTGAATTAAAAGTCTACAAAGATATAAATTCTGTCCTTGTCAAATTCTAATTAAGATAGCTTAGCTATGCAATTTTACTCTCCTAATAGCAAATAGCAACTTATTAAAAATCAGAACATAGACAAAAACAGGCTTAAAATTTTTCTCTAGTATATCCGTTAAGTACTAAGAAATCAAATGTTTCACATTTTAAAAATCCATGGATCAGCACTGAAGATAAAAATGAGAGATACAGATATACAATATAGATATAAACATAAGAATCTGACATTCTGCATAGGAAAGATTCCAGATGCCAAGAAAAATCATCTTCAAATGCATGAGATATTTCCCCCCTTATGTGTGACTTTGGGACAAGCATAACATACTTCTAAAACCTAGTTTCCTGGGCTGGAGAGATGGCTCAGCCATTAGAAGCTAGGCTCACAACCAAAAATATAAGGTAAGTCTGAATATCTTCTTCCTATGCTGAGAGACTCTGCAAATAAATCAATAAACGAAGCAGATATGTTTAATGTGCTCCATTTCTTGATAATGTCAGTTGAGAAAGGGGAATATGACAAATAAGGCAAAGAGAGTAAACCAAGGCAATCTGACCAGCTTCTTTCTATTTCAGAGTAAGAAAATTCCTAAATGTAAGACTCAGTGGGAAATGAAACCCTCTTGCCTGGAATTATTCCTCCACCTGGCCCTGTTAAATCTTAGAGGTCCCTATATCACAATTTTATATAAATTAAGACATTAAACCTTCATTTAAAATTCATATCTTTGGTTTATGTGGTAGATAGACTATTAGTCTCTGAAGAAGTCTATACTTTTAACCTCCATAACCTGGAAATATGTTGCATTGCAGGGCACAAAAATTACACAGATGTAATTCAGTTCTCAGGGCCTCAAGATGGGGTGATTACCTGGCTTTCACAGAAGGGACCATTCTTATTACATAATCCTTAAATCCTTTCCCTGGCTGGATGAAAAAACAGCATGAGGAGACATTCAAAAGTACTGGTGAACTCAACCTGCCCTAGATGTTTTTAAGACAAGGAAGGAGCCAAATGTTGGCAACCTCGACCAAGCTGGCAGCTGACAGGAAAACAAGGACCTTAAGATCTCTATCTCAAAGGACCAAACTCCGCTAACAGCTGGTATGAATAGGAAGTAAATCATCATCCTACCCATTTTCTTTTTTAAAAGGCTTTTATTTCATCTTGAATTACGTAAGTATGTCTATATAGAATCACATATATGAATGCCGATGCCTGCATAACCCAGAAGTGGGGGTGATAACCTCAAAAATGTGGTAAAAAATAACTGAGCCACCACCCAGGTGGGTGCTGGGATGCAAACTATGGTCATGCAGCAGAACAGTATGTGGTTTCACCTACTAAGCTGCCTCTCCAACCTCAAGTCTTATTTCTGTTACAGACTCATATTGCAAACAATCACATCTAAAAATATCCCTTGCAAATTCTTCATTAGCTGAGATGAATATTCATATTTAAAAAGAAAAAAATAGACTTCATAAGTATTAGGAACATACCATGTTCCAGTAAACCAAGTTAGGGAGGAGATTTCTGGTTTCGCTGAAAAACAGGCTCAGAGTCCTGATGCTGGACCTGTAGAGCATCCTGTCCATCACACCTGAAGTTTACTTAGCCCCACGCTCCTTTCTTCTAAGAGAATGTTCACCTGTTTACAGATTGGGAACTGTAAGACGCAGGATAAGCACAGTGTTGTGTGGATCTGAGGAGCCAAGCAACCAGGGAAGCTGGTCTGGAGCGAGAGTGAGATTGAGGCATGCCCACACCTCAAAAAATCTCATCTTAAGACCAGCAGGAGTGAAGAGCTCCCTCTCTTCCCGGGACCTGCCTGCCGTGGCTTTCCCACCCTCGAGGTGACCACCTTAGCGCTAATGGCCAGGTTGCAGGATAAGCTTCCTGTGTCCTTATAAAAAGCAGTCCAGCAAGCACCGGGAATTCCTCTTCATGCAGATAAGCCATTCCCAGCACCTTGGCTCCAGGCCAATGACGTACATTCACCCGGTAAGCCTCTACCCACTCCCCAAGCTTTAACTAGCCTTCGTTTCCCCCAATTAAATGAGCCATCTCATGGAAGCTGCCTCCCAAAATCTGTTTCTTGTGCAGTCACCCCCCACCTGAGGTTCTCATCCCCTGTCGTTCCTGCCTTGTTCTCCCTTCCAGGATCTATCAGATGTGACCATGGGCACAGTTACAGACTGGGAAGCAGGACCAGGAGTAGCAGCGTTGGGCATTAGATGGATTTTTCAGACAAGTTGAGAGAAAATGGCTCCACCTACCTAACAACCGTTAAGGAAGAAAAAGGCAAATTTTTGGATTTGTGAGGGAAAATTCAGCAAGACACCTGTCCTCAGAGCCCTTCACAAACCAGTGCTAACTTTTATTCGTCTTCCTAAGGTCTCCAAGGAAGAAAATGAAAGGTCTAAGTGAGCAATTATCTCAACACATCACTTCGGTTTGAGCAGTTCTGAGTGAGCTGTGGCCATCAGGCTATTTGGGACATTACTCTGGTTCTTTGCAGAGCAGTGGCTGTAAGAACTAATATACTTTCCAAGTGGAACCTCATGCATTTTCCAGGAGTAGCGTAGACACATGTCAGCACCAATCTGATGCTTAACTATGAAGTATCCCTCAACCTTACCCAACATATTGTCATTCTTTCCATATTTCCTTAATAAAGCAAGCTGCTATTTTCTTTTTTTTTTAGAAATATTTTATTTATTTATTATTTATACAGTATTCAGCCTGCATGTGTGCCTGCATGCCAGAAGAGGGCCCCGGATCTCATTATAGATGGCTGTGAGCCACCATGTGGTTGCTGGGAATTAAACTCAGGACCTTTGGAAGAATAGACAGTGCTCTTAACCTCTGAGCCATCTCTCCAGCCCGCAAGCTGCTATTTTCATCTGGCACTTGTCACACTGTCATTTGTTCACTATGTTATAAACCCAAAGATTGTAAAATTGCTTCTTGATATAACTTATGGTCTGTCATTGTGTGCTAAGAGCCTGGCATATAATATAAATAGAATCAAGACTGAACAATTCAATCCACTGCATTGGCTTGCCATTTGGTCACCTGATTATTCAGAGAGTCTTTATAGCAAGATGGTTGAGTCCATCACCTTGGAACCAAACTCAAAGCAGATGTTGAGACTCATAACCAAACCTTGGGCAGAGTGCAGGGAATCTTATGAAAGAAGAGGTAGTTAGTTAGTAAGACCTGGGGAGTACAGGAGCCCCACAAGGAGAGCAAAAGAACCAAAATATCGGAGCTCAGGGGTATTTTCTGAGACTGATACTCCAACCAAGTTACATTCATGGCTATAACCTAGATCCCCTGCTCAGATGTAGCCCATGGCAGCTCAGTATCCAAGTGGGTTCCCTAGTAAGGGGAACAGGAACTGTCTCTGACATGCACTCAGTGGTTGGCTCTTTGACCACCACCTCTGAAGGAAGAGCAGCCTTGCCAGGCCACAGAGGAGGACATTGCAGCCAGTCCTGATGAGATGTGATAAGCTGGGATCCAATGGAAGGGGAGGTGGACCTCCCCTTATCAGTGGACTTGGACAGGGGCATGGGAGGAGATAAGGGAGGGAGGATGGGATTGGGAGGGAATAAGGGAAGTAGCTACTGCTGAGATACAAAGAGAATAAAATGTAATTAATGTAAAAAAATAAAAATTTAATTAAAAATAAAGGGGAAAAAACTGGAAGTTGAGTTGCTACAGTTGGAGGCTCAAAAGAGCTGCACACAAAGGCTAAGCCAGAGGTGCCAGGCACTGTGGAAGATTTACAGGGAGGGTATGGGTTAGCTATCACTTTTCTCAAGACAGACCAAAGTCTCTCATCAAGATGATATAAAAGGATATAAAAGGACTCAAAAAAGGATTAAGTCACTGTCTCAGTAGTTAAAGAATAAGACAGACAAAAGATGTGCTAAAACAGTGTGTCAATAGAAAGAACTCTTGGAACGCTCTGGCATGAAAAATTAGCATCTCTTTATCATAGGTGGATGTGATTGCACAGAAAATTTTTTAAGTTGTATGTGACTGCCAGCATTCACAGAACATGTCATTAATGCAGAAGATAATGTGTGTGACGAAGAGGGGTCCCCATTTTGATGATGTACAAGATACTGAAAATTTGTTGACTATTATAAATTTTAAAAATGCCTCGCACATTCAAACAAGTTGGTATGGCTTGTTTATCTATTTATATTAAGTGTCTTATTCCTTAACACAAAACTATATCTTTTAGTCAAGAAAGAATGAAAACCCACAAAACAGATGAGATATAAGATATAACAGAAATACTGAAGCTTCATAGTGCAATTGAATGAGAGTGATGATGAATTTACACATTGGCATTACAGGCTCCAGTTCTAAAATTGTACTTTGGTTGATAGCCTCACTCACAGTCCTCAGTGCTTATTATCAACTTACACCCTGTACCAAAAGTGGTAGCCCCACACACAGCATTCCACAGATAGGCCATTTCATATCAATGCCTCATGAGTGAGGGAAAAAGATACCCTGCTCAAGCAAGTCAGCTAATTTCTGTTTGCAGACATTACTATTCAGAATTAAAGCTGAGACCACTGGGCGAAAAGAGAATATAGCAATTTGGGTCCTTTGAACAAAACAGACGCCATCCATAGGCATATGTATTTGAACACTTGTTCTCTGGTGGGTGGTGCTGTATGGGAAGGTTACTGAGCCTTTAGGAGGATAGGCTTTTGGTGTCTATAATCTCTCCCTGCTCTGTTTCACCCTCTCTGCTGACTGCATGGCTGGGATGCCATCTCCCAGCTCCCCGTTCTGACTGCCATGCCTGCTTTGCCGTTATGAACATCTTACCTTCTAGAAGAGTAGACCCAGATAAACTCTTCCTTTTTCTAAGTTGCATTTAGTCTTGAAGTTTTATCACAGCGGCAGACATAACCAATACAGGAGTGCACACAGAATCACAGAACGGACACAGTTCTGAGCACAAAAATCAAACAGTGCATATTAGTACAAATGGTTCTGGTTTTGGAAATAGAAAAGAAATGACTAATGAGGTGCCTGCAATTACTTCAAGAAAAGAAATTGTTAGAGCTGTTACATTTGATATATAAACTATGACTTTAGTAACCACCAGTTATAACAAAACCAAAAATACACTGCTTCAAGTAACTTCATTATTAACTCAAATAACAGGAGCTTCTTCCTCTCTCTCTATCTCCCCCATGTATGTGTATATGTGTAGGGGTATGTTTGTACAGGCTTGCATGAGAAGACCAGAGGAAAACCACCAGGTATGGTCCTTCAGTTCTGCCTTCCTTTCTTTTGTAAGACAGGATATCTCACTGTCCTAGAGATTGCTAAGTAGGCCAGGCTAGCTGGCCAGTGAGTCAAGCTCTATGCTTTTCTCTGTCTCCGCAGCACTGCGATTACAAATAATCACCATACATACCTGGACTATTTTTAACACTAATATGGGAGTCAAACTCTGATCATTCTGCTAGTAAAGCAAGCACACTACCACCTGAGCCTGCGTGCCAGCTCCTTGGGTTTCATTATATATAATGAAAATGGTGATGGTTTCAAATTTGTAGTAAATATTTAGGGTTTGGAGGGTTTTAACACAGTTTTTCTCAACCTGCTGTATTTGTAATTGATAAAAGTAGTCATTTTAATTTCTTATGCTGAAAATGTTTATTGGATTCATTTTGAATATTTTAGCAGTAAGATATTAGAATCTTGTAAATAGAAGCAATGTGAAATCAAATTTTACTTCTAGAATATTGTTAATTAAACTATCCTATCATGACAAAAATGAAATTGTCTTTGAAAATATGAGTACATCGGAGAATCCAAGATGGCAACCCCGGGATGACACTGTGTCTGCGGAGTAGGATAGCAGCGTCAGCACAGCAACCAGGAGACTGAACTCAGGACCTAAAACACCAACGTTTGTGATTGCCAGGTGAGAGGAAATCCTATGGTGAGGAAATCAAGTGGGAAGGTCCTCAGGACACCCAGTCAATCCCTGTAAAAGGTCCAGGTGACCGGCATACAGCCTGCTGCGGCGCTCCCACCCACCATTCCGGACCAGAACACACAGTCTCTGATCTAGACTGAGGCGCCCCAAGCTACCATCTCAGACCAGGACGTACAGCCTCTGGCTCAGAAGGAGGCACCAAGTGTCCGGACCAGAGCAGAGCCCTTAGCTGCCGGCCCAGACCGGAGCATGGAGCCTTCGGACCAGAGCTGTGCCCCCAGCCGCCATCTCAAACCAGAACACTCAGCCTTTGGCCCAGAGGAAGGTACCAAGCCTCCAGACCAGAGCGGTGACCAGCCTGCAGTGTTCACAGCATCTAGCACAGAGCACAGAGCCGGGCACACAGAGCCCACAACAGAATACGTGTCACGCCTGCAACATCACCCACTGACCTCAGAGTCCAAACTGCCAAACCTGCCACAGATTGAAGACCACTGGGTATTCAGGAAACCTGTGCAGGCACTTGGCGCCTGCAATCTACACACTAACAACAACATTCCCTCCTGCACTTGCTCCCAACACACATAGGCCAACCATCTACACTCTCTAGCACTCCCCTTCAAGACACCTTCTGAGTGTGTCTTACTCCTTCCCCCCTTCCCTGCCCCACAACAATTCTGTGCCATCAGCTTTTCCTCCCACAGGTACAACTGAAGCAACACCACAAACTCTCAAACCAGTAGACTTCCCTGGTCTTCCTGAAGAATACTCCAGACACCAGAGATTGACAGGTCCAATCTAAAGTTCAGCCTCAGGGAACAAACAGCAACTTGATTATATATAAACAAATGGCAAAGGGTCAAAGTAACAACTCACCTAACAAAAATCAGGACACCATAGTCCCACCAACAACACTCAAAATAAATGGAGATTTTAATTCAGTAGAAACACAGGAAAATGATCTTAAACCTATACTTATCCAGTTATTTGAGGAACAAAAAGAGGAAATGAACAGAGCCCTCAAAGAAATACAAAAGAATATAACTGTCCACGAAGAGGAACAATTAAAGACATAGAGAGAGGAAACAACCAAAAAAATAGGAGCCACATTCAATCAGATGAAGGAAATGGTCCAAAGCATGAAAACAGAATTAGAATCTATAAAGAAAACAAAACAGAGAAAAACCTGGAACTGGGAAACTTAGAGAAAAGATCAGGAACTACAAAGTTAAGCATCACCAATAGAATACAAAAGATGGAAGAGAGAATCTTGGGAGCTGAAGACACAATTGCTGAAATTGATTCCTCACTCAAATAAAATCTAAAATCAGGAAAGTTCCAAACACAAAACATGCAAGAAATCAAGGATGCCATGAAAAGATGAAAGTTATCAAAAATAGGAATAGATGAAAAGAAGACTCCAGGATCCAAGGACCAGAAAATATTTTTTAGAAAATCATAGAAGAAAATTTTCCCAAATTAAAGAAAGAGATGTACATAAACATACAAGAAGCCTACAGAACACCAAATAGACTACACCAGAAAAGTAATACCTCTCATCACATCATAGTCAAAACACTAAACCTACAAAACAAAGAAAAAATATTAAAGGCAGGAAGGGAAAAGGGTCAAGTAACATATGAAGGGAGAGCGATCAGAATCACACCAGATTTCTCATCAGAAACTATGAAAGCCAGAAGGGCCTAGGCAGAGGTCATGCAGTCTTTAAGGGAACCTAGATGCCAACCCAGACTACTATACCCAGGAAAGCTTTCAATCAACATAAATGGAGAAAACAAAATATTCCATGACAAAACTAAATTCAAGCAATATCCGCACAGCAAACCAGCACTACAGAAGATACTAGAAGGAAAACTTCAATCCAACGAAAACAACTACACCAAAGAAAATATAGGATACAGATAAATTCCCAACAAAAAAGAAAAAAAAGCAATGAATCATAGTAAGACCCCCAACTCCACAATAAAAGGAAACTAACAGTCATTGGTCACTATTATCTATCAACATCAATGGACTCAACTCTCTAATAAAAAGACACAGACTAACAAAATGGTTGTGGAAACAGGATCCAACATTCTGCTGCATACAAGAAACACACCTACGCAACAAAGATAAACACTACCTCAGAGTAAAGGGCTGGTAAAATGTTTTTCAAGCAAATGTACCCAGAAAACAAGCTCGGGTAACGATCCTGGTATCTAATAAAATAGACTTTCGACCAAAGCTAAAAAAAAAAAAGATGAGGAGGGGCACTTCCTTCTCATCAAAGGAAAATTCCAACAGGAGGACATCACAATTTTGATGATCTATGCCCCAAATACACCACCTACATTTGTAAATGAAACCTTATTAAAGCTGAAATCACACATTGATCCCAACCCCCTAATAGTGGGAGACTTGAACACTCCACTCTCACCAAGGGACAGATCATCTGGTCAGAAGCAAAAAAGGGAAACAAGGGCACTTACAGAGGCCCTAAATCTAATGGACCTAATAGATGTCTACAGAACTCTTCACCCTAGATCAAAAGAGTATACCTTCTTTTCAGCACCTCATGGAACCTTCTCCAAAATAGACCATATAGTTGGTCACAAAGCAAGCCTCAGCAGATACAAGAAGATTGAAATAATCTCTTGCATCATATCTGACCATCATGGTCTAAAGCTGGACCTCAACAACAACAGAAACAACAAATAGCCTCTATATACATGGAAACTGAACAACTTGCTACTCAAGGACAGCTTGGTTAGGGAAGAAATAAAGAAGGAAATTAAAGACTTCCTAGAATCCAATGAAAATAAAAGCACAACATACCCAAACTTATAGGACACAATGAAGGCAGTGCTAAGAGGAAAGTTCATAGCACTAAGTGCCTTCAAGAAGAAATTTGAAACATCTCATACAAGCAACTTAATGGCCCAACTGAAAGCCCTAGAAAAAAAAGAAGCAGATACACCAAAGAGGAACAGACAGCTGTAAATAATCAAACTCAGAGCTGAAATCAATCAATTAGAAACAAATAAAACGATTCAAAGAATCAATGAAACCAGGAGCTGTTTCTTTGAGAAAATCAACATGAGAGACAAACCCCTAACCAAACTAACAAAGAGACAGAGAGAAACTATCCAAATCAGAAGAATCAGAAATGAAAAGGGGGACATAACTACAGACACTAAGGAAATCCAAACAATTATTAAGTCTTACTACAAAAGCCTATATGCCACAAAATTTGAAAATCTCGATGAAACGGACAATTTTCTTGATAGATTCCATCTACCAAACTAAGTCAAGGTCAAGTAGAAAGAGTGAATAGACCTATATATCCCAAGAAAATAGAAGCAGTCATAAACAACCTCACTTCCAAAAAAAGCCCTGGGCCAGATAGATTCAGTGCAGAATTCTGCCAGACCTTCAAAGACATGCTAACTCTAATTCTCTCTAAACTATTCCACAAAATAGAAACAGAAAGAAAATTACCAAACTCATTCTATTAAGCCTTGATACCTAAACCACACAAAGACCTAATGAAAAAAGAGAACTTCAAACCTATCTCTCTAATGAACATTGATGCAAAAATACTCAATAAAACACTTGCAAACCAAATCCAAGAAACATAAAAGATATCATCCACCATGACCAAGTAGGCTTCATCCCAGGCATGCAAGGGTAGTTCAATATACAGAATTCCATCAATATGATCCACCATATAAAAAAACTGAAGGAGAAAAACCACATGATCATCTCCCTAGATGATGAAAAAGCATTTGACAAAATCCAACATCCATTCATGTTTAAAGTCTTGGAGAGATCAGGGATACAAGGCACATACCTAAACATAGTAAAGACAATATACAGCAAGCCTATAGTCAACATCAAACTCAATGGAGAGAAACTAAAATCAATCCCACTGAAATCAGGGACAAGGCAAGGCTGTCCATTGTCTACATATCTCTTCAACATAGTACTTAAAGTCCTAGCCAGAG
>CM053761.1:64499343-64532444 GCA_028658305.1 Pachyuromys duprasi
CCTCCTCCCCTTCCATCCAACCCCAGATCACCTTGTTTCCTCAGGGCTGGTTGCAATGTCCTCCCCTGGGATCTAGCCAGGCTGTTACTCCCTGGCATGTATGGGGGAGGGTCAAAGAGTCAGCCATCAAGTTCATGAATGAAACAGTCCCTGTTTCCCTTACTAGGGTCTTCAGTTCGACACTGAGCTATCATGGGCCACATCTGAGCAGGGGTTCTAGGCCATATCCATATATGGTCCTTGGTTGGAGAAACTGTCTCATATAAGACCCCTGTGCCCTGCTCAGTTTGGTCTTTGTGGAGCTCTTGTTCTCCCCAAGTCTTACTAACTGCCCCTATTTTTATTGTTACTTCCCGCCCTCTGCCAAAGGCTTGATTGTGAGTCTTAATATCTGCTTTAATACATTGCTATATTGATTTTTTCAGAGGTCCTCTTTGGTATGCTCCTGTCCTGTTGCTTGTTTTCTCTTCCATTCAATGTCCATCCCATTTGTTCATCTAAATGAGCATTGATCATACCAACCTGGGTCCTCCTTCTCAGTCCGTGTCTTTCTGATTGTGAGAGCAGGTTAGGTAATACTGCCATAATAATTATAAGGCTAATAATAAACATCATTTAGCGTGATAGCATTTTTCCCCAACAGCAAATATTTAAGGAGTAGAAAATTCTGTGTTCAAGAATGCTCTACACAGCTGGAAGAGTTTGGGTTAGATACACAAGAAACTGTTGCATGGGGTTTTATTTGACTCTTTTCATTTTTGTTTTTTGTTTCCATGAGTTATGGTTTGAGATAAGCAATATTATCATTCTGGACCAATCTAAGAACATCTGCCCAGTAAAGCTGTGGATGTGACTGTCTCCTCAAATTGTATGGACTAGAAAGCCAGAGACAAGAAACGACCTAAAGATCACCCAAGTCATTAATTACAAAAAAAAGCAGTCTATGAGGAGAAAGTGGCCATGGACAGTTTGTGTGGTCCAAATTATCATTTAAAAATACAAGTCAAAAGTTTAAAAATTTGATGTTTTACGTACAAATCTGTTAGTGGTTTCACATAAAACATAGTGAGCTATGGCAAAGCACTGGTCTCCCCATCACACTAAAAAGGTCTCCAACAATGAAGGTTTTTAAAATAAGAATAAACACTATTTATTTTAATTGCAAAAATATGAATGTGTAAATAATTTCAATATATAGAGTTGTTTCAGGGGAGGAGGGGTTCTTCTGGTCTCCATATAGAGACCAGCTGGACAATACAAACATATATAGGTCTAAATCCAAGATGGCGGAGCCAAGCCAAATATGAATGCCAGGAGCTCAGTGCCTGCTGTGCCAACAAGCAGCTGCGACGCCGAATCTAAATCCATAATGCCAGCACCCGTTTGCCCATTTGTTGCAGCAGCTGGGCCTAGAACACTAAGGCCTGCTCATAACCTCCCTGATCTGCCTGATCCACCTGGGGCACAGCCAGCAGAGACGTCATCCAACCTGTTTTCCTCATCCCATGGAGGGCTGAGTCTGGTGGAGAAAACATTCAGTTTAGAGCCCACTCCCTGCTGACTCCTGACTGACCTGACCCATCAGAACCAAGCCCAGTAGAAGCCAGCTGTACTTGGGCTCCAACCCTTATCATCTGTCTGTCATCCCTAGAGGCCTGTAGGGTACCAGAGCAGCATTGGGCTTGAGGCTCTCTTCACCTAGTCCTAAACTCCCTGACATTCAAAAACCACCAGACCTGCTAATACCAGAGACATCCAGATGACTAGAGGTCAGGATAAAAGCATAAGCAACAAATCCCAGGGTCATTTGACATCACCAGAAACCAGCACTCCTATCACATCAAACCCTGGAGATACTATCACACCTGAAGCACAAAAAAAAAAAAAAAAAAAGATTTTAAATCTGAGCTTATAACAATAATAGAGGCCTTAAAGGAGGAAAATAAATTGCTCAAAATAGCACAGGAAAATAAATCAAACAGGTGAATGAATTTAACAAATCCCTTAAAGAAATAGAGGAAACTACAATCAAACAGGGGAAGAAAATTAATAAAACTGTTTAAGACCTGAAAATGCAACTACAGGCAATAAGAAAACACAATCTGAGGCAATCCTGGAGATGGAAACATAGGGAAGAGAACATGAACTACAGACACAAGCATCCCCAACAGAATACAAAAGACAAAAGAGAGCTTCTTAAGGATAGAAGATACAGTCAAAGAAAATGTTAAATCTAAAAAGTTCCTGACACAGAACATCCAAGAAATCTGGGACACTATGAGAAGACTAAACCTAAGAATAATAGGAATAGAAGAAGACTCCCAGATCCAAGACCCAGAAAATAGTTTCAACAAAATCCTAGAACAAAATTTCCCCAACCTAAGGAAAGAGATGCCTATAAACATATTAGGAGCTCTTTGCCTTTCTGAATGGGGACTGAGCATCTTAACCAGAGTCTTTCTTCCTGATTAGCTTCCTTAGGTGTAGAGATTTTAGTATGTTTATCCTATATTATAGATCTAGTATCCACTTATGAGTGAGCATATGCCCTGTGTGTCTTTCTGCTTCTGGGATAACTCTCTCAGATGATCTTTTCCAGTTCCCACATCAGAGGAGGGAGAAAACAGGGAACAGGACAGGAGCCTACCACAGAGGGCCTCTGAAAGGCTCTACACTACAAGGTATCAAGGCAGATGTTGAGACTCATAACCAACCTTTGGGCAGAGTACAGGGAATCTTATGAAAGAGGTGGGAGGTAGTAAGACCTGGAGAGGACAGCGACAGATCCTAAAAGTCTGGGCACAGGGATCTTTTCTGAAACTGATACTCCAGCCAAGGACCACTCATGGAGATGGCCTGGAACCCCTGCACAGAGGTAGCCTATGGCAGTTTAGCATCCAAGTGGCCTCCACAGTAAGGGACAGGGACTGTCCCTGACATGAACTGATTGGCCTACTCTTTGATCACCAACCCCTGAGGGGGGAGCAGCCTTACCAGGCCACAGAAGACAATGCAACCACTCCTGATGAGACCTGATAGACTAAGATCAGAGGGAAGGGGAGGAGGACCTCCCTTTTCATTGAACTGGGAGAGGAACAAGGGTGGGAAAGAGGGAGGGTGGGATTGGGAGGAGAAGACAGAGGGAGGTACAAGGGGTATGCAAAGTGAATAAACTGTAATTAATAAAAATTAAAAAAGAAAAAAAAAACATATTAGAAGCTTACAGAACACCAAATAGATTGGACCAGAAAAGAAAATCATCCCGCCACATAATAATTAAAACATTAAATTTACAGAACAAAGAGAGGATATTTTAAAAGCTGCAAAGGAAAAAGGAAGTCACATAGAAACCTGCAAGTCACATAGAAAGGAAAACCTATCAGAAGTTTGTATGACTTGTCATCAGAAATTCTACAAGCCAGAAAGCCCTGGGCAGATACCTTATAGACAGAAAGATCACAGGTGTCAGCACAGACCACTATACCTAGCAAAACTCTTAAATACCATAGAGGAAGAAAACAAGATATTCCATGACAAAAACAAATTTAAACTGTACATATACATAAATCCAGCACTACAAAAGATACCAGAAGAAAACCTGCAACCCAAGGTGGCCAACTATACCCAGGAAAACATGGGTAATAACTCCACATCAGCAAACCCAAAAGAAGGAAATCACATGCATGCACGCACACACACACACTACCACCACCAACATCAAAATAACAGGAAGTATAACCACTGGTCGATAACATCTCTCATCATCAATGGACTCAACTCCGCAATAAAAAGACACAGGCTAACAGAATGGATGTGTAAACAGGACCCATCATTCTGTTGCATACAATATGCATACTCCACCAATAATGATAGACATCAGAATAAAGGGCTGGAACTAGGTTTTTCTAGCAAACAGACCCAAGAAGCAAGCTGGAGTAGCCATTCTAGTATCTAATAAAATAGACTTTCAACCAAAATTAATTAAAAGAGATGGGAAAGGACATTTCATACTCATCAAAGGAAAAATTCACCAAGATGACATCTCAATTCTGAACATCTGTGCCCCAAAAGCAAAGGCACCCCACATTTGTAAAAGAAATATTACTGAAGTTTAAATCACATGTCAAAACCCACACATTAATAGTGGGAGACTTCAACACCCTACTCTCTCCAGTGAACAGATCACCAAGACAGAAACTAAATGGGGAGATTAAAAAAAAACTAACAAATATCATGAATCAAATGGACCTATATCTATAAAACATTTCACCAAACACAAGAGAATATGCCTTCTCAGCATCTCACTGAACATTCTCCAAAATTTACCATAACTCGGTCACAAAGCAAGCCTCAACAAACATAAGGGACCAGACAAGGCTGCCCAATCTCCATACCTCTTCAATATAGTACTTGAAGTTCGAGCTAGAGCAATAAGATAACTAAAGGGAATACAAATCAGGAAGGAAGAAGTCAAATTATCGCTATTTGCAGATGACATGATAATATACATAAGCAACTCCAAATTTTCTCCTACAGCTGAAAAACAATTTCATCAAAGTGGCTGGATACAAGATTAACTAAAAACAAAATGAAACAAACAAACAAAAACAATAGCTTTCATGTATACAAGCTGAGAAAAAAATAAGGAAACTACAATGCTCACAATAGCCACAAATAATCTAAAGTATCTTGGTGTCACTCTAACCAAGCAAGTGAAATAACTATGTGAAAAGAACTTCAAGTCTCTGAAGGAGAAATCAAAAGATGGAAAGATGCTTGTGGATTGGTAGGATTAACATAATGAAAATGGCTACTTTACCAAAATCAATCTACAGGTGCAATGCAATCCCGACCAAAATGCCAACAAAGTTCTTTACAGACTTTGAAAGAAGAATTCTAAACTTCATTTGGAAAAACAAAAATAAACAAACAAACAAAAGAACAGAATAGCTAAAACAATCCTATACAATAAAAGAACTTCAGGAGGTATCTCCATCCCTGCCTTCAAGCTGTACTACAGAACAACAGTAATAAAAACTGCATGGTATTGGCATAGAAATAGACTGGTTGATCACTGTAATCAAATCAAAGACCCAGAAATGAACCCACATAACTACGGACACTTGATTTTTTACAAAACCATACAATGGTAAAAAGACAGCATCTTTACCAATTGGTGCTGGTCTAATTAAATGTCTACGTGTAGAAAAATTCAAATAAATCCATATTTTCTACCTGCACAAAACTGAAATCCAAGTGGACCAAAGACCTCAATATAACACTAAACACACTAAATCTATTAGAAGAAAAAGTGTGGAAAAGCAATGAACTCATTGGCACAGTAGACAACTTCCTGAATAGAACAACAGTTCAGGCTCTAAGATCAACAATTAATTAATGAGACCTCTTGAAACTGAAAACTTCTGTAAGGCAAAAGATGCTGTCAATAGAACGAAATGGCAGGCTAGAGACTGGGAAAAGATCTTCATCAATCCTACATCTAACAAAGGGCTAATATCCAAAATATATAATGAACTCAAGAAATCAAACACCAATAAACAAAGTAACCCAATTTTAAAACGGGACTCAAACTAAACAGAATCTTCAACAGAGTAATCTTGAATGACCAAGAAGCACTTAAAGAAATGCTCAACTTCCTTAGTCATCAGGGAAATGCAAATCAAAAAGACTCTGAGATGCCATCTCACACTAGTCAGGATGGCTAAGAACAAAATCTCAAGTGTCAGCATGTGCTGGTGAGGTATGGAAAAAGAGGAACATTCTTTCCATTGCTGGTGGGAGTGCAAACTTCTACAACCACTTTGGAAATCAATTTGGTGCTTTCCTAGAAAAAAAATGGAAGTTGCTCTACCTCAAAACTCAGCTATAGTGCTCCTGTGTATATACCCAAAAAATACTCCACCATACAACAAGGACACTTGTTCAACTATATTTATAACAGCTTTCTTTGTAAGAGCCAGAATCTGGAAACAACCAAAAAAAATGTAGCACATTTACACAATGGATACTACTTAGCTATTAAAAACAAAGAAATCATGAAATTTGCAGGAAAATAGATGGAACTAGAAAAGTTCATTCTGAGTGAGGTAACCCAGACCCAGAAAGACACACATGGTATGTACTCACTTTTAAGTGGATTTTAGCCATATAGTGCAGGATAAGCATACTATGAGGCACGGGCCCAATGAAGATAAGTAACAAGGAGGATCCAAGGGAAGATGCATAAATCTCTCTCAGAAGGGGAGACAAAATAGAGAGAGGTAGTGACTGCAGAGAGGGAACAAGGTAGACGTGGGGCACATGAAGTTAAGAGTTTGGAGATTAGACCTTGGAAGAGCATGGTGGAGAGGACAGAAAGCCTGTAGAGAAAAGAGAAATTGAGGGTGGGAATATCTCTGTGACAAGCTGGAGACCTAAGTCAAGGTGGACTCCTGGGAGGATATGAAGGGGACTCATATCCTAGCAGAGACCATAGAGACTGAAGAAAACACCCTCTAGGAAACTAGACTAGTTTCCTAGTAGAGGAAGAGAAACAACAACCCACCCACAAAAACTTTGACGCAAAATTTACCCTGCTTACAGATGTGCAGTGATAAAGATAAAGCAGGTGGCCACAATGATTGATGGAATGCCCAGCCAATGCCTGGCCCAACCAAAAACCCACCCTATGGAAGAGTGCTAACTCTGACACTGTGAATGATACTCTGCTAAACTGGTAGACAGAAACCTGCTCAGAGCTGTGTTCTGAGAGACTCTACCAAGCAGCTCCTCAAAACAGATGCTGAGACTCACAGCCAAACATTGGGTGACGTCTCAGGAGTCTCATGAAAAGGTGAGAAGAAAGAGAAAATAACCTGGAAGTGACAAGAGCTCCACAAGAAGACCAACAAAGCCACCCAACCAGAGCTTGCTGAGAATGAAGCATCAACTGAGAACCATCCATGAAGTGGAACTAGGCCCCCTACAAAGAGGTAGCCGATAGGCAGCTTAGGCTTCATGTGGGTCCCCTAGTAAGGAAAGTGAGGACTGCATCAGACAGGGACACACTTGCAGCTTTTGGATCACTTTCCCCTGGAGGGACTGCTTCAGGAGAAGAGGACATGCTCAGTCCTGGTGCAACTTAATGAGCTGGGCTCGATGGGAAAGGGAGCTCCCTCCCCCTGTTTTTGAGGAATGAGGGAGGGCCAGGGGGTAGAAAAAGAGGATGGGACTGGAAAGGGAGGTGGAATGGGGTTACAACGATAATTTAAAGTGAATAAAAATAAATTTTAAAAAAGAAACAAAAAAAAGAATTTAGAAAGACATGAATTTAGTATGGAGATAGAAAAATGTTAGAAGTGGTAAAGAGAGCTGGAGGGAGGGAGTGAAAGATGGATATGACGCAATGCATTGTATATATGCAAGAAATTTTCAATACATTAAAGAAAGGAAAATCAATTCTAGCAACTTCCTCTAAAAACAAACTGGAAAATGGATGAATGAAAACCATGTCTCAACTGTATTTTTCTTGTGACAGAAAGCTAACAAACACCTAAGGGTAATTATTGAAGTAAGATGCCATTGACTGACATGCTTTATCATTGTAGGTAAGGATAATGCAGAACTGACTAGAGCCTTGTTTATGGTTATCTAAGACACAGAGGTCTATAACAGCAACTTGGGACACTTGTAAGGGCCTCTCATTTCAGTGAGATTTGTTCATTGCCTATTTATCTCATTGATAAGCAGTAGATTCCTAGGAGCAGTTATAGGGAGGACTGAACACATGACCCTAATACTTGGCAAACGACACAGCAGATTTTTAGTTCCATACACTGACAGCCTTAGAAAAGACTGAAGCTATGTTATCAGGGCCATAGAAGAATTCACAGCTTCCATAAGTAGTCAAGAACTTGTAGTTCCTGTACTAAGCATCTGGCTCCTCAGAGGCTGTGCTCGTGACTGACTGAGCATGGAGTTCTTCGTGATGCTGCAAGCAAGGCATGACTTAGAAAGATCTAATTCCTGGGGATTAAGTGATGAAGAAAACTTGGCGATGAGACATTTGAGGCACTCTCTAATGCCAAGCAATATGATAGAGGTTCATAACTTTAGGCATCATCCTACCATCAAGGAACCGGGGTGCTAATGTGGAGCTAAAAACCAAATCCAAATCTTCAAAGAGTAAGTATAGATCCAATGAGATGAAAGAACATGGCAGTTGTAAAATAGCTGCTTGAGATATTCGGCGCTTATGGGAGGGAGCTAAGGAAGAGAATTCTGCTAGAGTTAGTCGCCACTCTCCCAATTTATTCATTACCCACTTAATGCTGGGAAGTCTGACATGCCATGAACTGTCGTGTTTAAATTATCTATAAAACTGTGAGGTGACCAGTGTTTCTACAAGGAAATAAACTCTCAGAGAAGATTTTTATGTAGATGTTAAGAAAAACAGAATCCAGACAGATATTTACATTCAGTAATTACATTTTAGAATCACTAATGATGACATAGGCTAGGAAAGGGACAGAAGAAGTTGCAATGAATAGAGTCCCAGCAAAGACCTCAGATAAACACATAGGAAGCTAAGAACTGGAATGGCCCTGGTGAAAAGCCCTGTACTCCTGCATCAAGTAATCATTACAGACAAGCTGTCAGCATGGAGGAAATGCGACCTTGAGTAAAGGCAGCTCCCTGAAGCTGAGGCAAATCTCAGGGGAGGGACTCAAATCTGTCAGCCACAGAGGAACTCATTTACTGAGAGATTAAGCATTGACATACCAAAGGGGTGGGGGTCTAAGTGAGACACCACAGAATCCACTGCAAAGCCTTTAACAACCTGTGTATGTTCACACAGTCATTGGTGCCAGAACTTAAACCCAAGTCTATCCTGTTTCAAATCCATGTTCATCTTAATAGCATCCAGTTAACTCTACTGCAGTGCAGGAGAGGGATGAGTGTTCTCCTAGAATACAGATGCAAAGTGGATCCATGCTGTGAGGTTTGAGCACAGGCCCAGGAGGATAGAGCCTTGCATGTCCCCTTCCCAAGCTTCTGTTTTTCACTATTCCCACCAGAAACTCTATATTCAGGTGACATTCACTAACTTCTACACATAGGCTGAGTTTGAACAACAATTTCCCAAAACTGTTTGTAAGGTGCCACTTTCCCTTGAATCCTTGCACAGCATATTTAATTTGTATGTGATGCATGTATACATACAATATGTATTTTGTCCTAATTTGCTTTCTGTTGTTTTGATAAATCACTGACCACTATCCGGGAAAGGGACTCGGGCAGGAGACAGGAGGTAGGCACAGAAGCCAAGAGTATAAGGAAGTGCTGCTTACTAGCTTTTAACCCTGGCTTGCTCAGCTACCTTTCTTATGGAACACAAGTCCACCTGCATAGGAGTGGCACCACCCACCATGGGCAGAGCTTTGCCACATCAATTATTAATCAATAAAATGCCCCACAGACATGCCCACAGGCCAATCTGATGAAAGCAATGTATGTATGTATGTGTGTAGTATGTATATAATCAATAATCTATGGACACTATCATGTGCAGTTGCACAGCTCATGCACATGTGGAAACCAGAGGAAAATATTGGGTGTCTTCCTACAACACTCTTGATCTTTTTAAAGAGAGTTGGCAATATAGTTGTTGTTGTTCTTTATGTCTGTGCCTGGGTGAGTGATTACCATGTGTTTGGGGGTACCAGAAGGATGTGTCAAATCACCTGGATCAGTAGTGACAGGTGGTAGTAAGCAGCCCAACATGAATACTGAGAACCAAACTCAAGTTCTCTAGAAGAGAAACAAGTACTCTTAACTCTTGAGCCTCCAGACCCTCATTTTATTTTTTAAGAAAGTCTATCATTAAATATAAAGCTCATCATTTTGGGTAGGATGGCTAAGAGGTCATCTCTGAGGTATGCGTAGTCATAAGTGCCTCTTACGTGTGCTCTGAGAATTTGAACTCAGTTCTTGCATTTACAAAAAGTGCTCTTACCCATTGAGCCATCTCCCAGCCATGACAAGCATATCTTTTTTTAATTTTTATTACAATTTATTTACTTTGTATCACTGCTGTAGCCTCCTTCCTCACTCTCTCACCCCCTCTCAATCTCGCCCTCCCTCCTTCTTCTCCTCCCATGCCCCTCTCCAAGTCCACTGAGGAGGACCTCCCCTTTCCATCTGACCCTAGCCTATCAGGTCTCATCAGGACTGGCTGCATTGTCTTTCTCTGCAGCCTGGTAAGGCTGCCCACCCCCCTTTCAGAGGGAGGTGATCAAAGAGCCAGTCACTGAGTTCATGTCAGGGACAGTTCCTGTTTCCCTTGCTAGGGAACCCACTTGGAGACTGAACTGCGATGGACTACTTCTGTGTAGGAGTTCTAGGTTATCTCCATGCATGTCGTTGGTTGGAGTATCAGTCTAAGAAAAGACTCCTGGGCCCAGATCTTTTGAAGCATATCTTTATAAGTTGAATTTTTCATTAGAACATAAAATGATAGTGAGAAGAAAATATAGAGTATGCACAGATACTGCTTAATGCCGTTCAAAATGACAGGGAAATTTCAATTTTAGCCCTTGATTCTTATGCAGCAAAGGGAGTTAGTAGGCAATGAGCATGTAATTAGGACCAGTCCACATAGAGTTGGGCAAGTGTTCAGTCAGTCAGTCTTACTGATTAAAAATGAAAAGTGTTCTAGACAATAAAGTAGTAGGTATAAAGCTGTGTGTGTGTATGTGTGAGAGAGAAAGAAAGAGAGAGGGAGATCAATGGTGTTATAATTAGTGTTCTCTGCATTGCCTGTCAGGGAGGTAGTGTGAAAATGCCACCCATTTGAACAATGCGTTCGCTTTAGCAGGCGGGGGCCCGCCTGTCATTCATCCCTGCCGCCCTTTATACACCTAGTGCCAACCTGATAGGAAAAAACTCCAATTCAACTTCCTGTCTCAACACCTAAAAATAACATGGAAAGCTTTTTTCTTTCTCAGAAGTTCAGATGATTACTAGAAAATCCTAAAAAAAAAAAACAAAACAAAACAAAACAAAACCAATGGTCTTAACAACTGGAGTTTGGGAACACTGGAACTTGTTTGAGCGATGCCTTCTTCTGTGGCTGATTGTCTCTTAGCACCTTGAACTCAGAGACACAGCTCCACATTCAGCACTTCACCCAAAGTCCACTTTTGCAGATTATGAAACAAAGAGCCAAAAAGAAATCAGTTTGCTTTTCAAGATCAGAAAAGCAGATCAAGAGGTTGAATACACATCTCTCCTAGTTCCAAGAACAGAGCCCCCTGCTGGAATCAGTCTGTGCTGAAAGCACTCTGTTTACATCGGAGGCTGTGGGAATGCCTCCCTTGCATAAAACAACTTTTACAAGATTGCTGTAATGCCTTTGTTTATTAGTTTCTCTGTGAATTCATTACAGTAGCCACTTAATTTATATTAGTCTCTTGACTCTGGTTGCTCGGTTGTGTTAGTTACTTTTCTCATTGCTATGACAAAATACACAAAGACAGCAACCAAACAAAGGAAGGGCTTCCTGGCCCATTGTTGATGAGTACCATCCACTGTGTTAGCCATGGCAAAGTATGGTGTAGGAGGCAGGAGCGGCTGCTCAGTCAGAAAGCAGAGAACAATGAGTGATGGTGTTCAGTTCAGCCCCTTTTCACTCAGGCTGGGAGCCCAGACCACGCATTGGCTTTCTATGTTTTGGGTAACTTTGCCCATCTTAGTAACTCAATAGAAAGCTTCCTCACAAGCATGCCCTGAGGCCTGCCCTCTAGATGATTCTCAGATCATTACAGACAGTTGGGCAACACTGCTACTCCAATCCTCCATGCCTTCAAAGCACAAAGGGCAGAACAAATCCTGGACCTTGTGTACTCACCAAGGTTAGTGCAGAGTAATTAAAATCATGGTTTGACCAAAGGTTTGCTACCACTTTTTCCATGGTTTGCCCTTTCACAATTTCAGTTATCTCAGGCTTGTGGCAGTCTGAAAATAGTAAAAGAAAAAATACAGAGAGAACCATATTGCACATTTCAAATTGCACACCATTGTGAGTAATACTCAGAAATCCAATGCTGCCCAGCTCCGTGCCGCCTAGAACATGAAACACCTCTTTATGCACTGCCTTAGTTAGGGTTTCTATTGCTGTGAAGAGACACCATCAACACAGCAACCTTTATAAAGAAAAACATTTAATTGGGCAAGCATACAGTTTCAGAAGTTTAGTCCATTATGATCATCACAAACAGCATGGCCGCCTCTGGGCAGACACAGTGCCAGAGAAGAGCTGCGAGTTCTACATCTTGAACTGCAGGCAGCAGACGACTGACTCACTAGACCCAGGATTATTAGGGCCAGGGATCTGCTTCTTCCTTCGGGGTATCCAGACACCAGTGCATAGAGGTGCTGGACTCAGTGGAATAAAGCTTGGCAGGGTCAACAGGATCCCAATTCAAAAGTGAGTACAGGGAAGATGGATGTGGGACAGAATTGCTATCTCTGACACAGCTCTTTTGGCAACACAGCCCTCTTAGTGACACAGCTCTTCAAGTAACACAGCTCCTCTAGTGATGCAGCTCTCTTTATTGGGGTAAATAAGGGCTATATAAACCTTGGGGAAGTGGGCAGGGGTTTTCGGATGAGTATTCATCATTGGCTGTGGCTGAGGTGTTTCATTTGCATGAAGAGGAATTCCAGATGCTAGCTGGATATGTCCTGGTCACTACACTACATGACTACCTCTGAGGATGGCAGAGACGGGGGCATACAGGCACAGAAAAGGGAGAGATAGTCCTTGTTCCTGCCAGTCTCAAGATTGAGATTTGGGGGATTTGGACATATCTCGACCTCACTCTAGCTCTAGGCTGGTTCCCCAGTGTGACACAGTTCACGTGCCCCACAGCCCAGCCTGAGCATATGAAACCTCAAAGCTCACCTCTACAGAGACACATTTCCTCCAACAATGATACATCTACTCCGGCAAGACCACATCTCCTAATAGTGCCACTTCCTATGGCTAAGCACTCAAATGCATGAGTCTATGGGAGACAGTCCTATTCAAACCACACATAACACTGCACCCAACTCAGTACATTGCCATGGCCACTCAGTCACCAGCTATACATGCTATTAAGTTGATGGTAGAATTTATATTCAAGTGACCCTTTTATTATTTTTAACAGCTCTCCAAAGGAGCTGACAATTAAAGTATGTCGAAGAGAAGCTTCAAAATACTAACTTTAAATGAAATTATTCAAATTCTGTAGTTACCAAGGAAAGAAAATAATTCTGAGGTAAGGCCTTGAGAGCCACAGTGACAGCAAATCTTCTGTCTATGAAATTGTGAATAAAGGTAAACAAAGTTCTGAAAATTTGTGGCCATGACTCAAGTAGCCCAAGTTGCAGCTGCAGAGCATGAGATGGAAAATGTGTTAGTGTGTGAGTAGAAGACAGGTGCAGAAAACATGTCCTAACTGCCAACACAGTGCACGAGAAGAGCTGAGGCTGTGAAAAGAATTAAGAGACAGATCCAGAAATAAGTGATGTCAGGCCATTCATTGCAAGCAAGAAAGGGCTCAGAATACTCTGGCATAGATTTCACAGAAAGCATAGAAGTCACTCTAGAGAATGTGTCTGTCAACAATTAGCACCAGAACAGAAGAATCTGATTGGAGAGAAAGTATATCACAGAAAGCAAGTCTTCAGTTATAGTGAAACTGAGTTCCTCTAGATAAATCTATACATAAATATGCCAAGTAGATTCCAGGCCAAAGAGCATGGAAAGACAAATTAATTCTGGTGATGTTGTGATCAGAGTCATTGTCCATGAATGCTGGGGTTAATACTATGGAATACAAAATAAAAGTAGGTAAGTTATAAAGGTTAAAGAACCTAAACATTCTGAAAAAATAAAGCAAAATCAAAATGCCATGTTTTAGAAACAGAGACACAGTAACATATCTCGACATCATTCTAGCTCATTGTTTACATAATGTTTCATTGTTTACATAGTGTTTCTACTTGACATGAAAAAGTACTTTGTGGCGTTCCTTAGTTTGTCATAGTGGGGTATATCCATCCATCAAATAGTGTTAATGTTAAGGAATCAGAAGAACATGTTGAATCATTCACAAAGAAAGAAGAACATGATGAAGATAGTGAGACAGAAATATCAACATGGGCATTTCTAAACCCTACAAAAATGTTTCAAATTACAAAGACAAGATTCTGAACTATAATTCTCAGTTGGAAAACAGTAATAGTCACCAAAGAGTTAATATAGGGTTAAAGTTTGTGCAGCAAATTTTGATCAGCTAGAGAAGAATAGTGTAGATTTTTCACCAAACTTACTTTATTTAAGGTTCTTAAGCACCTTTACCTCCCTTCCTACCCCCTGAACTGAGATAGGAGATTAATAGGAAAAAGGGCTATAGCCCTCTTTATCTACTTCCTGTTGAGTAGGTCAGTGGGTTGTTAAGGGATTACCAGACTTAAGTCATCAGGATACCAGCAGTCCAGTCCAAAGGCCAACATGAAGCAGTTGGGTTGTTCAGAAAAGCTCTCTGTTTCTCTTTGAGAAGCCAAGTGTCAAAACACAAAGATCAGTGCAGCAATGTCGATCCAAAAAGTGGTGTCTCACTTTGCCTGGGCTTCTACATATCCTCTCCTCAAAGTCCACCCATGGACTCACCATGTTCTCAGCTGACCAAAGTCATGCCTCTCACATGAGAGAACAAAATGTTATGTGCCCTCTCACAAGCCAACCAAGGTAAAATATCACATATCCAGCTTGCATCAAAACATCACATGACCAAACTCAATCCAGAAACTTCCACTTCAGAACAGTGAGAAGGAAAAACTACAATCTGTGTTCTCCCTCACTGTTAAAAATATAAAAAGCATTGTTCAACAATCAAAGATCTCCAACCAATAAACTTGAATGTTTGTGCAATCCAACCATGGTCACTGAACCAAGGTCACTTGAATCCAGTGACACTACCCGCCTCCTTCATCAGAGTAGCCTAACACCATCTCACAATGCCTGGATGGTTCTACTCAATGTATTTCAAAGAGAAATACATACTCTTACATGGTATGTATTTCATTACCTCAAATTATTGAAACTGGTATAAGCACAGAACAAAGATACATTTCAGAGAAAAGGGGTATTCATGTAATTTTTACCACAGTATGTCTTAGTTAAGGTTTCTACTCCTATGAAAAGACACCATGACCAAGGCAATTCTTGTAAAGGAACACATTTAACTGGGGCTGGCTTACAGGTTTATAGGTATAGTCCATTCTCGTCATAATGCGAAGCATGGCAGCATGCAGACAGATATGGTACTGGGGAAGGAGTTGAGAGTTCTACATCTGGATCCGCAGACAGCAGAAAGACAGAGTGAGCCACTGGGCCTAGCTTGAGCTTCTAAAACCTCAAAGCTTACTCCCAGTAACACACTTCCTCCAACAATGCCACACCTCCTAATAGTTCCACATTCCATAGACCTATGAGGGTCATTTTCACTGAAAACACCACATTAGGCATCATTGGAATCATTCTGTTTTATTGGTAGTTTTTTGCTAATTTCTTACAGAAAGCATAAAAGTCACTCTAGAGAATGTGTTAGGTTCAGTACTAGCTGAAGTTGCAGGAATCCACTGGAGGTCTTATCAAGCACAGGAGGGAAGCCTTCTATAATCCCATCCTTTGTATTCTAAGATCATAATAAGTAGAAGAACCTACTCCAGAGGCAGGCAGTCTCCGTTATAACTGACACTCCCTCTCCTGAATTCCCTGAAACTGTTCATGAGTCCTGAACGGTGAATGATGAACAAGCTGAAGATTCGTCTGTCTGCCTATTCTCTCTGTTTATCCAATACAACTCCAAAAGCAGATTACTGGTCACTTCCCTAAATCTTCAGCATCCTTCCCTATCTTCAGCTTGTTTTGATGCTCCCAGTTTTTCAGTTAAGGAATGTTCCAATCTTCCCAGGGCAGCAGCCAGCCAATCCTATTCTGAGAAACTCAACATCTTACAGAATTCTGAGATCTTGCTGTAGTATTTTCTATAAAATCGCAGCATCAGGACTGGGAGATTCCGGCTAGGCATAGTACCTTTGCCTGCACTGTTTTGTCACTTGGCAAGCCTTCAGTGGCTTCCAACAGCACTCCTGAAGTGGCTCATGATGCCCAATTATGAAGCATGCCTGCCCTTACTGGCTTAGGGTACATCTTTTTGACTTTTGGATAGTTCTAGCTTTAGCTTTAGAATGAATCCTATGATGAAGTCTGTTTCTCTTTGGCCAAAGTTAGAAAGTCTCTTGCACAGAGGAGGCTTCTGTGATAGCCAGGACATCCTGGGGAGCTGAAAGTCTATTCTTCATGTCTCTTTTGGAAAATATTGGGAGAGCAGGATAAAGCTGGATTTTTATTTATTTATTTATTTATTCATTTATTTTTAATTTATTTATTTTTATATCAATCACAGGTTAGGTACTTTGCATCCCAGGCATAGCCTCCTCCCTCATTCCCTCCCACCCTCCCACTCCCTCCCTCATCTCCCTCCTCCCTGCCCCCTCCAAGTCCACCAACAGGGGAGGACCTCCTCCCCTTCCATCCAACCCCATAAAGCTGGATTTTTCATCCGGTGAAAAGAAAAAGACTTCAGCCACTAAGAGGATGAAAGACACAGCTTTTCAAGGACAAACAAAAGCTTGGAACCTGTAGTCTACTGTTGCAGCTAAGCGATTTCAGCTTTATGCATATTCTTATGCAGAAAGGCCTGAGGACACAGATCATACTTTGAATAAAATATATTTTATTCATTTATTCATGGCTTTTTTTTATTCATTCAAAGTTGTGTTCAAAAAAATCTCCAGTAGTTTCTTAAAGTAAACCCATAGGTATTAGCCTTGCCACAGGAAATAAAAGCAGTAAGCATGACTTGGGTAGCCTCTGGTAGTAGGCATGCATGTCTCCAGCACCAGGGTTAAGCAGCAGGACTCTATAGACCTCTCTGTCAGATAGTGGATGGAATTTGCTCTAGTATCAGCATGTTATGTGATCCAAAAGAGATCCAAGACTTGTCCTTACACCAAAGCCCTGAAAGACAAGCGCATCTGAAACAGCACATCTGAGCATCACACACAGTTATTATCATGGATAACTAAAGGGACCAAACCACCGCAGCAACTGTGATCCGTGTAGGATGAGGATGGAGTTCAGATGTTGTACAAGATGAGGGAGCCCTTTGTCCTGTTCACAGTGACAAAGTGGAAGAAAGTCTTGGTACCTACAATGCTGCCCTTGCCTTCCAGCACAGAACTATGACTGCCAAAATGCTATAAATCTAAATGTTATAACAGGCAATAATTTCACATATTGAAGTACAGAGTGACATCACAGTACGTGTGCTGATCAATCCAGATAATTAATATTCCTATCTCCTTATCATTATTTCTTTCAGAGTCTTCTAGCCTATTGCTTCTGTTACTGTGCTGCACAGCACATGAAGTGTTAATGCCCATGGTGACACCTCCCATGCCCCTTGTGGTGATTAAACTCTGTTGTCAGCTTGACTAGATTTAAAACTAATTTGGGGTGACATACTTTTGGGGGTATCTATGAGGTCAGTTCCTGAGAGATCAACTGTGGGAAGATTTAGCCTGAATATGGGAAGCCTCACCCCGAATAGGTTCTAACGATTAGAATAAAAGGAAAGAGGCAAAGTTGAAATGATGGCTGCCATTCCTTATGGTTCTATGTTCCTCTTCTATGATGTTAATTCCTCATGGTGCCCTCCTACCACGATGGACTGAACCTCTGGAAACCATGAGAAAAATAAATAACACCTCCCTTTAAGTCATGAATACCAGTTTGTTTGTTTTTTTATGACAATGCTGAGAAAAGTGACTAATACATCCTCTCTCCTGAGAGTCCAGTGTCCAGGCTTTACGCAGCTCTAAGCCACTGCTGACTAGAAAATGGAATCTAGATTGACTCTTTGAAGATGATGAACATCTCTTTTCTATAAAAACCCTGCAACAGACTCAGTGGAGGCAACGGAACTGACTTCCTCTGCCTCAGAGCCTTTCAGTAAAGAGACCACAGCAGAGGGGCATGGGTGGAGAAAAAACAGCCAGTGGCCTGCTGGGATCTCATACCGCGGGATTCTAGTGTAAAAAGAGCCTACAGCTGTGGCCCAGCAGGAAATTTCAGCCCCCCAGCCCGACATCCTCACATCTATCTGGTGGACCAGGAGTGGAGAGGACTCCGAAGTCATCTGCCCTACCCTGCCTGCTTCTGCCCTCCTACTTACTGACAGTCACTGTTTTGCTCATTTTAGCCTATGGGGTCTAATACAACAGTGTTTTTTTCTCAGTGGGCAGAGGAAAAATAGAAGTCCACCAACGTCATTTGATGCCCATAGTGTCAGGAATATATTACACTATCTTTCTACGGTCTCTCTAGCTGGATTTTATATTGATTTTCCTTTCCTTTTCTTCTCCTGCCACCAAAAAACAGAACAAATTACTTTCTGGGAAAATAATGAACATAATTATTTTTATATGAGTAATTTTAATCATAAAATTCTTTTTTAGTTTATTATTATTATTATTATTTACAATTTATTCACTTTGTATCTTGGCTGTAGCCCCCCTCCCTCATCTTCTACTGGCCCACCCTCTCTCTTATCTCCTTTTCTCCCTCCCCTAGTCCTCTGATAAGTGAGGTCCTCCTCCCATACTATTTGACCATGAGAAAAGAGACTTCTCAACAGAGGAGTATCGAATGAAAGAGAAACACTTAAAGAAATGCTCAACATCCTTAGTCAAATCAAAACGACCCTGAGATTTCACCTTAGACCCATCAAAATGGCTAAGATCAAAAACTCAGGTGACAACGCATGCTGGAGAGGATGTGGAGAAAGAGGAACCCTCCTCCATTGCTGGTGGGAATGCAAATGTGTACAACCACTTTGGAAATCAATTTCGTGCTTTCTCAGACAATTAAGAATAGTGCTGCCTCAAGATCCAGCTATACCATTCCTGGGCATATACCCTAAAGATGCTCCACCATTTAACAAGGAGATTTACTCAGTTATCTTCATAGCAACTTTATGTGTAATAGTCAGAATCTGAAAACAACCTTGATGTCCCTCAACAGAGGAATGGATACATAAATTATGGTACATTTACACAATGGAATACTATTCAGCAATTAAAACAAGGAAATTATGAAATTTGCAGGCTAATGGTGGGATCTAGAAAAGATCATCCTGAGTGAGGTATCCTGGAAGAGGAAAGACATGTATGGCACTTACTTACTTGTAAGTGGATTTTAGCCATATAATATAGGATAAACATACTAAAATCTATAGTCTTAAAGAAGTTAAATAACAAGGAGGACCACAGGGAAGACGCTTAATCCCCATTCAGAAGGGCAAACAGGATAGATATCAGAAGTGGGAGAAAAGAGAACAGGACAGGGGCCTATCACAGAGGGCCTCTAAAAGACTCTACCCAGCTGGTATCAAAGCAGATTCTGAGACTCATAGGCAAATCTTGGGCAGAGTGCAGGGAATCTTATGGAAGAAGGGGAAGATAGAAAGACCTAAAGGGGACAGGAGCTCCACAAGGAGACCAACAGAGCCAAAAATCTGGGCCCAGGGGGGCTTTCGAGACTGATGAATCAATCAAGGATCATTCATGGAGAGTACCTAGACTCTCTGCCCAGATGTAGCCCACAGGCAGCTCAGTCTTCACGGGGATACCCTAGCAAGGGGAGCAGGGGCAGACTCTGGCATGAACTTGGTTGTCTGCTCTTTGATCACCTCCCATTGGCTATCTGGCCTTGTTAGGCCACAGAGAAAAAGGATTCAGACAGTTCTGATGAGATCATAAAATTCTTAAATCCTTACTTCATTGTTAAAATGTATGTAAAAATATTTGTGAATTTTACTTTTCTTTCCTAATGAGCATTGACTTTTTTTTCCATATTTGTTGTTTGCAGAACACCAGTTGTTGTTTTTTTTTAATGGAACATTTTAACTCCTTATTTCGGATTAAATCTACTTTATATTTTAAAACTCAACTGTTTTCTATCTTCTTGAGAAAATGTACATATCTTGAAAGAGATGACATGCAGTAATGTTCCATTCTAATAAATCATCTAGAATAACAATTCAAAAATATTTTTCATATCTTATCTGCCTTAAGTGATATTCTAAATCATTTCTAGGAGTCTGTGAGAGATTTTAAAATGAGAAATAACTCTAATTTACTTTTTTTCTATTGTTACATACACTGCTTCTTTAACTGTTGATAAAATAGAACAACAGATGACTATCCCCATCTAGAGCCTGTTTGGGAAAAATGTAATTGCACCTAAGAAGTCACTTAGTATTCTGATGATGGCCTGCAGTGCAACCACTCATCAATATGTCAGGAGGAAACAGCATCAATAGGACTAACCTTGCATTGGGATAGACACTGTTAGCTGGTTTCTATCCCCAGGATGCTGGTTTAGCTTTTATCAATGTGTCCTAAGATTGCAATGCACAAAGTAATTCAGTGCTTTATGACAAAAATGAACCAAACTGAACTCTAACTTTCCTCTCTGTCCAATTCCACCCCTGCATAAGCAGCAAATAAATAATTTAGAGTCTATCTGTTAAGTTCGATCATAAAAAAAAAAGAACAAAAGGTTCATTTAAAGAATTGGGGCCTGGAAGCCAATCTTGGCACTTCAAGGAGAGTCTCCTGATAAAATGATACATGAGTTAAGTCATAAAAAGCATTTTAACGGTTTTGTTTTATTGTACACGATTTATTTATGTTGACCACACACATTTATTTTATTCCCTTTCTGCTTCTTATTTAATCATTTATCTACTTTTCTGCTTCTACCTTTTCAGTTTCTGTTAGTAGCTTTTACCCAGACCATCCTTCACTCACTAGATTTTCCAGCACTCACAAGATGGGTTACTACTACCCCCACAAAAAACATTCTCTCTTGTGGCTCTCATGGTGCTTGACAGTAATAAATTTGACAATAAATGGACAATGGTCCGTCTAGGCCACTTAATATATCCAGGCATGACAGCTCAGACCCTGTTTTTTTAAAAACTCTCGCAAACTATTGAAACCTACTTATGCAATAGGCCAGAAACTTGGTTCTCCTGAGACTAGCCTCTCAGCAAGGACTCCCTGTGACTGATGTGCTAATACCTTAGCTCTCCTCAGATCTCTTCCTGAAGATAAGCATTTAGGAGCTCAGACCTGTGAGCTGTGTGATGCATTCTCCTTATTATCTCTCACCTCATCACTCCTCCTACAGTGCTTTCTAGGATCATTCATCAAATAAATTCCTGGCATTTGAACTTGGTATAAGTTAATAAGTCTATAAAAGGGGCGCTGACAAAAAAAACAATACCTTCCAGAATGAGTTTTATTAGAAGAGAGAGCTTCAAGACTACAAGAAGCCATAATCAGGCCTTGAAGTAGGAATGTACTAGAAGAGATGGTGCATTGTAGCCATCAGTCCCAAGAGGAGTTGCATGAAGAGAAATGATCACCATGGGGAACATGACCAAATGGGGTCACAGATGGAGAGAAAGACCATTGAATCTCAGAGAACTGGCACATAAGGGCCACCCTGTGTGATCTAGCTATCCTAGCCCACATGTTAAGGTGAAAGGAGGCATGAACTAGATAGGACCATAAACTTAACTTTGCAACTGCAAGATACAGCAGGGAGCAAGCTGGGGCACAGGTAGAAGCTCTAGAAGAAAGAGACAGATGATGGCTGCATATCTAACCAAATCTTGTCTTGAATCTGTTTCCTAGAGAATCCAAAACTTTAATTTTGTATTCAAATCTCTGTACATATTTTTCTTTTATGTCTTTTCTCTCACTGGGCATTCTGAAGGCTGTTTAAATGTTGGTAATTCTCCAGTCTCCGTGCTTCTTAGCACACATTGATGATCCTGCCTTTACCTATCATGAATATGTAATGACTTCCACGTAGGTTTCTGTAGGTGTAGTGAAACTAGCCAAGAACCATCTTCACCAAGATGACTTTGTCCAATACCAGATGGTGAACTCACTGAGAAGTGGTGTGTATCTATTATGCCCCAAATAGTACCTGATACTCATAGACATTGAGTTAATAAAATTCAAATTGATTTCAAAAAAGAAAGTACTAAACAAATGCCAACTTGTTGTTTAGAAAATCCCAGAATCATTCTCTGCTGACATAGTAAAGAAAATCTATTTGAACAATTTATACAAAAATATATTCAAATATGTGAAGAAAAAGACAATATGAGGGGACGCTGCCTTAGGGAGCCCAAGAGCATCCATACCCAAATACCTGATTGAACCTTTTGTTTTTGAGTTAAAGCTGTTAGGCAATTAATCAATTTGCACATTAAAATCTAAAAAATGAGTATTTAGTAATTTTATTTTTCATCATAAATAAATGTTATTTGAAAACTATCTTGCCTGTAAGATGAATCTTTCCTGTATTCAGATATGTCAGCACACAGAAACCACATTTCTTATGCTTGAAACAGGAAGAAACACAAGTAGATCTCTGCTTTCCACTTAGAAAATGGTTGCCTGCCACCCAGAACCTTGCTAATAACTGGCATTCAAATTACTATTTCCTCAAGGCCAATAAAATATTTCATGTGTAAGCACTAAAGGTGTAAGCAATAAATTAGGTACTCTTTTCTATATCTATTAAAATAGCAGACTGTCAGCTTTTGTTGCCATTTAAATCAGCCACCTAATTACACAGGTAAAGAAGCCAAGATTCGGGCATGTTGGGTAGCTTATTTTAGAGCACAGCAGAAGTGGTAAGCTCAAACCAAGAAAATGACCTTCTGGTTGGGAGGAAGCACTATTTCTTTGGGAGGTTTTGCTTGTTTATGACTATGTGGAATGAGTATACATGTACGTACTCACATGTGTGTGAGCACATGTGTGTGATGGGGTGCATCTATACATGTGTAGGTATGTGTGGAGACCAGGGGTGATGGCATGTGTCTTTCCCAGTTGCCCTCTATCTTGTATGTTGAGACAATGTAGCTCATTTAAAACCAGTGCTCACTAATTCATCTACTCCAGCTAGCTGGCTTGCTCTGGGGGAACCCCGTCCCTCCTTTTCAAAGACAAGAATTACAGCAGACCACTATGTACAGCCAACATTTACTTAGGTGTTAGGACAACATTGAAAGCATTTCACCACTGAACCACCTCCCTGAACCTTGTGGGGTTTTCCTAATTTTTTTCTATCCTATTTGTATATTGTTCCAAAAGTGTAGCACCCAAAATGCATGACTATGGGTTTACCCCTTAAATTTACAGAGAGAAATGTTATAAATCAGAAAGCTCCCTATATAAAATCAATCTTAAAGATTGCCGAGTACAAGAGTACTTCACAAGAGTACCCATTCTTAGTGTGTGTGTGATTGATAATTATATTGTTCCTGGTTGAAAATGAAAACTTATGGCCATTACAAACATTACTAACTTCCTTATGACAAACAATACAAAAGATAAACAAATGGAAAACCAGAAGTTCTTTGTCTAGCCATCGATTGCAAAACTTACACAAAGAGCAAGAGAAAAAGGAGAGATGTAAGAACAAAATCAAAGCTTTCGAATACACATATGTGTATGTGAAGAAACTATTGTCAGTCAAGGAAGTCCAAGTGACTCCTAAAATAATATAGGCCATTGCTCTTGTTATTGGTTGCCTCTCAGAGGTTAAAGGTAATTCCTTATTGCTGAAGCCACTAAACACTTCAGACACAGGCATGAGAAAATTTGAGCCTGATCTAACTTGAAAGCCCCCTTTCTTAAATCTAGCATTAATAGTATGAAAGAGAACTGTGTGATGTGCTGATGGACAAAAGCAACTGATAGTCCTAATAAGCTGTAATGCTTATAAAGCAAAACAAAATGATAAAATAAAGCTAAAGATGTAATAACGGTATCATATCTTGGTGCCAACCAACAGCCGTATGATTGCATTTAGGGCCCATTCAAAAGGATGGAAAAGCATGCCTGGTACTGGAAGACAGACAACTACCAAGGACTAAAGGGGTCACGGAGGAGAATCTACTACCTCCACTTTGCTAGACTACCATAATTCCTAACCATATTCTAAAACTTATCTTTATATTCAGATAACTGCAGCTCTGAGCCTTCATCAAAGAAGCTCTCTTTGAAACCAACAGAAATCACCACAGAAAACTACAACTGGTTATAATGCAGAGATAATGAATAGTGAGGAGCCTAGCCCTGGTGGATGCATTTGTAGCATTACTGAGTCTATAGCTCAGGTAACATTACAGAGGATGGGGCAGAAATGTAAAAACCAGAGATCATGAAGTCTTCTGTGTGACTGCATCTTCTAGAAATGACAGGGAAGCTACAAGCATGATACTGCAGTAGAATGGCTGGCTAAACAGAACTAAATAATAACAACACAAACAGACATGCCAACATAGAAGGATGAGAAATCCCTGGGGCTCCACACACAAAGAGCTACAAATAATGCCTGCTGAGAAACGGAGACTTAGTCTCTCCCACGAATGAGCCTCTTAATTCCTTATCCAGTACAAAGTGACTAGCCCTGAAATCATATACACACAAGCAACAAAATGAATTCAGTAGGCTTTATATTTATTTTATGGATATATTTAAATATATATGTAACAATAATAATCAAAGGGAAAAGGACATTGATTTGATAAAGAGTAAAGGGGAGAAAAGGGAATGGAAAGGATGGTTATGATCATAGCGCGATATGTTCATGTGTACAAATGTCACAATGAAACATATTAATCTGTATCACTGATATGAGTTGATACTTAGAATGAAAAAAAAAGCAGGGAGCGGAGAATGAACTGACCAGGAAAGAGAGGTTTTAACAACACACAAAGGATAGGATCCTCATACAAATTCTAAACAGTTGATACTTGTTAGATCTTGCAATTCAGAATGATTCCTCTGAGGTCACCCCCCACCCCCACAGTCTCCAGTGTCAAATACAAACAGCATCCAGTACCAGTTGCTCAACTGACACCATGATATTTTCTTTTGAACCTGATGCAACTTTTGAAGAAATTCTAAAACCTTCCTAAGAAAGAAGAATGCTATGTATTTTTAAAAAAACTAAATGAGATGTGATTTTATACGGAAGTTTTCTAAAGCCTTACAGTTTTAGCTTTTGTGTTTGGATTTGTGATCTATCTGGAATTATTTTGTCTGGTATGAGGTAGGTATTTAGATTCAGATTTCCCATACCTTAGCCATCTATTCTTTTCATGTTTGTTACAAAAACTTCCCATTCCCCCATTTGCAAAAACTTCCCACTTCCCTGACAGGTGCAAACTGTCAAAAGTTATTTGGCCTTTTAAGCGTATTTATGTTTCAGGGCTTTGTTTCTGTTCCATTGTTGAGTTTGTTAACAACTAAATCAGTCAGATTCCCATACAGCATTGACTACTCTATCTTGAAAGAAAATGTAAGAACAAAAGAACAAAAACAGTAAATAAATGCAAAATGTAAACTGTGCTGACATTTGTTAGTGTTTATATAAAAATGATGCCATGCATACAACACTTCTGACAGGAAAGAGTTTATTGGATGGAGGTGGAGAGACAGAGAGAGACATAGTAGGGGCCCCCAGGAAAGAAAGCAAGGCAGAGAGAGTGCAAGAGAAAGAGAGTAGGTGGGAGGGGCAGACCAGTTATATTGGAATCACCTGGCCCAGGTGATGTCATCGGACGCAGGTACTGACATAAGACTTTGTCAGGAACTTAATGTCCCCTAAGGGCAGGCCAGTTGAATTGCCTGCACAACATAACGGATTCAGACTCCCTGAAGACTCAATGGAGGGACAAGGAACATCTGCTTCCCACTTGCAGATGGAATCTCAGAGCGGAGTAGTTTTGATTTCCATTTCTCTGATAGCTAAAGATATTGCACATTTATTTAAGTGCTTCTCAGCCATTTGAGATTCCTGTCATGAATTCTCAGTTTAGCTCTGTACTTTTTAATTTGATTTGTTGTCTTAAGCTCTTTGTCTGATGTAGGGTTCTTCAAGATGTTTTCCCAATCTGTAGACTGCTATTTTGTTCTATTGACAGTGGCTTTTGACTTACAGAAGCTTCTCAGTTACATGAGATCCTGTTTATTAATTGTTGACTTCAGAGCCCATGCTGTTGGTCTTCTGTTCAGGAAATTGTCCCTATGCCAATGAGTTCTAGACTTTTCCCTATTTTTTCTTCTAACAGACTTAGAGTTTCTGGTTTTATGTCCAGTTCTTTGATCCACTTGGACTTGAGTATTGTGCAGAGTAATAAATACGGGTCTATTTGCATTTTTCTAAATACAGACATCCAGTTAGACCAGCACCATTTGTTTAAGATGCTTTCTTTTTCCATTGTATGGTTTTGGCTTCTTTGTTGAAAATCAAGTGTCTGTAGGAATGTAGGTTTATTTCTGGGTCTTCAGTTTGGTTCTGTTGATGAACCTGTCTGTTTTGACAGACAGTACCTACTGTTAATACGTGATTTGAGCTTTACTTATGTTTCTTTTACAAAGGTGGTTGCCCTTGCATTTGGGGCATATATGTTGACAATTGAGATATCATCTTGGTCGATTTTTCCTTTGATGAATATGAAGTGTCCTTCCCAATCTCTTTTGATTAATTTTGGTTGAGAGTTTATTTTATTAGAATAACTACTCCAACTTGTTTCTTGTGTCCGTTTGCTTGGAAAAACATTTTCCAGCCCTTTATTCTGAGATAATGTCTATCATTAATGCTAAGGTGTGTTTTCTTGTAGGGAACAGAATTATGGGGCAGTTTACACATCCATTCTGTTAGCCTGTGTCTTATTACATATAGATTTTGTATAAATCAGGAGGTCCATAATTACCTTATGAAAATCACCCTTATATCTTACAGGGTTCCCAGAGCCTTAAGGGAGAAGCCTTAGGTTAAAGCATAATGCAAAACAAAGCATCATGTGTTGGACACTCATTATCTATCTGTTTACATAATCAGTTTAACTGTTGTATGATAGCACTAGGGCATAGGCAGATTCTGTAGGCTTCATATATAAAAAGATGTTTACATTTTCCTGTAAGTAGTGGCTTAATACTTCTGCTTGTGACAAGTTATAGAGTAAGTGTGTTTCTGAAGAGAGAACAAAGGGAAGGTTTAACAATAAAATCAGCCTAATTCAAGGTCATCCTTTTAAAGAAAAAATATAATCATTCTTAGTGTCCGAAAACGCAAATGCTCAACTTCCTCAAAACCACTGTCACCCCCACCCCCGTTATCCACGGAAATAAAAAGACAATATTCTTGGTAAAAGTACTTTATTTGCTTAAAGAAGATTTTTTTCCAAGCAATATTGGGCTTTCCTGGTCAAGTGGTCAAGGCCTCACAGAACAATAAAGAAGGTTTTGGTTTCATGTTTCCTTAGAAGTTGAATTAACTTCCTCCTCCATTGGTTTTGTTTATTCTTTCTTCCCTAATTCTCAATCTTTTAGTCTGTAGTTTAGAAACCCAAAAGTGAGAAGCCTTCCAAGGTAAAGGAGTAAGTCAGAAGATGTTTCAGCTAAATGCCCAAGCCTGTGTCTGTCAGCTTATCTTCAAGCTCTGTCTCTAGGAAAGCATTCTTTTAGTAGTTGCTGCTGTCATTGCCATGATAAGCACGTGCAAAGGCAATCTGAGAAAAGAAGAGCTTTTTGAGCTCAGTGTTTGAGGGTAGAGCCCTCATGGTGTGAGTTCATGATTGCAGGCATGTGAAGCAGCTGGTCACATGCACCCACCTTCCCTAGCAGGGAGGTGAATGAAGGCACTCCACTCTGCTCATTTTCTTCTTTGTATTAGGCATAGAACTCCAGCCCATGGAATGCTGCTGTGTCCATGACCCTAATCTAGAAACTCTTTCACAGACATTACTCGTGATTACCTAGATTGTCTCCTCAGTTACAATAGGTTGGTCCTGTGAAGTTATCAATGTCAACTATCACAACTATGAATGGTTCCCAAATGGAAAACTCAACCTAAGGGCTCAAAATGCTAGCCATCACTTACTTGTTTGACAAATTCCACCATAGTTCAATAGTATAGAAATAGTGTTTAACTTTCACCACCCCCTCAATGTTCCATCATGAGTATGGAATATGGAAAGAAGGGGAAACACAAAGAAACCTGAAACCTAATAATTAGAAAATTCTGCCAAATAGCATTGCAGTTGTTTGGATGAGAAATGTCCTCCAAAGATTCATATATTTGAACACTTGAGCCCCTGTTGGTGGTGCTATTTGGGAAATTATAGAAACTTTATCAAGTGAAGCCTTGCTGGAGAAATGTGTCACTAGGTTAATATTTGAGTGTGGATAGCCTGGTCTCACATCCTCTTCTCTCTCGCCTCCCTGTATATGGATGAAAATGTGATCAGCTAGTGTACTGATCGTGCTTTCCTTGACTTTTCATGCTTTCACAATCATCATGGACTCTGCTTCTCCTACACTAAGCCAATGTAAACCCTTTCTTTCCTAAACTGCTTTCATAGCACAGAAAAGTAGCTAGTATAAGCATTGACCCACTGAAGAAATGATACGTAAGTCCAGAAACTTAAGTAAGCACTTGAACACCTTTTCCAATCTACCATCAATTTTATCCTTAATCATCTTTCCATTGTTAGGGACAAAGAACATTATGCTTTATAAATGTTAGCCATCTCAAGAAAAAGACAATTTCATCTACAATTTCATATTCCAGAGCAAAGAAAAATCTGCTTTACACAACACAGTAGAATTTACCCAACTTTGTATTTTCCTCCTACCAGCAGAAATATTTAAGGACAGCATTCAAATATAAATCATCTAAAAATAACTTTTCATCTTAAATTCTTTTTCCTACTCTAGGAAGTGAATAAAAAAAGTCCTCAGTGGGAGTGTCTACGGAGCAGGAAAGCTTTAAAAGTTCAGTTTCCCCCAGTATTTCAGAAACATTATTGATTGGCTTAACCAATTTATCTTCAAGTTAATATCTTTTTACTTATATATCTTATTTTATGTATTATTCATTATTTCACACATCCACATATTATATGTATTTATGCCTCTTACGCTACATAAAACTTGAAAAACTTTTTTTTCTATGAGATTACATACGGAGCTCAAATATTAAATATTTGGCATTGGATATTAGAGTAAATTTTTCTGTTTCCCTGAAGAATGTTTGATGGCATATATATCCTCAAGGTAAGAATAGAAAAGATATGAAAAACAAAGAACAAAAAATCAGCCTCTGTTTCTACAAGGGATGTCTGAGCTAGAACACAGATATCACCCACATCCTGGGGCAGTTTGGGTTCTGATGTATACATGCCCTTGGCAAGAAAAAAATCAAACAAGACAAAAGCACAGCAAGTAACAGTAAGATGCTGCTCACATTTTCCCCTGGGGGAATACCATTTTCTGAAGGAAGGCACACATGGGACTGGCTGCTTGCAACCTCCTCTGCGGGAGTCACTCATAACTAATGCACAAATACAACCTGGTAGGTGATTGGCATATTCCTGCCTCAGACTCCACTGAAGACTAGATTTCTCTGGAGGTCTCTAACCTGTTATTGGCTATAACCTAACCTAATATATAAACCAAAGGTCAACAGGGGCTGACCATCTAGCAATGATCAAATCACTACTGTAGATGATATGAGACACCATGCTAAAGAAAAGTCTGTCAGCCATGTACAAATAATTCAGTGAGTATGGTGCCTTGAAGCCTGCAGAGTCCAACACCCCAACCAAGGGCCATGCATGGAGAGGACCTAGATCCCCTGCTCAGATGTAGCCTATGGCAGCTCAGTGTCCAAGTGGGTTCCCTATTAAGGGGAGCATCAGTGGTCTCTGACATGAACTCAGTGGCTGGCTCTTTGATCACCTCCCCCTGGGGTATGCAACCTTGCCAGGCCACAGAGAAAAACAAATGGAGCCAGTCCTGATGAGACCTGATAGGCTAGGGTGTTGCTATAATGTTCTTTTGAAATGTATACACCTTACCCTTGTTCATTCAAATGTTGATTTGTCCCCCCCCCCATTTCAATCCGGATATTGTATTGTGATACTTATTCTAAGCATCCTGTCTCAACTCTGTGTAAACAGGCCAAAATAAAGCAACTATACACAATATTAAGCAGTGGGAGGAGCCAGAGAGCAGGAAATGAGTGGGAGGAGAAAGGGCAAGGAGAGCTAGGAGAAGGCAGAGCTGGAGGAGAGATCTTGGAACTATGTAGAGATGGACAGGACATAATATATCACAAAAAGCAAGTGTAATGTGGGAAATCTAAATGTTAGGAAACTGTGAGGGCTTGGGGTTTTAGGAGGGAGTAACTATTGCCCAGCATTGTGTTCTAGGTTAACTAAATAGACCCAGTTTCTGTGTGGTGATTTGGTTATAAGCTGTTCAGGATTAACAGCAAGTCTTACCAGAAGATATACCAATAGTAAATATTAATCGTCACTTACACTAGGGTTAGAGGGAAGGGGAGGAGGCTCTCCCCTATCAGTGGACTAGTGGAGGAGAGAAGATGAGGGAAGGGGCCATAGCCGAGATACAAATTGAATAAACTGTAATAAATAATAAAAATTAAAAAAGAAAACCATTTCAGTACTGATAATGACTGCCTTAAAAGCCAGAGTTGTTAATCTCACTGCTAGTGGTCTGTATCAGAACATCACCAAGGAAAACATCTGTTCATTGGAGGGAAAACCAACAGCAGTCTCTGGAATCCCACAGACTTGTGCATCTCCTCCTCTGCCCCCAATTTAAAATTTAAATGACTCCAAGTCACAAAAAGCATACTCTTGTCACCAGATGCCACTTGCTCCATTCCAAGAGCCCATCTGCTCCATTAAATGCCTCCACTGGCCACTTCATAAAAAGGCTCTAGAGAGCGCTCCTAAATTGATCTGGGTTCCCTCCAGTTTGTTAAGCTGATTTTCACAGACAAGCAGCCTTGTGAGCATGGCAGTAATTGATATGTCATAGTCATTCACTAATCTTCCAGTACCAGTATGTGAACATTTCTCTTTTCCCCCTGTGTCATTTTGCTGAGAAGGATCTAGCCAATCCCAGCTCTCATGAAGTCATCTTTCTGTCCAATCCAATCCCAGCTCTCATGAAGTCATCTTTCTGTCCAATCCAACCCCAGCTCTTCTGATGTCATCTTGGAGCCAGAGCAAATGTGGAAGGAAGCATCTGTCGTAGTTTAAATGTGAAAGATCTAGAAGGCTCTTATGTTGAACACGTGGACCCCAGTTGGTGCTGCTGTTTTGAAAGATTGAGGAACTTTCAAGAGAGCTCTGTAGAGGTGAGTATTGTTTGGTAGCCTAGCTCAGCTCCTCTCTTTTCCTTACTGGAAAATGACCAATCATAACTCATTGACATTAGGCCTTCTTAAGCACGCTGGGCGGTATTCTTTCTTAAACTCTAAGCCAAAATACACCCTGCCTCCCTCAAGTCATCACCTGCTGGGTACTTGGGGCTAGAGGGTAAGAGCAGCTAAGCACTCTTGCTGCTCTTACAGAAGATCCAGAATCAATTCTCAGCACCAACACGCACTCACAACCATTTGCAACTCCAGTTCCAGGAGGATCCAAGCTCTCTTCTGGTCTCTACAGGCACTACAGGCATGTGGTGCATCATACACATAAGCAAAACACTTACACACATAAAAGAAAGATAAATAAATATTTTGTAATGAATTTTATAAGAATCTATTTCAGTTAAAGTGATAACATTTCAAAACACTGCTGATTTTAGACCCCCACGTTTTGATTCTTAAATGATTGCGCTGAGAAGGGCAGTGATTTGGTCTTGTGAATGTGTTGTGCTCTTTTTTATTCATTTTCTGGGATCTAAAGAGGAACAATAAAATAATGCTTATATGATTGTAATAGTATGTGGGTTTTGTTGTTTATTCATTCTTTGTTGTTGTTTTGTTTGGGTTTTTGGTATTTGTGTGTGTGAGACTGCGTGTGTGTTTCTTTCCATTTCATGTTAATCTCATAGGCAGGTCACCTGGATTTCTCAAAGAATCTTCAGACAGCTCAGTGAAGACTGAACACTAACAAGACTTAACAACAAACCCTGTCCCCTCAGCGAAGCCCCTTGTCCTCTCTAGTTATAGTCTTAGGAGAGACCCTTCTAAGACAAAGTCCACGTTAATGGTAGATGCCTTTAATCCCATTGCTTGGTAAGTGGAAGCAAGAAGGTAGGGAGGTGAAGGTCAGTCTCATAGGGGCATAGTAAGTTTGAGGTTAGATTAACCTATACAAAACCCTGTCTCAAAAAATAAAATAAAAGCAAGCCACTTGGGTGAAAATTCCATAATGAAACTTGTTACTTCATATGGCAACTGAAAAAAAAATATTTTAAGTCCCAGAATCTGAAAAAGTATATATATAGTTATATCAACATACCATACTTTCAAAAGGAAGAAGAACAAGAACAAGAAGAAGCTGGGCATGCCTATAATCCTAGCACTCAGGGAGACAGAGGCAGGAAGATCGATGTGAGTTCGAGGCCAGTCTGGTCTTCAAACAAGTCCAGGAAAGCCAAGGCTACTCAGAGAAACCTTATCTTGAAAACCCAGGCAGAGAGAGAGAGTCTGGAAAGATGACTCAGGTTTCCAGTCTCAGCATCTACAGGCAGCTGGTAGCTCACAGCTGCCTGTAACTCTAGCTCCAGGTGATCTGATGCTCTGGCCTTTGCAGGCATTTACACACACAAACAGATGCACGCATATGTGCACGCACACCAACTGCACATATACACATGCATACATAATTAAAAATAAATTTCAAAATTACAAAAAGCATCACATAGTGAAAATGACCATATTGCCAAAAGCAATCTACAGATTCAATGCAATCCCCATCAAAATACCTTCACAATTCTTCATAGACCTTGAAAGAAAAATACTCAACTTCATATGGAGAAACAAAAAACCCAGAATCTCCAAAACA
>CM053761.1:64532944-64586198 GCA_028658305.1 Pachyuromys duprasi
GTTGGTGGACTTGGAGGGGGCGGGGAAGAAGGAGATGAAGGAGGGAGTGGGAGGGTAGAAGGGAATGGGGGAGGGGGCTATGCCTGGGATTCAAAGTACCTAACCTGTGATTGAGATAAAAATAAATAAATTAAAAAATATAAATATAAGAAAAAGAAAATACAGATGATTGGTACTTTGATATAAATAGTCTAGAATCTCAAAATAGTAAGTGCATCTATGTTTAGTAAAGAAGAATACATTCAAATTACTTGAAATTTTTCAGCACATATGTTGGTATATTGCACACCAGTATTATTAAAAGTTCCCAGGTTCAGCTCCTAACCAGAGACACCCATGCATGGACAACCAGAACCTGGTGGAATTCACTGCAGTGATCCTGTGAGGGCAGCCATCCTGTGAGGTGGATGATGTCAGAAAGAGGTTTAGTTTTACTAACTAAGGAAGAGAGGAAATTTTGGAGAACAAAACACTGGAGTCCTGAGTACTTTCTGAAGAGCCTTGACTGAGGAGTATACTCACATAAGTCATGGTAAGTGCAGCGTCATAGAGCTGGAAAGACAGAAAAAGAAAAACTCAGAAGATCTTGCACTGTACTTACACTAGCATTTCGCTCCTATCATCTATGTATCTATCTATCATCTTATCTATCTAACATCTACCTATAACCTATTCTTAGTGGGTGTGTGGAGGAGAACTTTTTAAAACTGCTGAAAGTGGGTTCCTGCCTTCTTTCTTTTTGAGGCAGGGTCTCTCTTCTGCTGTGCTGCCTACTCCAAACTAGCTGGTCTGAGAGCTTCTAGATTGTTGTCCATTCTTGGCCCATCTCACTGTAAGAGAACTGCAAATGCAGATGCAGCTTTACTTCATCTGTTTTTTTTTTCTTTTTAATATGAGTTCTAAGGATCAAACCCAGAATCCCAGGCTGTGCAGATTATCCTTCTTCCTGCAGAGCTAGAACTTTGTAGCCAAGTACCAGGTAATTCAATGAGAAGACAGAGGAGTAGGAGACCAAAGCGTGGTGCTAGAAAAGATCATATGCACACAGGAAAACACACACACACACACACACAATTGTCTCCATAAAAAATGAGTCCCACTTATAATTTTTTATGTTGGCTTACAATTTCTTTAGTATTCCAATACTCTTACAGCTATTGTGAAGTCTTCTGTTTAAGCACCTGTATTTACAGTGCTTGAGCATGGGCCTGCTTTAAATTTACACCATATCCTCCATGCTAATGCAATTTTATTGCTTCTCCATTTGTTGACCCCTTGGCACACATCAATATGGAACACATAGACATTTTCTCACTCTGCTCAGTGCGCCTCTAAGCTTCGGCTCAGTTACTCTGCAGGAGACAACATGTTCAAACCTGTGACATCCACAGAGCCTTGTTTTTGGACTATGCCACTTGTTCTGTGCAGATTATCTGCAGTTTTCCTCCAAATCATCTTGTTCTGGACACAGACTAAGAAGCATGTCAAAAAACATGCCAGTCTTAAGTCAGCAAGAGGAGAGCATGGTGAAACTTCACCATGACCCTTAAAGTGTCTATTGTGGTGAAGTTAATATCAGTGCCACTCATACATCATTGGATTTAAAAAAAAACTTAGCACTAGATCCCACGCGAGCAGAACAGAGAAGTATACTCATAATAGATAAAGGGACAGTAAGTACTGTAACATAAAGTTTTCCCCTTGCATTGAGTTTCTCATTGCAAGTCCAGACATTATAAGCAAGCAGCAAATTAATTTATCAAATCACACTGGCTTAAACATTTAACAAGAGTAAAGTAAGCAATTATTGAAATTTTATTTTATCCTGTATTCTAACTGACATTCAATCTTGAAACGTGTTGCCCTATCTATTTTCCAATAACTGAAATTCTGTTTTTTTCTGCCTCTGGGATATTAAAATCCCATCTTCTTTTCCCCTGTGGAATGATTCAGGAACCTAAAAAAATGATACATCCCTTTCCTAAGCTGTAGTAAACACTTCATTGGCCATCTAGCTACTCCCTGATCCCTGAGAGCACTAATAGGAATCCAACATGTGAGCAAACTAACAATATTGTCTAGTAAACATAATTTTTAATCATGAATCTCAAATAGAATAGTTCACAATTTATACTTGTTTACTGTGTCCCACAATACGGGTTATGTGTTCCATAAAAAGCCAGATAAACTGTGTATTAAGGTTTATTTTATCACAACAATAAATGGTGCATATATATTTACTTATTGCTAAGGAAATCATGAATCATCCACTCTAACTTAGGAGCATAGTAATGATGTTAATAAAATTGTTCATAATCATCTTGAACAAACTGTGACCCCCCAATAATGATCATAAACCCTTGCTGTTTACAACATTTTCTCTCTAAACATAAACTATTCCCTGGACAGTAAAAGTTTAATTTTAAAGTTACATTGGAGAAAAATGAAAAATACATTCAAGACTCAAGTTGGTGAACTTTACAGAGATCTTTACCTTGTGTTACAGGTGAGTATCCTATCTTGAGTCAATGAAATTATGTGCTAAATGAACTAAGAGATGAGTTCTAAAAACCAGAATTAAAGATGTAAATAAGTTATGACTGAACATAATAAAGCACCATTCACAAATTCTATGATTTCTGAGTGACCAAAAGGTGTCTCTGCTCTATTCAGTCTGCCGTATAATTTCTTGAGATGGAGAAAATAAGGCTGGAGTCAGTAGACCAAGAAAGGAGACGAGCAATTACATTGCCCCTGCGGATAGGAATTTTCCAAACTGAAAAAGATTTAGGCATTACCTAGGCTCATTTTGTTAGCTGATCCTACAGATAGCATCTTTTTGCATTCTGTGTGCTTGGTATAGCTGAGTGATGAGTTGAATACAATGAAAATGGTGTCCACTGGAGTATGAAATTGGTAGCATCAAGTCCAACCTTCTCACTTAATTGTCTCATGAAGTCAGACCCAGGGAGAGGAGACATCTGTCCTGATAGCCCTGTAAATGTGGCTTTGACAGTAAGTTTGGAACTAGTTGCATGACAAGTCCCCATATCACTGTGCCTGTAATTCTACACAAGTGACCTTGTACATGTGGTCAAGCCTGAGCCTTTGATAGTTCAGTCCCAATCTTTAGCCACAAAGTAAAGAAGACAGTGGGTTTTGCTTAATGGACCATGTGGGATTCCCCAGATTTGGATGTCAGGAAGATAAGCTTAGCCTGGTGACACACTGGTATGAGGAATCTAACAGAACCTGGACAAGATGCACTGAAACGGAACTTAGAGGACACAGTGAAGTAGAAGTTTCTGGTTTCTTTGAAGACTCCGTTTTGTCATGTGATGTTTTGCTGCAAGCTGGGCACGTGGCGTTTTTGCTGGAGGTTGGCTTATGAGATGGCACATGGTGTTCTGCTCTGAGTTCTCTCGTGTGAGGGACCTGACTTTGGCCAGCTGAGAACATCCGTGGGTGAACACTGAGGAGAGGAGATATATAGAGGCCCAAGGACAGTGAGGCATCACTCTCTGGATCAACATCGCTGCCATAATCTTCATGCTTCAAAACTTGACTTCACAGAAAGAAACATTCCAGAGAATGTTCTGCGGGCAATCCAACTGAGTCTTGTGACTTTCTCGGACTTCAAGTTGCTGCTTGTTGTTGGCATTTGAACTAGACTTATGGTATCCTTATGACTGAGTTTGATCATTCCCTAAAGACCCATTAACCCTACTCAGAAGGAAGTAGATAAAAGAAGTCTACATCCCTTTTCCCTATTAATCTCCTATTTAAGATTGGGGGGTTAAACATGAGGTATAGGTGTTTAAGAACCCTAAATATAGTAGGTTTGGGGGAAAAAAATCTAAGTCTATAACACAGGCTATGGCTGAGCCTCTGCTAACCTCTCTTTCCAGTCTGCTCTTTCAGGGCTTGATAGCTACCACTGTAACTTCAGAACCTAGCTCTTTTTCGTGCTGTGTGAAGTCTGAAATACCTACTTTGAGTTAAATTTCATTCTGCTCTAGCAATCAACTGTTTGGTTCCTTTGTACAGACACAAACTTACATACCATCAACTTGATAGTGTGAACATGTAGAGCATGACAAATTTAATGCCAAATCATACTGGAATCTGTGTGATAGGAGAAAACATGGTGTGGGGGAAGTAAGAGTGGACAGAAAGACAAAACACCAAGTTAACAGATACCTCAATCAGGACACTTCATCACTCTTCCTTTTAGCTTTCGCGGTTGCTACCGGTGTCAGCAAGAAAACTCCCCATTTTAATCTCTCCCCACAGGACAGAGTACACTTTTCTTGCTCCCACTGAAATGTTGTGAGTTGAGGATGTTATCCTGGCCAGTGAGATGGGGGTGGGAAGGTTTCAGCTTCCTAGAAACACACTCTAAAACAGTTAACGCACACGGTTTGGTTTGGCTTAGTTGGTGAGTTACTTGGTTTTTCCATGCATTATGTTTTCCCAGTCTGCTTCCTTCCACCCTGCTGGCTACAATGCAAAAGTGTGGCCTGACAATATTTTAGAGAATTGAGTGAAACTGGCCAGACACTCTGACGCCTTCATAGAGACACAAAACCACAAAACCTTTCTTCTCTGTTAAAATATTTTCACCTGATAATACACTCTCTCCTCCTTTAAACTATATCATTTCTGACATCAGAAACTGAAAATGGTCCCAACTGATATTATCTTGATGTATAGATATGAAAAAAAGGAAATATCCATTCAATAGCAAGATCAATGGAAGAGTTTTAATGACTGGAGTCATTTATCACTATAAAATCTGTGTTGTTTGCTTTAGAATACACAATATTCTGGTTACCATAGAGAGTGATTAATAATAGAAAATAGCTCAAAAACAAAGGGAATAAATTAAATTCCTTGAGGTCTGCAGCAATCATTCAAATCTGTTCTACTCAATACCAACCTAATAAAAATGAAGGAAATAATCAGGACTGAGTCCCAGGTTTTATTCTTGACCAAAGAAGTGAAAGACAGAGTGAGTTATGATAGATTCAAAACCAGCAAATTGGTCAAGTCTCAACTCCCCTCTCAGTTTCCTCAGCACCAAGACAACTTCACTAACTCAACAGAATAGGACTTTTTCTTTTAACATCTGAGTACATTTTAATAGATATGTGTTAACTCTTTTCAAATGCTATACTGTATTATATTGGAAAAGTTGCATCTGCCCAAATAGATAACAAGCTTCTAAGTTTTATGATAAGCTTTTGATAATAAGTTTGATAATAAGCTTTTACAGTTTTATATTTCATGAAAAGTGACCAGATAAAAATTTCATATCTATAGCAATAAGTGGTCACAGATGAATCTGTGTGGATAGGAGAATAGATGGTTGAGTAGTTAGACAATGGCTAGTATGCTTTTCAACTTAATTTTTAAAATTTATTTGACATATTATGTAGCACATTTCAGTAGCACCCTTCTACTCAACAACTCCAAAACAGTATCCCATTTCTGGTACTGGACTTTTGGTTAGCCTGTGGAGTCTAATAGGAACATTGTTGCCCCCATTGTAAGGTAATTCTTTAATTTGTGTATGGTGCAGGTGCACATCAGAGGACTATTCACAGAAGTCAGTAGTCACCTTCAACTGTGCAGGTCCTGAGGATCAAACCAGGGTCAATGGGGTTGGCAGCCAAGTGCTGTAAGCTGATCCATTTTATCTGCTTCAGTTAATTTTTTTTATATTAGGGCCCGTAGTTCTAAATTAGGATATTTTCGCAAGGCAGGAATTCTGAGATCCAAAGAAATTACATTACATCCTACAAATTACATCCTCCTTGATATAACTACCCTCCCTTCAAAAAACAAATAACAATATCTATTGGGCATGAATATGAAGAGAAGTATCATCAGTTACAACATCTGAAGCTCTACTGATTATGCTTCCTAAGCATGAAATTAAAGAGCACTTCCTATATAATTTATGGAACAATACTATTCAGAATCATGACAGACAGCATATAAGAAAAGCCAAAAAGCGAAAAACTGAGTGCTTAACCCTAAATGAAACCTCTGTATCAAACTACCCCACTTTTCATGACTCCAAGGCTCGGAGAACAACTTGGAAGAGGGCGCAGAACAAATATGAGAGCTGGAGAATGGGCATGGTGAAGTGCAGCCTCCTGGGCATGACACGTCTATGTCACTTACAGCCTCACAGCAACTGCGGTAACCTACACAAAACTCATGCCAGCGGGCTGTGGCTGACTTACCAGGGATGACAATCTTAATCAGAACTAACTTTCCTTCTCACAGCAGCGATAAAACACCAACACACCCTCTTTTAAGAATTGACTTGGTGTCATCTTCATACTTAAATTTAATCTGAGCTCGAGAATACACAGGCCTTATCCATGCTGTCATAACTGCTATGAGATCATGTATGCATGCATGTATGTATGTATACATATCTTCCCTTTAGGTAAATTCTAGATGGTTGCCAAGGGCAATGACAATAGTCAATACTGTTTGCTTGTCTGTGAGACCCTGCTACTCAACAACTCCAAAATAGTATCCCATCTCTGGACTGGACTTTTTGTTAGCCTGTGGAGTCTAATAGGAACATTGTTGCCCCCATTGTAAGGTAATTCTATTTAAATATTTAAATCTTTGTAGATAATATATATATACATATATATATATATATATAATTTTCTTCAGAAGGTTCTTAATGTTGGTAACCTATCCCCATAAATTGTCCTGAACTCTGCCTTCCTATTTCCTGTCCCATTTAGCCCTTCATGCTCCATTATCCTCCTTACCCCTTTATACCTGTGATCTATCTTCCCTCCCTTGAAGGCCCCTCACTGGTTTCCTGGCTTCTGTGATTATTGAAAATGCAAAATAAATAAATAAATAAAAACAGGAAAAGAAACTAGGACAAAATTTGGAACTAGATACAATGCTTTGATGATGCACACTTGCCGTGGCCTCCCAGTCACCTTGCCTATGTGTCTTCTCTGAAGTATTAGTAACTGAACAAACTACTTATCCGAACTACCTTGGATCATTACATTGCCTTAGGTCTTATGGTCAATTTTAATCAAACTTTTCTGAATAGATATCCTTGAAAGAATGCTTGTTTTCATAATTTTTCTGAGCAGTGCACATTAATAATAGCAATGATAAAATAAAATAAAATTACAATAATAACCTGGCTCCCTCTTCCTTTTTTCATTTGGTGATTTTGTTGTCTTTATGTCACTTTCATTTTCTTATAATGAGTTTCTTTCTATAGTAGCTAGACAGTCCTCTATGGTAGCCTAAGTTCAAAATAGGCTTATGGCCCTCTGAGTAAAATTGACATCAGCACAAGAAGAGGCAGGGCTACATAAAAGATCTCCTAGGGCACTACCTAATTGTTTCTGTTTTGCTCTAGACTACATTGCCTGTGGCTTGGGATGTTATTTGGTCAGGCAAGTAATGTGAGATTAGCCCTCTGGACTCAAACACCTAGTGTATTCAGTCAGAGAAAGTCATTTCAGGGAAGCAATTAGTTCAACTAGCTGCTTGGCTGCTCTAACAAAATCAGCCAGTTGTCTGACCTTCTATAGAAGCTGGGAAGGAGATATCTTCCCCGCAGGACTCTCTCAGGGGCATTGTTCTGCCATCTCTTGATCTAAAAGGAGCATTGGAGTCCCAGTGTTTAAGTGACCAATAGTCGATGCATTAACAGGTTCACAGAAAACTAATCCATTCCTGAGCTATGTGAGAATCTCTCAGTTAAGGATTTAGTGAAGATCTATTTGCAGAAGTTTGAGAAAGTGTTTTGAATTGTAATAAAGGACACATTAAAGTGGTGCTCCTTGCGTTATTTTTAAAAAATCCAGTAAGAATATTTTACCTATCAATAAAAATGTACAAGAGCTTAAGAGATGGCTTAGTAATAGCTCTTCCAGAGGACCCAGTCTTGATTCCCAGTTCACAATGTCTAACTCCAGTTCGCAGGGAACCAGTTTTCCTCATTTGGCCTCTAGGGACAATGCATACACAGAGCACACATGTATACATACAGGTAAACAGTCTTGTTGTCTGAAAAGTCAAAAAGAATCATAGCATTAACTGTCTGCCTAAAAAAAAAAAAGTGATACACGTAAGTCAGTGTATAAATATGCATATGTTTTAAATGAATTTTTTTCACCTGAGTTGACAGTGATCATTCCAAGAGCCAAAGATGATCTAATAAACACTACAACACCAGGCATGAGAAATCCACTCTTGAGTTGGTGGTCAGGGTTGTCCAAAAGACTCTCAAAACATTATAGCTATTACCCTTGGTTTCCTCTCAGAAGTGGAAGGTAAGTCTCTTTTGGTGAAGACACCATCACATGTAGACACATAATTAAAATCTAAAATAAATCTTAAAAAATAAAACCATATATACATATGTGTGTGTGTGTGTGTTTGCTTGTATTTCAGGCAAAATAAAGAAAATGTATCCTAGATCATAGGGCTAACATAGATAAATAGGTCTTCTATTTATCCAGATTTGATGTTGATAAGGGGCAGGGAAAAGCAAAGATTTCCTAAGAGTTAGTAGGGAATGTGTAACAGCACTGAGAGTATGTGTAAAGCAGAGTATTTCACGCAGCATTCACTGTGAGTGGGACCAGTGAGGCCAGAAGCTCGGCCTCAGTCCAATGACTTAATCTCCTTCTATGAAGTCAAGGTACTTCACAAAGTCTCCTCATAGAGAAAATCAGGCTTTTGCAAAAGCCAAGTGCAGCCATTCAATAAGACACCAAGAAGCTATGGAAGTGTGTCCTGAAAGGAGGTGGCTCAAAACAACAGCGACAGGCAACAGGTAGCTTTAAAAAAGACACAGTTGAAAAATAATAGAAAAAAAATAGGTCAAGATTTACTGGAGCCACAGTTTGTCAACAGTGTACTTCGTGTCTTTGTGCAAGTCCTAATGGCCTCAGGCTGCACTTAAGGATTAACCAGTGCCTTGAAGTAAAGTGTAGCCCATTCTCTGAGGGAGGCAAGGGCATGTCAATCTGACAGACCAAGAGCTCAGGACTGCCCAGTGGCTGTTGTTCAGAAGTTTTGACCTTCCGCTTGCTCAGGGTTCTGCATTTTGCAACTTCATGCTTGCAGCTCTCTGTCAAGGTCTGCAAACTGCTGGCCCCTGATTGTGTACAAGTGAGCTGATAAGAAGGATATTCGTAATTTTAAGTTTAAAAAGAAGATAATAGGAAATTCAAATCCTAGAAGTATTATTGTGATGCACTCATGCCCATTAATTTAAACATGTCGTACATTTGCTTTTCTATAAATGACAGCGTTGAGTCAATGACAAAGAGACACAGAGTCCAGCAACCTAAAATCTTCATCTAGTTCATTTCAGGTCTCCAGCCTCTGCTCTAGGCTCACTATTTTTCTTGATGTTCTTTTACCTGCCTGGGTTCAATGGTCTCAATGGAACTTCTATCTTCATTTCTCAACTAATTAAGGTACCCCTCTCTTCCACCCAACCACACATACCCTGCTTCCCAGACTGGTTTTGTAAATGTGAGGGTTGTAAGTTTTGTTGGACCACCACTTGTTTTGTGCCAGGAAAATAAAATGACTGCCCTCTGTGGAAGGGCTCCTCTCAGCTTTGTGCACACATTAGCATCTAATGAAGATTTAGAAGTCACTATCACTTGATATGGGGTGTGAGTACCCACGTTTGTTACAATTGGAGAGTTCAACCGTGTGCAGTGAGGTAAAACAGCCCTGCACAGGATAGACCAGAAGCAGCGCAGCTGTGAGAGCTGAATTAAAATTAAACTAATAAATATTTTCCAATGCAGTATTCTTTGTGCTGGACTTGTCTGTGAAGAACAGGAAGATTAAGAAATCTATTGTTTTTGAAGACTTACCATATTCTAGTTAATATACTTTGAATCCTATTAGCATCAACATCCTAGATTATCGATTCTTCCCCATAAAGCCAACACAATGTTCATTTTTGCTGATGAGAAAACCAAGTCCTTGTGTAGCCACATAGATAATGATATAACCAGGACTAAGACTCTCATCCCCCTGACACCACAGCTAGTGGTGATCACCACCACACAGTACAGCAGCACTTTGCAAAATTGCTTAAAATAAGGACAAATGTCTCTTGCACATAAAAAAATACAAAACACAGGTGAGTATGTACTAGTCAAGTGGAGTGATGGGGAGAAGAGAAAGTAGATTCCTCTTTTCTGGGTCTCAAAAAAAAAAAAGAAAGAAAATCTCACTAATATGCTTCACTCAAAAGTGAAATTTAGCTCAAAATGAACTAATATTTGATCTAATCCAAGGAGGAGTTGTACAGATGCCTGAAAGCGAGGGTGCCTATCAGGGACAATGATTTTCCTGCATAGACATCACAGCCTGTAGGGTAAAAATAATTAAGAAAGCACTCCAGGACCCCACCGATCCTGTACCTAGCCTTTTCCTTTTACAGGTGTTTAATTAAAGCCCCACATGCAAGATGATTGTCCTGGAGTCATACAACTGTTAGTGGCAGGTGCCAGACTGCACGGTACTATCCATCACTACAGCCCATGCCCCAGTGACAAGAGCATGAACTATGGAGAAAAGGCAAACCAGGTGGTTTGGCAGCTGTAAAGTTGGCCTGGTGTCTGGAAGTCATGGTTCTACCCTTCCTGACACAGTTTTGAATCTCCAGATGAGCAAAAAGCTCATCCTAGCTCAGAGAAGTTCTTTGTATTCCTTTAAAGATAATTTAGAGTGGTGTATCCTGTAAAATGTCTGCACAATGGCCATTGATCCAAGGAGAAAGTCTTGGTAAACAGACCTGAAGGAACTGGATTTAGAGACTAAAACACCATCACCAATGTCCTCCTTTCTTGATGGGCCAAATAACCAATGAAGAATAGAAATATCATCCTTGGTCTTCATGAGTCTCTACGGAAGACTGTTCCTCTCTTTCTTGAGGTCCTTACCTAGAGTAGTCTTTCTTGGGCTTAACATTACTGATGGTTCAAATAACATTTTATATTACTTAGGAATAACTCTTATTCTGTTTTTCTAAATTATCTGTTAGTATCTTTAAAGGAACAAAACTGATTGAATGAATGGGGGGGGGCACTGCTTTGTTAGATTGGCTTACAGAATGTGGGCCAGGAATCCATCAATGGTTCACAAGGCTGTATGTCTCTGCAGTCCCAGTTTGGAGCAGGACCACTGGGGGATCCCTGAAATGCTGCTGGTCTTCAGTGTACACTGGGATCTTGAGGCAGCTGTTCTAACAACCATGGATGGATGATGCCTCCTCATCGGGATAGATGCTGGCCAGTAAGGGTGAGGACAAGCAGGCGAGGGGCAAAGTTTCCTTTTCATGTGGGCTGCCCCCTGAAAGCAAGGTGTAGATTCAGAGTGGTTCTTCTTGATTCAAATAATCTGATTAAGGAAGTCCCTCCCATCCATGCCCAGAAGCCTGGCTTTTAGTTGATTTCAGATATAATCAAGTTGACAACCAAAATTAGAAAAGGTTATGTTAGTTCTTGAGAACAGAAAGGTCTTGCTGGATTTATTCATTCAATAACATGAATACATTCCTGAAATGTCCATGAAGTTTTACTTAGAGCATGGAAACTCTTTACAAGAACCCTGTGGGATGGCTATCATCATCTCTATGTTGCCCTTTAAAGATTAAGTAGCTGCTCATGTCACAGAGAGTGTTTAAAACTGGAATAGTTGTCCTTACATCATAGTACGTTATCATCACACCCCATGGCAACCAAGATAAACTACTAATTATGTGGTCCCTTATTTTGCCAATGAGAATAAACAAAGCACGGGAGTCTGAAGCCACATTCTCTGTCCATGTGGCTCATAACTTGGAGGGTCAGGTTTTAGATTTGAGTTTTCTGACTCAATTCTGCAGTTTTATCAAATACCCCAAAGATTTTCTCTACCTACTCATTTTAGCCAGTTAACTTTCTTTAAGAAATGGTTGATAGGAACACAGAAGTGTAGATCTGAATTCCCATTACCACTTTCCTTTCTTTTTAATTGTTTTTTTTCTTTTGTATTTTTGAGATTAAGAATTACAACATTTCTCACTTCCATTTCCTCCCTCCTAACCCTCCAACACACTCCCGTTCAAACTCATGACCTCTTTTTTCTTGTTATTGCATGCATATCTGTATCTGAATAACCATATGCATTCCTAAATACATAAATACAATTACTTAGTCTGTATAATAGTACATGCTTGTATGTTTCAGGGATGACCATCCTTTTCTCCCAAATTATGAGCATATTGTTCATGATCTTCATGATCAGGTTGGGGATAGGCAGTAGATGTCTGCTATGAGAGATAGAACAAAGCTCTATACTGGTTTCCTGAATTCTGAGGTTTCTCTGGAGCTTTTGTTGGCATTTGGGAGCATAAGAGCCATTTTGGCCTCTCTCACAAAGATTCCAATATGTTTGTCATAATAATTCTCTTTCATTTTCCTGTAAGTGGGATGCACTGCTAAAACAGATCAGTTTAGCTACTTTGTGAATCATACATGGGAAAGACACAAATTAAAAATGTTCCCATCAGCTCTTCTCATGGAGAGGATTAGCTTACACAATCAGACTTGAAGGCGACTGAGACACAAAGGGTCTGGGGACACTCCAGATTCCATTTTAGGAAGGCGGTTTCAGTGGAAGATTGCAAACAAGCCATTATTTTGTCATTTGGAACAAAAGCCCTGATTAAAAATTAAAACACATTCTGTACTGATAAACAGACAGCTGCCTAATTACTTGCAAGATTTATATTTTGTTGCGTTAATTCTCTCATAATGGTTATTTCCTACTCCGTGTAAACCTGGACACAGTGAGCTTGACAGTGATAGGCTTTCATAAGCACTTGGCTGTGCCTTTTATTAGATAGATGAGTTCCTGATTATTAATGGGTCTTCAAAACCCCACTTAAAACTTCACTAGAAGAGAACTGGGCCGGCTTCTCCACATGGCATTCAGCTTAAGAAGAAAAATGCTTATTTAGAGACACCTAATTATGGCTGATTTAAAATTTTGTGTCTTTGCAATATACCCTCTAATTTGCCATCATCCAACTGTCACCAACATTAAAATACATACACATGTAGCATAATATAAAGTAGCAAAAACATCAAACAACATAAAATAGAACAACAACAGAAAGAAAAAAAAACAGCTCCCAGACATTTAGAAGCAGTTTTGAACAAGGAAAGGGAGGTGATAAAGCTAAAGGAGGAGAAAGTGACAGAGAGGAGGAAGCTCCAATAGCCAATCCCTCCACAGAATTCTTTCAAACACAAGCAGTTGTGTTTGTCAGTGTCAACTGTGTCAGATCTCTAAAGAACAGCTACAAGTTTGTAACAACTGAGTGCTAAATTAAAAGTCAAACAAAAAGTCCTTTGAGCAGCAGAGATGATTGAGCAATTAAATGTATTCCTTGCTTTCTTTTAATTTATTTGTCCACTTTACATGCTGATTGTAATCCCATCCCTCCTCTCCTCCTTGTCCCACCCCTCATCTCTCTTCCCCATCCCCCCTCTCCTAGTTCTTAGAAAAAGGAAAACACCCCCTACTAACCCACCCCAGGTCATGAAGTCCCATGAGGATTGAGCATGTCCTTTTCTACTGTGGTCTGGTGAGCCATCCCAGACAGTGGAAAGGGATCAAAAGCACACAACAGACAGCCCCTGCTCCCATTCATAGAGAACCCGCATAAAATCAGAGCTGCCCACTGGTTACACCTTTGTAGGGCTCTTAGGTCCAGTTTATGCATTGTCCTTGGTTGGTGCTTCAGTCTTCACAAGCCCCTCTGGGCCCGATTACCTGTCTCTGTTGGTCTTCTTGTGGAGCTCCTGTCACCTCTAGGTCTTTTTATCCCCCACATACACTTTCCACAAGAGTCCTTACAATTTTCCCAATATTTGGCTGTGATTCTCAGCACCTGTTTCAATCTGCTGCTGGGTGGAGCCTCTCAGAGGACAGCTATGCTATGCTCCTGTCTGCAAGCTTAGCAGAGTATTGTTTTTAGTGTCAGGGGCCGGCACTCTCCCATGGAGTGTGTGTCAGATTGGTCCAGACATTGGTTGAACATTCCCTCAATCTCTGCTCTATCTTTATCCCTGTACATCTTGTAAGCAAGATAAATTTTTGGTCAAAGTTTTTGTGGGTGGGCTGGTGTTCCTCTCCCTCCACTGGAAGTCCTATCTAGTCAGAGGGTGTCCACTTCAGTCTCCATGACCCCTGATACTAGGAGTTTCAGCTAGAGTTACCCCAGATCCTCCCAGAAGCCTACCCTGTCTTAGATCTCCAACTTGACTCAGAGATACCCACATCCATGTCCATAGTTTCTCTTCTCACTTCAGACCCTTTGTTCTCCTGTCCCAACTCTCCCCAGGTCTGATCTCCAGCCTCATTTCTCTCTGCACTCTCTCTTCTGTCTTGCTTCCTTTCTTCAACTACTTCCACTGTCTATTCTATTTCATCTTCTGAGTGAGATTTAAGCATCTTCCCTTGGATCCTCCTTGTTACTTATTTTCTTTAGATCTGTCAATTGTAGTATGTTTATCCTGAACTATATGGCTAACATTTTCTTATAAGTGAGTAATGTGTGTCTTTCTGGGTCTGGGTTATCTCACTCAGGATTATCTTGTCTATTGCCATCCATTTGTCTGCAAATATCATGATTACCTTGTTTTTAATAGCTGATTAGTATTCCAATGTGCAAATGTACCACAGTTTATCTATTCTTTGGTTGAGGGACATCAAAATTGTTTGCAGATTCTGGCTATATTACAAATAAAGTTGCTATGAACATAGTTGGTCAAGAGTCTTTGTTGTATGGTAGAACATCTTTTGGGTATATGCCTAGGAATGGTATAGCTGGGTCTTGAGGTAGAGCTATTCCCAATTTTCTGAGAAAGTGCCAGATTGATTTCCAAAGTGGTTTTACAAGTTTGCACTCCCACCAGCAATGGAGATGGGTTCCCCTTTCTCCAAAGAAGATTCAAGTTCCATCTCAGCACCCCCTGGGGTTCACAGTCTTTTGAAACTCCAGCACCAGGGAATCTGACACCACCTTCTGAGGCTACTGCAGGCATCAGGCATGGACATGCATGCAAGCAAAACATCACGTGTAAAATAAAAGTAAGAACCTAAATGGAAAAAGAATTTTCAATGCTATCTTTATGATAGTATGAAAGGCTTGTTGTACTTTTGCTCAGTAGTTGTCTAGGAGACAGCAACCCATGGTCTTAAGGAAAAACAGTGGATCCTGGTTCTGGAAGCAACAGAGCAAACAAGATTTGCACTGATTTATGTGCTCTGCAGAAAAAAATAGAACTATACCCCATTTCACAAAACTCTCTCTCTCACACACACACACACACACACACACACCAATTCAAAATGAAATAAAGAGTGAAACATCTCCTACCTGGAACTGTAAATTTCCAGATAAGTCCATAAGGGGAAATCTAAATATCATTAGTCTTTCCAATAATTTTTTTTTCAGATATGGACCCCAAAGCATAAGCAAAACCTGTAAATAGGAGACTGGATTAGATCAAACTAAACATCTTCCTTTTAACCAAAAAAATGAGGGTAAAGAATTTAGGAAAAACTAAAATGGAAAAAAATGTTTGCAAAATACACAGGGCTTAATTCCCAAAATGTGTAAGGAACCTAATTCAATAACAAGAAAATAATTCAGTCTGCAAAAAATATATATAAATGAGTAAAGAATCTAAATAGATAGTTCTTAGAGGACATTAAAGCAGCTGATCACTAGAGAGAGAGAGAGATAGTAAACAGCACTGACAATGAAGAAAATGAAAATCAGAACCACAGTGGACTATAAAGTTGTGATGTTGGGTGAGGAGCCTCATGTGTTAAGGATAATAGAAATTATCATAGGTAGGGACCAATGTGAATGTTCCTTAAAAACTTGAAAATAAAGTTACTGGGCTGAAAAGATGGCCCAGAAAAAAAAAAGGTATTTTCTGCTCAAGCTTGACAACTTGAGTTCAGTGTCTGAGACCCCAGTACAGACGGAGAGAGCCCACATGAGCCGATAATCTCAACTCTGTGTGTAAAGCTAAAGGAGATGAAAGCAATATGATGAAGGGATATCCGACACCAGTGTTCACAGAACATTATTCACAGTAGCTAAATAAAACAGCTAATATAAAAATCCATGAAGGGATGGGTGGATAAAGTATTTTTATGCCATGTATATAGAGAGAGGAATACAGTTCAGCCTTTCATATTGTTTTGCATATAACTTTACTTGTTGAATAAATGAATATTTTCAGTGTGTGCATAACTACAAAGAGTGAATACTAAATTAAGAGCAAAATATTTGGGATCTATTATGCAAAGCCATTTACCAGCTATGAGGGCTCAGGTGAAGAGCTGAACCTGATTTCAGCTTCCTTGGCTGTAAGAATAGGCTGTTCACACCTCACGGCCTCTTCACTGCTGGCTCATTGCAAGGTTTAAATGTAGGAACATGTGAAAGTGCCATGGTCAGAACTGTGAGCAATACAAATATAACAAATGACAGCAACTGAATTTCAAGTTGGGGAACACTTTCATACCTTTTCATCCTACTCATGTAGTCAACAGAAAGGGGCAGAGCAGCTAGTTGGTTATGGATGATAATGAAAAAGCTTTTTTTCAAAGTGGAAAGAATTCTGCAATATTTTGTAGCTTGTTCCAATAAACAATCACTTCCCCAACCTCATGTTGTCAGAGGCCTGCCTATAACTCTCTTGCAGATACACAGGGGACAAACATTTCTCATTTAATTATGTGTAGGATGGGTTGAATACAGTCACAATGGATGCTGTGAGCATATCTGAAAACAGAAATATAAGAAATATAGAGCAGTGGGACATAGCCTAAGGGGTAGAGCATCAGCTTGTTATTAAGAAAGAAAAAAGGGAATATAAATAAATAAGGAAAGATGAGAAGGTTGATTCCCATAAGTAGCAATTTGAGTGACCTTGAATTACTATGCTAAGTGAAATAATCCATACACACTAGCATATGATCTCAGGTTCAAAGTTTACATAAAAGAAATTCTTTGAAACAGGGAATAGAATGATGGTAACCATTGGCTGGATAGTACTGCAGTTGAGAAGAGGCTCAAAGAATAAAAAAAAAAACCATTCTGTTGGAGGAAATTCAAGATTGTCCAGTCTCTTAAATAACAAATTGAAGACAATAGGGTATGTATGGACTTGAAAGTTGCTAAGAGAATAGATATGTAAATAGAGTAATGTGAATGTTAACTAGCTTGACTTATGTATTCCACAATGCATATACATTTCAATTTTCATTTTCCCAATAAAAGCATAGATATGTAACTGGTTGATGGATTAGATAGAGAAATATGGATAGAAAATCAGATGATAGATTAGATAAATAGATAAATGATAGCTATAGATAGATAAATGATACACAGATGATGATAATACATATATACACACATACACACACACATAGACACATAGATAGGTATTGATAGGTGATGTATTATCTATAACAGATGTAATGCTGAGCAATGCAGAAATAAAAGTAAAGGAGCTGAAGTCAGAGATAGAAGTGATGAGATTTGAAAATGAGAGAACACAGGAGAAAGACCATTCTTTCCAGCATGACCCCTCTAGCTCATCCTGTCAATTTTCACTCACTTAAGAAATATGTTCATCACCTCCTATTCAGCAGGCTCCAGTACAGAACATATTTTCTACCCCTTCTGCTCCCGCCCATGTGGCAGCCTCTCTGGTCCAGTGGGGCTTACTCTTTCCCCTCCAACTCTAGATGCTTGTCTTCCTCATTGCCCCCAGGGCTAGCTGTTCCAGCATCACTTTGTCCTCCTGAACACTACAGAACTTATTTTTCTGTGTCTTTACTGTTAGAATTTTTTGGCTAATCATCTTAATTAGCACAAATGGCGTTTTTATTAAATCATTGCCAAGAACAATTAAGCTTAAAATAACTCATAGCATGAAGAATACTGTCTTTAACATGAGCCAGACACGAGTCATCCGAACTGATCTGTGTCAACTATGTATTCTGAAGTATTTTATTTACCTCTGTCTGTGAAATGGGGTTAATATCACCAACTGATATAGTGAGCAACATTATAAACATGTCCAGAGCCCCCCTTCCCTGGCAAATAATTATGTATCTATTACCCATTCCCATTAAGTCATGAGAAGCATCTGTTTATTTTTCTTTTAAAAAAATAAGAATATTTCTCCAAGTGTATGTGGTATCATTCTTTCAAAACATCTTTACTTACAGTCTCTCTTTTTCATCGACAGAATTTTTGGTAGCTGTAAGATTGTATGGATTGAGCAGGATAAAATCAATACTCCAAGAAGCCAACATTTTTTTTCTTCTTTTCAGATGTCTCAGAATTTGCAGGACTCAACATATGCCCTGATCAGTGAATCAATGACTATGGGACTTTCCATAATTCTCATCTTCTCCTCAGCATGGACTTCATCATGTGGCTGCTCTCAAAGCCAGAAAAAGGATAGCATTGATGGATAGGACGGCACAGTGATTTGAACATATGTAGCTGGAGACAGACTCTTCATTAGACATGCATGCTCCCTCTCTTCAGTCTGATTATACTTAATTATGAAATAAATGTACACCAGTAGTCAAAAGCACCTGTCAGAAAAATGGCATTCAATAATCAGTTAAGCCAATAGTGTAAAGCAAAATGGGCTTGAGGAAGCTAGTCTTAGGTCCCACAATAAATGTGAACTATTTTTTTCTAGAAAAGAAATATCTCAAATTACATAGTAATCAATGGCACAGAAGTTATCTTGTATACTAAAATGATTGGTGTATGTCCTTATACATTCATCAAAAGCCAACGAATATACACCACTGAGAGTGACACTTGATGAGTTGGCTTTGGATGATAATGGTATCTGAAAGCATGTTCACTGATTACAACAGATGTGCTGTTCAGGTTGGCAGGGATATCTGTTTGAGGAGTGGGGAGGGCAATTGTATGAAAACATTTCTGGGGATTGAAAAATGGTCTGGAAATAAAGCCTACTGTTTTCAAACAGAGCTGAGGCTCTAGGCTTTCTTTTGTAGCCTATGTAAAACAGATAAGAAGCACTCACCTCACCCTAGGGCACTGGGCAGGTGCCCAATATTTTTAAAGAACTGCTAAAAATCTGTTTGAGTTACCTTCAGTATTAATGATAGGTGCTGTAATTTCTTATTGAAAGTACTCCTTCTGGCCTTCTGGTGTTCACTGTTCTAATAAGCAGAGAGAGGTGGGGGATGAGCAGCTTGATTCCTTATTTAGCAGCTATTGGAATCTACTTTGCTTTTCTCACTGCCTTGAGCAAAAGGGTTGTCAGTCAAACAATGAGAAAGACTACCTACATGGGAACAAAAAATACTATGCCCTAGTAAGAAATAGTAGGGACTATTTCTGACATGAACTCAATGGCGGGCTCTTTGACATCCCCATGCCCCAAGGGTGAAGCAGCCCTGCTAAGCCACAGAGGAGGATTTTGCAGCCAATCTTGAAGATATCTGATAAATCGGAGTCAGATAAAAGGGGAGGAGGTCCTCCCCTATCAATGGACTTGGAAAGGGGCAGGGAGAAGACGAGGGAGGGTGGGGTTGGGAGGGAATGAGGGAGAGGGATACAGCTGGGGCACAGAGTTAATATAATGTAACTAATAATAAAAATTTTTAAAAAGGAAAAACAAAAAGATACCAGGCACAAGGATTTTCTGCAAGGACCCCATCACTTTACAGCTCTTCTCTCCACCATTGGCAGTGGCTCAAGTTTGCCCCTCTCCTGGCTCTCTTCACAGAGCAAGACAGTCTTCTGGAATTCAGAACATTACACCCATAGAACTTGAGCTGGTAAAGAAATAGCTTTCTGTGATCTCTTGCTTAATAGATGTCTTTAAGGAAAACTGTTCTTTTAGCTTGGGGGTAGAATTCAATCACAAGACATCCATGACTCATTGGATAAGAAAATGAGACCACTATATTTTTCATCAAAATGTATCTGGAGTCATATGAAGAAGGGGTAGATAATTAAATGTGAGTTGTGATTTGGGTAAAATAAAGAAACAAACGTCATCATCATAACTTTTGGGGATTCAAATGATAAACAAAAAATTCTAGTAGTTTCCAAATGAAAAAAAGAAAGAAAGAAAGAAAGAAAGAAAGAAAGAAAGAAAGAAAGAAAGAAAGAAAGAAAGAAAGAAAGAAAGAAAGAACCCAAAGAGGAAAAAGGGCCAGCAGACTCCTCACTGGGTACCTCAGAAATCTTTAAAGTTTGGCAGGAGTCTTTTTACCTAAAATCCTTTGTCTAACCAAACTTGCATTAAATGTTGAGGGTTAAGCCAGGGTAGTTTTAGATATTGGAGAATTCCAGAGGTTTATGTCCTGTATACCCTTTTTGAAAGAATTGTTTTCTCAATCCAGGTGCTCCCAGTCCCATCAAAATACATGCAAAAAAAGCAAAATGTGAAATTAGAACATGAGCCATCTATCCAACACATGGTGTGGGAATTAAGGGAAGACAATGTTATGACTAAATGTTGGTTAAGGTGAAGACTACATTTAATATCGTAAGTACTAGAGGACAAAGAGAGCTTTGTCTAACCATGCCCAGAGGAGGTACCACGGGTGTTTAAAAGCAGCGCAGTAAGGGGAAGCAGATAAGTCCAACTGGAACACCTTCGTGGCTCACTGAATCGAAAGGAAAAATGGCTTCATCTTCTACCATGGTATGAATTTTTATATTAAAACTTAAATTTTTAATACTTAAAAATTAAATGAATAGGATTAGAGAATAACTATTAGAAAAGAAATCAATAATCTCTGTTCCCGAGGAAGCCTACTTCCTAGAAGGCAGGGCCAATGCACCTTTCTCTTTTCCCCTAATGGCCACAAGAAAGTCCAAATGAAGAGGCTAGCCCATGAGGTGCCAAAGACAGCCATGTTTTTATGGTCTGTCAACCAAGCTACCATTCCAAGCCTTTTTAAAAAGTTATTTTTGAAAAAGCCTGCTTTCTTTACAGTCTGACTATGCTAGAAACTACAGCTTTGTCAGTGTGTTCCTTCCAACACGATCATACCCAGCAGATTACTGGTAAGAATTGCTAAAGATGTCAGTATGCTTTCGTTTTCTCTTTCTGTCTGCAACCTTTAAAGACTCGCAGTGCCTTTAGAGAGTATAGTCTAATCTTCAGGGTTCAGTTTATACTCTCTTGAACAGAGTTGTTCACTTAGAGGTCAAAAGAACTTTAAAATCAGGTAAAAATGAAGATGCATTGTGTGGGTTTTCAGTTTGGCCACACCAGAAACATTTTCATGGATCTACAGAAATGTGCATAAGTCTGTAACTCTAAGATTCTAGAGCCTTATCTTGAACTAGGGTTGGTCAGAAGTCACAAGATACAATCACTGAGTGATACTTATTTGTTGAAGCAAGTATGGCTATATTATAGAGTCTGATATAAAAGTGTGTGTGCTTGTGCACACGCTTTGCATGTGCTGATATGTGTGCAAGGGTTCATGTGTGGTTTGCACATGTGTGCAAATATGTGTGGAGACCAGAAGACAACCTAAGTCGTCATTCTTCAAGCACAGTGCAATTTGAATTTTTAAAAACAGGAACTCTCACTGGGCTGGACCTCATCAAATATGCTGTGCTGCCAGTGAGGCACGTCCGTCCTCTGGGCCCACCTCCTCAGTGCTGGTGTTAGAAGCATGTACAACCATGGTTACATTTTTCTTCATATGCTCTAGAGATTGTGCTCAGGTCCTCTTGCTTGTGCAGTAAGCAGTTACTGGCTGAGCAGTAACTCATAAGCCCCTACATACTTTTTAAAAGTAAAATATAATCATTCAAGAGTTTGAAGGGCTGGAGCAATTGGCTCTGTGGTTAGGAACATTTACTGCTCTTGTAAAGAACCAGGGTTCATTTCTGACACCCACACAGTGGTTCACTGTAACTCCTATTCCAGGGGAGCCCAATGTCGTCTGACCTCCTTGGGCACCAAATGATCATAGGGTACACAGACATACATGCAGGCAAAACACCCATATACAAATAAAAATCTTTAAATGTAAGTTTCTTTAGTATTTTATGTGAATTTCCTATATCCCTTCAAGATAGAATCCAACTTAGAGATTTTGAGTTTTGTTCATGATTGCAGAAAGGACAGGGGAAGTTTGAAACACTTCCAGGTAAGGCATATAGTAAATAGCCCCCGGGGGAACCGTGGCGGGCAAAATGGTTTAATGAGGACTGTATGCAGAATTCATCATGCAGCCGGTGTCTAATACTCCGAAGTCTCAGTCTTAAAATGATACAGATGTTCTTTATGGCTTAATAAAACCTCTTGCTCAGGGTCTGCATTATGAAGTCTTCTCGACCTTTGATGCAGCTGGTTCATGGTTTGTCCCTACACGTCCTCACTCTGCTTACCCTGGGCAAGTCAGCGTGCTGTGTCATAATCTGCAATCAATCCACATAAATAAAACAATTCAGTGCAGATGTGACCTGAATACACTTTTAGACTCTTCTAATTACACAAAGGTTTCAAGGTCAGAGATGCCAACAGTGGATTTGCTCTGCAGAAAAACCCAGAAGGGACTATGCTGCTGCCACTTATTACTGTAATTGCTCATTTAGAGTATTTCAGAGAGCTTGCCTCTCTGAAGACATCCTGTCACCCACACCAATTGTTTTTTCCTTGGGTCACATAAGGAAAAGGCTTGGCTGCTATATAACTACAGAAAAAAAGATCAGGCCCTTGCCTAAGCACTCGTACAGACAAGAAAGAGCAAAGAGGTGTAGATTTAGAAAAGAAGATTCTGGAATCTGGTGAGGGACTCTTCTTGTTTATTATGTAGCCTACCACCCAGAGTGTTGTGCTGAGGCTCAATGAACAGCATTAGATTCTGATTTCCAACAAGAAGAGATGATGTGGACTGTGGGCTCCTCCCAAGAATCATATGGGCTGGAGAATCTATGAGACAAACCTCTGGGAAATAATAGATGACTCTGGAAAATGCTCAGAAAGTGGAAGATTGCTTGCATTATTTTGATGGTTTGGAGGTTTAGGTTCTAGCACATAGCAGGACCTACTAATATATCAGAGGGACAGTGGGCAAAGAGAAATATTAATCCAGAAATGTCAGCTCTCAATGATCCGCTTCACCCAGTGCTCCCCTTCCTACAGGCTTCACAGTCTTCTAATATTCTAAAACAGTATCACCAGCTGGGACCACATGTTAGAACATGTGAGCCCATGTGTGGTGTGAGAAATTCAAACCACAACATTGCACTCCTAGGCTCCATGAGCTCACCATCTGACAGTGAAAAAAAGCATCTGTTCCAACTTCTAACACGCTCTGTGGTCTTACAATTCCAACACTATTTAAAAATAATAGTCTGTGTCTCTTCTGTGAACCCCTATAAAACAAAAATGTTTAAAGTTGCATGCTTTTGAGAAAGACTCATGCAGGGAAAACTTTCCCATTCCAAAAAGGAGGCAAAGAAGGATCACCATCTGTAAGATGCCAGGTTTTAGAACATTCCATTTGTTCTCCAATTCTCACGAGTAACCATTTAGCCAGAGGCCAAGTAAATATAATCCCTATCTGCTTTATTTTTATAAATTTCCATCATGTGAATTTTAGTACACACAAACTTATACATGTTCTGACTTTGGTTTCTGTTTTTTCACGTATCTTAATTTTTAAATTTTTACTCATGTTATAACATGTCTTACAGTTTTTTATAATATATTTACTTTTATTAATTACAGTTTATTCACTTTGTATTCCAACTGTGGCCCTTTCCTTGTCCCCCCCCCCCAATCCCATCCTCACTTCCTCTTCTTTACCCATGCCCCACCCCCAGTCCACTGATAGGGGCAGTCCTCCTTCCCTTCCATCTGATGCTAATCTAACAAGTCTCATCAGGAGTGGCTGCATTGTCTTCCTCTGTTGCCTGGTAAGGCTGCTCCCCCTCAAAAGGAGGTGATCAAAGAGCAGGCCACTGGGTTCATGTCAGAGACAGTCCCTGTTCCCATTATTATGGAACCCACTTGGAGACTGAGCTGCCATGGGCTACATCAGTACAGGGGTTCTTAGTTATCTTCATGCATGGTCCTTGGTTGGAGTATCAGTCTCAGGAAAGAGCCCTGTTATCAGATTTTTTTTCTCCTTGTGGCCCTCCTGTCCCTTCCAGGTCTTTCTATCTCCCCCTTCCTTCATAAGATTCCCTGCACTTTGCCAAAAGTTTGGCTATGAGTCTGAGCCTCTGCTTTGATACCCTGCAGGGTAGAGTCTTTCAGAGTCTCTCTGTGGTAGGCTCCTGTCCTGTTCCCCTGTTCCCTGTTTACTCCCTCTTCTGATGTCCATCCATTGGCCTTTCTGAATGAAGATTGATTCTCTTACCCAAGGTCTTCCTTCTTAATTAGCTTCTTTAGATGTACAGATTTTTAGTATGATTATCCTAATTTATATGCCTAATATTCACTTATAAGTGAGTATATGCCATGTGTGTCTTTCTGCATCTGGGATATCTCAGTCAGGATGATCTTTTCTAGTTCCTATCATTTGCCTGCAAATTTCATGATTTCCTTGTTTTTAATTACGAGTAGCATTCCATTGTATAAATTTCCCTCAATTTCTGTATGTGTTCTTTCGTTGAGGAACACCTAGGTTGTTTCCAGATTCTGGCTATTACAAATAAAGCTGCTATGAACATAGTTGAGCAAATGTCCTTATTGAATGGTGGGCATCTTTTGGGTATATGCCTAGGAATGGTATAGCTGGATCTTGAGGTAGCACTATTCCTAATTGTCTGAGAAAGTGCCAGATTGATTTTCAAAGTGATTATACAAGTTTGCATTCCCCCAGCAATGGAGGAGGGTTCCCCTTTCTCCGAATCCTCTCCAGCATATGTTGTCACTTGAGTTTTTGATCTTAGCCATTCTGATGGGTGTAAAGTGAAATCTCAAGGTCCTTTTGATTTGCATTTTCCTGGTAGATAAGGATGTTCAGCATTTCTTTGTTTCTCTGCCGTTCTATATTCCTTTATTGAGAATTCTCTGTTGAGCTCTGTACCCCCAAGTTTTAATTGGATTACTTGATTTTCTCAGTGTTTGTTCTTTTTTTTACTTTTCATTGCTAAACAATAGTCATTTCATTGATCTAATACATTTTCTTTACCCAGTAAACATTTAATGAACATTCAAATCATTTTCCCTAGTACAATTCTTCTATAAATACTTGAGTACAAGCCTTTATGTAAGCTTTTCTTTTTCTTTACTCTTCACAATATTCCTATTACTGGAATTATAGATTGTGTGATAAATTTGTGTTAAACTTTGTAAGAACTACCAAACTTTTCTAAATTGTGATTGTATTATGTTTTGCTGATTAGTTTTTTGTTTTGATTTGATTTGGCTTTTTATTTATTTATTTATTTATTTACTTATTTTTTTGTCAACTTGACACAAACTCAAGGAACTTGAGAAGAGGAAACCTCAGTTGAGAAAAAGCCTCCCTCAGATTGGTCTGTGGCAAGTCTATCGGGTGTGTTCTTCGTTAGTGATTGATGTGGAACGGGCCAGCCCACTGAAAGCAATGCCACCACTGGAGTGTGAAGTCCTGGGATGTCTAAATAAAAACATAAATGACTGTGAGCCTGGACAGAAAGCCAGAGAGCAGCATTTCTCCCTGGCTTGTGCTTCCGTTTCTACCTGAAGTACCGGCACTGTGTGACCTCTCTATAAATTCCTGTTAAAGAGAACTGAGGCCCCCAAAACAACACAGGTAAATGCCACAGCTGTCCGCTGCCCACAAAACTAGATGGAAAGATTGATAATGATATTATCACACTTTCTGATCATAGAAAAATCGAGCCTGGACAGGATCGGAATCTTCCTCCTTGCTGATAAGCCCTCAGAATTCTAAAAGGTGCTATGCAGGCTATTGGGACAGAACTGTCATCGACTGCCTTACTCAGCTGTGCACATTAGGAACAAAAGTACCAACCAAAGAGGCAAGATATGCTCACCCTTACAATAGTGAGGATATTGTTATGGGGATAACCAACTGCTTTATGATTGGATTTGCGGCCTGCTTCGTAGGATGGAACTCGTGACTGGTGCTGTAACCCTGGTCCAAATCCAATGGATCACAGATTAATGCTGCTGGCAGTAGATGATCAAAGACTGGTAACTTTGGAGACTCACAGCTGTTCAAAGTGCTGAGAATCAATGATTACTGAATAGGCAGCCATACATGGGAAATCTATATCACCTCGTCCAAGGATCAGAGAGTGTCATAGAGAGGCTAGAAAAAAAATCTAAGAGCTATAACAAGAGAGAGAAGTATAGAATGCTGACTTCAAGGCATGGCATAGCTGTTGTATTCTCAAACTCACAGAAGCTGTGATTCTTCCTGCCCAAGACCTGCCCAAGAATGGACCCTGTCAACTCCCTGCCATGGTGGGAGAGAGGGTGTGTAGGTCCTGACCCATCCCTGAGTATTCATATACAGCTGTAGGCAAGAAAAAATACTTTCTTCAGTGACATGGCCTCTGGTAAAGCACCCATGTTGCTTTAACATCCTCATGCATGTTCTTGTAAGCAACCCTGATAAACCTTATTCACACACACACACACACACACACACACACACCATAAAAGTAGAAAAGGGGAGGCTAAAGAAAAGGGGATCATCAGTAGTAAAAAAGAAACAAAGAAGGTTAACGGGTATGAGTACGCTCATTGTAAGTTAGGTACACGTTTGAAAAGGTCATAACAAACCCATTGTTGTATATAATTAATATATCAATAAAAACATCTAACTATAATAAAGTCCAGACCAGAGTGACTTACAAATGGCTGTTCTCTGAGGGAGTAAAAAGCTGTTCTCCCTTGGACAGCTTTACTGTCACCAGCAGCTCCTGTCGCCCGTCACTGCTGCCGTGTGCCCACAAAATGGCCCAAATACCACAGGGACAGAAAGAACCCTGTCTTTACATATCTCTCAGAAAGAAAGATGTGTGTACAACACAGCAGCTAACTGCTTCAGAACATAATGTAGCTCCAATGTGTGACAAAAGCTACATAACCACTAAGGTTTTAAATTCTCTTCATGTTGAGCCTAAAGACTTAACACACACACAAACAAACACACACTACACTATGATAGCCAGGTATTTTTTGCTGTAATTTTAAAGCATACCACACTTGATGTTAAAGGTGTAACTGAGTTCTCAATGTCAGTAAAAATTATCTTGACCTGCCTGCTCATTAATAGTAATGAGGTACACTGAGAAACTCTGAAACACCAGGGCTTTTTGTTCATTAATGAAAATTAAAGCATAAATAAACTTACCAGAGAAACTGGGGGATGGATAGATGCTTTAGTTAGGAATGAAGAAGAATCACACTGCAGACATGAAACAAACATGTGGACATCAAGGGTGGTCCATAGGCTGCAAGTGAAGTGCTTGCTCAGAGTGTGCAAAGCTCTGGGTATGATTCTCAGCAGAAAGAAAAAAAGAGAAGGTGAGAGAAGGGGAAGATAAGGAGGGAAAAGTAAGCGGCAGAAGCAAGAGGAGAGGAAGTAGAAGGGGAGAGAAGGGAAGGAGAGAGAACAGAAGGGAAGGGCAGGGAAGGACATGGCAGGGCAGGGAAGGGCAAGGAAGGGAAGGGAAGGGACAAGACGGGAAAGGAGAGAGAGATTCTATTGATGCTACAAGCCATCCTTCATGTACAGAACATGGAGAAGGGTGTGACAAGGATAGCTCTCTGGGTCCCATTTCTACTATCTCTCCTTGTGACATTTGTCTTGACTTTTGTTTTGACTTTCATTTATTTCCTTTATCAGCAAACAGAAAGACCTGGGTTTCATCATGCCTGTTGGAGCATCTAATCATTACCAAAATTCTGCTGACTCTGTCCCTACACTGTCTTTTGGATTTGTTTGTTCATTGCCCTCACCATTGACATGTTTTCACACTAGGTCCTGCCTTGTCTGAATTACTGCAATTGTCTCCTGGGCTCCTTGCCAATTATTTTAGCCCCTTCAATCCAGTATCCACTAGTGATCAGTGAACTTGCTGAAATGCATATGAGGCCTTTAACGATTCCCCCAGGAGACAGGACTAGCACCTACTTAAACTAGGCACCACAGGAACTGGCCCCTACACGAATGCACAAACACCTCGCCTTTTCTCAGTCCCTCTTATACTCTTCATGTCAGTCTGTCAGAATTAATCCTGATTTACACATAGAAATCAGGAGTCACAGTTTTGTATTTAGAAAGCAGCAGAAGCATTTCTCCCAGAGGATCTATAGGCAGATAATGTTTGCCGGTGATGAGACATTTTCTTCAGCAGTGCAGCCACTGGTCCTCATGCTCCTGTAAATCACCTCTCACCTAGAAGCCCTGGAACTAGAGTTATAGTAGTGTGTTATCATGTGGTACAATAGAACCATCCAGTGCTCTTAACCCACCAGGCCCCTCCTGAGGATTATTGGTCATAGATGGCCAAGTGACTTAAATTGGTCCAATGGCAGAATTAATACAATGGCTCTCTTTCCTTCAGTGTGTCACCAAGAAAACATAGTGTTTCTGGCACAGTGGGAAGCTTCATAACAAGAACTCTTTCTGACATAGCAGCAAGCAGGGCAGAAGAAGTTGCTATTATGTAATTTTGCCCTCAAGCCTGCATTGTATCTATATCTGAGAGCTTATGAAATGAAAAATTTCTTAATTCATAAAGCTAGTTTGAATTAGTGTCTCATTATCTACAGCCAGCTCATCTTGATAGCTATTTTCAATGCTTGTTATACATGGTCCCAGAAGTTTTACAGACAATATCCCATTTTCAGCAACCCACTTAAGCTTGGTACTTTTAGTCTCGTTCCCACTAAGTGCTATCTCCAAAATAAGACGCCATCTTGCTGTCTCCCTGTCCAGTGGAATTTCAGACTGTCATCGTTGAGAGACTGTGGTGAGACCCCATTATTTACCTTGCTGCCTATGTCTGCTACTATTAGATTCTGTAAATACTTAGAGGTTAGCGGATGTGATCTGTGTCTTCACTCTGTACATCTAAAGCCTAAGCTAAGAGCATCCCATTGGAGCACAGCACTGCTCATAAGCCAAAACCACAGGTAGAGTAGATTGACGTTTGTCAGTATCATCTTTATGGAGAAAATGGAGTGCTCTGGGAGGGGAAATACTTTGGTGGTCTGTAGAAGACCCGGGCATATATGAACAAAATCTCATTCTATTCCTCTCTCCCTGGACCCCTTATTCAAAGTCAGGTTGCAAGCTGCATGTCTAACCCTGACCACATGAGTGAGAAACCACACTGTCTGGGCCTTGTAGTCACTCTGCTTCATCATGCACACTCTTCCATGATGTCCGCTCGGAAAACAAGCCACAGTACCTAAACCAGGCACTTCTTGCAGAGGTGACCCCACTTCCACCAGAGTGAACATCAGATAACAGGCATATTCTCTGAGTTGTTAATATTTTAAGTTGTTTTCTTACAGCAGACTGGTGTTTCTTACAACAAATACAATACTCAATAAATGCTTGTTGAATGAGTGGGTTGGCTTGCAGCAGATATCGTTTTCATGGTGATTTCTGCCAAAGAAAACCAAAAGAAAATTGACCTGAATTGTATTCAAAATTGTATATTCTCCTGCTCCACCTAGAGCATCCTGAGCTGATAGTGTTCACTCCAACATTGTACTTTCAACAAACACACCTGACACAATATATGTGCTTCATAAACAACAGCTGCAGTGTTAACTAAAAGGTTAACTACTCACTAAGTCAATACTGGGAGTTTCGTAGTGTCTTTCTAGTGCTTGACTTTATAGAAAGATACACATTTTATGAAATCAGAATTGATTTCTTTTTATTGTTACGTCTTTTATGCTCTTTCCATCTATACTCATTCATCACTACTATATTACAATCAGAAAAAGTCAGTCTCTAGAAATTATAAATGAATGCTACAAAATTAGAAAAGGGCAAGATATACCATCAAATTAAGATTGAACTAACAAGACAAATACTAGAGAAATCAAGTAATATATTCTGAAACATTAGCTATAAAAATGATCATTATGAAGGGATTCTATTGGGGAAACAATTCAAGCAAATACATACAATTACAAAAAAATCAGCATGATAGGTTTCTTCTCTTCAGTTATAGCAAAATAAAATGGTCGAAGCTACTTTAAGCTTCTGGAAAATCAGTTTCTATCACCTAAAAGCCAAGCACATGATTAAACATCATGATCCTTAATGGGCTAGGATAAAATACATGGTACCTTTTCAACCCAAACAAAAACTGACAGCAGTCTTCACTTCCAAATGTGGAAGGTAAGTAAGTGCAAGATGATGGTGAGGGAGAGTAAGTCCCAGAGGGACAAGGAAACCTGGCTGACTGGTACTCTTGTACTTTGATTGAGCATCATACTCAACCACTCAGCATCCTATTCCCTAGGGAGTATTTACCTTTAAGTTTTGTGGGAAGAGTGTAAATCTCACATAGGAATTAATTAATTTAATGCTTCAGTGTCCAACCTAATCAGATAATAAATCACTATCTCGGACCATATCTCTTACAATCATGACATCTCTAAGAAGCAAATTTGCAGATTAACTTATTGATTAAATGTGGAAGAGTGAGAGGCATACAGGGGGGACTTACCGCCAGGCTTTGGCATGAACAATTGGGTGACTAATGGTACCATTTATTGTGGCAGGCCACACACTCTAATGTGGATGGGAACCACCTAAAGAACATTTAACTATTTCAGATCCCCAGCGCACGCTATGAAATTCTCACTGAGTAGAGTAATAGAAGAAGTCTGGTGATTTGAACAGTTCTTAAAGTGTCCTGGATGATTCTGGTATGAATGAGAAAAACAAATATATAAATGGTATTTATAGTAGGAAGTACAGGGGAGGAGAAAAAGCTTTAGGGAGGAAGCTCCTCATTTAGTTACTATTCTCCATATGGTGCCAAACTCTGGAGAAGAAGCAATATAATAGCAGAAGAGTTTACTGTGGATCACAGTTTGAGGAGATACTATTCATCAAGGCTTGGGGAAGCATGGCAACAGAAGAGGGAAGTGGCAGGTCATGTTGTGGCCACACAGTCGTGAGGCAGAGATGAATGCTGGTGCTCAGTTTGGTTCATCTTTTTGATGAGTGTGGGGTCTGAGCCACATGAATGATGCTTCCCACATTGCAGGTATGTCTTTGCAAATCAGTTATCCTCTTTGGAAACATCCTTACATTTATGACCAGAGGTTCATCTCTAAGGATACTCTCAATTCTGTCAAACTGGCAATGGACATTAATCATCAAAGACCCTAACTGTGAACCCTTCTGCTCATATAAACCTGAATGATTTTTTTTCTATCTCTGAGCTGCAACTGGAAATGAGAATTATTCAGTCAAAATATTGGATAATCTCCAAACCATTACCGCGGAAGCAGCTTTAGAAATCCAAGAACTATATGAGCATAGACAAAGAAATTAACTTCAAAAGACTGTATATTCCAAGCCTAGGAAAGGATGCAGTAAGTGGATTAAAACCAACAATATAACACAAACAGCCTATACTCATAAGGGCACTGTCAGCATCCATTTTCAGTCAGATACCTTAATATTTGCTCCATAAAGTTTTAACATATTCTGTTCATTGAATTCCTAGTATAATTTCTTGCTTACCAAGTGTACTCATCCATTTTCTGAGGCTATGATGTAGTGCAATAGACTAAATGATTTGTAAGCAATAGAAGGTTCGGAAGAATAGGAAGTCTAGGTGCACAGCACAGCATTAGTTAAGGGAAATCTAGGTGCATAGGACTGGTGTCAGGTAAGGATGTTTGTGCTGTGTGATCTCATAGCATAAAGTGAAAATAATAATGTTCCAGAGAAAGCTCAGGAGAATTCACTCAGAAATGCAGCTCTGTCAGGACACTAATCCATTCTTGAAGGCAGAGCCCTCAAGGCCTCATAAGGTCCCTACTTCTTGATGTTCTTATAATGGCAATGAAGTTTGAGTACAGCTTTTGGAGAGGTCACTCGGGTCACAACACAAACAATAACAAGCAGTACTGTGGGACAGAGAGGAGATGAGAAGCATACAGAGGTAAGTGCCCATGCCCTGAAGAGGGAAAGCAGCTTGTGCGGGATTTTGTATGGACTTCCAGCAGAGAAAGCTCAGCTACATTAATCTTTCCCTCCATGCGACAGAAAGCAGAAGAAAGGACTGTATTGGTCACGTCATTCTCACTGACTGTAGTTCTGAGAAAAAGTATTTATAGTTTCATTTAAATGTTTGAAGATAGCATCCTTAAAAGAACTTTAAAATCCCATCTTTAACTATTCTTGCGTGTGCAAACACTTCTTAACCTCCAGGTAAGAAAATGCCACCAACTTCCTCAATGTAAGGGGGTTGTGGAAATTCAGAGTGGCCATGAATAAGGCAGAGATCTGCTTCTCTCCTCAGAGGATGAGGAAGACAATTCTGTGACACTATTAAAAGGCAGTACGGGGAAGAATTTTGAATCAAATTCAAAGAATATTCCTCTGTCTCATCCTCAGTGATTTTTTAACTGTTTCTCTCCTAGAGGATCCATCATAACCCCATTCCTTTCGCCACTAGGGTGCTACATTTGCATACCACTGCTTCTTCCAACTTCGAAAGCCGAAGGGGTGAGTTCCGGTGGTGTCCAAGGGAACAAAATTAGACTCATTCACCTTACTAGCAATTTGGGACCTAAATCTGTCCGTGTTGAGTATGTTCTTATGCCAAAGTTCTATTTTCACGATCACATATTTCAGTTGTTCTTCTTGAAATCAGACTGGCTGAATGATAGATGTGTGAGTGATAGCTGAAGAACTTGTGAGTTTGTTTTCCAGTATCTATGTTGGGCAGCTCACTACCACCTATAACTCCAGCTCCGAGAGATCTGATGGCCTCTTCTGGCCTCTGCAGGCAACTGCACTCATGGGCACAGACCCATACAGAGAGAAACATACATTTAATTAAAACTTAAAATTTTTTAAAGTGACTCCCCCAAAATGCCAACATTTATTTTGTTAAAGTGCCTGTCGAGTGTTAGACTTACATAATAACATAAACAAATGTCTAGAATTCTTTGATAGCCTTGAATAATCAGGAATTAGATGTTTTAATGCATTTAAATGGAATAAAGGCACTTCGGTTCATTAGAGAACATGTTGGTACGTAATTAATTACTTACAATTTCAGGAATACACACATTTATTAGTACATATCTTTCTTAGGAAGATATGTGAGTTCTCTAGGCATGCGTCCATTTTCAAGTCTAGTTTTGCTGAAACAAACAAGAACAAAAGAATGCCAGAAGCCAAAAAGCTGTTTTAAAAAGAAAAAAGAAACAAACAAAGCATCGCTGACTGCAGAGACAACCACCTGTGGAGCAGCTCGCGTTCTGGAGAGTTTTCAGGGCAGAAGACAATGGGACATCAAACTGTGTGAACTCCGAGGAGCTGCAGAGCTTAAGCCCTAAAACAGGGAAGCTTCAGAGAAAACTGGAAGCAAGCCGATTTGATGTGTGAAAGTGCCTGGAGATTACAAATGGGAATGGAAGGGTTGGACAGGGAAGGTTTTGGTTGTGTGTCCTGAACTGGATGGTTGCCGTATAGTATACTTTCCCTACTTAGCTCTGGCCTAGAAGTGCTAAATTGTATTTACTGCTCATCCTTAGACCACTTCTCATTTGATGGAAAAAAAATGCTAGGCTCAGCATAATCATCATCGGAGAGACTTCATCCAGCAACCATTGGAAGCAGGTGCAGAGTCCCACCGCCAAACATTAGGTAGAGCTTGGAGAGGCCTATAGAAGAGAAAAGGGGATACTTGGAGTAACCAGAGGAGTCAGGGACACCACAAAAACATGACCCAGGGATTCAGCTGACAGGGACTCATGAAGGCTCTCAGAAATCTTGGAGCCAGTCAGGGTTTAACCCAGGTCCTCTGTATATATGTTATAGCTAAGTAACTTGGTGCTCCTGTGGGATTTCTAATGGTGGGAGCAAGATCTGTCTCTGTCTCTTTTGCCTGCTGTGGGACCCTATTTCTCCTACTGGGTTGCCTGGTCCAGCCTTGATGTGATGGTGTGTGCCTGGTCTTATTGTAGCTTGTTATGCCATGTTTGGTTGATGTCCCTGGGAGACCTGCAATTCTCTAAGGGAAGGGAGATCTGGGGAAGAGGGAAGATGGGGGAAAGATACTAAGGAAGGGGAAGGAGGAGAAACCACAGTCTGGATGTAATATATGAGAGAAGAATAAAAATTCTTGCTAAACAAAGAAAAATGCTAGGCTCAAGGAGGCTGTCTTGAACTTCACTTAATTTACATATCTACATAAAATTTAATCATTGAGATGAAACTGCAGGCCATTTTAAATCCCAAGCCACATGCCTAGCACTGGAGAAGGCAAATTTGAAGTTAGGTCTAACTGAAAACAGGTATAAAATCTATGCAATGCCAAATTCTGCTGTGCTTGCTGTATTTATCAAATTTGATATTGTGCAGCTAGAGAGGTGGCTCAGAAATTAAGAGCACTTGTTGCTCTTACAAGGAACCCAAGTTTGATTCCCACAGGTTACAAGAACCTGGAACTCCATATCTAGAGAATTTTATACCCTCTTCTGGCCTCTGTAGGCACTCACACATAACTCTCTCTCTCTCTCTCTCTCTCACACACACACACACACACACACACACATTCACATTTTAAAAGGGGTATTTGGGGAAGTTATTTACAAAGTTATCTACGGTAGTTTGAATAGGAATGGTTGCCATAGGTTCATGTACTTCAGTGCTTGGTTATTAGGGAGTGATGATGCTCGACAGGAATTAGGAGGTGTGGAGTAGATGTGGGATGTGGCCTTGCTGGGGAAAGATGTGATTTGGGGTTTCAAATGCTCAAGCCAGGTCCTGTGTCTCTCTCTCACTAAAGCCTTCAGAGCTGGATGTAGAACTCTCAACTTCTCCGGCACCATGTCTGCCTGCATGCATGATAACAATGGACTAACCCTCTGAAACTGTAAACCAGCCCTGATTAAATGCTTGTATTTAACCACTTAAAGCACCTGTAAGCCTAGCACTCAGGGTGCAGAGGCAGGAGGCAGAGAGTTTTCAGTGTCATCTTTGGTTAAGTAGTAGGTGAAGGCCAGTCTGAGCTACATGAGGTCTCAATGAAGAAGAGGAAGAGGAGGATGGAGTTTCTGAGAAACTAAGATCAAGAATCTATCCAATGAAATGAGAAGCATAAAATGTATTTTCCTTGAGATTATAAAAAGAAAAAGAAACCCTCTAAGATTGAAAGAACACATAACAACATAAGAACAACTACGAGTATTTGATAGCAGAGCACATGGTGAGGTTGCTTCATTTGAAAAATATACAAATATTATGATATCTGATAAAATTAAAATATGAATAACAACACCCTGGAGGTGAAAGAAGAAAAACTGAGAGGGCCGATTCGGTCTTCCATCTTAGCCCGGAGCTTTATTATATACACTGAAATCTTTAACAACCAAAAAAAAAGCACATTGTTTCTGAATTTTCCCATCCATCATGCTCTTGTCTGCAGTGCAGAAGGAACTTTTAGAGAAAAGTATGCTTGTAGAGAAGAAATATTTACACAAAACTCAATAATTCCTTCTGTTTCATTTTTCTTTTTCTTTTAGAAAAAAAAAGACAATTAGAATTAAAGTAATATTTGGGCTGGAGAGATAGCTCAGTTATCTAGAGAATTTGTTGCTCTTCCAGATTATCTGTGACCAGTTCACATGGTGGACCCACAACCGTTTGTAACTTCAGGTCAGAGGAATTAAAAGCCTCATCTGGATTCCTCAGGCACCAGGCATGTACATGCATGCACTAAACACACTTGCACATATAAAATATATAAATCTAAACAAAATTAAATTATATCTCACATTACACATCACACCAAAGTTTTACTAATTGCTTTAATCCATCTGAATAGAAACAGAAATCAGGAAAGGAGGAGGGGGTTTCTTTTAGTACCAGCCTTCACCTTTATTTTCATGACTTATTAATTATACACTATATTTTCATGTGTCTCACTTTTTTCTGTTTGATTTTTAATAAGTATGATATTTTTTATTAGACACAGGGAAAAATTTAAAGAACTGTATTTACAGACAGTTTAAGGATCTCCTTCCAATTTTCCAAGAAAATATTTTCTTATAATCATACATCTCAATTACTTCAACAAACATTGAACAAACATTTTATCTAAGGTATTATGCTGGGGGGCTCAAGTCACCAAAATGAACAACTGAAAAGAAAGAAATAAGAATGTAAAGAAACTGTGGTACATTTATACAATGGAGTCCTACTCAGCTATTAAAAACAAGAAAATCATGCAGTTTTCAAACAAATGGTGGGAACCAGAAAAGATCCTCCTTAGTGAGGTAATCCAGACTGAGAAAGACACACATGGTGTGTACTCACTTATAAATGGATATTAACCATATAGTACAGGATAGCCATACTACAATCCACAGACCCAAAGAAGCTAAGAAACAAGGAGGGCCTAAAGAAAGTTGCTGGAATGTCACTCAGAAGTGGAAATAAAATAGGCAGAGGAAGTGGCTGAAGAATGGGAACAGGGTAGGGACTGTGTAGGGAGGGAAATGAGAGTGGGGAGCAGTTGTGGGGAGAACTGGGAGGGAGGTTAGAGAGGTGGAAGAGAGAAGGGAAACTTAGAAGGGTCATCTCTGAGACAAACTGGAGATCTCCCACAGAACAGACTCCTGGAAGGAAATGGGGGTAACTCTAGCTGAGACTCCTAGAATGGGGACATGGAGACTGAAGTGACCACATTCTAACTAGGCAGGACTCCTAGTGAAGGAGGGGAACACCAACCCGTCCACAGAACCTTTGACCCAAAATTTACCCTCCCTACAAGAAGTACAAGGATAAAGAGGGAGGTGAGATTGAGAGAATGTCCAGCCAATGACTGGTCCAATCTGAGACCTAACCCTGACGCTATGTTCTGCTTGCAGATAGAAGCCCTTGGATAATTGCCCTCTGAGAGGCTCCACCCAGAAACAAATCAAAACAGATGTCCCAAATGTGGGGCAGAGCTTGGGGAGTCTTGTAGAACAGTGGGGGGGAGGGGAAGGATAGAGGGACCAGAGGGGACAAGAACTGCACAAGAAGACCAACATTGTCAACTAACCTAGGCCCACTGGGACTTACAGAGATTGAAGCACCAACCAAAGAGCATGCATGGTCTGGACCTAGGCCCCCTACATATATGTAACTGATGAGTAGCTTGGTCTTCATGGGGATACCCTAGCAAATGGATCAGGGGCTGTTTCTGATATAGACTCTGTTGCTTGCTATTGGCTCACTTCCTCCTAGCAGGCCTACCTTGCCTGGCCTTGGTAGAAAAGGATGTGCTCAATCCTAATGAGACCTGCTGTGCTGGAGTAGATTGATGCAGGGGTAGCAAATTCCCCTTTACTGAGAAGGAGGGGGAGGGGGAAGTAAGAGGGAGGGTGGGAACAGGAGAAGAGCAGGGAGGAGGATGCAGGGAGGATTTTAAATAAATAGATAAATAAATAAACTTAATTTTTAAAATACTTAATAAAGATAATTTTGGGGAAAATAATGTAACAGGAACAGTTATAATTACATATATAACTTTTTTCAAGTCAGGGTTTTTCTGTGTAGCCAGACTAGCCTCTGCCTCCCAAGTCCTGGGATTAAGGGCATGCACCGCTACCATCCACCATTAATAAAGAGCAGTTTTAATATAATGTGCTCCAACCAAGGGAGAGTTATATGAGGGCTATGCATGGAAACAAAAATAACAGCTTCCCAAATCTGACCATCTCTATGAAGGCTTCAAGTCAGGAGTAACACCTGCGCTAAGCTTTAGGGAAAGGCTGGGAGTTCTAGGAAGCAAAAGGAAGGCACTCATTTGAGGTAGAGGCAATATCACAAGTGAAATTCTATGGATCTAGATGTGGTCAACAGAGTAAAATACTGCTGAAGAAACATAACAAGCTAACCAATTATAAATACAGTGAATTAAGCACCTATAGGCATTGTAAAATGAATACAATCTTCTTGATAAGAGAGAGGTGAGGAGTGGTATAATTCTGATGTATAAAGAAGAGGAAACACAACATCTGTCCCAAAAGTCCCTTGAACAAGTATATGTGTTCCCAACTCTAGCCTTCCTCAACTATGTCAATAGTTAGATTTCTCCTTTAGCATCAGATACTTAACAAGAACAATATAAAAAAGGAAGAATTGTCATTGTATAGGTCTTATTTAGGCAAGTGTATTGTTGAGATTTCGTGGGTAGAGCTCCTATCATGTCTAAAAGACACTATCTAGTTAGAGGAGCCTTAGTCCTCTGCCCCCTATAATAGCCTTAATAGCTTAATAGCCTATAATAGCTTCCCCCATGATGTTCCTGAACTTTGGGAATATGGCTTGTGTTATAGATTTATTATTTGAGGGTGGGCACCCACAGTGATTTATCTGCATTTTAACCATTTGTAAATATGTTTAGTAGTCTCCATATGCTGCAAAAAAAGACAGTTATTTGATAAGAGGAGCTACAGTTACTTGTGTATAAAATGATAAATATTTAGAATATAGTTAGAATCTTTGTTTAGGAAAATGGCAACCATAAGTTCTCATCTATGACATATAACTCTCCAGCCATAGGTAGTTGGCTAGATTTACAGTACCAGGCATGAATTTCCTCCTACTGAGAAGGCCATAGTTCAATTAGACAGTTGGTGAAATTTCAACACAGATGATGGAAGTTTCACAAGCCATTCCCATATGAAGACCTGCAGGCAAGCAGTGACAGGGAAAATCAGATTCCTTCAGTAATGAGCCCCTTTCTAGGTTATCCGGTCCCAAGTGGTCAGCCTTAAACACACATACACATGAGCAACACTGAATGGATTCAGTATGTGACACACATATACAAAGCAATAATAATAAAGCAGATGTTGTCATGGATTTAAGAGAGAGTAGGAACAGTATAGGAGTTTGCGGAGATCCGCTGGTTTGTCAGGCTGTTTTGTTCTTGAGCTCTCAGCAGAAAAACATGTTTTCGCCCTGGCCTTCACCTGGAGTTAGTGATAAGCAGGATATTTTGCCAAATATACCTCCTTTTGTTTGAGGCAGCAGGTGGGATGTTTTGTCAAGTTCATATCTTTTGTTTGTGTGGGATCACAGACAGGTGGTCGAGGCAAACAAGTTTGATTTCTCCATGAAGCCCTTCATTGTACTGAGGTGCTTTGCTCTGACTATGAAAAAGGATTATTGGAATAAGCCAGTGCAACTAGTTTCTACTGGAAGCCCTCTCAAATGGATCCCATGTGTAGTGTGTTGGTTTATTAATTTTCTTTCAGTCCTCACTCCCGACTCAAAAACTGTTCAGCTCTGCCAGTGGGCTCTGGCAGGAATTGGTGGGAGAAGAGAGTGGTGGAAATGATGTAAAAACAATAGTATGTAGGAGATTTTTAAATATATATGTTCATATGTATATATATATATGTTCATATGTGTGTATATATATATATTAGACATGTATGTGTGTGTTAAGCAAGGAAGGGCTGGAGATGTGGCTCAGCAGTTACAGTTACTTGCTACTCTTACAGAGGACCTAAATTTTATTCCCAGCGCTCACATTAGGTGACTTACAACTCCAGCTCCTTCTTCATGATTTTGTTAGTACCCACACACAAATCCACATACACACAGAGACACATAAATAAAAACAAAATAAATCTCTTTAATAAAAGAAATGAAAATTTCATTTTGGCTCACTTTTTAAAATATAGTTCATCATGGCAGGTAGTCATGATAAGAGGACACTAAGGAACCTGGTCATGTTGCATCTGCCATCAGGAATCAGCTTGCTTTCTTTTTCATCTTGTCCAAGATCCAAGTCCATAGGATGATACTGCTTGTAGTTGGAAGGGGTCATCCTTCCTCATATAGCCATGTCTAGAATTTCCTATTGAGCTGGGGCCTGGTTTAATTGGCAAAGTGCTCTGCTCGTTTAGCATGCACAAGGCCTTGGCTTTGCTCTTCAGCACTCCATGTACTGGGTACAATGGCACATGTCTGTCATCCCAGCATTTAGGAGATGGAAGTCAAAGGACCAGAAGTGCTTTGGAGCTGCTCAACAATTTGGGGAAAGTTATGGATATTGGGGGAGTGGTGAGTCCAATTAAATACATTGTATGAAATTCTCAAAGAATCAAAAGAATTAATTAAAATACTTTTAAAATGACTCCCTCATAGTCATATCCAGGAAATTGTCTTTTAGGTGATTCTAGATCCTCAAGCAGTCATTATGAGCCAACACATTGGAAGTCTCCATGGGACCTTGTTTCTAAATCAGCTCAACTGTCCCAGTTCTTCAGCAGGGACGTCACACGTCTGAAACCCTTCATTGTGCACTTGTAGAGGAGGAAAAGAAGGCAAGAGAGTCTGCCAACACAAGGAGAGGAAAGCTTGATTGATGGGCTACACCTGACATTGAGGTGAACATTTCCATTCACACTTGGATAATTGGTGAGAACTTTTGGGATTAATTATTTTGGCTTATTCAGTTTTGTGAAATTAAAGAAACACAGGTACTTCTGTACCCAGAACAATATGACACAAAGTGGGAGAAATTTGAGTGTAATTGTGTGAAATCCCTAACCCAAACTAGTGACTCAGCAACAAAAGATGGGATGAAATTTTACCCTCACTCCCTCCATTCCATACCCCTACCATCATTTTAAACCCACAGATGAACATACATAGTTGTAAACTTCTGGATTTTTTTAGTAGGGTGTGAATCCCTGAAGAAAAGGAAAACAGAAGAACCTGTAAGTTTAAACATGCTACTGATCACCTCATGAATCTGTATGCATGTGTAAGAGAGAGATACAGAGACATAAACACACACACACACAGAGAGAGAGAGAGAGAGAGACAGAGACAGAGACAGAGAGACAGAGAGACAGAGAGACAGAGAGACAGAGACAGAGACAGAGACAGAGACAGAGAGACAGAGAGACCTGAGTGAATAAATAACTAGGGGTAGAAAGTTTTAACAAAGGAAATAAGATTTCTAGGAAAATGGTGGGTCCTCCAAATAAAAACCTCAGTGACAAGAGCAATGTTTGCACACTGAACAAGCAAGAGTATGTAGAACTGCCCCTGATGCAATGCTACTTTGGAGTGGAGTTTGGACTTTGCCCAGGGACTAAACATACCTGTACCAGTACAGATGGCAGAATACTATATTTTAGATGCTTTTGTCTTTGTCTTAGTGTAAAAGGAGAAACAAAATATGAGTAAATTAAATAGATTCCTATGCCTTCAAAGTAATAAATTACTTGTTGTTTGATGTAAAGCACTGTATAATGTGCACAAGCTGCGCTTATGTGTTTCTGACAGTGTGAAGATTAAAAAAACATTCTTCACAGAACCGAAACAGTCTACTCAGGGGGGTTCACTGCGCAGCAGGTGAGTGGACTTGGATGTCCTTTCTGCCCTCTCTTCTCTACCCAGCAACACCAGCTGTGCTTCCTTGCTGTCTCTCAAGAAATTCCTGTCACGAAACTACTAGACAAGGACCTTCCCAGCCTACCAGACTCACCCAAGGACCTCAGGGTGTGAAGTTAGGGTGAGAGTTCATAAAGGAAAAGTATTTAAATGTGGTCCTCAGTATCCGCAGAGGATTTCCAGCACTGAGGTTGTGGCTTCTGTTCTTTGAAGAGTCTCCCTGGACTCCTAACAGACAGTATAAGTTGGACTATATAGAGATGGAGCTCAAGTGTCTTGATCTATAGAAGATTGTTCCATTGAGCCTAGATGTAACAGTGTGGGAACTCTGCCCTTGAACATTCTCAGATTTTGGCATTTAACAACAGCCTTCCTAGGAATGATAATTTTGGGGTTTTAAAGATCACACAGAAATAGAATTTTCTGACCTCAGTCTCAATCCAGTCAATTTTTCATAACTACCCACTGAGTTTTACAGTAGTAATTGAAAAAAATGCCTTACCGAATCAACATTTTGTATAAATCTCTCCTCTTATGACATGGTCATTTTCAAATTACCTATTCCTAGTCTTGAGGGCTCAAGAGTGTACCCTCAGCGAGCCAATTTGCTATATTCTGTTGCTAATTTCAGCTATAACTCCTGTGTGTGGAGAGAACACATGGGAAAGGTACCCATCTGTATAAAACTTCTTTTCTGGAAAGACCACAGCTTAGAATCTGTGCCCAGCTATCCTGACCTGTGCAGTAGCAATGGAGAGGGGCACGAGAGGAGATGAGGGAGGGAGGGTAAGATTGGGAGGGAATGGGGCTACAGCTGGGATACAAAGTTAATCAACTGTAATTAATATAAAAAAGTAAAAGCCATTTGTCTCTTGTTTGTTTCTTAGGCATAATGCTCCAGGACCATGGGGAACTCTGTTCTTTACATTCACTCATAGCCCCGGCTAAGGGAGTTGCCACCATCTTGAATGCTACCCATGTGGAAAAAGTTCTAGAAGCCCTCAAGTTTTTATGTAAAGATTTCTTTCAAACTGGAATGACTCCCACGGAGGGAGATAGCAGAAACTTTCGAGGTCCCTCTCCACCATTAAAGAAGCAATTGCTTGGAAGAGGAGACTCATCAACCTAAAGAGCTGCCTGCTTGCAGAGACTCCAGAAATACAGGATTTGTAAGTCAATGCCCAGGCTGAGATGGTATTTTCAGTGATACAGACAACCATGAGCTCTCTGGTGGACTCATTTCTTTGCTCTGTCATCAGTACCCTAAATGGGATGACTAGGCATTTGTTGAGAAAAATTGCACAAGGCATGCTAACATCATTTCCTACTCTATAGTCATGTTGGCTATATGTCCTCTGTGGTACCACAAGGGAACCCTGAAATATAAGCTAACAGATTACCGTGAAGAGAGAAAAGGGACTATACTGTAAATGGAATCCATGATAAGCAGAGTTGTTCTTCAGAATATTTAAGGCTATCTACTCTTTAGAATACGTCTCTTGAGTCAGACAAGCCTGGAACAAAAATGCCTCTTGCTGTTTTTCTAAGTAAGTTTTCACAACTTTCTGAATTTAAATAGCCTCACCTATTAAATAAGAACAACAAAACTTTAGTCATCCAGTTTTTGTCCTTGCGAGTGTTGCTGTTAGCGCAGGAGGAAGGAGCTTGCTTGGCAGGAGGTCCTTCCTGCAAAGCAGACACCAGGGTGTCTTCTATAGCAGAAGTGGGGTTGAACACAGAAAATAATGTTTTTCACAGGAAGAAATAAGGCAACAAAAATGAACTGTGGTGGAAATGCTTCAAGACACAGTCCCTATGAAACCTCCAAGCACTTTCCCTTGTTGTAAATGCTGCCTGTCCTACAGTTAGAGTGGTCTGTTGTAAGACTCCATGCCTCCTCCAAGTTCATTTTTTCTTTTTTAATTTCCTCGGCTTTTTCATTACTTTGTTTCAGTGAGTCTTTGCATTTCCTGAGTTAATGAGACAATCCATGAAGACCTTTTTGGCATTTGCTTGTTCCAGGAAACAAGAAAAATCCTATGAGACACTGTCCATTTACTGTCCTTTATTCTTCAGGAAAGCTCCAGGCCAATGTAGTGTTAGTCTGGAATAGAAACAAAGGCTTTTGAACAAGTAAGTGAATAAATGTGTCTAATTTACAGGGGTTTTTTTATCTGAAAAAGTCAAGGTCTAGAGAAAGAAATATTTAATTAACTAAATTATTAGACTGACACCAACAGAGGCACAAAAGGTGAAATTGACAGATTTGATTAAAAAAAGAAAAAGAAAACAGCCAATTGTTAGCTGTAACTTGAAGTCTGTACCAAATACACCACATCTCTATCCTTCAATCTATATTTGAGCCAAATATACCCCCTAGCGTCTTCAAGCAACTTAAGTGTGACATCAAAACCAAAAGAAAAAAACTTGAATAACTTCTTGGACTGAACTTTCAGGGGTCCGCATGGGCTGTTGCTGTATTGCTCCAATTTCTTTTTCTGATACTGAAATCCACCAGGTAAAATAGAATTGAAATCACACTGTTATGGCTATCAATACCCTGGTCTCAGGGAAGTCACTTAAAAATGAGTGGACAGCAGCCCACCGAAAAAGACACAAGAGAGATGACAAACAATATGAATCAAAGGCAGAACAGCTGGCAGAGCAGCTGGGGCATGACAGCCATACCGAGAACATAGTGCCCCTCTCCCCTTGTAGGATGTGTCACCTCATGCCACTCCAGCAAAGAAGCAGCCCAGAGTTCATTGTGTCCCTTAGAAGGTGGTGCTCACTGCCTGCCCTTGTAAGTAAAGCCTTCTCCTTGGAGCCGCTCATGTTCGCATCACTACATCTGCATTTGGAGCTCATAGCTACATTCTCTGGCCTTACTTCCCACTCTTTCTTCTGCAGGAAATTCTAGTTAAATTGGACAGTACCAGCTAGGTGTACACAAAATCTGGATACTTGGTTTTGCACAGATTCACATAGCTTGTTTCCCTGATTAAAAAAAAAATATGTGTAAATAATATTCATTGTTGATTTTTATTGTTACTCTCCTGTAAAAGTTTGACATATTTTAATCAGTATAATTTTAGTTTATTAATTTTTTGAGAATTTCATACATGTATACAATATATTTTGACTATATTCACCCCAACTCTTCCTCTTAACTCCTTCTAGATCCACCCTTTACCTCTTCACTTCATACCAACTACATGATATCTTTTTAAAAATATAAGCCATCAGTTCCAATTTGCACAGCCCCTATACTCTTGAGCGTGGAGCCATTCACTGGACCACGGTCAAACTATCAGTGACCACACCTTTAAAGGTGTGGTCTTACTCTTGCCTAGAAGCCATCAGTAGCTGTCAAAGCAATAGTTCCTCACTTAGGAGGGGGAGCACTTCCTGGAGTGTTGGCTGCCTTGATCTTGTACCAGATTTGAATAGGCAGCCAACGTTGTTCTGAGTTCATGAGTGCTACTATCCTGTCATGTCTAGAAAATACTGCTTCCCTACAGTCATCCCCTACCTCTTTCATAAGATCTTTCAGCCACCTCTTCCAATGAGTATTCCACAAACACTTATTCTCTATGTACACACACATACATACATATTACAAATATTTTAAATAATCTTATAAAATAATGTTTTAATACATTAAAAAACATGGCTTTTTTAAATATAGCGTTAGTGTTATTTACTCTCCTCCTTCCCTCTGATAGAAACTATCAAGTGAACTTTGAGGAACAGTTGACCTCAAATTATCAACAGAAGAACTAGAATGAGCTTTCTCAGGATTGGATGTCTTTGAAGAGACCTTGATAGCTACTACAAAGTTCTACGTCCTACTACATATAGCAGTCCAAAACTTTGCCTAACACTAGAAAGGATTCTCAGAAGAAGGCATTGTGGGAACACAGGGATATGCAAGGTACATAATTAATGAGGGAAAGTTAGAGAGTTGGAAAAAAGTGGATAGAACACAAGAACACAATTCGAGGGCATTTATCTGTTGGAACTGTTGTTGTAGTAACACATGGTGTGTGGTGAAGAGAGGACAAGTGACTCCTTTTTTATTCTCTCATATATTATATCCTGACTGCAGTTTCCCCTCCCAGCACTCCCTGCAGTCCCTCCCCTGACCTTCTCCCTCCCCCAGATCCACTCCTCATCCATTTCCCTTCAGAAAAAGAACAAGCCTCCCAGGGTTATCAACCAAATTTGGCATCATATCAAGGTTGAATGAGGCCATCCAGTAGGATGAAAAGGGCCCCAAGACAGGCAAAAGAGGCATAGACAGCTCCTGTTCCCACTGTAGGAGTCCCATGCGAACACCAAGCTACATAACCCTGACATACATACAGAGGACCTAGCTCAAGCCCATGAGTGTCATGTCAGTCTCCGTGCGACCCTATGAGCTCTACTTCGATGATTCTGTGGGGCATAGTCTCCTCATGGCCTTGACCCCTCTGGCTTCTACAATCCTACATCCTTCTAGTCTTTGGGGTTTTCTGAGCTCTGCAAATGTTCTGGATGAAGCCTCTCTGACGATGATTGGGCTAGGCTCCAGTCCATGGCAACTCAGGTATTTAAATGGAGGTAATGTCCATGAAAATCTGCCAAGGGAACCTGGGAAAATCTGTGGGAACATGGGAGAGAAGGTGCTTCATCTTTGAGGCAGCAAAAGACTCTTCCAGAAAAAGGAAGAAAGAAAGAAAGAAAGAAAGAAAGAAAGAAAGAAAGAAAGAAAGAAAGAAAGAAAGAAAGAAAGAAAGAAAACCAGCTATCTCCATAACATAGCTATGTTGGTCCTCAGCAAGTTCCTTGGAACACATGACAGAGGTGACTTATGGTCTATTGGTATCTACCAGAATCTAATCCCCTGAGCTATACTCACTCATCTACTTATAAATCTATGTATGTAAATAGATATATATCTAGATATATATCACTGCATAACCTCAGACCCAGCTCAGAAAAATCTCCTGGGCTTCATTTTACCTCAGAGACCATTTTGCTGGAAGATCCTAGTAGAACTCGACTGGGTCCTTGAAAGAAAGTCAGCATTGTACACTTCTACTCTTCATCCTAGTGTGTTGGGGGTTTGTCTTCTCTTTCTCTTTTGTTTTCTTTTCTCTTTCTCTTCTCTTCCCTTACCTTAGCATCTCCTCCTCTCTTTTTTCCTCCTCCTCCCTTTCTCTATATATATTCTTTGTTCAGTTGTCACAAGCTTAACAGGATAAGCAGAATAGTAGGATGAGGAACGAAAAGATTGATGGTCAACAGATATTCAATGTGACCTTAGAAATGTGCTTTTATTTCTCTGTATAGTTGTTTGCATTTATCTATAAACTCCTAACTATGGAAATGTACAGAGTTTGTTGAAAGTGTGCATGTGCCTAGGTATGTGACCATTATGAAGCATTTTACTTATCAGTAAGTTTAAATTTAACTTTCTGTGAGTTCAGAAAGTCATAAAATAACTTGCTTGCATATATTTTCTTGTAATAATTTAATAAGCCGAAGACTAGAATAAAGTTTATAGCTTATTTTCATTTCTAATCCTATTTTATTTTCTAAACCATTAGCAAACATCATCTCACGGGCACCAAAGATAATTCTTCTCCCTCCATCCATCTCATATATGAAGAACTATAACCAATGTGTTTCATCTCTTTAATTACACATGCAGATGTTGAGAATAACAACACTGGCAATAAAATATTGTGGACTCTATCCACTGGCAAGCAATAATATTTCTTTTCAAATTATGATAAATAAAGAGAAAGCTAAATGCACACAGATAGTGCATCAGAATAATGGAATGGTTTCTAATTTTCATTTCTTATTTGCATGTGATGATTTAGCAAACATAAAATCCTGGTTCCTACATCCAAAATACAAACAAAATAGACTTTTGTGCAAATATAGAAACGCTTTATGGAGGTCCTGTGTTGGGTGTCTAGTTGAGTCTATATTATCCCATTTCAGAGGCTCTAATTAGATATCCAGGTGGAAGCTTTAACTAGAAGTAAGGCAGTCTTGTTTGTCTTTGCTTACCATCCTAAGGTGCAAAGGACTTAACATGTTATCCTTCAGAAGACCAAAGTCCTCTCTGTTGAGTTAGTGAGATCCCTGATCTTCACTTGATCTTCTTTTGCCATTTACCATTGTCTAAATTCTAGCCTGAGACACTCATTCTATTTTTAACTTCTTACCTAAAACCTGTTCTTAATAAATTATGAAACTCAATTAAAAAGAGTGCATGGTTGGGAAGATAACTCAAGCTATAAATTCTTTGAGTAGCTAGCATAAATACCTGAATTTGAATCCCAAGAATGAGCATTAAAAGCTACTGTTCCAGGACTCACCATAAGTCCCCAGTGATGGGAAAGAAATAAGGCAGATTCCCTGGAAGCTCTTGGCCTGGCCAGAAGTGCTCTAAGCTAGTGAGAGACCCTCTCTGAGACAAAAGGTAGAAAACACCTGAGTACCAACAGGTTATCTTATACCCTCCACATATGCACAATGTAGATATGCAGAGTCACACACACACACACACACACACACACACACACACACACACACACACACACACTACATCAAATGCACCCAATGATTTCTTTAAACTATGCACATTGTCAACTGAGCCTTCATATAAGAAATAAAATATTGTTTGTTCGTTTTCATCTTTAAGTTTTATTTGATATCCCAGGACTTAAAAGGCAGAGGCAGCCAAATTACTATGCGTCCAAGGTAAACCTAGTCTACATAAATATTTCAGGACAGCCAAGGCTATAAATTGACACTCTCAAAAGAAGTTTTACATAATTTTCTCATAGGTGAGGGTGAGTGGTCTACTTACCTCTTTGTCTTAACTAGTTGAGGCTTCGGTGGCTGAAATGGTGGAGACAGAGAGTGGAGATGGAGAGGAGGAGGGGCAGAAGGTAGGCTGCAGGACTCTCCCCTGCACTGCTGTGCTTGTTCTCACTTGGCGCGTGAGAACAAATGCTTCTGTCGGGCTTCAGTCCACAGAAAAACACCCACCCAGCAATACACCTCATGTCTTCACATCAGGAAAGAGAGGAGTTTGGGGAAACATCACAGAAATAATGTCACAATTTTAAGTACATCACCATTGCATCAGAGGGGAGAGGTAGCCATAAAGAACCATTTAGCTGACAGCCACACAGATAAATGTTTTCAAAAAGTTTTACATAACTGCAAGGTACCGAATTTACATCGTTATTGGACATTGTGAAATGTGTTTTCTTTTCTTAAGTGCCTCTTAATAAACCACTGCAGGTCTATATTTTGTCTTCATTGTCCTCTCCAACAGACCATCTGTTAGAAAGACAGAGTGGAAAGTCCAGGTTTGCTGACCACAGATGAGCACTGGCTTTCCCTCACATCAGCCAAGTGACCTTGAGCCACTTTGTGTTCTGCTAGACTTTCTGCTATGCATAGAAAAGTGTCCAGTGAGGACTGGAACTAGAGGCAGGAAAGACTGTAAGCTGAAGTGTGTGCATGTGTGTGTGTGTCCGCACACACATGTGCACATGTGCCCTTGCTTGAGTGGTGTATGTTTAATTAATTACAGATGCTGTGGTTGGAGTATGATAATGTGGTTACAGATATGACTTAGGAAGAGAGAGACAGGAATGGTTTATTGTTCTGGGAGGCAGGCATCAATGGGTCTGGAAACTTTAGAAAGGATATATGAAGGAGTCGATATGTCTGACACATGCTGAACAAACTTTTGACAAGTGAAAAGTTTTGAAAGGCAAACAAGCTATTTTATTGAAATGGAACTAGAGATGCTTTATAACTTAATAAGCAGAGACTAGGACTGGTGATAAACGTCCTTCAGTGCTCTGGACAGTCCACCACAACAAAGAATTACTTACACTAAAATATCTATAAAACCAAAGTTTAAATAAACACTTTCAAGTTTTATATATATATATATATATATATATATATATATATATATATATATATATATATATCCTGTCTCTAGTGAGGTCAGCAGTGTTGGTAGATGACAGATTAGAGAATTAACTAGAAGTAATAATAGTTGTTAATTAATAGCAACTAATAGTTACAAGATGGATGCAATGGTTAGTCTTTATTGTCATCTTGATTGTATCTAGAATCAACTAAAAACAAGCTACTGGGCACTTCAGTAAGAAGAAATTTTTATAACACTTATTTATTTGTTAATTTATCTAGTAAATATTCATTTTCTGCTCACACATGAGACTAGCTTCTCCAGTTATAGGCCAAACATATATCAAGGAGCTCTAGGAAAATGCAGCAATTGGTTGTTGATGTCACCAAGCCCAGTTACATGCTGGATAAAACACTTCCCTCCGTTCTCTGTCCCGACTCTGATGTTACATCATCTCTATATCCTGGAGGAAGGACTTGTGGTTTTGCTACACAGTGCTTGAAGCTAATTGGCACTGCTAACATCATCAAGCAACTATAGCTCTTCCAAACCATCTCAACACTTTGATCCCACCAAAGAACTAACAGCAAGTCAAGCTGTGTCTTTGTGAAAGTGTGCTAGCATACTGTAGCCCAGAGATTTTCAGCATCACCATTTTAATGGTTAGTAGTGTTTTGATGACGTTTCTTAAGGAACCAAACTGTGAGGTACCTGAGAGCCTATTGGCTGCTCAGCCTGACACATTCCTGAATCTCTTTGACTGATTTTTCTTTTTGGTTCACCATCACACTCCACTCTTTGGAGTTGATGGTTGATGAGATTCCAGTGTTTTGGTTTCTGTCCTAGTTCAACAATACTGACAATGCCAGAATGTTCCCAAAAGCCAACGACAGTGTCCAGGAACAGCAGGAAGAAGAACATGGTAATATTTTCACTTTGTCCTTGGCTCAGTGGCTTCTAGAACTCTGGCCAGACAGAAGTGTAGAGTAAAACAGGTTAGCCCACCAAGATGCTACTATACCAGGCCAAGACAAGACACATAGGTACATAAAATCTACCTCAAGATAGTCATATTCAACACACATTTATGATGTGTGAAGACTCTAACCCATCTGATCGGTGAAAACATGGTGAGTGTACATACACTGTTTATGAGCAAGTCCTAGACCTGCATAGATTTAAAATCAATCGAAGGTGAACACACACACACACACAAGAGGCCTTAGTGATCTCCTGTTCTTGAATTCTATAAATGCCCCTGCAATCTTTTATGTTCTTTCCTTCATGGTACACTGTAGCAAGCTCACATTGGTTTCTATTACTTACAAGGAAAAGAGTCCTAAATCATGCTAAATCATAATGGTCAAAAAAACCCATTTATGCTATGAACAACATTGAGTTGGCATTCAAAAAGCCAAATATGACAGGAATCTCAGAAATTGACAGAAACTTAATTGTGGTGGAAAATTTAATACTTGTTTCTCCACACTTGACTGATGAAGAAGAACAAATATGTAAGAATGTGTGTTGTGAATACTGAAACTAATAAGGTTTAATATTGGGGTACATTTCACACTCTTTGTTCTGCCAAAGTCACTCTTCTTTTTAACATATTTTTGAGAGATTATGGTCCTTTGAAAATGTGCTAAGGAATAGTTTTTCTGCAGGTTATAAATAAGGGTTGTACATTTGCCGTGTGAACACATGATCTTTGAACTTGTAACAAATGCATATTCAATTACAAAGTGTTTTAAGGTTTATAATGGGAAAGTACAAAGAGATATAACATGGAGGCACAGATTCCCATTAGATAAGGTGCTCTGGAAAAACTCTCCTTAGACAGACGGTTATTTAACTAAATCACAGTAAGCAAATAGGAAAGGAGGTTGTGGTCTTCCTTTGGGGAAAAAGATGGGCCCTTAACCCTACAAGGCATCCAGACCTTTTTTATGTCCTGGGTGTAGAAAGAAAACATACAGCATTTTGTAGTGGGTGTAAACATGCTTTTTATGTTTACAAGTGTGGGATGTGGAAATGTTTTTGATATAACCCCCCTCCACAGAAAACAGACCCCTACTAAAAGGTGTGTCATGTTTGTCAACTGGAAGTTGCCTCATGCAGGGGGCATGGGTTTTGCAGCTGTAAAACATCCTGTATGGACTTCCATACAGGATAGCCCAAAAGCAAAGAGAGAGCTTTGCATCACTTCACATCTCTTGGCTTCATCACTTTACATCACTTTGAGATGTTCCTAGAGAGAAACACTCCAGAGAACACTTTGCGGTTGCAGCAGAGGTTGCTGTTGTATTTGCTGGATTGCTGGTTTGCCTGGAAAGCTGAAATCCTAACAGTGAAAACTGGAATTGCCCCAAGGAACTGAGTCTTAAAAAGATCTACTCCTCTGTCCCTAATAACCTTTTCTCTTTCCTACCTATGGTCAGTAGATTGGAAGAGAGATAGAGACATTAAAGAACCTCAAATAAAATAGGTTTTAAAAGATCAAAGCCTACAGCATTCTGTGAATTGGAGAAGGGACTCAAGCTACTTAGCTTCTTTAAATCACCTGGATGAGAGTCAACAATTGATTGCAAAGGAGCAAGAGTCAGAGTGGGCCTGAGAGAGCAGTACCAGTGGACCAAGGGGAAAAATGTGGCTGCGTGGAGGGAGGTGGGAGTTATAACTTTTGAAACAGATGTTGATTAGATATTTTTCTTGACATCTGATAGAATTTGGTAATAAATTGGATTTGAATAGTGTAGGAAGGGGAACAATTGCAAATACCTTTGAGAAAAATAAATATTTTATTGAAAACTTTGTGGAGCATTTACAAAATTTGTATCTGATATTTAGTCAATAAACTATCCCACTCAGAAATGCATATGCTGTTTTCTCTATCATTCAATAAAATAAAAGCAAAAATAAATGACCACATAGATATTAAAAAGTAAAAAGCCATAATAAAACAAGGACATTTACTGTCTTAAATAATAACTCTTGAGCCAATGAAGAATTCCACAGTGAAATTACACATTATTAGATGAGAAAGAGTATGAATCAATTTCAATAAGATACAGAGTAAAAGTCATGTTTGGAAACAATATCATAAACATAAATGACTTCATTAGTAAGCCAAAACCAAGGGAAATAAATTGCGCTTTAAGTTCAAGATACATAAAGAACAAAAATAAAACTGCATACAAAGCAACAGAGAAAAACTAAGAAGAATACAAGTAAAAATAATATAAAACCCAGAGTGGGGAACATTAGCCTGCAGAAAGATGAAGTGATTGGTCCTTTGAAAGCAAAATATCTCTCAAACAAAGCAAAGCTAAATAACATCAAATTAAACACAATAAAGAGAAAATAAAAATATGTAAAATAGAGAATTGCTGACTCTCAGCCTGGTGTGATGATGCACACCTGTAATCCCAGAGCAGGGGAGGAGGAAGCAGGAGGATCAGGAATTCAAGGTCATCTTCTTTTTTTTTTTTTCTATTTTTTTTAATTTATTTATTTTTATCTCAATCACAGGTTGGGTACTTTGAATCCCAGGCGTAGCCCCCTCCCCCC
>CM053761.1:64586698-64608757 GCA_028658305.1 Pachyuromys duprasi
TTGAGGTCCAGCTTTAGACCATGATGGTCAGAGAGGATACAAGGGATTATTTCAATCTTCCTGTATCTGCTGAGGCTTGCTTTGTGACCAACTGTATGGTCTATTTTGGAGAAGGTTCCATGAGGTGCTGAAAAGATCAAGGTCATCTTCAACTACCTAAGTGAATTGGAAAAAACGTGGGCTAGAGAAGACCCTGTCTCCAAATAAGAGAGAGAGAGAGAGAGAGAGAAGCAGAAATAACCAAGGTGAGAAACAGTCAATGAGAACAGTGTGTGGATCCTACAGGAGTCTAATTTCCCACCAACTGGTCCATACTAGGGATTCCTAATCCTGATTCCATGCAAAAAGATCTCAGATTTGCTTGTAGAGAAAATAAACAAAATACTTACAGAAGTTTCAGGGGAAAAAAAGTCATCATTCGCTCCTTATCTCATAGACAGGCGTGGTTCACAGAAATGGGCTGGTGCATTGTATACTCCCAACTATCTACTTAAACCCCTAAGCCCTGATTCCATGCTTATTAAGATGTGGAGCCTTTGAGAGGAGCATAAGTCATAGGAAAGGAGTCTATAATAGAATTAGTGTCTATATTAGGGTTCTCTGGAGGAAAAGGATAGAGAGAGTGAGTAGATACTAAGGGGAAGATTATTAAATTGGCTTATAGAATATAGTCAGAGTAGCCCAACAATGGGCTCACCCCATAGTGACCAAAATCCCAGACGTTTCTCAGTCCGGGAGGGTGCGTGCCTCAGCAGTCACAGTCTGGTGTCAGAGGCAAGGATTCCTGTACAGCGGCTGGTCTTCAATCCACACGACAAGCCTGAAGAAGGTAGTTCTAATACTAGTGAAGAAATCAGCACTGACATCAAGGGAAGTAAACTTGGCAAGCAGACAGAAAACAAAAGCATCCCCCTTTCCATGTCCTTTTATCTGAGCTGCTACCAGAAAGCACTGCCTACATTTAGACGGGTCTTCCTGCATCAGTTAAGGCAGTCAAGATAATCTCTCCCCAGAGGTGCCTACATTCCAAGCTGATGTACCTAAGCCTTCTCTGTGATCTTGATCTAGTGAATCCCTTATGGAGACTTTTGTCCCAGGAGACTCTAAGTCATTACAAGTGAATAATTAGAACTAGCTACTACAGTATTTTTACAAAAGAAAGAAAGCTAGCTTGCTCTTTTTCCACTGTGAGAGGAGACAATGAGTCAGCAGTCTACAGTAAAGCAAAGGCCCACACTCAGTGGCTAAAGGAAAATGTTAGCAATCTGACCTTGGATTTCCAGCCATATCAAGGTTCATAATTTGTGAGCAGCATAACAACCCCAACAAGAAGGGCCATGATTTTTATCCTCATCAGCATAGGTGCTCACACTTGTTGATCTCTGCTGAAGGCACATGAAGGGCGCTGCAGGGGTGTCTTAAAGAAGCCTCACAGATATCCATTTTTTGCTATCTGCCAGAAAGTAGTTTTCAATAAACACCACAGCACACTGGTTTTGAGTGCTGCTGCCAATTCTCCCTCAAATTAATGTACAGGATGAATAAAAGTACAATTAAGTGATCCAAGATGGCGGCGACCAGAGGGCACCTTATCTGAGTGGCAGAGGATCTGAAACTCTGAAATTGGTGAGTGGAGGGGCAAGTGAAGCCAGAAAATTGACATTGAGGCTTCTTTAACAAGAGGGGACATCACATAAGCTGAGACCACTTAGACTCAGGTCACCTGTGGACTTCTCTGGGGACAGAGAGCGGCGAACATTCGAACCGCTTGCCCTTCCCCTATTTGGGCACTCCCTGCTCCTTGGTGGAGCCAGCCCACATTGCCAGAGACAGTACTGAGCTCACTGGCTGGAGACAGACAGCAGAGGTGGGACTCCTAGGTCCTCAGCCATGGCTGCCATTTGTAGCAGCCTTCTGAGTCCCAGATCCCTGATACCACCTCTGGGCCCTGGGTCTCTGAGCAGCTGTAAGGACTGCAGGACCTCCCAGCCAGTGACTGTATGGGCCGCCTGTTCACTCAGTGACATACAGCCACCACATTCACCAGACCTGCCAAACCACCCAGGTACACCAGGCACTGTGGACCACTGTTGTGGCTCCCTAGGATTTCACAGCAGGCACCTGGACTGGCCTCCCAGTTCTGCTACTGCGACTGGACTCCCTAGTTCGGCAGCTGCAGTACCACTGAGCAGAAGGAACTCCTACACACACATTTGACCAAGCAGGCCCAAAACTGAGAGTAGAGAACAGGGGAACCACTGTGCTTTACAATTTGACCTGGTAGAGAGTTAGTGTGCCTTCAAGTACCTGCAGAGCCCCAGATCCAGGGTCCTTCTAAGCTACCAGCCAGACATCAGATCCTTCCCACCCACACAGCCACTGTGGGAAACAGAGGGACAGTGTTCTCAACATTGAAGCCCCTGCTCTGTGGGTCTACCAGTGGAGTTCAGGCAAATAACTACTGGAGCTCAGACAGAGCTGAATACCAGTGGCCTGCAGGCTGTTGAGGTGTTCAAGGAATCTGCACAAGGGAATTGCACCTGAGAAGACCTCAAGCAACTGCAATCCCTTTGGTGCCTGCACAGTGCCCCTGTCCCAGACGTCAAGCATCTACATTCTCTAACACCCTGTCCTTCAAGGCAACTTCCATGCACGCATGAGCACGCACACACACACTCTCAGCCACATTTGTCCTTCTGCACCTGCAAATCTTTCTCCCTTAGGTACAGCTGAATCACCAATGCACACTCTCACACCACTGGACCCCTTTCATCTTGCTAAAGAATTCTCCAGATACCAGAAAAAGATGGTACCAGTCTGAACTGCAGAATCCAGGAACAAACAGTGAAGGTTACAGATAAGCAAATGGCCAGAGGTCATCCAACAAAAATCAGGACATAGTGGCATCACCAGCAACTCCAAAAACCAATGGATACTCCAATGCATCAGAAACACAGGAAATTGATTTTAAAACTATGCTTATCCAGTTATTAGCTCTCAAAGAAATACAGGCAAATATAGCCAAACAAATAGAGGCACAATTAGTAGCATATAGAGAGGAAACCAACAAAAAAAATAAATAAATAAAGACCATCATAGAGAGACAGGAATCCACATTCAAACAGATGAAGGAAATGGTGCAAGGCATGAAAACAGAATTAGAGTCAATAAAGAAAACACAGCAGAGAAAATCCTGGAGCTTGAGAACTTAGAGAAAAGATCAGGAACCACAAAGGTAAGCATCACCAATAGAATACAAGAGAAGGAAGAAAGAATCTCTGGTGCTGAATATACACTTGGAAAAATTGATACTTCTTTCAAAGAAAAAGTAAAATCAGAAAAATCCCAAACACAAAAATCCAAGAAATCAAGGACGCCATGAAAAGGCAAAATCTAAGAATAGGAATTTATGAAAAAGGAGATACCAGGCTCCAAGGTCCAAAAAATAACTTCAAGAAAATCATGGAAGAAAATTTTCCCAACTTAAAGAAAGAGATGTCCATAAACATGCAAGAGGCCTACAGAACACCAAATACACTAGACCAGAAGAGAAACTCCTCATATCACATCGTAGTCAAAACAATAAATCTATAGAACAAAGAAAAGATTTTAAAAGCAAGGGAAAAAGGCCAAGTAACATATAAAGGTAGATCTATCAGAATCATACCAGACTTCTCATCAGAAACTATGAAAGCCAGAAGGGCCTGGGCAGAGGTCATGCAGACTTTAACGGACCACAGATGCCAACCCAGACTACTCTACCCAGCAAAGCTTTCAATCAACATAGATGGAGAAAACAAAATATTCCATAACAAAACTAAATTCAAGCAATATCTACACTGCAAACCAGCCCTACAGAAGATACTAGAAGGAAAACTCCAATCCAACGAAAACAACTACACCCAAGAAAACATGGGATACCAATAATTTCCCAACAAAAATTAAAAGAAAATAAGCAATGAATCACAGTAAGACCACCAACTCCACAATAAAAGGAACTCACATTCATTGGTCACTATTATCTATCAACATCAATGGACTCAACTCTCCAATAAAAAGACACAGACTAACAAAATGATTGCAGAAACAGGATCCAACATTCTGCTACATCCAAGAAACATATCGTCTGCAACAAAGATAAACACTACCTCAGAGTAAAGGGCTGGAAAAATGTTTTTCAAGCAAATAGACCCAGAAAACAAGCTGGGGTCGTGATCCTAATATCTAATAAAATAGACTTTCAACCAAAATTAATCAAAAAGGATGAGGAGGGGACCTTCATTCTCATCAAAAGAAAATTCCACCATGATGACATCACAATTTTGAACATCTATGCCCCAGATACACCATCTACATTTGTAAATGAAACATTATTAAATGTTATTAAATGTTAACATTTAATAATGAAACATTATTAAAGCTGAAATCACACATCGATCCCAACACCTTAGGAGGGGGAGACTTCAACATTCCATTCTCACCAAAGGACAGGTCATCCAGACATAAGCTAAACAGGGAAATCAGGATACTTACAGAGGTCCTAAATCAAATGGACCTAATAGATGTCTACAGAACTAGAACTTTTCACCCAAATTCTTTTCAGCACCTCATGGAACCTTCTCCAAAATAGACCACTTAGTTGATCACAAAGCAAGCCTCAGCAGATACAAGAAGATAGAAATAATCTTTTGTATCCTACCTTACCACCATGGTCTAAAGCTGGACCTCAACAACAACAGAAATAGCAAAAAGCCTACACATACATGGAAACTGAACAACTTGCTACTCAATGACAGCTAGGTTAGGGAAGAAATAACTCACTTATATAGACCTATAGGATAGGATGGACATTCTGAAATCTATACACCTAGGGAAGATAAGCAGGAAGGAGGACCCAGGGTGGTATGATCAATCCTTGCTTAGATGGACAAATGGGATGGACATTTAATGTAGGAGAAAACACGCAATAGGACAGGAGCCTACCACAGAGGGCCTCTGAAAGACTTTAAATAGCAGTGTATCAAAGCAGATATTAAGACTCACAACCAAGCCTTCGGCAGAGTGCAGGGAATCATATGAAAGAGGGGGGAGTTAGTAAGACTTGGAGAGGACAAGAGTTCCACAAAGACCAAATAGATCAGGGTACAGGGGTCTTTTATGAGACTGTTTCTCCAACCAAGGACCATGTATGGATATCACCTAGAACCCCTGCTCCGATATAGCCCATGGTAGCTCAGTATCCAAGTGGGTATCCTAGTAAGGGGAATAGGAACTATTTCTGTCGTGAACTCTTCGACCCTCTCCCTCACCCCCAAGGGAGGAGCAGCCTAGCTAGATCCCAGAAGAGGACATTGCAGCCAGCCCTGAAGAGATGTGATAAGCTACGGTCAGATGGAAGGGGAGGAGGTCCTGCTCTATCAGTGGACTTGGAGGGGGCCAGGGAGGAAATGAGGAAGGGATGGGGAGAATGGGAGGGAATGAGGGGGGGGGCTACAGCTGGGATATAAAGTATATAACTTGTGATTAATATAAAAATAAATAAATTACTTAAAAAAAGAAATAAAGAAAGAAATTAAAGACTTCCTAAAATTCAATGAAAATAAAGGAAAAACATACCCAAACTTATAGGACACAATGAAAGCAGTGCTAAGAAGAAAGTTCATAGCACTAAGTGCCTTCAAGAAGAAATTTGAAATATCGAATACAAGCAACTGAATAGCTTACCTGAAAGCTCTAGAAAAAAAAAAAAAGCAGACACACCAAAGAGGAGTAGATAGCTGAAAATACTCAAGCTCAGGGCAGAAATCAATAAATTAGAAACAAATAAAACAATTCAAAGAATCAATGAAACCAAGAACTGGTTCGTTGAAAAAATCAACAAGATAGACAAGCCCTTAGCCAAACTAACTAAAAGACAGAGAGAAACTGTCCAAATCAGCAAAATAAAAAACAAAAAGTGGGACATAACAACAGGCACTGAGGAAATCCAAACGAACATTAGGTCTTGCTACAAATGCCTATACGCCACAAAATTTGAAAATCTAGAAGAAATGGACAATTTTCATGATAGATCCCATTTACCAAATTAAATCGAGATCAGGTAGAAAGAATGAATAGTCCTATACACCGCAAAGAAATTGAAGCAGTCATCAACAGTCTTCTTTCCAAAAAAGGCCCTGAGCCAGATGGTTTCAGCGTAGAATTCTACCAGACCTTCAGGGAAGAGCTAACTCCAATTCTCTGCAAACTATTCCACAGAACAGAAACAAAAGGAACATTACCAAGCTCATTATATGAAGCCATAGTCACCTTGATACCTAAACCTCACAAAGTCCTAATGAAAAAAGAGAACTTCAAACTATAAGGGTAAAAAATTTTCACTTGGCCCTAAACACCCTTCTTTGTTCCTGGACTGAGAAGTGCAAACAGTCCCTAACCGTCCCCTAGTCACCACAGCTGGGCACAGCCAATCACTGATTGCCCCATTAGAAAAATCCCTTACCTCTAGACCCCCTCCTGTTTTGTGGGTTTTGCCTTTATAAACTCTGTGATTCTGCAGCTCAGGGCTCTGTACCACCCCCTTGTGTGGGAGCTGTGTGCAGAGCCCCAGCATGACTGCTACTAGTAAAACACCTCTTGCTGTTTGCAACAAGCTCTGTTTTTGTGGGTTATTGGGGTCTGGCATCTATCCCAAGGAATGGAGGGTCTCCCCACCTCGGGAGTCCAACAAAACCTATCTCTCTAATGAACATTGATGCAAAAATAATCAATAAAATACTTGCAAACCGAATCCAAGAACACATAACAGATATCATCCACCATGACCAAGTAAACTTCATCCCAGGCATGCAAGGGTGGTTCAGTACATGGAAATCCATCAATTTAATCCACCATATAAACAAAATAAAGGAGAAAAACCACATGATCATCTACTTAAATGCTGAAAAAGCATTTGACAAAATCCAACACCCATTCCTGTTGAGAGTCTTGGAGAGAACAGGGATACAGGGCACATACCTAAACATAATAAAGGCAATATACAGCAAGTCTATAGCCAACATCAAACTCAATGGAGAGAAACTTAAATCAATTCCACTGAAATCGGGGACAAGGCAAGGCCGCCCGCTCTCTCCATATCTCTTCAACATAGTTCTTGAAGTCCTTGCTAGAGCAATAAGACAATTAAAGGAGATCAAGGGGATACAAATTGGAAAGGAAAAATCCAACTATCATTGTTTTCAGATGATATGATAGTATAACTGAGTGACCCCCAAAATTCTACCAGGGAACTCCTACAACTGATAAACACCTTCAGCAAAGTGGTTGGATAGAAAATAACCTAAAATAAAACCAGAAGCCCTCCTGTATACCAGAGACAAAGGGGTCATAAAAGGAATTAGGGAAATAACACCCTTCACAATAGCCACTAATAACATAAAGTACCCTGGGGTGACTCTAACCAAGCAAGTAAAAGACCTGTTTGAAAAAAACTTCAAGTCTCTGAAGAAAGAAATTGAAGAAGATATCAGAAGATGGAAAGATCTCCTGTGCTCATGGATTGGTAGGATTAACATAGTGAAAATGGCCATTCTGCCAAAAGAATTCTACAGATTTAATGCAATTAATATCAAAATACCAACACAATTCTTTACAGACCTTGAAAGAAAAATTCTCAACTTCATATGGAAAAACAAAAAAAAAAACAGAATTTCCAAAATGATCCTGCACAACAACAGATCATCAGGAGGTATCTCTATCCCTGACCTCAAGCTGTGCTACAGAGCAATAGTAATAAAAACTGCATGGTATTGGCATAGAAATAGAATGGTGGATTGAAGGAACCGAATAGAAGACTGAGAAATAAATCCACACACGAATGGATACGTTTTTTTGACAAGGAAGCCAAAAACCATTCAATGGAAAAAAGGACAGCATCTTCAATAAATGGTGCTGGTCCAACTGGATGTCTACATGCAGAAAAATGAAAATAGATCCGTATTTATCACCCTGCACAAAACTAAAGTCTAAGTGGATCAAAGACCTCAACATAAAACCAGACACACTAAATCAGTTAGAAGAAAAACTGGGGAAGAGCCTAGAACTCATTGGCACAGGAGACAACTTCCTGAACAGAACACCAACAGTACAGGCTCTAAGATCAAAAATCAACAAATGGGAACTTGTGAAACTGAAAAGCTTCTGTAAAGCAAAAGACACTGTCATCAGAACAAAACAACAGCCTACAGACTTGGAAAGGATCTTCACCAACCCTATGTCTGACAGAGAACTAATATCTAGAATATATAAAGAACTAAAGACGTTAAAAAGCAACAATTCAAGCAATCCAATTTTAAAATGGGGTATGGAGCTAAACAGAGAATTCTCTGTACAGTAATATAGAATGGCAGAGAGACACCTAAAGAGATGTTCAATGTCCTTAAACATCAGGGAGATGTAAATCAAAACAACCCTGAAATTTCACCTTACACCGATGAGAATGGCTAAGATCAAAAACTCAAGTGACAACAAAAAGCCCATGCTAGAGAGGTTGTGGAGAAAGGGGAACCCTCCTCCATTGCTGGTGGGACTGTAAATTTGTACAATCACTTTGGAAATCAATCTGGTGCTTTCTCAGACACCTAGCAGTGTATCAAAGTAGATGCTGAGACTCATAACCAAACCTTCCGCAGAGTGCAAGGAATCACATGAAAGAAGGGGGAGTTAGTAAGACCTGGAGAGAACAGGAGCTCCACAAGGACCAAATAGATCAGGGCACAGGGGTCTTTTATGAGACTATTCCTCCAACCAAGGACCATGCATGGAGATAACCTAGAACCTTTGTTCAGACATAGCCCATGGCAGCTCAGTATCTAAGTGGGTTTCACTAGTAAGGGGAACAGGGGCTGTCTCTGACTTGAACTCAGTGGCTGGCTCTTTGACCTCCCTCCCCCTCCCCTCACTGAGGGGACACAGAGGAGGACATTGCAGCCAGTCCTAATAAGCTAGGGTCAGAGGAAAGGGGAGGAGGACCTCTCCTATCCATGATCTTAGAGATGGGCATGGAGGAGATGAGGGAGGGTGGAATTGGGAGGGAACAAGGGAGGGGGCTACAGCTGGGACCCAAAGTAAATAAACTGTAATTAATATAAACAAATAAAATTAATAAAAAAGTACCATCAAATCCCAATGCAATCTTTAAACTTACTGCAGTATGGCATTTCCTGAGGAGACCTAAATAGAGGATTCTGTTTCTCAGACATGGATATGAGTGCAAGCCAAAGAAATTATTTCACCCAAGATTACCAGGATGACCCAGTGAGTTCACTGTGATTATGTTAAAAGCTTAGGGGAAGGGTTGGGTTACCTACAGAAACCTAGATGAATCAAGGCAGTTGCATCACCGGAATGTCCCTCCCAACATGGGTGACAACTCCCTAATGCTGCAACTCTGGATCTAACTTGCAGATCACGCCCCCTGAGAAACCTTTCTCCACTGCATTGCTGATCACTCTACCAGAGAGACCTCTTCTCCCCTGCATGGCAGATGTTAGACCACACAGATCTCTTCACCCTGAAGTTGATATTCCATGAATAAGCTTGAAGATGGTTTTCAGGACATTTCACTTTTGAGTCCAGTTATTTTCATTAATTCTCTGGGTCTTGTACACATTCCTCTCAGTGAGGATATTTCAAGACAGGTAATAGCTGTACCACACATGCCCAAGTATATTTTGGGCTTTTCCTCTTCAGGAAAATGATGGGTGAATATATCAAAAAAAATTTTTTAATTAAAAAAAGAAACTAAAGAAATGTTTCTCTAACAAATATTAAAACAATGAAATGCTAACCCAGAAAATATCATTCTGGGACAAAACAGATGTTAGGATATGATAAAAAGTTATTTCAGATCAGTGGAGAAATAATGAATTATTCAGGAAACAGTACTAGGGCAATTGACTTCATGATCTGAAATTCAAAGGAACATGGATGGCTGACCAAATGAATAAATACATTACCATATTCTATTGCCTTTCTTTGTACTGGCTGACTACCCTTGAAGTAGAACATTTTCTGGCAGAATAAAATTATTATACATGTAGTTACTGTAGTCTTCTTGTGTCATTTCCTTTCTGAGATGAAAGAAGTGTTGAAAAAAGTGGCCCCATGCAGTCTGGCTCACTTACTGCCTGTGAGTGTCTGAGCACCAGAAGTTTATTAACTCTCTGCTGGTGTATACCATTGGTGGCAGAACACAAATGAGGCCAGTGATGGAGGACAGAAGTCGAGGTTGTCAGGGACATAATATAAAATGGCAATGCTTTGGGATGGTTAGCAAGGGAAACTTTGAGCAGCAAAGGGACTTGAAACTGTTGTAGGGTTTTCTGTACAAAGAAAAATGTGAGGGCAATTCCAGAAGAGAGATAGAAGAGATACGAAATTCATAAGGGGAGAGAGAGAGGGTGCCTCTGAGATGGAAGGGCGAAGAGCTGTGACAACAAGGCAGAGGAGCTGCATGTGAGAGGAGGAGCAAACACTTGTACGCAAGTGAGTGACCCAGAAAGACAGATCAGCATTAAAGGAAGATGCTCCTGTCAGGAGGACAGACGATGAGAGAGAAGCGAAATCACAGGGTCTGACATGAAGGCTAACACCATAATCCAGAAGTGACATGACAGGGAGCAAGCAAAACTGATGATGGTGGCAAAGTGAGAAGTGGCCATCTCCAGAGCAGGCTGGAGTTTCATTACAGCCCGTGAATGCCAGGGGCAGCATCAAGGGTAAGACCTAGTTAGCACCCAGTAGACAGAGGGCGCCTGCCTCCAGCGTTTCCAGCCAGCTGTTTCAGATAAAGAAAAATGCTGATCACAAGAGTCTTTCTCTCACTTTTCCCTGGAGATGGCCTTCATTTTATTCATCATCTTAGTCATTATGTAATCCAATTTCTTTTCATGTGTCTTAAAAGAACAAATTTTACCTGGGTGCTTCAATCCCAAGTCAAAAGTCTTAGACCGGAGTGTTCGTGTGTGTGTGTGTGTGTGTGTGTGTGTGTGTGTGTGTGTGTGTGTGTGTGTATGTGGGTGGGTGGGTGTGGGTGTGGGTGTGGGTGTGTGTTCGTATGTGTTGTGATTTGTTTCTGTGTGTGGTATTGTGTGTGTATGTGCTTTGTATGTATGTGTGTTGTGATGTGTTTATGTATGTGATATAATGTGTTATGATTTGTTTCTGTGTGTGGTATAGTGTGTGTGTGTGTTTGTATGTGTGTGTGCTGTGATGTCTTTATGTGTGCGGTATTATGTGTGTGTTTTGTGTTAGATTGGTTTCTGTTTTTAGTATAGTGTGTGGATGTGTGTGTGTACCATGATGTTTCTGTTTGTGGTATAGTATATGTGTTGTGATGTATTTGTGTGTGTCTGTGTGTTTATAAAGGAAGATAGTTTGGAAAAACAGAAGTAAATTATCCCTGAATTCTCATCAATGCTAACACTGCACATTTGTGCAGCTTTGTAACTTCTCTTAATATCAGAGATACCACTACTTTCCAGAAATACTGTGAAATTTAAAGATATGTCACATGTATTAGCATGCCAGCCTAGTGTTAAATACATAAAAGATAAAGAGATATTGTTAACAATTGTGAACATGGTGCCTTAAGAATATTAAGACTCTGGTTCTAAAAACTGCAATATTTGCTTTTCTCCTTAAAATTCAATTATAGCAACAGTTCTCATGACAACTCGTACACAAACAATTGATTTCTGTCCCCTTAATATAGTATAATTGAATTCATGTTCTTTTATTAAGTAAACTTCCTCTCTCTAAGAGTGGCACTACCAAATGCAACCTCTCTCTAGGACAGTTTGATGAAATGGTTTGCTCTAATTAGTTTTCCCAGAGGAAAAATGAATAAAAGCCTCTCGTTGGGTGTTGGAACTCTGTCGCTTCTCCAGGCCTCTGAAATCCCATTATTTATTCTGTGCCTCTGGATGGTAAATGGAGCCTCCTGTCCACTGTTTCTGTAGGCTGCCTTCAAACTGGCTTAGTTAGAGGAAGAGGGGTGTGAGTGGGTTTCCAGCTGCTAAAGGTACTTTTCTCATTTTTCATGTTGACATCCTCAAAACTAATTTGTCTCATTGACTTCCTGGCTCATTGCCACCTCTGGAACGGGAATCCCAATTTAACAAGAAAAAAGGACTGTCCTTGGTCTCCTCTATGAAGAGACATTGTAGTCTCGGTACAGGGACACCAGAATACTTGTTGAGTAACCCTGTGTACATGCACAGAATTCACAGATGTGTGTGCTGCCTTTTTGTTGGTGGAGTTTACTGTGGAATACTGAGACTTATTAGAAGAAATGAAGTGAATGTATGGGAGATGGAGATACGAGGGAGTAGGAGGCATCAGTTCAGCAAAGAAAAGCAAAATCAAGATCTAGACAAGTGACCTGTGACACTAGGTACTGATTTGGATCCAACAGGAAGTTTTGAAAACTCACAGTATCCAGGGATTTAGCCCAAACCAATCGAATCATATTCTCTGGCAATGGTACTCAACCACTAACATTTTCTAAATACTGGACAGTGATTCCAAAGTGTTGGTAAGACTGAGTATCACCAACACAGAGACAAAGAGCTAGAAGTCAGAAATGTGACCATTGGATAAAGGAAGGTTGAGTGGCCATGGAGTCAATCCTGCCTGTGAGTACTGAATGTGCTTCATGGCACTAAGGGTGAAAAGAGGTTTTGAGAGACGAATTGGCACAGGAAATTTGCTGAGCGAGAGCCCTGCAGAAAGCCATGACTTTCATGGTTACAAAAACTGGGGGCTAGGTTGCTAACAGATTCCTAGCGTGGCAGGCAGAAGTGGTCTCAGAGCTGCAGAACTTAACCTGCGGAGCTCACTCTGCTCCCTGCTGTGCTCCAGTGAAACAGAAGCACAGTACAAACCTTGTGTTAGTTGATCATGGGTGGGAGGGAGATAGAGGATGGGTAGAAGAAATAAGATCTGAAGAGAGGCCCTGAGCCTGAGCTCTGTATGTTTCCCTGGGTCGTCAATAGCAACAACAGGACCAATGAGAACTGCACTGCCCCAGGGAAGGAGATGCTCACTGTGGAATGAAAGAGTAGAAGAACAAGGTACTACAGAAATTCACCTGACAATTGTGACTCTCACCTTCACCTTCCTGGTGCTGGAAACATCTGTCTCCTCAAGCAGAAAGCCTAGGCTGGAACAAATGCCGGCAATAGCTGACAAACTTAGGGGCATATATTGTATGATTTATCATGCTGATGGACACAGCAACACATTTTTCAGGGTAGTGAGGGGTTTTTAACGTGAAATTTTTTGATTTTTTTGTTGAAAACTAAAGACTAAGAGCAGTAGCTTATGGGAACATCTGTGGCCTCTGGAGCTGTTCCCAATACCCAGCTCCTTCTCAAGGCCTATGGACCTTACTGCTCTGTCAAGTCATCTGATCCTTCTGTCCCTTGCTTTCAGGTGTCCTGTATCTAGGACCCTTCCAGGAAATCAGACCGTCCAGCTCCTATCATCGGTGCACATTGTTTAGCAGCAGCAGTGTCCTGCCCTCTCCCCATCTGTAGCCTTCCTGTTGCTATGGCTCTTTCCACACTCTAGCATTAGTGGATCCTTAGCAATTGTTCTAAAGTTATGCCAGGATATGTTTTCAGCAGGCATGCACAGAAAAGATTGCCACACAGGGACAAATCTTTGCTCCCAATCCCTGGTAAAAGGAATGTTTCCCACACAATGAGGATTAAAGGGGAAGAACCACATTGGTCCAGCTGAAGAAAGTCAGTGAATACAGTCTGGGCCATGCACTGGGGGCCTTGCAAGGAGGTACAAGGAAGGGGATGGTCTGAGAAAGTTGGGCCGGCTCTCAGCTGTAAAGGGTACTGAGCTAACTGGTATATGTGTTTGTTATTTTTCTCAACACTGATAAAATTGCTCACTAAAGTAACTCAAAGAAGGTAGAGCTTATTTTCGCTTGATGTGTGAGTATACAGCCAACCATAGCAAGAAAGCTGGGCAGCAGGAGTGTGGGACAGCTGGCCACATTGTGTCAAGACATAAATGCTCCTGTTCAGCTTGCTGCCTCCTGTTTTCAAACTAAAAAGTATAATATCAAATTTATTGTGATAAATTTGTAATAGGTAGAATAGACAACTTAGATTTTAAAATTAAAATATAAAAGTCAGTGTTAGAACTGGTTTCTTGAATCTTGAAAACTTTAAACCTAATGCTAATGGCTAATAAGATAAAGAAAAACAAAATATTGGATTTGAAAGTTGTAGTACTTTGTCCAACTTGACATTTACAGACAGATCTTAACAGTTATGTTTTTTAATATGTTGTCTTTTCCCCCAGTCCATGGAGTCCACATTTTAAGGTGAGTCTTCCCACCATTGTTAACCTCATGTATAAATTCCATCACAAACATCCATTGAGGTTTGTCTAGATTCCATCAAGGTAACGATTGATATTAGCCATCATAGGAGTGCTGGAATGATTCAGAGCAAGGGGACAATTAACTTGGTATACAAATTTGATCAAAGGAGATGGCTGGATATGAGCTTGCAACTGCAAGTTTATATTTTTAAAAGGACACACTATCAAATAAGTTTTTTGCTACCTATAAAAATTAGGTAGCCCTCAGAGAGGCAAAGTATCAGGGATCCAGGAAATTTAAAAAAAAGGCGATATATCAGGACCCTTAAGACCTATGGATAGTATCCATTTCCTTCTTCTCTCAATCCATGCCACCATCTCTCCACTTCCTGTAGGTTCCTTAGCCCGTTAGACACCTTATAAATGGTTGCTTCACCAGGATGTGGCATCAACCCAATGCTTGGGCGGTAAAGGCAAAAGATCGGTAATTTAAGGGCAACCTTTCTTGCAGAGCTGGCTCAAGGCTGGCCCAGTCAAACATCTTTTCTCAGGTAGATAGACAGGCAGACAGACAAATGAATGATTCTTTCATTAAGCTCTCCAATTGACCCTCTGAGTGTCATCCCCACCAGACCCTATATTGCAATTGCTAACCTCTCTTTTGCCTTGGGCCATATTAATATCCCACTATACCACATTTCTTGTATCATAGAATTCTCTTTATAGAATAAGTGATTCTTGGCACTACAGAGCAATCTTTTCATTTAGAATGATATTTCTGTTTATTAAGATTAGTTATGAAAAGAGCAGTCATCCATAACTAATTTTTCAACATTTTCAGTGTATCCCCTTGATCTTATTTCTAAATGCCTCAAGGGTCAACTCTGTAATCAAAACTAATGTTCTCCAATTAAGGATATGAAGCTCCCCCAAGGCTCAACAACCACCCTGTGGTTCCAATTCTGTGGAATTTTCATTTCTTTTCTCCAACAATGTGTGGAATGGGCTCCAGGCAGAGCAGAGGGGACTCCAAAAACAACCAGACCCTGTAGGAACTCCAAGTGTATGCGTTTGATCTTCCTCACAAACTTCAGTCTCACTCGGCTGTTTTGAGCCCTCACCTGGAATGGACTAATGTCTGTTTCAATTTTAGCAGAGTGTCCCCCTGCACAAACTGCTCCTCCTACCCCCACCACGACCAGTTCTTTCACTCATAACTGCTACTTATTTATTCTTCAATTTTCAGCTAAAAGAACATAAGGTGAATAGTAGGTGGGTGAATGAAAGAGCATTGATAAAATTCCTTCAAGGGTCAGCTCTTTTCTTTGCAGGTTATCATCCTGCCTGTGCATCTGTACCTCCTACTAACTTGACTTTAGTTTTAGGTCTCTTTTTATACTGAAAATGCTTACAATGTATAATAAAGATGGTGACTTGAGTAAGTGATGTCATTCAACAGAACTATGCTCTTCTGGGTGATCTTATATAATATCTGGTTTTGCTTTTTTGTTTTTGTTGTTTTGTTTTGTTTTGTTTTTTCATAGACTATGATAAAGGCTAAATACCATTATGAATCCATCAATATTATATGAGTGTAATGGGCTGTAGCAATTTCTTATTATTTAGAAAATTACTCTACCATCTATATAGCTACAGAAAAGTTTAAATATACTGATTATGGATTATCTAAAAGAAAACATTGGCTTGCGTGTATTTGTTTTGTAAATGGCCGCTTCATTGAGTTCTATCATTCTCCTGTTTTTCACAAAACTTTTCAATTTAATCTTCTTCATATACAGAAAACTATTTACTTAGTTTCAATATTTACTAGGTTTAGATCCTAGTTTCCATAGTAAAAGGATCTGGAAGCAATCTTAAAACAGAGAGTAAAAGGCAGAGCCCAGCACTGTATATGAATGATAAACTTCCTGAACACACAGGGACTCAGGATGTGGGTAAAAATCCTTATGTGATGGATGGGAAGAAGATGGAACAGGAAAAAGCAATCAGAATTAAAATGATCCTGAAATTAGGCTTTCTGGAGGTGTTTATAGTAACCCTGGATTCATGTGAGTTAGACTTTTGAGAAACTTTCAAGTTCCTTAGATTTACAGGCTGACTGTATGTGTAAAGACAATTGGATCCAAAGAAACAGGAAGCTTCTGATAGGTTAGGTTAGGTTAGGTTAGAGTCTAAGTCAGGATAACAATGCAACCCAGGACACTCTCTACTCTCAGTGCATTGTACTTGTAGAAGAGGAACAAACCAAGAAGTCATAAAAACAGTACCTTTAGCGTATTTATATTCCCTTTAGTAGATGAATGGTAAAGCAATTCATGCCCCCATTTCTACAGGGTTATAAGGAAGGAGATAGATAGACAGATAGACAGATAGACAGATGATAGATAGATAGATAGATAGATAGATAGATAGATAGATAGATAGATAGATAGATAGATAGATAAGTAGATAAGTAGATAGGTAGATAGACAGATAAGTAGATAGGTAGACAGATAACACTGAGCCATAAAATTCTTTCCCTTCTATGAATCATCCATTGGGCCCTGGAGAAGCTCACCTTGCTCCTTAATAGATTCTGCTATTATGTGTCTCAAAACACAAAATGCACCCTTAGAATAGAGGCTGTCTCCAGCCCTTGGATACATGTTGAGATTTTTTTCTATGCTATATAAAAATAATAATTATTTGACTGAATTTATAAATTATGAAAGTCCCGCCACCCTGCCAGAATGCTGCATGGTACAGTTGCCTGTATGTGGAAGTACAACTCATTGTCTGCCACCCCCCATCCCCCTCATTCATTCACATTGCCCGCCTTTCCCCAATGGGCTTAGCTAACATGATGGTACAGTCTTCTCCACAAACTATGAGTTTCTAGGAACCTGTGGAGCTGATTCTTGGTGTGATCTCAGCAAATACATCTCAACAACGGTTCATCAACATGTCTGTCACTATGAGTCCCTCTTTGTCTGTGTTAAGCCACCCCTACTTCCTATTGTCCCTACACACCCTCTTTACTGCAGTCCCAGAGCCTCTGCCCAGAGTAATAAACGAATCAGCAATACATGGTGGCCATTGTATAAAGAAAGAGAAGCCACTGTTGACAATGCCTGCTTTGACTATTTGAAGCTCCTACAGTAGAGAAGAGAAATCAGGTAGAGATCACATCTAAGAACATATACCACCCCGTGTAAGCTGACAAGGCCACCCTAGTAACCCTGTGCAGAGGTGCTTAGGAGGCTTGAGAGGTTAGGAATGGAAAGACAGTAGATAAGCCTAAAGCCAAGTCCAGAGCTTTCAGACCAAGCATTATTAACATTTTGAAGTGGTCAAGGAAGGTGACAGAATAAGGAACATCCAGGCAAAACCATGAAAGTAGCAACAAGATTATTTTCATCTAAAAAGAAGAACTAGGGTCACTGGTAGAGTAGAGATAGATACAACAGATTTGGAAGGAAAGTACCCAAAACTAGCCTTTGTTGCAGGCACAAATTGACATACTCACCTAAGTTGACACTAACATTGGGACTCAGATGGTTTTGCCTGTGTATGCTTTTGTGAGCTTTTCTTAATGAGACGCTTCTTGGTACCAAGGTACAACTAAAAAAGACTGAACAGCCAACTCATAGTTTTCTGAGGTTCCAAGTCAAAATTCTACAAAGGGATGCCAGCCTCCTGAGTCTGGTCAGGCTCAGAGATACATTCAAAGAGTTCTCTCACCGTCTCTGCTCCTGTACATTCTGTCACTTGCCAGGCAGGAAACTGGAAAAAACCTTCAGGCATAGAGTTTATCTTAGGATTCTGCCCACCTTCTGTAATAAACAGGGTTAAACTCTACAGCATGCTTCCCCACCGTTTCCAAAGCGCAGAGCCACCAAGCAGATAACCAAAGTGCAGATGTAAATCTCTCTGCCTCCTCTGACAAGACCATGCTTCCATATCATGTAATAATAGAAAAACTAGGTGAGAATGAAATTTGGTGACAGAGAAGAGCTGTTTTGGAAAGAATAGAAACATATTTGTGTGCCATTTATGATCTAAAGTTGGGTGAATAATATAAGGGTCACTCCTATCCTCAGACAGCTCTCAATATGTCATGAAAGACAAGCGTGCACATACCATGACAGTCTGATGTGACAAGGATGGACAGAGAAGTGAGAGTTAGGGAAATGAGGGTAGTCACAAATATGTCTGCCATGGAAGAACATGAGAAGACAGATCTCATGGAGAAATCCCTATGGTAATCCTCGAAAGAAAAGTGAAAGCATGTCTGCTGAGGGGCAAAATATGGAAATAGGTAGCACTCCAAAAAAAGTAATCACTTGCCACAGGACAGAAGGCAGGAGACAGTGCTTTCACAGAAAGAGGAATGGATTGTTTCTTGGGTGCTAGGTGCTGGTAGTTTGAGAGAGGGTCTTTGGTTCAGTTCAGCGCAAATTTGAAAATTCAAATTTATGCTTCAGCAGCACAAGCATGTCTAGTGACCCTTGAGGAGTTCCAGTACATTTTGCAAGTACTCAACACCAACATAGATGGGCAGCAGCCTTGGACATCAGTGCCATTAAGGGTGTGGGGCAAGATATGATCATGTGGTGTTGAAGAGAGCAGTCATAGACCTCACTAAGTGGGCTGGAGAGCTCATGGAAGACAAGGTGGAGTGTGTAATCACCATGATGTGGAATCCACATCAGTACATGATCCCAAACTGGTTCTTGAGTAGACAGAAGGATGTGAAGGGTGGAAATGACAGCTAGGCTCTGTCCAACGATCTAGACAACAAGCTGTGTGAGGACCTGGAGAGACTGAAGAAGTTAGAGCCTGTAGGGGTCTACACCACTTTGGGGGCCTTTGTGTCCTTGGTCAGCACACTAACACCACTGGCTGCTGGGACCATACTGTGGGTGTACCAAGAAGAAATGAGTCCTTGGGCCTTTGCTGTTAATAATTAGTTTATACACCAGAGAGAGAGGAAAGAATAGCAAGACTAACCCTGGGTTCAAAGACTTGAATAAATCATTCAAGCAAGGAAGAAAAGAAGAAGGAAGGAAGGAAGAAAGGAAAAAGGAAGGAAGGAAAGAAAGTAGGAAAGAAGGGAACCTCAAATTTACTATATCCTTAATTGACACATATTTATTCCCAAATCTTTTCCTGTCATTATATTTTTGTTATAAATGACATTGCAATCCCCAGTTGACTGAATAGAACCTTCTTTACCATGCACCCTCCTTATAGGTTGTAATACTCAGAAGGCACAGTATTTATCCTGTCTCACAGCTATCTACACTTCCTTCCATTTCACTTCTAATTAGGAAGGCAGCTCTGGACTGCATCTTTCCTTGTGTTTATTGCTCTGCTATCTCTGCCTCTAAAATCTGCATGCTAGGTAAATGAAATCCCATCAAATTATTAATCAATTTATTCAATTCACTCTTCTCTGAAATGAGGAGCATGTGAATGAATATGTATGAACATGCATAATTACAGTGACTTACACATAAATTACCCAGCAGGACTCCTGGTACTAAGTTCATAAAAGCAAGGTGCTGGTTTCCACCTGTCTTCCTGTGTCCTCCTTTAGTTGGTATGCCCATGCCTGAAGCATCAAGCTCCACAGGCAAACCAGCTAAAGACTTGACTCTTATCCTCAGGACTGCTGGGACCCTCCAGTGGTATTTCTGGGTGGGTATCCCTGTGGGATTAAGTGAGGGGAAGTTTGTATAGCTAGCTTTGAGCTCCAACACACCCTAAAAAGCTGTGTGTTCCTCTTGTTGGTGTTCTTTTCAAAGAATTAGGTGATAATTCTAAACCATCTGTTCTTTAACTTAAAAAGTGAAAGAAGATGCTATCTTTTTTCCATTGTATAGTTATGGCATCTTTGTAAAAAGTCAGGTGTCCATAAATATGTGGGTCTTCTATTCGATTCCATTGATCCACCATTCTGTTTCTATGCCATAGTACCATGCAGTTTTTACTGTTGCTTTATAGTACAGCTTGAGATGAGGGATGGAGATACCTCCAGAAGATCTTTTATTGTAGAGGATTATTGTAGTGATTCTGAGTTTCTTGTTATTCCATATGAAGTTGAGAATTTTTCTCTCAAGCTCTGTAAAGAATTGTGTTGGTAATTTGATGGGAATTGCATTGAATCTGTAGATTGCTTTTGGTAAGATGGCTATTTTTACTATGTTAATCCTGCAAAGCCATGAGCATGGGAGATCTTTCCATCTTTTGATATCTTCTTCTAATTCTTTCTCCAGAGACTGGAAATTTTTTTTCATATAAGTCTTTAACTTGCTTCCTTGGAGTCACACCAAGGTATTTTATGTCCTTTGTAAATATTGTGAAGAGAGTTGTTTCCCTAATTTCTTTCTCAGCCCATTTGCCTTTTGCATAGAGGAGGGCTACTGATTTTTTTTTCAACAAATGGTGGTGATCTAACTGGATATCTACATGTAGAAAAATGTAAATAGATCCAAACTTATCACCCTGCACAAAACTAAAGTCCAAGTGGATCAAACATCTCAATATAAAACCAGACACACTAAACCTGATAGAAGAAAAAGTGGGGAAGAGACTTGAACTCATTGGCACAGGAGACAACTTCCTGAACAGAACACCAACAGTACAGGCTCTAAGATCAAAAATCAACAAAGGGAAGTCATAAAACTGAAAAGCTTCTGTAAAGCAAAAGAAACTGTCATCAGAACAAAACAACAGCCTACAGACTGGGAAAGGATCTTCACCAACCTTATATCTAACAAAGGTCTAATATCTAGAATATATAAAGAACTAAAGAAGTTAAAAAGTCAACAAATCAAGTAATCCAATTAAAAAATGGAGTACAGAGGTTAAACAGAATTCTCTATAGAGGAATATAGAATGGCAGATAAACACTTAAAGAAATGCTCAACATCCTTAGTCATCAGGGAAATGCACACCAAAATGACCCTGAAATTTCACCTTACCCTCCACCCCATCAGAAGAGCTAAGATCAAAAACTCAAGTGACAGCACATGCTGGAGAGGATGCACAGAAAGGAGAACCCTCCTCCACTGCTGGTGGGTATATAAACTTGTACAACTACTTTGGAAATCAATCTGACGCTTTCTCAGACAATTAGGAATAGTGCTACCTCAAGAATGAGCTATACCACTCCTAGGCATATATCCAAAAGAGGCTCAAGTATACAAGAAGGACATTTGCTCAACCATGTTCATAGCAGCTTTATTTGTAATAGCCAGAAGCTGGAAACAATCCAGATGTCCCTCAAAGGAGGAATGGTTACAGAAATTGTGGTATATTTACACAATGGAATGCTACTCAGCAATTAAAAACAGGGAAATCTCTTGGTTTCATTGATTCTTTGAATAGTTTTATTCCTTTCTAATTGATTGATTTCAGCCCTGAGTTTGATTATTTCCAGCCTTCTGCTCCTCTTGGGTGTGTCTGCTTCTTTTTTTTCTAGAGCTTTCAGTTGGGCCATTAAGTTGCTTGTATGAAATGTTTCAAATTTCTTCTTGAAGGCACTTAGTGCTATGAACTTTCCTCTTAGCACTGCCTTCATTGTGTCCCATAAATTTGGGTATGTTGTGCTTTCATTTTCATTGAATTCTCGGAAGTCTTTTTTTTTATTTT
>CM053761.1:64609257-64671028 GCA_028658305.1 Pachyuromys duprasi
CATTGGTGAACTGAAGACCCTAGTAAGGGAAACAGGGGCTGTTTCAGTCTTGAGCTTGATGGCTGACTCTTCGACCCTCCCCCATACATGCCAGGGAGTAACAGCCTGGCTAGATCCCGGGGGAGGACATTGCAGCCAGCCCTGAGGAGACAAGATGATCTGGGGTCAGATGGAAGGGGAGGAGATCCTCCCCCATTGGCGGACTTGGAGGGGGCGGGGAGGAGATGAGGGAGGGTTGGGGAGGGTGGTAGGGAGGGAGGGAGGGGGCTACGCATGGGATGCAAAAAACCTAACCTGTGATTGATATAAAAATAAATAAATTTATTAAAAAAAATAAAAGCAACTGAGAATCAGACTGTGCTGTAGTCTATATGCTGGTACACGCCCTGGCAATTCTAGACATCTTCAGTAACAAACTACTTCTCTTCTCTCTAGAAAACCATTCGCACTTTGTCATCATTTTCTCATACCCCTCCAACTTTTCTCCCATCCCTAAAGATGCTCTGCACAGGTCTGCTGGCCTGGTCAACAGTATGAACAGAGAGGACCCTGCACACATACCAGTTTAACTTATACCCAGCGGTCAAAGGATTTACTCTGCTGATTATGTCTGCATGTGTGAAGTGCTTAGATTTACAGTGCATTCAGCACTGATCTGATTTGCAGCTGTCAAGGTTAGGTCATCCTGATTGAGATTCAACACATTTTCTGGATGCCTGCTCGCTATTAGCACTCAGTCTGGCTGCCGTGAGAATCAGCTGGGGAACAGCTCAAAGGATCGATGGCTATGCTTCACTTCCGGCCAATTAAACCAGAATTTCTCAAGGATGAATCCTGGTCACTGAGAACTTTGCAGTCTTCTCAGGTAATTCTACTAGGAAGCTCAGGGAGAGAAGAGCTGAGGCGGGTAGCTCATCGTGATGGCCCTGGCTTTGTAGTCATGGATCCAAGAGCCTCTGACTGCCTAATTTTTTCTCATCTGTAAAAAGAAAGAGAGAGTCCACTTCAGTGGTTATCGTGAGATATAAATGAGCTCATCAATACAAGGCGTTTGGGACTGAGCCTGGCACACAGTATGAGTCTGGTAAATGCTATTACAGTTTAATACTATCTTTTGCATGTGGCCCTGCAGAGAGCAAATGTGGCTCCTTATATGAATGAGGAAAACACCTTGTTTATTCAACAGAGATCTTGTGAGAAAGCAAAAAACTGTTAACTTAGAGTTCATGGTACCAAAACATCTTGTTGTTCATTAAAACCTACTGAACATAGGTTCCTACACACCTGTGCCATAGCTATTATTTTCTGTTGTTTCTTTCCAGCCAGCGCCATGCTTTAGACTCTAGCAAGAAGTATCCTGCCTTGGCTCTGGGCATAGGGTACTTCCATGCTTTGAAACATCTCCCTGTGTGTTTTATGTCTCCTTCTGTGAGAAGCAGATGATAAAGGCAAAAAGCTAGGGGACTCTGAACCTGACCATGCAGGATCCAGTTCTTGCCTAGAACAAATCATTTCCACTATCTGGAGTGATTTTCCACCACTGATGTTGCAGAAGATTGGACTGCCAGATGAAGCTGACATGAACTCAAACTGTTGAAAGAGGTAAATATGCCACAAGTAAGATTGTCTCACGTTGATAGCCCTTGGAGGCAGTTCTGCACTGTACGGTTTACATAAATCATGCACTCATCAAGACTCTACTTTCACATTTGAGCAGGGGACTCGCTGGGGCCATTGTCACTGCATGAGGCCCGCCTGTCTCTTAAAGAAGACAATCCAATAAACATGCTATTCAAAAAAGGGGTCATAGTGCAGCTTGAAAGGAGCAATATAAGGCACTCCAAAAGTGCTCGTGAAATATAAAAACATGGTCCTATGTTCTGTGTCCCCTAGCCAAATGGGGTAAGGAAAGACTGCATGGGTTAATGTATCATGCTTGTACCTACTTAATTCCTAAAGCATACTTTCCTCATGTGCAAAATAGAACTAATCACAATACATTCTGCAGAACTGTTGAGTAGAATGAAAAAAAAAATAGTAACTAGCCTAGCACAATGTAACTAAGGAAAGCCACAGTGCAGTACTAATTATACCTAATGGTTATATAAGGAACATCACCAATACTTATTAAATGTGGGCCTTGGGGCAGCTTTTAATCAGCATACAATGAAGCTACCATCAGTATAAGCTGGGGTGAACTCAAATAAAGGAATTCCTACTTGGAGAAAATGTAAGGCTTCTTGGAAAGGTGTAAATATATCCATCTTGGAAGGAAAATGGTTCCTTTTTGGTGGGAATACAGACTGGAACATGAGACTAGACAAAGAAGAAAAGCCTGTATGGACCGCCATTCACTATTCAGGGATTAATGGGCCAGACTGACTCAATCCTATGATTAGAAGCCATTTTATTACAAGGTCAAAAAACTAATTTCATTTCTGGTTTTGGTAAAACTTAAGTTTGACCATGTCTTGACCCATTTTCTGAAATTTGACGTGGTGATACTCTGATGATGCCCTGACCTCCACCCTGATAAGATAAAGTGTTTTGCCAAATAAATTTGGTATGTTCTGCCAAATATCTCGGTAACCAAACCCCTCCAATCCCCCCTCAGCCTTGCAGTTTGGGGGATCTATATAAGCCACACTGTGCTTGTGTCCAGATGTGCTCCACTCTCAGAACACACATTCAGGGAGCAGCAGTTGCTGGACCATCTCTGCTATATTGTGCACATGACGATAAAGCTTGTTTAATTGAACTAAAAGAATTTGGGTAATGGTCTTTACTCTTGTTCAGTGGGAGTAAGAGCATGGGTGACATGGTTGAGTGAAGACTTCAAGGAGCAGGTGAATGAGGAGCTTAAAACTTTTCCCATAAACTAACAAACACTTCACACTTTCCCAGTGGGTTTTCAGTGATCTCTGCAGTCAGGATGGTAACTGGTGACTTTGGTATCTGCCTTTTGTGTGATGAGCAGAAGAATTACACTTCTAACACCCAAGACAGATACGGCTGACAAAATGATCCCAACGTCAAGCCAATCAGAAAAACCTTTTGCTAACCAAAAGATTATTGTGGGGCTCTCTCTGAAACAATCACCTGACACCAATGAGAATGGAAGTGAATATCGCCAAAGACAGGGTGGCTCCTGAAAGGCTTTGTTCCTGGGTCCAATGTTGGCAGAAAAACCTTTTGCTAACCAAAAGATTATTGTGGGGCTCTCTCTGAAACAATCACCTGACACCAATGAGAATGGAAGTGAATATCGCCAAAGACAGGGTGGCTCCTGAAAGGCTTTGTTCCTGGGTCCAATGCTGGCATACTTTTTAAAAACTCTTTTATTTATGTTCCTTATCTTTTTTCCCTGCTCCACCCCAATCCCTTCCAACACCCCAAGACCAGGTGGGAGAAAAAAAGGGCTAGTGGGAGAGGGGTTGCAGTTCTTTCTCAGCTGCTTCCTGCTGGTTAGGATCAACAGGTTCCTGGGAGCCAGTCCAATCCTCATTTCAGGAGATCTCCAACTTCTTGTTTCACAACAGCAACCAGGAGCAGCAAGGGGGAAACAGAAGCAGCCTTGTTCTTTCTCCTACCCCTACTCACTGGGCTCTGGCATTTATTCTCTCTCCAGAGTCCTCAGATTCAAACTATCTGCATCTGGCAAAGAGCTCCTCTCAGAGCCCATATAAGGCAAATAGTCTGCTGCTGAGGACCATCTGAATCAGTCCCACACCGCGCCCCTGGGGCCAAACCAAAAACATGTTTATAGTCATAGAAGTCCAGTTTGTATTTTTATTTTAGATTCCAAAACCACAAGGTGGGATGGATAAGATGCGAGATTCTACAGAGGCTTACATGGCGTTAAAGGCAACAGTCCTTTGTCTCAGCTGTTTCTCCAGTCTGTCTATTCCAAGTAACAAATGAGGTCATGCTTGGCAAAGAGCCAGTAAGAGCAGTGCTTTAAGTAAATTGTTAAATAAATCAATAAATCAATATCTAATTATTGATCTCTTACCTTATTTTACTTCCAGATGAGTCCTCTCTGTGTCTCTCTGCCTCTCTCTCTCTTTCTCTGTGTGTGTGTGTCTGTCTGTGTGTGTGCATGTGTGTAAGTGATGTGTGTGTGATATGTGTGTGCAGGTATATGTACACGTGTGTGTGAAGGTCAAAGGGCAATGTCAGGTGTCTCCTTCAGTTGCTCTTCATCTTGTGTTTTTTTTTTCATTTTTATTTTATATTAATCAAGGTTATGTACTTTGTATCCCAGCTGTAGCCTCCTCCCGCATTCCCTCCCTATCTCCCCCTTCCCTCCCTCATCTCCAGAGAGGAAAGACATGGGTGGGTACCCTAGCTACTACTGTAGATGCCAAGGGTGCTAAAGTTCATTGATCAGATATAGATGATCCCAATATCTCTTATTCAGATATAGCAGATGCCACCAGCTCTTGAGCACAAAGGGAAAGGCATCAGTATTGATTTCACAGTGAGGAATGTCCTAAATACCCTGGAGCATATGAAGAAAAGTCTGTAGATGCTAGGGTGGATCCTGCACCTTAGATCCTGCACCTCTCTAAGTCCACTGACAGGGGAGGACCTCCTCCCCTTCCATCTAACTCTAGCTTATCAGGTCTCTTCAGGAATGGCTACAATGTCGTCTTCTGTGGCCTAGCAAGGCTGCTCCTCCCTCGGGAGCAGGGAGGTTGAAGAGCCAGCCATTGTGTTCATGTCCAAAATAGTTTCTGTTCCCCTTACTAGTATACCCATTTGGGAATTGAGCTACCATTTGCTACATTCAAGCAGGGGTTCTAGGTTATAACCATACATGGTCCTTGGTTGGAGAGACAGTCTCATAAAAGACCCCTGTGCCCTGATATATTTGGTTCTTGCAGAGCTCCTGACCTCTCCAGGTCATATTAACTCATCTTGTGTTTTGAGACAAAGTGCATTACTAAACCTGGGACTTGCTGATTCCATTAGGGCGGCGGCCACCAAGCCCCAGTGAGCCTCCTATGTCGGCCCCCCAGCACCGGGATTACACATGTGAGCCACCACGTCCATCTGTTGATTTTTAATGTGGGTATGGATGATCCAAAGCCAGATTCTTAGGCTCACATGACAGGTCGTTTACTGAGTCAATCCCAGGCCCAGATGGTTTTTTATTTGTTTTGTTTGGTTTGTTTTTTTGTTTGTTTGTTTGTTTGTTTGTTTGTTTTTTAAAGGAGGCAAAGAGCTGGCTTGTGTCAGCCCTAAATACTGATCGAATCTGGGCTTCAGTCGCACTCTCCTGGCTTCTCCAGAAAGAGGTGGATCTACTAGTTGTGTCAGCAATAATAACAATAATAAAAGAATGACACCTTTAAAAATTTCCAATCAAATGAACACCAGTCACTTCTGAGAGACCTGGAGTTTTGACAAAGCAATATGGCAGGTTCTGAGCTCTGAAGAGTTGACACAAACAGATTTGTGTGTGTGTGTGTGTGTGTGTGATTAAAACCTCTAGTTGTAGGGCAAGGTCATCATTAGTATTATCACAAGATTTTTTTTAATTTTTGTCTTTTGAGAATTTCATACATGTATACAATCTATTTTGTTCATACTCATACACCATAGCAACTCTGAAGCCAGCCAGCCCACATCCCAAACCCTAACACAACACAGTCTGAGGAGAAGTCCTGGCTGAGGAGGGGATGCTAAGCATCTGTCCTGTGCAGTCATTGTCTCTGTAAACTTGTGTGCTTTAAAGGGCTCAGTCTTCACACAAGCAAACGCACATGTGAGCACATAGATCGGTATGTGGCCTGCTTACCTGGTAGGAACACAGCCACAGCACCACCATGCTGGGGGCAAAACTCTGAAACTCTGGCCACATCATTCAAACAGCCCTGAGAGGGGCTGCAGGGGGCTGCACGCACCAATCACCGCACAGAAGCCTTGAGCCCTGCCTGAGCCTGCAGCCTAGGGCAAGAACAATCTATTACTAGCTTTGGACACAATAGCCACAGAAGTTTGACTTAAACTCCTTCCGGGAAATAAATGTGGAACAGGTTTAAAAAAGGTTACTCTCAGAGTTCCCATGAGGGGATCGTTTGTGTTTAACTTTAGTCTGGATGGTGCCACAATTCGGATCGGGAAAGTTCTTTCCCATGGAGGCCATGACTGATAAGAGGAGAGTGGATCTATCTGACAACTAAACTGACCTATATAGCATATAAGCAAGGAGAAGTTGAGAACCAGAGCAGAGAGACAAGAAGTGCGGGGAGGGCATTTGTGACAGGAAGTGGGTGCAAAGCAAAGTGGCATGTAAGAAGTTTCCAGTGGCAGGGAGCTGAGGAACATTTAATAACACACGTGGCTAGCACCCCAGTTACAACTGTTGGTGTGATATAAGTCATCTCTTGTCTTCCCCCATTGCGTCAGCGGATCTGTGACACATCTCAATACTGTCACTGTTTTGCTGGGGTAGCATTCAAAGGCAGAGTTCTGTGTTCTGAAGCCAGGGAAGCTGAGTGGAAGTAGTGAAAATGATCATAAAAATGAACTGAGTAGTATTCCATTGTTTAAAAATACACAATTTCTGTATCCGTTCCTCAGTTGATGAATATCTGGGTTGTTTCCAGGTTCTGGCTATTACAAATAAAGCTGCTACAAACATGGTTGAGCAAGTGTCCTTGTTGTGTACTTGAGCAACTTTTGGATATATGCCTAGGAGTGGTATACCTGGGTCTTGAGGAAGTGCTATCCTAATTGTCTGATTTCCAAAGTGTTTGTACAAGTTTGCATTCCCAACAGCAATGGAGGAGGGTTCCCCTTTCTCCACAACCTCTCCAGCATGTGTTGTTACTTGAGTTTTTGATCTTAGCCATTTTGATGGGTGTAAGGCGAAATCTCATGGTCGTTTTGATTTGTATCTCTCTGATGGCTAAGGACATTGAGCATCTCCTTAAGTGTTTCTCTGCCATTTTATATTACCTCTGCTCGCATGTAGCCCATGGTAGCTCAGTATCCAAGTAGGTACCCTAGTAAAGGGAATAGGGACTATTTCTGACATGAACTCAATGGTGGGCTCTTTGACCTTCCTACCCTGCAAGGGAGGAGCAGCCCTCCTAGACCACAGAGGAGGACTTTGCAGCCAATCCTGAAGATACCTGATAAACCAGGGTCAGATGAAAGGGGAAGAGGTCCTCCCCTATCAGTGGACTTGGAAAGGGGCAGGGAATAGACAAGGGAAGGAGGGTAGGATTGGGAGGGAATGAGGAGCAGGATTCACCTGGGATACAGAGTTAATAAAATGAAACTAATAATAAAAATAAAATTAATGAGCTGGAAAACCATAAGGGTGCAGGGACAGGTGCTGGATCAAAACCCCAGGAATCCGTGGGAATCTTGTGAAGAAGCTGAGTTTCTCAGAGGATGTCCAATAGGTGGGGGCAATTTATTCACATCTCAAAAATCAGGGTCATTTGTTATAGAATATGTTCAAATAACATCTGAAATGTCTGACAAGCACACCTTTCACTGTGACCACAATCAATGTAGAACATACCAAACACTGCCGGCATATAAATATACATACACATATTTCTAATTTCTTTTTATTCTTCAACAATTTTATGCGTATATATAAATCATGTCTGTTATACCTACCCCTAACTCTCTCCTCCAATTTTCTCCAGACATCTCCCAACATGTCACCCTCCCGATTTCACATACCCTGCCCCTGCATACATTCCTTTTTCTTTTTTAACCTCCTAACCCAACTAGTGCTGGCTGCTAAAATGATGACTGATCTTTTTGCATTGAACTTGTGCAGATTTTATGGAGGTAATCACAGCTGCAAAGAGTTCATGAGAAGACACATACATTTTAAGGCCTATTTTTGAAGCAAATGGGCAGTGATAATTTCCCCTATCACTTTGCATTCTGGTTAAGCTTTCAGTTAACCACCCATGCCATTCTGCAAATGCCTGTTACAAACAGCCCTGACTTTGTACGTCCCTAAGGTCAATGTCTGCTCTGTCTGTGGCCCACCTGGAATATAGCATGCATTTATTTCCCAGCTTTATCCCCATTCACAGTGCTTAGTTTGTGAAGCAGGTAAGTAGACAACGCATTCATCCCAGCAGAAAGCATTCTTCCCAGCAAGCTGAGCAGGTCTCTGTATGTGCACAGCCTGTATCAGCCACTGATTCCACTCCACCTACACTGACAGTTCCCCATCCAAAAATCACATTAAAAAGAAAGCCGAGGGTACATGTGGAGGAGTTAAAAGTCCAAGAAAGGCAGGATATATTTTTGTTCAAGAAAGAGGTTATTTAACTCAGCTGAAAAAGTATAAACTGCTTTCCAGCAAAGAAAAACAAACAGAAGAGGACGGAGTGAGCAAGAAGAAGAGGGGGAAGGGCAATAAGAGGAGAACGAACCAAGAATCAGGGAGGAGAAGGAAGCCGTAGTTAGAGAAGGAAGGTGGGTAGGAGGTAACAAAGGGAAAGAAGGGAGGGGAAGGGAAAGAGGGGGAAGATTTTACGAGGATGAATTTTTTTCTATGTGATGCCAAAACTAGAACCCACACAAAGCAAATTTGGCTCAGTCTGAGTAAGATGGCTCTAATTGCTGAATCCGACAACACTGAAAACACTTTTATAGAGTTTCAGGAAGCTAGAAGATCAAGAGGAGTCCGGGTTGCCATTTGTCAGGCATCCTCCAAGGGGGGTTCAGGAAACTAGAAACGAACCAGAGATGTCCCTAGCTTCCGAGTTTCTTGAACATACCAGGTAGCCACTCCAGCTATGTCCAAGCAGGAATCCCATCTCCGCCACAGGAATCTCAAGGCACTCGTTCACAGAGGATAAATCCAAATGCTTTTGCTGTTGTCTTAAGGGAGAGAATTAGTTGATCTTTCAGCTGATTGTTCACAAAATGAACTGTGAAGAAACCAAGAGAAACATAACTGAGTGTATGCGGCCATAAGGTTAATTCTCCCCTTCTGTGGTGAATGCAGACAAAAGTTTAGAATACTCCTTGCTGGGCCAAGAAGTGACTAACAAAGATTAGGTGCCCCTCCAAAACGAAATCAGTGCCTAGTGACTGCTCAAGCGAAAACTAGAGCTAACATAAAGGCATTTTGCAGTTGTCATTAAGTTCTCAAGACAGTGGACCTTAAAATTTGGAGATTTGCTGGATAAATCCAAACTGATCACATTTACCTTTAAAATCACAGCGCTGGGACAGAGAGATGACTCAGTGGATAAGAGCTCTGGCTGCACCAAGGACCGTGAATGGAGAGGACCTAGACGCCCTGCTCAGATGTAGATCATAGACAACTCAGTCTCCACAGAGGAAGAGGATCCAGCAGTCATGATGAGACTTGATAAGCTATGGGCAGATGGCAGGGGAGGGGGGAGGAACAGCTGGGAAGAGGGAGGGTAGGACTGGGGGGGAGTTGGGGGGGCTACAATCAGGATATAAAATGAATAAATTGTAAAAAAATTAAAAAATAATAAAAATTTTAAAAACAAAAGAGCTCTTGCTGCTCCTGCAGCAGGCAATTCCATTTCTAGCATCCACATGGTTTCTCACAACCATCTGTAACTCCAGTTCCAAGGATCTGATGCCCCCTTTTGGGTACTGCATGTGTGTTGGGACATACAAAAAAGCAAACACAAATATAAAATAAAAATAGAAGCATAAATATTTCTCCATATTTTGAGAGAGCAGAAGGGCAGAAGGAAAGTCATAGAAATAGAAATGTGGGAGAGACTTAATGTGCCAATGGTGCTGTGAAAATATCTGCCAGGCGTGCCATTTGTGCTAATGGCAATAAGACCAGATATCAGTAATGGCTGACTACTGCATCATGGGGCTTTCCATCAGTGTGGTTCATGTGCCCAATGATACTTCACTGGAGAAAACTAATATTTCCTTTGGGGGAAGTCGTCAATTGGAAATAACTTCTAGGTTAGGGATGGGGAGTGGAGCTTAATGCGTGAGGAGGTGAAGATTTGGAAAGAGACAAGGGTTGGAAAAATGTGAACACAATATACTGTATTTTAAAAAAAACATTTTCAACATAAAAAAAGTGTGGTTATTTCCTTTAGCAATAGAAGAAGCCACACAAAAAGTGAAAAGGGCTAGCCTCATCTCAAGATGCAAGCCACAAAAGCCATCAAGTAAACTAAAAGGAACCAACATTGGAAGGTTTCTTTCAATGCTTGCAAATAACAGCCAGCCAATAACTTGATGACAACACTCTGAGATGTTAAGACCCTCTTCAAGCACCCCTCAAGACTTCTGACCTCAGAACTGTGGAATAATCAGTTGTTTTCAGCCACCAGGTATGTAGTAAGTTAAGGAAGGTAATTTAAGGAGGCATTGTTCCCTGTGGAAGATTAGCATAATGTAACCTTCTGCACACCTTGCTTAAACATCCTTAATAGCTGTTATTAAAAGGTCGCCCTGGTCAATACTTAAGACGGGGAGGGTGTGTCTTCTGTGACCCCAGTTCTGAGCCCCTCACCCATTTTTGGTGATTAGCACACTGCCTGTTTCTTTCCATTATCAGAGCTTTCAGTCAAGTTAATGCACATCATTTAGTGTGACCCTCCCAGGGAATGCTTTGCTTTAACTAAAATCAGAACTCAGCCAAGGAGTTGGGATTAAAGAGCAAAGGAGAAACCATCATTTTCCCTGGAACCCTTGGAAGCCAGAAATAATGGCAAGTGCTGAATATGTAAGTGGAATTAGCAATAACTTTGTCTCTATGCAAGTGCTAGAGTTGAAAATATAACTGGCAGCTAATAATACAGGGGCAAGAGATATCTGGGTGTGTCCTGTCTCAACATTACTCTTCAATGGTGTGGACTTCAAGTTTGTCAAACATTAACTTTAAATGTTTTAAGATAAAGTATATACAGAGAACCAAAGTAGGGAAGGTCAAGAATCCTCTCCTTCAATAGACTCCCCTATTTCACCCTATTAATTTCATTGATTTTACTTTGTGGAAGACACAAACACTCATAGGTGTATGAATTTTTTTTCTTCATTGAAAAGTCAGTATCAATCTGGTGAGAAAAATAGACCCAAATGGAAGACTGACCTCTACCCATTACCCCATGCACTCCCTCTCTTCCCTGGAAATATTTAGGCAGGACCCATTGAGTTTATCAGAGGCTGTCTATGCCCTTATCGTCAGTCTTCCCTTCACTAGAGACAGAAACATCAGTCAACATGCCCACCTCCTGAGTTTCACAACCAATTAGCTGTTGACTTCACACCCGAAAGGGCAAAGCTTAGGAAGAACACAGGGTTCATTACCAGAAAAATCTGTCCTAAAGATGTGCCCACCCACATAGCCTGACAGTGATGTCACCCTGCTTGAGTCTTAGATTTCTCACTAAAAAATGGAATAGATACAGTAAGTCATGCATAGAATTCCCATGAGGATAAAGGTAATTATGTGTGTGATATATTCCTTACACTCCAGGTATATATTAAAGGGCCAGGCAATATTAATGGCTGTCAATTTAATCACTGTTTTAGTCTGAAAAACAGCAAAAGAGCCCAAAGGAGTAGCTCAGGGCTGTGTGATATTAGTATGAGGTCCAAGTTTCATGATTATTCACAAGAGAAAAGTGCATCTTAGGAAGGAGACATTCCCATCCTTTATAGGAGCAAAAGAGCAGAGGAGGGTGGGAAAGGAGGCCAGGCTGAGGCTCCTATGGTACAGAGGAGGGTGGGAAAGGAGGCCAGGCTGAGGCTCCTATGGTACAGAGGAGAGTGGGAGAGATGGCCAGGCTGAGGTTCAGATGGGGCATGCGCTAACTGTGTAATCCAGAGCAGACTGGATCTCACTGCTGCTTGGGCTGCACTGTACATGAACTAGCCCGCCCTTGAGTCCCTAGCATCAGCACAACCTCCAGAACTAGAGTGTGTTTCTACCATTGCTGCTGTTTTGAGACAGGATCTCAGTTGATAGCCCAGGGTCAAAGCCACGGTCCTTCTTGTCTACTTCATGATTTCTCAGATTGCACACATGCCTCACGACACTCAGCTCTTCTGTTACATCTTGGCGAACATTTTATAGGTTCTAAGTAATGTTCATCAAATGTTCAGATGATATGAAACTGAAAAGGAAAGAGTCTCCTTATAAATCAGTTTTAAATGAATCTGAGCAGATTAGAGTGGTAAGTGGATCTCGCTTCAGTGAGAGGATGCCATTGCTGTCGACTGAGATAAGAATATGGCTGAGCGGCAGCCAGAGAGAAAAGTTCCACAGGAGAACCCAGCCCCAATGGGCCTCCTCTGTCTTGGTTCCCACCCTTCATTCCTTTCTTCCTTCCTTCAATGTTTTCCTGAGCATTTCTTCCTACAGATTACTTGAAATTTCAGAAATAGCCGGGTAGTAGTGCTGCACCTCCCAACACTGAGGTAGGGAACATGGGCGGGCAAAGACAGCAGATCTCTAAATTCGAGACCAGCCTGGTCTGCAAAGCAAGTTCCAGGACAGCCAGGGCTATACAGAGAAACCCTGTTTTAAAAAACCAAGATAGATAGCTAGAAAGATAGATGGATAGGTAGGTAGGTAGGTAGATAGATAGATAGATAGATAGATAGATAGATAGATAGATAGATAGATAGATAGATAGATAGATAGATAAAGTCCCAGAAACAATGGGACTGGCTGATAAACATACCAAAACAAAGGATAGAAACCAGCACTTAAGCAAGAGTGGCATCCTAAAATAGCAGATTTTGAGACAATGACGCATCACTCTAACACAAGCAGCTTGTTCAATGAGAGACCCTGACTCAAGAAAATAAGGTAAAAAGAGATTGAGGAAGACACCAGCACGGATCTCTTGCTTCCAAGTGCGTACACTCACATATATGGAAGCACACCATGCACAGAGAAAGAGAGACAGAGAGTGGAAATTATTGTCCAGGATAGTCACTATGTCTTGCAATTCCTCTTCAGCTATTCTTCTGTAAGGTGGAACATCTGCCCTCAGAAGAACCGGCAATTAAAAGTCAGCCCACTGACAATCCCAGACTGACTTTCCCTCAACGGGCTTCTTCCTGCTCAAAGGAATAACTGACTGAAAAGATTTTGTACACTGACTAACCCAAAGTTCACTCTGAAAGGTCAAGTTTGCCAGTTTAATACATACGATGATTTTCTAGCCTGTTGTGGATGTTATGGTTTATGCTATGTGAACACGTTGGGGGTTTTAGTCCACACCTGTTAAGTGTCTTGTGCAGAGCGTGGTCTTTGCCGGGTAAAATTAGTTGAATTCTGAGGACTTTGAGGGGTATAAATATGACAGCCCAGAGGAAGAAGGTGTAACTGCTTGGAGGAGGACTGCTTGCTGCTGGTTCGTCCTGCTGCAGCTGATTTGCTGCTTACCTGGACTCTGGATTTTTGGACAACTGACATTGGCATTGCCCCCGAAAGAATCCTATGATCCTACTCAGTGGGAAGCAGCAGAGAGAACCCCATCCACTGTCCACTGACCTTCTTTCCCTCCTATGTGGCATTGAGGGGTTGGAAGGGAGATAGAAGCATTAAATAAGTCTAAATAAAGTAGGTTTGTTAAAAAATCAAGGTCAACACTGACCCCTGCCTTTCCTTTTATATTCTTATCCCAACAGCGGAAGCCAGCACAGAGTGGGTTGCACCCACATTTGTTGGCTCTCCATTATTCCTGGTATCGACACAAAATTCTTCCTAGGCAGGTCTAAGATCTTTTTTAGCTCTGTCCCTTTGTCAGAAGAGGCTTACAGAGGAAAGGGTGTTAGGAACTAACCTACAAATGACTAAGAGGATCACAGCTGGAGAGGGGCTCTGTGTACTCTGTTCATCTAAGATGGAGGGTTATTTCCCAAAACCTCAAGTCTAGGAAACCCTATGCTATTGCCCTTAAAAGGTTCATACCTGGGCCCAAATGCTCCAGCTTTTCTATCTGCACACACAAACAGGAAAAGCCTCCCACCTCATGCCTTAATCATCACCCAAACTCTTGGCTCAAACTTGTCAGTAAATGTAAACCTGCTTTTAGCCAGTCCCACAAGGCAGGCAAGGAAAAGCTACATGACTAAAACAGATACACAGGAAACGATCAACAGCCGAGGCAAATGGCACTAAGGAGCAGAGGCCGGGGCTTTGCAAGTGCAAAGTGCCCCTCATGGAGCGAAGCCTATCAAAGCAGATGACACCCACAGAAGCCCTCACATAAAAAGCAGAAAACCAAGATCAAGCCAAGGCTGAAAATGGGCAAACAGGGACCCCTGGGTCTCATGAACGGCACAGGTGGGGCTGACAGTCCCAGCTGCCTTCCAGAAAGAGTCATATTCTGGCTGAGTTCAAAAAGTCAGCCCAGACTTTCCTCTTTGTCCCAGGAAGGCGGGCTGCAGCACACGTTAAGTGCTCACCCGGTTCCTGCCATCTCTCCTCTTTGGATAGTTACTGTACACAGCACAGCTCCAGTATCCAGTGGCCTAAGAGGATGCTAATCAGACATGATGCTATGAAGATCACTGGAGCACCCTGTCTGCAACTCCTGGAGCTGCCGAAAGGTTTGCGGAGGGCTTAGAGAACGGTTCTGCAGGCCTCTGCTCCAGGCGCCTCTTTGCTTTTTGTGTTTTAAATATTTATTGCATCCTTATTTCTGTCAGGGGTTGCATGTGTGAGGCACCTCAGAGGACAAAACAGGGCATCAGTGCCCTGGATCTGGAGTTTCAGGTGGTTATGAGCCACCCAACATGGAAACCAGGAACTAAACTCAGCTCCCATGAAAAAACAAGTGCTCTTAACCCATGAGCCATCTCCCCAGCCCTCTCTTTCTTGATACATTAGCAAGAGCATGTAAGCACTTCAATACAGGAGGAAAAACTAGGGGGAAAAAAGTCCATCTCAAAGAGGCCACTACAAATAAAAGCAGTCACGACTCACCACAAGCCAGAAACATGTTTACATCTCAATTAAAACAGCCCTAATTCACAAGTGGGAAAACTGAGGCATGAAGGGCTTAACCCAAATCAAATGACAAATTCACAGAAGAACAAGCCCTATAGGTAGTCACCAAACTCTCCTGGCTCGTTACCACGTACAATACCACCAGAAGCCCATTTGTCTCCCAATATTCCAGGACAGCTCCTAAAACACCTCAACACCCTTACTGACTATCTGAAAATCCCTTCACTTTTTCAGATATGTGAGAGTCACCATATCTGGAAACACGGAGCGTAATCCCTGATCTCTTTGCCTGCATTGCCCCCTACTGGCAGCTTTAAGCCGCATGTCACCCCATTTCCTCTAAGGGTGGAAAGCCAGGAACCCAGCGTTTTCTTCACTGTCACGACTTCTGCGCTTCTGCTGAACACGTCCTTCTCGTGGGATTCCTGAAAACTGAATTCTTCTCCCTTCACACCGTCCAGCCAGACCTTGTTGTCAACACCACAGACATCCATCTCCAGGTGTCCCTTCTCTCCTTGATGTAACCAATCCATTTCTCTTAATCCTGTCTTTGATCGGTTCTATGGAGGTTTCACCTTAAGATGAAATACGGTGTCACCTATCTTATTTATGATGGACAGTTAAGGTACTATGCTAGCATTCTAAAGGTTAATGGCATGTCTCGTGTAACATACAATTAGTAGGACTGTAAAAATGAATGGTGCAACTTTCTGTATTGTCTGGGTACGCTGAATTCTGAAAGTCAAGCCTACAAAAATTTGTGTTGGCAAGTCTTTTCTATTCATACCATCTTACTGGATACTTTTCAATGAGTCAATACTGTGCAAATCATTACTCTCCAGAAATGTGTTTGCTGCCCTCTAGACCTGACTGCTTTTATGTTTTGATCAAGGCTCATATCACACTCCAGCACCATGGATTTTAAAAACACAATCACAAATAACACTTTCTTTTCTGAGTTTCTTCCTTCTCTCCTTCTTTCTTTCTTTTTCTTTCCCTTTATTGATTTTGTTTTTATTACTATGTAACCCAAGCTAGTCCAAACTTACATCCTCCTGCCTTGGTACCCTGCGCTGCACCTTCCCCTGAACTTCTTCTCTCTTTGCATTTTTCCTGGTGTTGCTGCAGTTGACTGACCAAAGCTAACTGACTACAGGATGTTGGTAGTGCATGCCATTAATCCCAGCACTCAGGAGGCAAAGGCAGGCAGATCTCTGAGTTCAAGGCCAGCCTGGACTACAGAGTGAGTTCCAGGACAGACAGGGCTACACAAAGAAACCCTGTCTTGGGGGGAAGTGTGTGTGTGTGTGTGTGTGTGTGTGTGTGTGTGTGTGCGCGCGCGCGCACATATATATGTCACCAGGCTGAGAGGTTGTTAACGGTACAGAAACAAAGATAAGTAAACACACTCTTCTCTTGCCATATGCATTACCATCTTTCTCTGTAACTGGTCTGTCGTCTCCTGATGGCACTGACAAAGGCTCAGTTTTATTAGAGAAGACTCAAACATAGGATCTTGCAAGATCTTGGTGGACAGTAAGCTACATCACAGACACTTCATTAAGACATCAGTCAGTGCTACAATATGGTGCCTCAGTCTCCAAATCCCTGATCCTCACATCTCATGACAGACTAGCACCAGCTATGGTTAGCCAAAACTAGGATAGCAGACTTCAGCTGACAGATAATTTAAGATGAAATTCATTTCAATGTGAATACTAGTAATCTGCATTTCCTCTTACATATAACATGAAGTGTGGAGTTTCTTCACTAAGGGATAGATATTGTCTAGGGAAAATACCTTTCTAGAAATATATATTTGATATACCTCTATAGGCAGCAATTAAATATCAAATGATCATAGAAACTCTTATCATTTATTAAGTGCCTATGGTAATAGTATCTGAATTTTGGGAATAGAACTCTGAGATGTCATCAGAGAAGTCCAGTAAGTAGACCACAAACACAAATGTGTTCCTGGATCTCTTCCCACTGCCCTGCTCAATTTGTCTAAAATATGTGTTTTAGAAATAGACTTTCCTCTGGGGAAATTCTTTATGTGCACTTTAAAATACCTAAAATTTGTTGTAAGCCAACCAAGAGCGAGAAAGAAGAAGACTGCCTCTCAGAATGTTACCTGTCACCTATAGCCTCGCACCCCCCCCACTCCCGCCCGTCTTTCATATCACATACTTCTCCCCAGCCTCCATTTCTGGGGTTTTCTTACTTAGAGCACTATGCTTTTTTTGTAAAATCTGTTAGTAGCAAGGATCACATGGGGAATGGGTACTGCAGTGACTGCAGTGAGACGTCATAGCCCCTGGACTTGCAGAAGCACAGTTGAGAATGTAGTCCCAGTGGATTGTAATAATTCTATAAGAATTTAATAAGGAAGTCACTTACAGACAAGTATTTCCCATTGTTAGGTGGCTTGTCTTTTTATAAAGAGCTGTTGGAGTCAGTAGGCTTGGGGGAACAAGAAGAATGTGTTCCCAAGATTTAAAGGGATTCATTGTAACCATGGATGTTTTATGTAAAGAAACACAGATATAGAGTCAGGGAATTTTCATGAAATGGTGTCATTCTTTGTGAAAATCCTCCAAGAAAGAACACAGGAGCTGTGGGGCAGGGCAGGAGGGGATGAGAGTCCATCAGTCAAGGTCCTGAGAGCTAATGTCTTTGGCTTGATAGCTACTCTTAGCAGAGGCATGGGATATGACTGTCCTAAGTCCAGCATCCTTCCAGGACTCTCTGCTCCCAGAGCCACCCACCCTTCCCCAAGTATCTGTGCCCTTGCAAGGCGCCTTGACATTATCCTTCTCAGCCAGGGCTCCTTTGTTGCTGGCTGTTAAAACTGAAACCTTTTATAGTGTACATAAGCCAGAGGTGACACAATTAAATGAAACTATTTGTCATATAAAATTTACATCAGCAGGAATTAAACGTCAAATAACTTAGGATTGACAGCCTCCACTGAGTCATAAAGACTCTAAATTAGTCCTGTGAAGGGTATTCACATGCAGTTCCTAATACACTTCACTCTGCCTCAGACTTACTCTCCAAAACTGCCGAAAGGAGAATGTCAATGATGAGATGGTTGACTCTTTCACAAAAAAAAAAAAAAAAAAAAAGTTGAATGGAGATTGAGAAGTCATTCATTACAAACTTTGAAGCTTTCACAATGCAGGACACTCACAGAGAAGAGACCAGAATTCTGTCTCTGATGACGGACAATCAGGACACTTGAGTTCAGTTCCCAGCACCTATTTCAGGTGGCTTCAAAACTTCCAGCTCTGGGATATCCAACGCCTCTCTCTGGCTCCTGCCAGCACTGTGCTGTGGTACACAGACATATACGTAGACAATATACCCACATAAAAACACATTAAATTTTTTAACGACTATATATTTTAAATTTTTTAAAGAATCATTCTGTGACTGTGTTTATTACATGACCTGGGGCCAAATCAACCCCCACCTCTTTAAAGACTTGTTTTGTTTTTAATAATGTGCATATGTGTGTATTCCTGTGTACATGTGTGCATGTGTGAGTCCCAGTGCCAGCGGTATCCAGGAAAAAGTGTTAGATCTCCTGGAGCTAAAGTCCCAGGAAGTTCTGAGCGGATGCGGGTACTAGGAAGTGAGCTCAGTTCCTGTTCAACAGTAGTGTGTACTCCTAGAGGCTTCTGAGCCTCTCTCCAGCACCACCACATTTCATCTTGATGGACAGCACACACTCCCTAACACCGTCATGCAGCGCTTTTCTTAACTGAGCTTACTTTCTAAAAAACACAAACCTAAATTTACAGGAAAAACATGAAATTAACAAATACTTCATGTTTGCCCTCTCCCTCTGTTCACTTTCTTGTTTTCTCCTTTGATTTCCAACTTGGATGAATGTGGTCCGTATCTTAGAACTGATGAGCCAGCGTGGTCACAGTAGTATTAACTGCAGTCCACAGTTCACAGTGCCATTCACCCTTGTCACTCTTAGTACTGTACAGTTCTATGGGTTTTGACAAATGTCTAATGCCATATAACGGCCGTTACACTGGCTTCTGGCTCAAAAAAAAAAAAATTCTAGTTTTGAAAAAAAAAAAAAGAACTCTGAATGTTAGCAGAAGTTGGTTTTATCTTTTCATTTATTCAAAACAAGATTAAGTTCTGCTGGCAAAAGAGTGAATAGGACACTGTTCATGTGCTATAGATGCAGGGAAACAGGCATACAAATGACAGATATGGTGTCAGGTCATCTTTACAGGATATTACACAGGTGGAGGCTGGGCTGTCGGCACTCAGTTAAGTTTCTGAGTGAAACCAATGAGGCTAAAGATTGTGTTTGTGTGTGTGAGACAGAGAGAGAGAGAGAGCACACAGAAACTGCAGGAAGATAATCTGGTTAAAAATTAAGCCTGTCCAGGAAAATCACACAGAATGAGAAGAGAAAATTCCTTTAAAGACTGGACCCAAAAGGGGAAAACCATGAGTACTTTCTAGAGTATGAACAGAGATCACAAAGGTGACAAGAAGGAACTATCAGAAAGTTCACAAGCAACAGAAAACAAAGGAAGTAATGGAAATGAAGAAAGAGAGCCACAAATAACGATGAGGCTGACAGTGGTGAATGACACAGGAGGTCAGACGTGATAAAGGCTGGAGAGAGTCCATTAGGTTTGACTTCAGGGGGTCACTGATGATCCTGTTAGAGCAGCTTCAGTTGAGAGAAAGGACAGAAGCCAGACTGCAGAGTGATGAAGAACTAATAAACGATATCAAAGCAGAGACAGCATGTGTAGATTATGTCTTCAAGGAATGGGCTGTGAGGGAAGGAGGAAAATAAAAATTGACATAGGATAGAGGGGAAATTGCTTTTTAAGATGGTACATCTGAGACTGTTTATCGACCATAAGAAAATGTCCAATGTATAAGCAGAGAGTTTGAAACTGTAGCTAAGGGAAGGGAAAGCTGACAGAGCACTGTCTTGGGGAATGGAGGAGACACAAGACTGAGAACCTAAAGAAGTGGCGATTACTTTGTATGTGTAGGAGAGCCAGGGCTGTAAACTCTAATCTCAAGAGGAGTCGGACCTCCATGAGAGGACCCTCTAGGAAGGTGCAGGTGGAAAAGCCTAAAAACAATGGCCATCCCTTGAATGGAAAGCGTCTATTCTTTTCTCTCCCCTGGGAAAGAGCTCCTGACAGTAGGAAGTGGATAGTGGGAAGACGCGTTTGTGTGCAGCATACTATGTATAAAACATCATCACATTGGATCTAATGTAGAGCACAAGGACTTATATTCAATTCTCAAGGGAAAAATCTGAAAACAGGAAGCAGGAACAAAAGCAAAGCATTTTTATGACCTTCAAACACCCTCGCTCATACCTGCGCTAATGGACATGTATGAGGATTAGAAGCAGGATGTGCCCGTGAGAAAGAACATACGGTATTTGTTATTCTCGATCTGGGTCCTGTCACTTTATAATAATCTCCAGCTCCATCCATTTTCTTTCAGATTTTACCATGTCAGTGTTCTTTGCAGATGAATAAAACTCTCCTGTTTATCTTATTACATTTTTCACATCCAATAAACTGCTGATGGACAGACACCTAGGGTGCTTCCACGTTACTGTGAACAGAGCATGGACACATGCACACCTCTGCAGTATATATGTCCAAGAGTAATAACATATCTGATTCATGTGGCAGTTCTAATTTTAGTTTTTTGAGAAGTCCACAGGATTTCCATAATGTCTGCAACACTTCACACACACACACACCAGGAGCCAACAACGGTTCCTCTCCCCACATCCTTGCCCAGTATGGGTTGCAACTCATTTGCTTGATGGTAACCTTTCTGACCAGTGTGAGCTGAAACCCCAAAAGCAGATTTAATTTGTGTTTTCCTGATGACTAAGGATGCTGAACACTTTTTTAAAGCATTTATTGGCCATTTGTGTTTCTTCATTCAGGAAGCATCACAGGCAGGTCAACCAAAATGATGTATGAAAGGCCACAAAGAAGCATGGCGCTTCCTATGCCAGTGCCTCTCCACCTTCCCAATCCGTGACCTTTAACACCGTTCCTCGTGTTGTGTTGACCCTCAACCATAAAATTATTTTGTTGCTACTTCATAACTGTAAATTGGCTACTGTTGTGAATCCTAATGTAAATATCTGTGTTTTCTGATGGTCTCAGATGTGACCACACCCCCCTCCCCGTGAAAAGGTCATTCAACTCCCAAAGGGGTCAGAACCTACAGGTTGAGAAGCACTGTCCTATGCTGATTTTTAAAATTATCCTTGAAAACAAAAACACCCTTCTTTAAAAATATGGGAGTCAGAGAATCTTTTGAGAAACTTTGGGATCAAAAGCAAAGGACATGGCTGCACATAATGATCTCAGTTCTGGGAGTGGAAGAGATGGCTCAGTGATCAAGGGCACATGCTGCCCTCACAGAGAGCTCGGGCTCTGCTCCCAGCCCCCACAACATCAGAAACTCCAGTTCCAGGGCATCTGACACCCTCTGCTGGTCGCCTACAGCACTAGGCACGCATTTGGTACATATACACATATGCCAATCAATACCCACGCATATGAATACAAACGGTTTTCTTAATTCCTCAATTTTAAGCATCATCTGGTGGCATCAACTTCAGAATCAACACCGCGCCACTCCACATCCTCGTCAGGCATCAGAAGTCTCTCCAGTGGTGACGTTCAGGCTGTAGGACACTGTCAGACAAAAGGTAGCAAGGGGGTACGTTGACCTGTTCCCCAGGGCTTCTTTTACATCACTGTCATTTCTGCTGTTCTCTTAAGTGTCATCAATGTCATTTATCCTTCCAACAGTAAACACGGAGATTAGTTCAGAGAAGATGAACTATAAGACAAAGCTGCATTTATAAGTGTATCCCATGAGCAAACACAGAGAGAAGGATGAAAGAAGCCTTGAAAGACATGACTATTAAGTGCAAGACCCAGGTGCCTGATGGAAAATTATATTATCAATCAAAAAATTTGACTTATACCCCAAAATCACAACGTAACAGAAAAATCTTAATGTCCATGGATAAATAATGTATTGCAGAGAGAGAAAGCACAATAGGTCAGAGTTGGGTAGATCTCAACCCAGAGTTAAAGAGGTGTAGTCAGCTCACGCAAAGGCTGACTCTCCAGAGAGGGGATTGCAGTGGGCTGGGTACAACAGAGAAGTAATGACCCCCTGAGGCAGCCTTTACCCACAGACTGGAAGGACTCTGTGTTGTTCCAGCATTGTTAATCCTTCCTGGCACAGCTCTGAAGTAAATGTTCAGCTGTGGAGCCAGAGAATTAAACTACCGTTACTTGCAGAGGAAGCCTGTTGGACATTATATCCAGCATCATTTTCCCTTCCTGTTGACATCTTATAAATTTTCCAGGGAATCCCTTCCCCCTTTCAAACAATCTACACTCGGCGTAGTTTTTTCTTCTTCTGAAATGTTGTGGAATTGCCTTTTCTAAAGATACTTTGCAATATAAGTCAATCCCTAGCAGATGGGGGACAAATAGTAGGTAAAGTTTGTGCCTAATCAGCTTATTTGCTCTGTGATGGTTAATATAAGTAAGGCCAACTCTGAGGAATAAATTCAAAGAGTGGATAGAGGTGTGCAAGAGCAAATGAGGAGACAATCTGGGGCCACAAAAGAGAACTGTAGTGCAGCATGGAGAATGAAGCTAAAGTCGGAAGCCACACCTGCAGTCATATGTGCTTCTCCCCCTTCAGCACTTGGCCACTTGGGAAAAGAACCAAAAAGCAGATGGTCAAATGGATACCAAGAGGAGAGTGTACAGAAAACTCAGCTAAAAGGTCTACGGGGTGAAAAGCCTGGCACAATCGTGACAAAAGACTGGTCAAGGTGATGCTCCACGGCACAGGAAGCACAGAGTAACTATGAATGCAGTAATAGCAAAAAGAACAGGGAAGTAAGTTTTGTGATCTCATGTTTGTGATGGAGGTTGGGGGAAAAGGCAAGAAGGCTGGAGGGACAGGGATTTTTGGTGGGCAATGATGATGCTGTACAAAATAGTTAAGATATGGATCATTGCTGGCTTGGAGATCTGGCTCAGCTAGAGCATGGCTTGCTAACATGCACAGAGCCCACAGCTTGATCTTCAGCATGACATAACCTGGACACAGTGGCATGCAACTTTAATCCCAACATTCATGAGGATCAGCTCATGGGCATTATCAGCTGCATAGCAAGTCTGAGAACAGCCTACAATACATAAGAGCCTGTATCAAAGTTAAAAGTAAAATGTAAAGGCTATTACTCAATTTCTATGGAGTCTACAAGGACCAAGACATAACTGTGACATGGCAATATTATCAATGCTCAGAACCTAGTAACCTAATGTATATGGTCCAGTGACCATAATTAAAGTACACTGAAGCCGATTATAGGTGGAACACAACGTTGCTTTGAATTCTTAATTCCTAACACACTTTAGATGCTCGTGGCGGCTTCAGAGAAGAAGGAGGGTAGCATGCATTCTTTCCCATCTTGTGTCTTTTCTTGAAGAACCATTCTCTAGGTGGCTTTGAACCAATCCAGTCACTTGTAGGTCTCAAACCTAACTGTGGAATGGGAGGGGACCAGAACTTCCTGAGATGGGGGGATTGGCCATCAAAGCTTAGGTTCTGTTGCAGCCTCTTTAGAAACAATATTCTATGCCAGTGGGTCCTGTTATTCTCCAGAAGAAAAGCCTAAAGTAGGATGCTTTCTGCTTCCTTGGACTGCAGTGCAAGTGGCCTTGCAGGCAAGTCTATCTATCCTAAGCTCGTCTTCCAGGGCCCTGTGAGGTGGCCTTGCTGTGCAGCCCAGGTTTATGCAGCTCCTTGCTGTGTATCTGTAAGCAGTAAGTCACTTCATATAACTCGGTGTGAGAGCGTTCTGTCTCCCTAGACAAAGACAAGTTGATAGGCAGTGATGGGAGCCTTCTTCACATTCTTCACTGTCTTTTTCCAAATGTCAGTAGCCAGAATTGCATGCTATGACCCTCTGTTGTATCGATCTAACCACAGGCAGGAAAATAAAGATGAGCACTTAGCAGGCGTGCCATGGAAAGGATTTCTGCAATAAGATCTCATGTTTTTCATCAACTAAATGTAAAACTGCTGAACTCAAAAAACATGTCATGTTCGAACGCCTACGAGCCCAGCTTGGTGCTAGATCCCAGGAAATGCTCAATGAAATCATGTTGCTCGAGTGAACAAAAAATTCTAAACCTTCTGGGTTTTCCGAAGCTGGAGCTAACTCACACTCAGAAGGAATCTGCATGCCACACACATTTTAATCAGAAGGAACATCCCTCCAGTTCCCTCATCTACTTCAGCCTGCAGAGTCCTGAATTAGTCAAAGGACTGAGCTGAAGCAGCCCCTGTGGCTGGCTGTACACAGGCACATCACCAGTGCTGCAGCGGCACTTTTCTTCCCTACTAGAGTGCACAGCATTTTGTAACAATAAATATTGCCAAAAGAACAGAAATCCCATTGACACCTCCCAAGCTGACAAGGCCTTGATTGGTGTGTGTTAGTGCTGGGCCCCTGACTCCCTCATCATTAATTACACATCAATGACATATTTGGCTGTGACAGAGAGTAAAGGGAGGTGCATCTTAATGACCTTGGCACTCCTGGCCCTGGGGGCTCTGGGAGCCTGTGTAGGGACAATTATGAATACTAAAATTACACCGAGCTTGTCGAGAATGACAGAGAAAATGAGCTCTCTGCTCCAAGGGAAGGGAATTGCTGATACTGTATATTCTCCTTGCTTAGAGGAATAGTTAGGGGGTGGGTTCCACAGCTGTCTGAAACAGTAAGAAGTTGTGTTCATTAGTATAGCATCACCATCACTACCATCGTCTTCTTTATGACTTTTAAAACATGATACATGCCTATACAATACCTTACTTAAAATCATCTGTATTAAGATACTAATATTTGTTACACACAGTATCATGCACATTATAGACATTTCACTAGTATTTAGTGAATGAATGAATAAATGAACTAATACAAGAATGATAAAATTCAATCAGCATCTTGAGTAAGAAAATGAAAAAGCAGATTATCTTAGGGACTTGCTCAAAATCACCCAGCTAGTAATAGACAGCTTCAGACGTCAGTGCCAGGGCCCATGTTCTGTCCCCTCTACTCAGTTGTGAGCTTCTGGGCTCACAAGTGAGTATGGATGTATGTATGGATATGACCATTAAGAATACACGTGTCACAGTACCTGTTATCATGTGACTTTCCTGGAAAGATGTGAGCAAATCTCTATTCCTCACAGATAGAGGACCAACAACAAACCAAACAACAAAACCACCCAGGTGGAGCTTGGTGAGCCAGCAGGTTTATTGCATTCACCTAGGGACTGTAAAAGAGGGATTACTTTTAGGAGAAAGAATGACTCAGCATTGTCACTGAAAAGCCTGCCCCAGCATGAGCGACAACACTCTGTAGCTTCCTGCATAACTTGCAAACAGATTAGCTGGCCAGTCTCTTCTCTGCCTGGCAAGTGTTACTACTTATGCAACCTGGAGGAAGGGCCTTATGAATCTTGTAAATTTTAAGAACTTGCTAAGACTTGAGAACCTTGTAAATTACTTGCTGGGTCTTAAGGAGCCTCCCTCAAAGAGGGAATGTTCCAATTCAGAACAAATATTTTTTAAAATGGTGTTAAGAATATGCATATGTCACAATGCCTGTTCAGTGTCGACCCCAAATTGTAGCTAGTGGTGCATAATCCAACATTGTATTTGCAAAGTACCTAACTCTGTTGACTTCCATAAAGAGAGTTTTTGTTCAGTCCTTGATCTTTGCAAATGGATCAGAGACTTCCTAGACTTCTTAGTGGCAGATAGGGCCCTGTCTGTTCCCTTCCAAAACCTTAGGCAGCAAAGCCATGAAGCTCCCTCAGTTACAGAGCTGGAGAGGAAGTTTCTGGTTTCTGTGAAGACTCAGTTGAGTCATGTGATTTTGCTAGAAGCTAGCTTGTGAAAGGGTATGTAATGTTTTCCTGGAGGCTGGCTTGTGAGAGGGGTATGACTTTGGTCAGCTGAGGACATTTGTGTGTGGACACAGAGGAGAGGAGATATTTAGAAGCCCACAGACAGTGAGACATCATTTTTTGGATTGACATCGCTGCTGTGATCTTCATGTTTCCACACTTGAGTTTGCAGAGAGAAACATTCCAGAGAACTTCTCGGGACAATCTAACTGAGTCTTGCAGCTTTCACTAACTTGTCCTGATCTTCTGAATCGTACTGATTTGTGTTGCTGGTTGGTGTTGGCCTTTGGCCTAGACTGCTGGTATCTGGACAATGAAGAATGGACTCATCCCAAAGAACTATTTCTATAAATGTCTAGAACCCCCTTTTCCTAGTAACTTTTTTTCTCCCCTACCTCTGGTAAGTGGGTGGAAGGGACGTAGAAGCATTTAAGAACCCTAAATAAAGTAGGTTTGGTGAAAAATCTAAGTCTACACATAGCATTCATATGAACTCTCTGCCCAAGATTCACCTTTCTACAGTTCTTCTGAGCTCCTGAGCTACATCTCCTGAATTCCCCATCTGCCATGAACAGTTTTGCTCTTCAGCACTCCCAAATACAGTCTATACTTAACATACACAAAAGCCCATCAAATTGCTCTCTGTGGTCCACTGCCATTTAAGCACTCATGAACTGTAGCTGTGATTACCTATACAAGACCTGTAAAACATCACACCAGTAAAAATTCCATCACTATGAAGTGATTCAGGGTTAATGGCATTTAAAGGAAGAGAAGTGCTCGCTCTACATCGAAACCTGGACTTTTTGGTCATCTTCTGCCATACCACCAAGAAGCGTAAGAAGCATTCAAAGCTTTAGAGTGGATGGTCTCCTCTTGCCTTTATTTTATCAGTAATGTCATTGAGCCCAGTTGCATGGGGTTTTCTAGATATGATTTTCCCCACATACAACTTCTACTTTAATTGACCTTTAGTCCCTAAACAAAATTCAGATATACTCTCTTCAGTGTCTCAAACTATTCCATGAAAAGTTTCTTCCTGTGAATCTTGAAGAGTCATCTACAAATTATAAGCACACAAGAGGATTGGGCACCATTTCCTCTCTCTCTCTTTTTCTCTCTCTCTCTCTTTCTCTCGCTGCCTCCCATCTTTCTTCCGTGTGTGTGTGAGTGTGTATGCATGCAAGTGTATGTGTGCCACATGCATGTGCATGCACATGCATAGGCTTGTGCATGCACATGCATAGGCTTGTGCAAGGCAGAGTCTATATTGAATTTCTTCCTAAATTACTTCTCCAACTTTATTTTTATGAGACAAACATGGATCTCACTGATTTGCTAGACTGGTTGTCCAATAATCCCCAAATATCCTCCTGACTCTCCCTCCTTCATGCAAAGATTACAGACATATACTTCTGCACCCAGCTTTCTACAAGGGTACTGGGGACCCATGCTCGGGTCCTCATTCATGACAAGTACCTCACTGAATAAGTCATCTCCCAGTCCTCCATTTCCATTTTCCTCTAAGCTCAGACTGTTCAAATGGTAGAGGCTCAAGACAGAAAGAAAGGCTAGGAAGAGAGCAAGCAGACACAGTGACTCAGCTGGAAGAAAGACTCCATAAATCCTTTTGTAAGCCCTGATTTCCAATTCTTTAACTTCTCTATCTTTCTCTAAATGGGCCTGATTTCACAAAGGCTATTCAAAACTTGTTTTGTCATATGCAGGCAAAAGATTGATTTTAAGTGTTATTTCAAAACTAAAAAAGATCTATGTTATTGATGCTGTTATATGCTGATTCACTGGTTGATGTTTATAGTACATTTCTAAAATGAATTTTTTATAATTTGTTGTCTACCAATACATATAAAGAAATTACTATGTCTTGAATACATAAGTAAAAATGATCAAGAAGGATAGGAATGTTCCATAGACAAAGCATTAAGGAAGGTTTATATTCTCCCCTAACCTTATTAAAAACAAAAGATTTATGAAATAAGATCTAAGAAATACCATGACAGAGTAAATTCTTAGTCATTTGATGTACAAAGCTTTGCTTTTTCTCCTAAAACTTCTCTCTTTGGCTCTGTCTCTTTTAATATTTATTTATTCCATGTACACATACCTGAGCCTGAATTTGCGTATGTGTACCACTTGCAGGAGTCAATTTTGAGATCGGAATGTGAGTTGTATCCCTTGAAACTGGAGTTAGAGATAGGATCTGAACACAGGTCTTCAGCAAGAGCAGCTAGTGCTCTTAAGAGCTGGCAAACTCCCCTGGCCCTTTAGTCCTGTCTTCATGAAGACTTTTGCAACTTATTGTTGAATAAGAGTTTTGCTACAGTGAATAAGATAAAATTTGTGCCCTACATTCTCCTCTTTGTAAGCAATTTTAACTGACCATTTAACTTGGATAGCAAAATAAAGAAGAAAATGCCATCAGTTCTGTTACAATTTGACATATGCCTTCCTAAAACAGTCATCACACTATGAAAAAATGTGTAATAAAAATTTACAGGGCTTAAGGAGAAAATGAGACAATGAACATGACATTTAAAATTATGTGGGTGACATATAAACAAGAAAGAGATAAGGACCAAATCAAGTTGGCAACAGATTTGTACATGTTAAATTGTTACAAAACCTATGTTTACTGCAGTAAACTGTCCTCTTTACCTAGAGAAAGACCTAAGCTCGCCTGTGACCTTGAGTATTGAAGAGACTGCATAACCTGAAGGTTGTCTGAAATCAGACTGAATGCTGAAAGACCAGATGTGGGTGGACATGGCTCTTAGCAAGCCTGGTGAGCTGAGGGAGCCACTTTATGTTTTCTCTGCAACTCAATAAAGCAGACTATGGTTTCTGCATTCATTTCCTCACCAATCGCGCATAAGCCAATTCAAAAGACTCCACATCTTGCTCAAATTTTCCCCTAAGATTTCAATCTTATTGGAACCAATTGGTATTTTCTGAACAAGCCTTGTAGCCAAACTGACTGTATATAGAATTTGTAGGCTCTTATCTCTGCTCACCTTACCCTCTATCCCATTTGCATAATAAATTTCCCCCAGACTTTTGCTAAAATCCCTCAGAAGAAGCAGGCAACCCAGGTGAAAGTTTCAGATGATAAAGGAGGCCGGATTGTAAAGGACAGAGAGATTGCAGTTTGCTCAGGGCTCTGTCAGACTTTCCCTTACTGAATCATAATTGAGCCTGACATTAAAGAACAGGAGAGTGGGAAGAGAAGACTAGAGATAAGCAAACAGTGAGATTACGTGCAGTGAAGATAACCTAAGTCCATGCTCTATACCTCCATGACAGAGTTCTTCTGACAAGGGTCCAGGCACCAAGAAACAGCAGTGACAACACAGCTTAGATGTCCCCATCTGCTCCCTTTAAGTTGAGGTTATTGACTGATAAGCAGTAATTATATACATGTGTTCTATCATCTATGAATTTACCTAAACCTTGAACTAACTGTATAAATATATATATATATATATATATATTAAATAAAAGAATATTGTGGGGCATGAGTAAGAACATAGCATTTGGTGCTGTCCTTGCCCTGTGTTTAACAGACCAATCACTGTTTTGCAATGCTACTAGACTAGGAAAGAAGCATAAGAGCACAGCTTCACAAATTTGGCCATTTTACTGAGAGCATCTTTAGTGCAAACAGCCATTTCAGGGGTTTTATACTCTGGTCGCCAGCTGTTCCTGCCCATGTTGATGCTTCTCAATTACTACTGTTTGGTGTTGTACAATTCATTATTGTGTAGGACTGTCCTGGGTATTGCAGGATGATTAGCATCCCTGCCTAATACTTAGCAAATGCCAAAAGGGTAGTCCCAATCACTGCACACAGACAAAGTACCTCTAACATGCCCAGACACTTCTGGCAAGGACTGAGAAGCCTCTGGATTAGAGCGATGGCCATCTTGCCTCATGCTCCTCCATGTAGAATCAGCTTGTGCACTACTGTTGTAGAGAAATTCTCAAGCTTTTTCATTCATTTCCTGGGGAGAAAACACAACTGCTTAGGTAGAAAATGAGAAAATACTCCAGGAGGGAAGGGAAACAGAAAAACAGGAAAAGTTGCTAGATATCCCCCTCTCCCTCCCTCTCCCTCCCTCTCCCTTGGCAGGAACCTCACTATGTAGATTTGACTGGCTTGAATCACTGGGCAGACCAAAGCTGGCCTCAGATTCACTGAGATTCCCAAGCCTTTGCCTCCTGAGTGCTTGGATTCTCGGTGTTCACCATCATGCCTGCTTCATATTTCCTAGTTCTTTGTTTTTTATTTTTAGATTTATTTATTTATTGTTTATACTGTGTTCTACCTCCATGTGCACCTGAAGGCTAGAAGAGGACACCAGATCTCATTATAGATGGTTATGAGCCACCATGTGGTTGCTGGGAATTCAACTCAGGACCTCTGAGCAACCAGTGCTCTTAACCTCCAAGCCATCTCTCCAACCCTTCCTAGTTCTTTTTATTACATAGTATTTCAGTGTTTTTTTAAGAACACTCTTATGAAATTGGCCATTAAATGCTTACAATTTGTTGGTCAGAAGTAGTCATGAAAGCTAAGGCTGTAGTGCTTGCCCTGTAAAGATGAGGACCCGAGTTAAACCCCAGAACCCGTATAGAAATGCTAAGGATAACGGCATGCATTTGAAATGCCAGTGCTCTCAGCACTGGGGATGCAGGGAAAGGCATCACTGAACAGTTAGCCTAGTCTGCCTGGGCAGCTCCAGGCTAGTGATGGATGCTATCTGAAAAACCCATGTAGATCTTACCCAAAGAACAACACTTGAGTTTGTACACTTGTCTACACATATATGTGCACATATACCACATACCAGTACCTGACCTGAACAAACAAGCACACACACATAAGTAACCATGAGACTTAAAAAAGCTTGGTCTTGATAAAGAAACTGACTCAGACCAGTTGGTTAGGCTTCCAATTTGAGATTTGAATCTGAGTGTTTGCACTTTGGCTCCTTTCTATCTTTCTGTCGTGGGCTGCGGCATCTTTCATTTGCTCTCAATACTGTTTTCTGTTGCTGGGCAGAGGATCAACTCTTCCTCGTAGCTGACTTCCTTCCCCCAGATTCTGTAGTAACTTAAGTTTCTTGATGTGGTCCATCAAATATCCCAAGATCTCTATATTCAGAGCACACGGTGATATCATACTGCCAGCCCATCTCTGGTTCTTCAAGGCTGAATGACCAGCTGGGACCAATAAACTGTGAGTGTTTGCTGACTAACACCTGACACTCAGCAGCAGGTGCTCAACCATCAGGAAGCTCTGGAATAAAAGCCAAGGCTAATGTGAAGTAGCAGAAAACATCGTGTGGAAAGAAAAAGCTTTACTGTAAAAAGCCTGTGAGATCTGGGTATAATTTGTCACTAAAGAGTGAGGCATCTTATCCTGACTAAGACAGACATCACACACACACACACACACACACACACACACACGCATGCATGCGCACATGCACGCGCACACACCAGCAGCAGCACTAAGCAGTAGCAGAGGAGTCCGGCCACTTCCCATCCAGCGCCTCCTCTTCACATGAGCCATCACACAGGGTCGTCTTAGCTCCAAGACATCCAGTCTCTCCACTTTTACAATTCTGCAAGATTCAGGATGACAGGGAAGGTTCTTCCTTAATTCTGCCCACCACAGAAATTGGTACATATAAAGTGAGTATTTGCTAAATAATTGACCTTCATGTTCCAGTACCATTAACAAAAAAGGGAACATGCATCAATGAAGGCTGTTTGCTTCAGAAATGCTGGAGTGAATATGGAAAAACACATACCAGCCTGGCAGGGAATATTTGTGGAATATCATGCATCTGAAAAAGTATCAAAAGCTGCAGGGGGTATGATAATACAATCAATTACCATAATTTACAAGCTCTTTCTTTATACCCAAAATATTACATCACACTCCACAAGTTATACTTTAGCAACTATCAATGAAAGACCTTTTCTCTCTTTCTGGGTCTATGGTCAACAAAATATTAAGCTCCTAGTCCTTTTCTGATGAGTCTAGATAACTCCACAGGGGACCCATCAGTAATCCAATAACTCATTTCACCTTCATCCTGCAGCTACCTAAGACACCCATTCCGGCACGGTGAAATATGATATTGATCTTGCACTATGTTCAATCTCCATGAATCTTTGGGGATTGTTTGCTGACTGATGGATTAGCCCAAGCGTGGACTTGACTCTGGAAGTAAACTGTCAGGTGTATGCACCACCCTAGATGCTGTTCCAAGCACCCAAAGAAACTGGCTTCTCCATAGGAGGTGTGTGGCATGCTCACATTTAATGATGCTCAGTGTGAGACTCAAAAAGCAGAAATAATTGACAGAACACACTACAGCACATGTCCTCTGGGTGGGGATCATCTTGTCTGCTATGGCTTGGGTATGGGTTGACCACATAAGGTCCATCTGTTGCAAGTTGCCTTTGTAGTGTGAGTTTGCTCTCTCTCTCTCTCTCTCTCTCTCTCTCTCTCTCTCTCTCTCTCTCTCTCTCTCCCACTAGATTGATTATGAGAACAGAAGGCTGGCACAAACAGCTTTGCCCTTCATGTTTTGTCATTTTGCACATGTCTTTTGTCTTCTTACTTTTCCACCATTCTAGAGGCAGCATGAGGTCCTCACCAGAGGCTGAGCACATGCCACCACCAAGTTCTTGGACTTGCCAGTTGTCATAACTGTCCCATCAATAGTCTGTTAGACCAACAAAAACAGACTAAGACTTTCTTCACCCATTAGGACCGTTCTCCATGTCTCATCACAGGATATGGTAGTGTTCTCAACACAGGCCAGATTCCTGGGAGAATTAGAGGGGAAGGCTTCTTTTAGATCATGATCACATAGTGTCAGTCCAACACAGTGCAGAGGGCATGAAGAAGTGGTGCAGTTCTCATTATAGCAGCCAGGAAGAAATGAGAGAAATCCAGAAGTGACGAGAACACAAACCAGTGACCTATTTTCTCCAGCCAGGACCTACTTCCTATCCTTCAGCACCTCCCAACAATGCCATCATATGAACTCCATCAAGAAATTAACCCATTGATTAAGTCAGAGCTCTTAGGTAGCCACCAACTCTCCAGGATACAAGGGTGTAAGGAACATTTTATGTTTTAGCTACAGCACAAGGTTGCTGTGTTGTGACAATGTGTGTTCTAGCATTTCAAAACTACTGTGCTATGAATTGCATATCTTCTGCTTCCAAAACCTAGTTTTCTGTTTGTGGTTCTGAAACTAAACCTACCGGTCTCAGTCCTGACTCTGAGGCAAGTAGACCTGAGGTCTTAGTCTTCAAGTTTCTGTTAGAGGGTTTGATACATGTGGGAACAAAACAAAGTATTACCTGAAAGACAAGATGAAGACTAACTTTTTAAAAAAGAAAAACAGGATATTGCAGTGCTACTAAAGATAATTCAGAGGAAAGTGAAAAGGATAATCAGGCAGGAGGACGTGGGACTTGCACAGCAAATCCTTTACAGGGACAAAAATCCATTGGAAACATCCAATTTAGGATGAACATTCCATCTGTACACAGAAGTCTAGCTCTTAGCCAGCTAGTTCTGATACCTTCTGCAATCTTTCTAGAATTCCAAAAACTGACCAAAAGTAAAAAGAACATTCTGGTTTTCTCCATTATTTCCTTTTTCCTTTTTTCTTTTTCAGTGTGTTTGGACATAAAACCTTCCAACTGGACATTCAGCTTGTCATAAAATGATTGCTTTCAAATTGAGAAGGCCAAAGGCCTCAAACAAATAAGCCAGCTGAGCCCCCTCCAGAGCCTCAATTCACCTCATATGCCTATGAATTCAGAGGCAAATATATCAGCCTCCCCCTGCACCCTGGAAATATTACACTAACTGCTCTTAACCTTCACCTCTATCATAGCCTAACATATATATTTTCACATACATGTGCATTCTGTGACTTACACCAGTTGAGATAGATCCTGGGGAGTGGAGCCAGGGAGAAAACCATACAGGAATGATTATGCAAATTCAAGAACTGAGTATGCATTTAAATTTAAAGTCTGAAACAAACAAGCACACAGTCTAACTTTCAATTTCATTCCTCCTTTCAATCCTGTATGCACTGAGTGTGTCCGGCTCATTGTTTAGCACAGAGTACACAAGGTTAAACCTTATAATTCTGACCTCAAGGGGCTTATACTACAGAAGGAGAGAGACAAGTAACCTACATGAGGCACAGTGACCAAGAAAGGCCCAACATGCCAAGCAGGGACTGCTGAACCCTATGAGAGCCACTGAGGTAAGCTTGGCCTAAGAGCTAATTCTAAACGATGAGCAGAACTTTAAAAAGCATCATAGTGAACTCCTTCCAGCAATATCTCCAGTCCTTAGAAAGATCCCTTTCTTTCTGGCCCTACTTGAGAGCCATCCCATGAGAGAGTACCAATCCCTGACACTGTTAACGTTACTCTACTATGCTTGTAGACGAAGCCTAGCTTCACCCAGCAGCAGATGGAAACAGATGCAGAGACCCACAGCCAAGCAGACAGAGCTCAGGAGTCCAGAGTTGGGGTAATGATTGAGGAAGCCACAGGGGTCAAGGACTTGACAAGAAGACCTACAGGGGCAACTGGCCTGGGCCCATGGGGGCTCACAGAGACTGAACCACCAACCAAAAAACATGCATGGACTGGTCCTAGGCCCCCTGCACATATGTAGCAGATGTGCAGCTTGTTCTTCTTGTGGATTCCCCAACAACTGGAGCGGGAGCTGTCTCTGACTTTGAGGCCTCCCTTTGGATTCCATTTCCTAACCAGGCTGCCTTGTCGGGCCTCAGTGGTAGATGTGCCTACTTCTGCAGCCACTTAATGTGCCAGGGTGGGTTGGTACCTATGGAGAACTTTCCCCTTCTCTGAGGAGGAGAAGGGAGAATGAGGAGAGCGAGGGGAGGAGAAGTGCTACAATGAGGATGTAAAGTGAATACGTAAATAACTTTTTAAAAAAGATTCCTCTCAGTCAGGTGTGGTGGCACACACCTTTGTTCCCACCATTCTGGAATAGAGGCAGGGAGATCTTTGTGAATTCAAGGCTAGCCTGGTCTACAGAGTGAGTTCCAGGATATCCAGGGCTTTTACACAGAGAAACCTTGTTTTAAAACACCAAGAGAGAAAGAGAGAGGCGGAAAGATAGAGAGAAACTACAGATTCCTCTCATGATTCATTGCTGTTGCAATTCATCTATGAGTTCTCGTTGACAAGATGTTTTTAGCCTAGAAATCTCTTGGTTATCCTTCCAACAGTCTAGAAGTAATAATTAAGGGTTGTTTTCTTCCAGTCTAAGGTGTGGGAGAAACCAAAAGAACCATAAGATGTAGTTCTTGACAAATCTAGAGAGAAAAAAAGAGAATTTTAGTTAGAGCTTAAAAAGGAAGCTTGAAGCCAGACATAGTGGCATATGCCTTTTTAATTCCAGCATTTGAGAGGCAGAGGCAGGTATATCTTCATAAATTCAAGGGTAGCCTGGTCTACGCACGTAGAGATTTCCAAGACAGCCATGGTTACTTCAAAAGACCCTGTCTCGAAAAAACAATTCAAGAAGATTGTGACCTCCCTGCACATGAAGAGGTCAACCAGACTCCCAGCAGAGACAGGTGCTTTCTATTGATGAGATAAAGTACAATGAGCAAAACCAACTTGAAATCATTTATTTCATCATACAGTTTACACTCCACCACCCAGAGAACTCAGGGCAGGAACTCAAGGCAGGAACCTGGAGGCGAGAACTGAAGGAGTGGTCATGGAGGAGAGGAAGGCTGCCGGCTGACTTGCTCTTCATGGCTTGCTCAACCTTCCCTCTTATACCGACTAGTCCCAGATGCCCAGGAGTGGCACTGCTGACAGGGATCTGGGTTCTCCCTCAGTAATCATTAAGTAATAAAATACCCCCACAGGCCTGCATATAGGCCAATCTGAAGGAAACATTTTCTCAGCTGAAGTTCTCCTTCGCAGATAACTTCAGGTTGTGTCAAATTGAAAACTAAAAGGAGCCAGGACTGATAGGGTAGATGATCTCCAGGCCCCGCTACTTACTCAGGAGCAACAGGTGGAGGAGAGCTGCTAGAGAGGGAGAATCATTCTTTATGGAAGACGTGGCTGCATAAGTTTCCATATGCTTGGATGGATGGCCCCACACACACCAGCTGCAGTTAGTGGGTTATCTGGAGAAAAAGAAAGTTGGTAGGGGGAACGTTGGGGAGGACATGGAGGGAGATGGTGGGGGGAGAATTGGGGCAGGGAGGGAATAATGGCGTCTCCACTAGCTGGACAGCCCAACTTTTCCAAGGGAATAGCAGTTTCTCACATGCAGAGCACATCTCATTTCATCTTTTTGACAAGGCAGGCTTGACTTTGTGGTCAATTAGTGAAAACTGATTAGAATCAACTATATTACAAGGGAGATATTTTTGCAAGAAAAGCTATTTTTACAGGCCAGTGCTTGCTAACTGTAGTGCTTCTTAAATCTAATTGAAAACAGTGGGCCTCTAAGAAAAGACTTAGTTATATGTTAATAGAAGCTTAGTTTAAAGGCTTTCCTCTGAATTGGCCTTTGAAGTCCTAGCTGCAATACTAGGCTCTCATTTTCAGCACAATTGAAAAGCATCACAGTTAGGTCACCAGAAATACTAAGGTAGGTCATGAAGTTATAGGGAAGCTTTTGCCTAGCATGTACAAAGATCTGATTCTCAGCAATACACACACAAACAATGATTTATTATTTACTGCCTTCTCTCCGGAAACAGCTAGAAAACTCACAAGGGCTGACTAAATAGCCTTCCCCAAGAAAGAGCAAACCAACTGGTTACCCATAACCAGTGATCAGCCCTGAAAACATACACATACAAGTAACATTACACAGATTGAGCAAGTTGTCGTTCTATATTTAGAAATATGTATGTAACAGCAAAAGAAGAAAAAAACATGATTTTGACAGAGAGCATGCAGGGGGTGGCAGTGTGGGACACACAGTAAGGACTGGGGGAAGAAAATGGAGGGAGGAAATGTAATTGTATTATCATTTCAAAAATGTTTTAAAATATATTTTAAAATGAAAAATAAAAGTCCTCTGGGTGGACTGGGCACTTAGATCAATAGCAAGGCACTTGCTTAGCATGTTCAAGAACCTGGTTTTAGTTCTTTGGGCTGCAGAATGGTTTATAACAACATTAATAACGTAAATAAGCCAAAAAAAAAAAAAGCAAATATCCTCTGGTAGAAGACTCCACACCTGACACAATAATTCTGTTTCTCATTAATCATCATCACACCCAGGTTATCATTATGTCCCTGCCCATACTTGGCGAGCTTGGTGGAAATGGACCTTTTCCTCTTCCTTCCGGTGTAATTTCACCCTTACCTCTCAAACGTCAGTTTCCCACTTAGGACTCGCTGGAATTTTCTCTTCTGCATGACATCAGTCTTGCCTGTGCGGTCCGCTGTCTTTCTCTCTGATTCCCATAGCCCTGTGACTTAATGTCTCTTGAAGAATTTGCCTTTTAAAAATGCATTGACTTGAACTCCAAATTAAGTTCTAAGCTACTTGAAAGTGTGGAGTGTCACTTCCCTTATCCTTACAGCCTAGCTCTTAGTCCGATGCCTTCTGCATCATCAATAACCATGGAAACATCCCTGAGTTGCATGCAAATTAATTGAATACAGGTTTGATGAAGCTTCTTTAAGCTTTCTTCAAGGAGACAAAAAAAAAAAAAAAAAAAAAAAAACCTGGATGATTCAGCAGAATAATGCTTACCAGAGGCGAGGGAAGGGAAGGAGAGGGTGGAGAGAAAGGTTGATGGCTGAACACTGTGTTAGCGCTAAGAGAAGAGCTCTGGCATTCTGCTGCTCAGTGGGCTGAGTAGGGACAAAGATAACATGCTGTGTACTTCAGAACAGCTAGAAGAAATGACTTTGAATGCTGTCACAAAGAAAGTGTAAATGTATGAGGACATAGATATATTCATCCAGATTTGAAAATTACATAATATAAACAGTTTAAAGCATGGCATGGGGCTAGAGAGATGGCCTAGCCATTAGGAGCACTTTCCGCTCTCAAAGAGGATCTGAGTTTGACTCCAGCAGACGGGAATTTGACACTGTCTTCTGGTGTCTGTGGGCACCTGCATACCTATGCACTTAACCCCCACACACAAAATTAAAATAAAATAAATCTCTTAGAAAAAAATAAAATGGGGCTAGAGATGGCTCAGCAGTTCAGAGCACCGCCTGAACGCTCTTCAGAGGAGCCAGTGTCACATGGAGGCTCACAACTCTCGATAACTCCAGCTCCCGAGACTGGCACTCTCTTTGAAGCTCCACAGGCACTGCATGCTCTTGGTACCAACACACATAAAATAAAAATAAGTCCTTTCTAAAAATATCTTAAATCACATGCTATTTTATAAATACATATAATTTTATGTGTCAATTAAAATATGTCTTTGAAAGAAAAACAGTTGGCTGAGCATGAGATTTTGTAAGACTTATCATTGTAGGGTTTTGCCTCCAGGCTCTGGTGAATAATAACATGGCTTCCAGGGACATGTTTCTAGAATGAACTCGGAAAGCCTCACAAACAGACAATGACCAATCAGTAGCAGGATTCAGCACAGAATTGTTATGGAACCCGGAAGACTGCATTGCCATCACTTAAAGCAGTGAGTGGGCATGAGGCCAAGGGAACAGACCAGATTAACCCGACTATTATTCTAAAGTCAAGAAAAAGTCCTGATCAGAAAGGGGAAGACACCTCCGCAAAACCAAGACCCGGGTCCAAGTGGAAGCATTGTTTGGTTTGCTTTGTTTTGATTACCAGATTCTGTCCTACTTGATCATCTGTAATTCTTGGTAGGCTTTTTCAATTATACTAACAGAATTTTTTGTGAGATTTAATAAGCACACCAGCTTCCATAAATGGGTTTTTTATCCATGCTTAGGCAGCTCAGATACTGCCATCCCAGCACAAGACTCCATACTCTTTCGAGTAGATTTCATGTTTCTTTATAATAGTCTCATTAGACAAATCAGGTTTGGGTTTAGTTTGTTGTTGTTGTTGTTGTTGGGTTTTGTTGTTGTTTTTGTCAAAGCATAGCTAAAAATTTTGATCTCACACTAAATTTTGATTTGTGACATTCGGTGATCAAGTAGCCCAGAACACACAATTTTGGAATTGCCAACCAATTGCAATAATGAGAGAAGAGATAGAAGGAAGAGAAAGGCCGCATATGTGCTTTACTCTTGGGGAGTTTAGAATCGAGTTAGACACACATTTGAAGCCAGGATATCATAATGAATGAACGATACTTTAACCACACACTGCTGCAAAAAGTAAGATTCTGGGGAAAGGAGGAAGGGGACTAGCCAGAGGGCAAAGAATGGATTCTGAATCCCAGAGCTACATCTTCTTTATTGCACTTCTTCAATATAGTCTGAGCTCTAGAGTCCTCTTCTGGAAAATGCTCACCTTGCAAGAACATTTTGAAGATTTGTAGGGAAATGATGTATGTGAAAGCCAGCCTAATAAGTTGTAAATCTCTGTAGATGTTTATTTACACACAGGCATCTCTTTTTCTCTGGAGGCCCAATGTATGTTTAGTACCATTTCCAGCACCTCTGGAGATAAGAAGGATAAAAGTCTATACTCTCCTCCTGGAAGTCCAGTAAGGGCTCAAGATGTAACTCAGTTGATGAGTACTTGCCTAGTATGTACAAGCCTGGTTCGATCCCCAGCACCATGTAAAACTATTAGATCTTAAATGTGGCTGAGGTGCCTACTGAACATACCAAACCTGGCTTACAGGTCTCCCAGCATCCCTCAGTCCCTACCTGTTACAGGCCCTCCTGGCTGGCATATCCTAAACTTCTCCTGCCCAGGGCCTAAACTGCTCTTCCTTATCAAATCCAGCCAGCTAGTTCTTTTGGCTTCTTTATTACCTTCCTGGCCCTTGGTCTGGTCCCCTCACTCCTCTCCAGACACAGCCCAACTCATTCTGGCCATGTTCACTCTGGACCCTCCCAGATGTTCCTGCCTCTGGCTATGCTCTCCTGGTTATCTACAATAATCCTTCTTCTCCACCATACATAAGCACAGCCATGTCCTTTCCTTTTTATTTTGTTTTTTTCATTAAAAAACAAAGCAAAACAAAAATAAATATGGCAGTGCATGCCTCTAACCCCACCACTCTGAAGGAAGGGCCAGGAGGATGAATGAATACAAAGCCAGCCTACGCTTCTGGAGACCCCATCTCAGAAAACAAGAAAAATAATTATCTGAGCAGATTGTTATAGGCTCCCTGAGAACCACAGATGGGAACAAAGGAGGAGAGCAGAAGCTAGACTTCCTCATCAGGTTAGCTACAGGAGTCTGGAAAAATTTGGGGAGATATAGGAGATTCTTCACAGTGATGATACCTCTCAAAGATGAGCTAACAAAGCTCTATTCACATGTACATTCTATGTGGACAGAAGAAAGTATACTGCATCTACATCCAGGCTGTTGGATGCAAGGTTGTTGCATTCAGCCAATGCAAAAGAAAATAATTGGACAATTGTTCAGTGAAATCAATGGCTTTACTTTGAGGTACATAAATGCATATTAAGCAGAGAACCCACTAACTGGGCTCAGATTTGGAAAAGTTCCTACTATAATAGACAAAGGAGACTCACTTGAGAAACAGAAGTGAATATTAAAGAATAGTCTAGAGACTTAGAGAGCACCTATGGCTCAGGGCAGCTCAGAGACAAAGGATGTCACCTTGGTTGCCATTTCCTATAATCAAGCAGAGGCTGCCTGGAGCATCCCTTCAGGAAGAATGCAGAGGCTTTGTCTGCACTCAGTGGGAGAGTGTCAGGATGAAATATTGATGGGAGCCTGGGGCGCAGGATGCAGAGTCCTCACTGTAGCTTTCTCTGGTGATCCTGCTTCAACCTGCCTCCCTACCCCCGGTCCTGCTAGATCCTGAGCATGGAAAAGTGAAGCTTAGCAGAATAATGCTCAGGGTGGGGGTGGCATTGCATAATCACTGAGACGGGGTTTGGGCTGGGCCTTTATCAAAGCCTACACATTTCAGAATAATGCTCAGGGTGGGGGTGGCATTGCATAATCACTGAGACGGGGTTTGGGCTGGGCCTTTATCAAAGCCTACACATTTCAGTAGAATGTCCTCCATGCAAAGCCAGAAGCCTCCATGCAAAGCCCCACCCTTCCATGTGGGGCTGACCATGTAGCTACACAGAGGAGGACAACTGAGGACTTCAGTGCTCAGAGGCCACTGTGTAGAAAGCAGTATAAACATGTGCATCAGGCTTTGCTCACATTTATTAAAGGTTCCATTCTTTTCTGCAACTTGGGCAAGTTAAAGTATAATGACACAGAAAGGAACGTCAAACCCATTTCCAAACTTGCCTCTAGACCACTGCAAGTAGGATTTTTAGTGAGTCCTGAAGCAATTCTACACCCATGGGGACTATTAGAATCCCCTCCACAATCTTTTGCTCTGATTCTTAATTTTTCGGCAAACATTTTTTTTCTTTCACTTTTTTGCCACCTACCTTCAAATCACCACATTCTCCCAGCTACAGCATGAATGAATTTTAATTACTTGCTGGCCATGTGTGGTTGTCTCAGATGTAGTCTTCTGAGCGATATCTACTGGGAGAACCAGCAGGGCGCTGTCAATAGAGGAGAAACCAGTCACACCAGGCCAGTGAGCTGGCTCAGCACATGAAGGCACTTTCCACCAAGTATGATGACCTGAGCTTGATCCCTGAGACCCATGCTGTGGAAAAACAACAGACTCCTACAAATTGTCCTCTCTCTCTCTCTCCCTCTCTCTCTCTCTCTCTCTCTCTCTCTCTCTCTCTCTCTCTCTCTCTCTCTGTCTCTCCCAGAGAAAAAAATTCCCAGAGTTGCAAACTATATTCCCTGTCGTTGGACAGAGCATCTCTCTGCACCTGAGGTTTCACTAGAGGGTGTAAGATGGGCAAAGGATAGAGGCCAAGTAGAAACAGATTGAGAACAGACCTAGCTGCAGTGCAGCAAATGTCAGCTGCCCTCCCCAGATGCCTGAAGTTAACAGGAAGACACTAGCCCCTGCTCCCTGGAGTTCTCAAGCCAGACAAGAACTTACGGGATGCTTTACTCATGCAGAGGATGGAGGACCCCGCTGGCATTGCTTTGCTCCTCAGAGGATTTCCCTGTACTTACTTGGAAATAAATTAAACATCACATGCCCCAAAGCTGGAAAAGTTTCCTTGTCTTAAGAAGGACAGAAAAAGTAAAGTCTTTGGGAAAAAAATATTCTCTCTAACTAATGCTATCATCCCGTTGGGAGTAAAATAATAATTATAATTCTAGTGGCATTCAATATCCTTGCTAATGGACACCAACTCTCTACAGCATTTTGTTAGGAGTTTGACATGTTATATCTATGTGTGGGATTGACCTGACTTTGTTCTTGAGAAGATGAACGGTAAGAGGGATTGTCATTTATGCAGCCTGTAAGGAATTCTAGTTTTCTTTATATTGCTATGATAAGTGCATTCCGACCAAAAGCAACTTTACAGAAAGAAAAGTTTTATCTAGCTTACATTTCCAAATCATAGTTCATTATTGAGATAAGTCAGGGTAAGAACGTGAAGCAGAAACCATGAAGGAATGTTGCTTGGTGGCTCAGTCACACATCATGCTTAACTAGTTCTTCTCCAGCTGAAGAGCACCAGGAAATGGTGAAGCCCACAGTGGACCAGACCCTCTTACATCAGTTAACAATCAATAGACTCCCCCACAAACATTCCCAAAGGCCTATCTGATCTGGGCAATTCTACAGTGGAAGCTCCTTTCTCATGTGGTTGTAGGTTGTACAAAGTTGACAGTTAAAGCTAACTAGAACACAGAATAAACAGAGATTGATTTGGCATCTGAATCTAAATCTATACTTGTACAATTCGCCAGTAACCCTTTACCACACAGAGGAGAAAAAGAACAATGAATAAAAAGTGCTCACAGATAGAAAAATGTGTAATGGTTCTGTAGGCAAATGTCTCACGAAGCCACTTCTGTTATGAGCAGTTCTGCTGGTGGTGGGTAGGATGTTCAGTAGATATCTATTAAGAATAGTTACTTTCTGGATGTGATAAATTGGCCATTATCCAGAAGAGTTCATCTAGCTACAGTTGCAACCAAATCTGCTGGTAGTGGAGAGAGTTGTGTCCTGTATTTTCCTTTGAAGAATTAAGACAGCCAGTTAGTAGAAATGTTTCTTCAATAGACAGTGAATTAGAGGCCACTCTGTGTGATCTGTTGAAAAAGAGAAGCAGGATAAAAAACAATACACTCTATTCCTATCAGCAAAAAAGATCTGATAAGGAGGAGAAGGGGAAGAGGAGGAGGAAGAAAAAAAGGCCTAGGTCAAATTTTCATCTACAAAGAAGCCAGGAAAGGACACCATCGGTGTCCAGCTGCACAATGTTGGTCAGTAGTGGCTATAGGAAGGTATTCTCCCCTCTTACATAACAAGGAACCTGAGACTTGAGTAGGTACTAGGCATATACTATGAGCAGAGGGATGGTGAGAGCAGCACAGGCTGAGGAGACAAAGACAGAAGTGCAGCAAGGAATTCTATTGTAAGAGATTCTTCATGTCCTGGAGTGAACACCCAGAGTGAGCACCACCCACAGGAGAGCCACACTGGAATGGGGGAACTCTGCTGCTGAAAGCTGAGCAGGTTCTCAGTGTGATGAAGGCAAACAAGAGGAAATGCCCCTTCCACACCTGCTCAGAGCATCAGTCACAGCAAGCCTCCAAATACTAGAGAGAACATTACAACTGGTGGGTGAACCAGAGTCTCAGGCTGGAGCATTTCCATCAAGAATTTCTGAGCCCAACGCTGCTCCTTTAGCTGTCAGACTGGTATGGAACCCAGCCAAGGGGAAGAGTAAATATAGTCATTCCTAGCAAGAGGAACTACTGACTGAGTTCATAACATCTTTTATTATTATTATTTGTATTTATTTTTGTACTGTGACTGTTGTGTTTTATCTCATGTCTTGACTGAATGGGGTTATCAGACTGTCCTCTGCACCTATTCTGGAGTATTTTCCATATAATTTTTCATCTCCCCAGCACACATTCTTCCCTTCTGTTTCAAACTTCATTTCCTTTTTCTCCCTTTCCCCTTTCTTCCTCATGCTATGACTTAGTTATTAATACCCTAACCTCTAAAACCTACAGTTTGCATTTTCCCCCACTTAGTACCCTAGTGAGATATCCCTAAACCATACTGAGGACATAAGTAAAGTAGTATTTTCTTAAGCAAAAAAAAAAAAAAGAATAATTGATTACTGATGTTTTACAAGCTTGACTTTGTCCATTGTGTGTCACTATAACACACACTGGAGAATGAGTATCTTACAAAGGAAAAAAGTGCATTTCGCTGGCAGTTCCAGGGCCTAGGGTCATAGCACCAACAACAGGTTCTGGGAAGCGGCTTGCAGAGGATAACATCTTGTGGTGGCAAAGCATGTACAAAGAGGAGAGTCACATGGTGAGAGAAAATGCCAGGAAGCGACCTGAGAAAGCCCAACTAGACTCTGCTCTCTTGGTAACCAAGGACCTAATCTTCTGTGATATGAGCATTAATTTCTTCCAAAGGTGATACCTCCAAATACCTAATCATCTCCAACCAGGTTCTAACTATTAAAGTTTAACCACTTTTCAAGTCGATGAGAACTTCTCCTCCAACACATTAATCTTTTGTGGGACATATTAAGGTGATATTATAATAATGGGCCTGGGTAACTTCTGCAGAACAAAGTGTATTTATTTCTCAGAGCTTTGAAAGCTAGGAAAGCCCAGTATTGCGTTACTCAGCTTGTTATTTGGTGAGGTTTCCCTTCCAAGATGGCAGGTCAAAAGTCACTAACTCCAAAAATAGTCTGTTACAGAAGGCAGAAAGGCAAGCGAGATGGCTACCGCATGAAGCTTCTATCATAAAATTGCATTCCATTTATAGGAAAATCCTCCATGACCCTATCATCTCTTAATATCCCCAGCCTTCAGACATCTTCCTTCCATGTCCCTATCAGTTTTGTAGCTTTAACATCTAGGTGGGGGCTCTTTAAAACACCATGAACTCTGATGCAGCCTCCTTAACCACTCACTCCATAACCATTCTATAACATATAGAGAGAAAGAGAGATTTGCTATATAATATACACTGTGAGAATAAATATTTATAATTAAGATTAGAATACAAGAATGCTGTTGGCTTCAGCAGGCTATCAAGATAGTGAAACTGCTTAGCAAATTGTTTCCATCAAATCCACTGAACCTTGTGAATTTTTATTCACTGAATCCCAGCACCATGCAAATGATACAAATATGTTCACCTACGTACTTGACACCGTAGTCTTACAACACTCTCTCTGTTAATTTCTGTTTCCTCTCCAGTCATTTCCGGAACACGGCTTTGTTTTGTTACTGCCTTTCTCTGTGTTTGGGACATAGCCTCTTCTCCTTGCTTATGCTGTGTTTTGTTGAACAGAGTACATTTTAATTAATACATTTTAATAACTACAGATATTGATTTCTTCTCCTCTAGTGCTTGCTTTAGATTAGGAATCTGTTTTCCTTTTTTAATTTGGCTAAGCTATTTTAGGAAAGTCTATTTCCCTATGTCCTCCAGAGTAAAGTCTTTCGTATTTCTCACCCTGGGGTGAGAGTAATTTTACCCAGCCTCTCTGTCTTATTCCCTGTCTCTGCTAGCAATACCTTCATTTGCTTGTGCACCCTGCTGGAGAGACTCTACCAATCACCAGTTGATTTCCGTATTGTTGATGGTCCCCTGGGTACTTCTGTACCTAGTTTCACTCCCATTGCTATGATAACATACCCTGACAGAAACCAAACTGAGGAAACAGTTTAAAGGTTTTGTTTGACTTACAATTTCAGGTTAAAGTTCATCATTGAAAAGAAGTCAAGACAACAATTTAAAGCAGCTTTAGACATCACATCCAAGATCAGAAGGAGCAAAGATGCATGCTTGCTTACTGTTGGGCTGGCTTTCCCTATTCTTATACAGTTGCAAAGCCGAGGGAATGGCGCTTCCCACTATTGGGCTGAGCCTTCCCATATCAATTACCACAGTGAAGATAGTCACCACATCCTTGCCCACAGACCCACCCAATCCAGACAAGCCTGCTTTAAAACTCTTCCCTAGGTGATTCTACACTGTCTCAAGTTGACAGAACCAACCATCATGTCCTGCATAGTGCTGCATGCATTTGATCCCAGCACTTGGTAGTCAGAGGCAGGTAGATCTCTGTGAGTTCAAGGCCAAGTTTGTCTACATAGAGAGTTCCAGGAGGGGTGTGTGTGTTTGTGTGTGTGTGTGTGTGTGTGTGTGTATCACATTCTGCAAGCTCAATTAAATTAGAGAAGGGAAAGTATTTCAGTTCATTCCTCAAAGTTTGTTCTGACTACAAGTATGCTCACACTACTTCTCTATTGTTCTGTTTTGTCAAGCTGAAAGGCTGACCTGTGCTTTAGCTTGCTATTATCTGGCAAGAGGATCTGTCATTTCTGAGGGTGCCCTAAGGATCAAACTGTTCCTCACTCTTTTAAGTGCAGCAGGCTCCTTCATGAAGAGTCTTCGGAGCTCTCAATTCCTGTGACTGAAGTTTAGCCTGAGAAGATTCTGAACACTCTTCTGGGGGCCAAGCGTGTCGGCAGCCTCTGGGCTTCTCAGCTTGCCCTACCCAGGATGGAACCCCTGGGGGTGAGAAGGGCAGTCATGGCTTTCTGTCTGCTATTCCTGCAGTGGAACCTTTGTGTTACACAGTTAGGGCCTGGACAAAGGAAGGGATTCCCTGACCTCTGAGTCCTACTCAGCAAACTGTTGACCTCTTCTATGAAGAGGTGAGAGGTGTGACAAGATGCCCTTCTCCGGGATCCCTGTGATCTTCTGTTGCCCTGTTTCAACCTCTTAATCTGAAAATTTAGCGGACATGTATGATCAATCTGCTGTCCTTACGGCACATGAGGCCAAACAGTGCTATCCATTAACAGGGCTCAAAACAAGGTGTAAATTGATGTAAAGCAGAGGTTCCGTTGTTGCTGCTGTGACTTGACAGTAAGAAGCTCTTGAGCATGAACTGTGCAGATGCAGTGTCTGGTTGCAATGCCAAAAAGTCAGATCCTCCTGTGAGTAGTTCTTCGGTTTTACTCTCTAGTCTCTTCTAGCAAACAGAGGAAAACCATAACTATTTCTCCAAATAATAATTTGGTTTGAGTCCACAAGTTTTAATGCATAGAATTCTATCCTCCTTCCAGATTAAGAAACTCATAAGTACCTTAATGTCTCCTTAAATTATGAGACATCAGATCTTAAGCTGTTTGTTTGCTTGTTTTCATTGGGAGTATTTTCCTTTGTTTTAAATTTCCAAGTAAGTTAAAAGATTGTATGCTTGTAATTCTGGCTATGCAGAATTCACTGTGACTATTTGCACACTTCCTTGAGCTGTGTTTTTTTTTATTTATTGTTTTATTAATTACAGTTTATTCACTTTGTATCCCAGCTGTAGCCCCCTCCTTAGTCCCCTCCCAATCCCACCCTCCCTTCCTCAGTTCCTCCTTGCCCCTCCCCAAGTCCATTGATAGAGGAGGTCCTCCTTCCCTTCCCTCTGACCCTAGCCTATCAGGTCTCATCAGGACTTGCTGCCTTGTCTTCCTCTGTGGCCTGGTAAGGTTGCTCCCCCCTCAGGCAGAGGTGATCAAAGAGCAGGCCACTGAGTTATGAGCTGTGTTTTATCCAGCAATGTGCAGTGTATGAAGGAGTTAATTTCTGTAAAACGATTTTTCCTGAAAGAATGCAATTTGTGAGGGCACAATGGACTCCCTGGAAAACCACTCAGTTCTCAGAGACTTTGCCCTTCCTAGGTATTGATGAAAATTGACTGCACTTAGTCTTGATCAGAGAAAACTCTCCTGAATGTGGGTGACAAGGACTCATCACTGGTCAGAGTGCTGAGAATAAGTGACTCGGCCCTTAATAAAGCATCTCTGTCCCTCCCTCCGAGGCCCAGGGCACATCAGAGAAGAAAGAGTAGAAGGAGCTCAGGGACAGAAGGATGGAGAGTAGTGTGCAGTGGGCCACACTGCCTTCTGGATTCAATATGGTGGCCACAATTATGAATACACACCAACTGTCTGTGTGTTCATAATTCATAATAAATATTCAGCTGTCTGCATGGAACATGGTGGGGGGAAGGGGAAGGAAGGGAAGAAACATGAGTGACTGGAGGCTAGCTCAGAAAAAGGAAATCATCAGGGAAAGGGTGTGACAAAGTAGTGGGAGTGGATGTAATTAATCACAATGCCTTGTATTCAAGTACAATATTGTAAACATTTTAATCAATTTAATAAATTTAAAAAGGACTCTATGCATAAGCTGTGTTACTTCCTCCAACCCTTAAGCCTACTACTTTATACTATAAAATTAAATTGACCCAAAAAATATTTTTTTCATGTCTCAGTTGTTTTCTGTGGAAAGAGAACTTATTTAAAAAGGTAAAATGTTCCTTTGCCTTTCCTACAAATTATACAGATTAAGCTATGAACATTCCATGCGATGGCTATGCACCAAACTTTGGATGAAGATGTGAGGTCCGGAGTTAAGGACTGGTGGGAAATTCAGTCTCTTGCATCATTTCATATGCCAAAAATCCCTGAGAAAAAAATGAAGGTATGAATTAGCTACTGAAGTGGCCCTTTAAAGCCTCTACTGGGTGGTTGAATTAATAAAGAAGCTATCTATCTCATCCTGCAAGTCAATCTTTTAGTCTAAGCTCCTCTACTTAAAAACTATGACTTAAGAAGCACTTCTAAAGAGATCTATGCCCAGTGGAGGCGGGGACAGACAAAAATAAGAATAGCAGTGTAAACACTTTAACATTTAAACCATATTCATAAAGCTTGTCATATATGAAAACTCACTGCAACATCCAAACCCTTGTCTTTGAAAGAAAGAAATCTGAATAAAGTTGATTGAGAGGAAGTACAAGTCCAAGCTGTAGGTAACTCGCCTCCTCTGGTTCCTTAGAATCCAGAAAAAAGTTCTCAAGAACTAAGACAACTGCTGATGAATGATGATTGTCCAGCCCAGGCTTTGGACCACTGGGCACCTTATTCTAAGCGTTGGCACTCTAGATTGGACATGAGGCAACTACATTCACTCTGCCTACCTTCAAATGTGCAAAGAGGGGTGGGGGTCCAGGAATGGAGTAACACTAGCCATCTCACCTTTAACCTCAAAGCTGTGGTCTTTAACATGTTCGCAACATCTGATAACCAACCAAAATCGTTCATTTGTAGGAGACAGTAATAGCAACTTGGCATAATAAGCAGCATAAACACTTGTGTGTCTGGCCAGTTGTGGGAAAGATGATGGACTTCAGGCTCAAGGTCCTCTGAGTACATAGCAGGCGAGTGCTCTGCCATGAGCTATATTCTCAACCCATTTTTACATCTTAATCCAAGATTCATTATGTATCAAAGAAATGATTTTTTTTCAGGGTAGGAGTTTGAGTTTAGGTTAGAAGTAACTATAAAACTAGAGCCTTCTGCTTTGATTGCCTCCTGCAGCTAAATTTCTCACTCACAGCAAATTGGCAACTACTGGTTTCATAAACTGGTCCCCAGCAGACATGTTATCAGGTAAGATGCAGCATTGGTAGCTTCCAGGCTGAGCAGCTCTATTTGCCAGGCCAGGACTAGCCACTAAGCAAAGCACTTAACAGCACCAATCATGAGACAGGTACACCCACTTAAAATGCAGACTAGGTTCATCTGCAGCACAACAAGTCATCCAGAGCTCCTCTCTCATCAAACTCTCTTCAGTTGCCCGAAAGACATTTATCAGATGCCAATCTGTAAACTAAATATTTTGACTAAAACACTGTTAATTTTGGCCTGCGATTACCTGCAAAGACAAACTATATGCCCCTTGGAATTTTGAACTCAATTAGGAAGCTCAGTAGCCAGCCCTCACACTTGTCATCCTGGGCATACCCAGAAGTACCATGACTCTGGATTAGCAGAACCAACCAGAGTAGAATAGGTACTCTAAATAGCACTTGTGAGAAACAGGATGGGCCAAAAACCACATGGGAAGTGAAGGACAGGCTGTTGTGAAGTGAGAAAGGAAGGAAGCAAAGTAGGGAATTTGGTTGATTTTCACTCTCTCTCTCCTCGAGTGTGCATTTGAAAAGTGAACAGCAACTTGTGAGGTGAAGGACAAGTGACAAAATGACAAGGCTTCTAAATTATGGGAGAACTTGTTCAGGTTTTGGATGAATTCATGCACCATACGGCACTGCTGCATTTTCAGCAACTTTCTCAAGAGCAAAGGGGAGGATAACATTCTGAAGCTCTCTATCCAGGGACTTTAGGAAGGGTTGAATTACAATACATGAATTTACATGAGGAATTGTTTTTTTATCAAACATGAATGCTTAAGATGAAAGATCAAGACATGCACCCAAAGGCGGCTAAGCTTCTTTAGAATAATCCTGGTAGAGTGTGAATTTTTACAATATGATAAATTTATTAATGTCACCAGACACTGGCCTGTCACCTGTATCTTCTGTTCCATGCCAATCTATTCAAAAGAAGAAACTATGTCTTCTCAAGCATGTCTGAATTTACATTTCATCTCCACCCTCATGCTAAGACCAGTAGCAAGAGCAGAAAATCTGATACCCTAAAATACACTGCATGGGTCTGTATTACTTCTTCAGCAGCAAATGCTCCAAGAACTCCAACCAGATCAGGAAATGGATTGCCCTGTGAGCTTAAACCAAGAAACCAGGATATGAGACTTGAACCAGAATTCTCTGTAATAGCAGTCAGTGCCCTTAACCTCTGAGCCATCTTCCCTGCCCCCTCCAAAAAAAAAAGAAGAAGAAAACAAGCAAACAAAATTAAATCATCCTTGAAAAAAGATGAAAGCAATATTTTTGTAATGCCTTGATAGTTTAGGTCAAATATGATAGTTTTAAGTGTCAACTTGCTATGACTTAGAATTACCTGAGAGAGAGAGTCTCTGATAAGGAAGTATCTAGATCAAGTTGGCTTATGGGTATATCTATGGGAGAGTGATTTGATTGTTGATTGATATGGGAGGACCAAGCCCATTCTGGGCAGCACTACCTCAGGGTCGAGGTTTTGGACTATTTAAGAGAGAGCTGAGATGAAATGTGACCAGCTGTTTTGACCTTCCATGATGAAGGTTGAAACTGTAAGATGAAATAAGCTCCTTTTTTCCTAGGGTGCTTTTTGTTGGGGCATTTTATCATGGAAACAGAACTAAAACTAGAATGAACAAGGGAAAAAAGGAATAAGGAGGAAGAGGGAGAAGAAGAGAAGGAGGAGGAACAAGAAGAGGAAGAAAAGGAGGAGTGAAAAGGAAAGAAGGAAGCAGCAGCAGAGGCAGCAGCCCGGATTTGGCACTAGAGCCCAGAGGTGGAATTGGAAGCAGGGCCTAGAAGCCTGAGAGCACAGGAGGAGGCTTAATAATGGTTGTCCAGGTTACCGGGAGGCGGAGCTACCTGAACCTTTGTAGCTGTTGTAGCCTAGATTTACCATGCTGTGGTTACATCCATTGATCTTAGAAGCCTAGTGTGGCCCTATGGCATGCTTTGGACTCTATTGTGGGAAGACCCTATTGTTTAAAAGTAGTTCAACTGAAATATATGGAGAGTGTGGGGCGTGCCCAAGAGGACAGAGGACAAATGAACAGAAATACTGCCAGCCTTGCACAGAGCCAGAACTTTATGACTGGCTTTATCTTGTATTCATGGCGATGCTTCCTCTCATTTCCCACTGGTTCTGCATTGAATGGTACTCAAAGAATGGTCCTTCCAGAGGTGTGTTTTTCCAGCAAGTCTCTGCATTACTTGAATGCAATATGGCAGCTGTGGTCACATTACTTGTGAGTGACCATGCCGGCACCCTTTCCATCCACTCATGCCGGGTGCTGATGCTTTCAGATTGGTACACGATGCTCTACAATCCAAGTCCAGATTACATCACCATCCTGCACTGCACTCAGGAAGCCGTGTACCCACTGTACATCACTGTACATCATCGTGTCTGTTTATTACGCTTTCTGTTTAGGATTCATGATGGTGCTCCGCCCCCTACTGGTGAAGACGATTCAGTGGCACCTACGCAGGCCAAGCCAGTTAGGAAGCATTTACACTGCCCTCTACTTGTTCCCGGTTTTGACCCTGCTGCAAGCAATTGCAGGAGGCCTCTTGTATTATACTTTCCCGTACATTGTATTGGTGGCATCTTTGGCTAATCTGGTTGTGTACCTGGTTTTTGCCAAAATCGAGAGCTACAGTGATTTGATAAGAAAGGACGGACTGCTTGTACTCTTCAGCCACTGGCTTCTTCACGCCTATGGCTTAATCGCTCTCTCCAGGGGGAGCAATTTAAGCAAAATCTGATCCTTTTAATTTGTGTACCTGTCCCAGCTCTTTTTTACTTGTTAACTACCAAATTTACCAAACCATCACGGATACTCTCAGAAGGAGCCAAAGAACATTGAATATTAAATAGGAAGGAAAAAACACTTCTGTTTTTAACTTTAAAAGTGAAGAAAAATTTAAATGCATTGGTATTGTTCTGTTATAAATGGAAACAGTGTATCTTTTTAATGATTTGTTATTTGTGTATATGTCTATATCTGCATAACTGTATGTTGCATGAGTGTGCGCTCCTAAGGAAGCCAGAATGGGGCACCAGCTCCCCTGGAGCTAGAGTTTCAGGTAGTTGTGAGCACCTGATGTGGGTGCTGGGAGCCTCACTCTCATTCTCTGGAAGAGCAGCAAAAGTTCTTAACTGCTGACTCATCGCTCCAGGCCAAAGGGAACAGTATATCTTCATGCTTGTTTTCCTTTTGTTGTTCATTTTATTTTGTTTGACTAACATCTTACAGTTAGACTTGGAGAATTATATATATATTATATATTATAATTATATATGTATACATATAATTTTATATATATAAATTATACATATTATATATATATAATACTATATATATATAATAGTATCTACTACACTAAGATGTTTGAGTTATTCTTTGGTACATAGTGGTGATTCTGTGTTTCTACTAATGGGACTATCTCATCGTCTTATGAGAACCTTAGTAGTTAAAACCAGAAAGCCTTAGCACTGACTAATCATTTATACTTGTTCTGTCTCAATATGCTTTTCACCTTTAAGGCATTACAATGGCAAGCATACTTACAGAGTGTGACAGCAGATATAGAAATAAATTATAGGAGTTTCATTGTTTTATATTTATTTCCACCGATATACTGATTTAATAATATAAAAATAGAGCATCACTTATAGACTAGAAGCTTTCTATTTAGAAATAGCTTTTTTGAAGACATGCTCATATTATTGTCTCTGTAATGAAGAAAGTTTAACAAACACGCCCAGCCCCTCGCCCTCTGAAGCACAAGTGCACTACGACTCATACCTGCAGTCTAATGCTAACATTGTGTTGAGAAGGCTGTTGTGAACATATACAAACACTCTCTTTGGGGGAAGTAATGTAGAAATCAAATCACCCCATAAAAGTGACTTGTACTGCTGGAGTCTTAAACAGCAACTTGGAAAGAATGGCGAATGTACGCCTGCGCTGTGGGGGACAGTGCTGGGAAAAGCCTCATCAGGGCCTCTCAGACGTGGTCTGACACCACAGCCTGAAGGACTTTCCCAAACTCTAGGATCCTTCTGATAGTTTGTCAACTTGACACAACCTAATCACCTAGAGAGACAGTCTCTCTGAGGGATCGTCTAGATCAGGTAAGGCCTGTGAGCGTGTCTGGAGGACTTGTCTTGACTGATGTGGGGAAACTCAGCTGAAGGTGGGTGGCACTGTTTGCAGGTAGAGGATCCTGGACTGCAAAGACAGGACTGGGCACAGCAAAGCTTGTATATATTGATGTGTGGCTTTCTGCTCTTGACTGTGGGCATGACCAGCTGTTTCAAGTTTTTGCCGCCTTGGTTTCCTCAAAATGAAGAACTGTAGCCTGGAATTGTGAGTCAGAAAACTGCTTTCTCTCTGTTTCTTTTTGTCAGAGGTGTTTTTTTTTCCTTTATTCTCTCATTTATTATATCCCAACCTCAGTTTCCCCTCCTTCCTCTCCTCCCAGTCTCCTCCCATTCCCCACGGCTAGATCCAGTCTTCCATTTCCCTCCAAAAACCAGCAGGCATCCAGATATATCAACCAAACATGGCCTAGCAAATTACCATAAGACTAGGCACATACCCTCATATCAAGGCAGGACAAGGCAACACAGTGGAAGAAAAAGGGTCCCAAAAGCAGATAAAAGAGTCAGAGACAAACCTGTTCCCACGGTTAGGAGTCCCACAAGAAGACTTATTTTAGTAGTGAGATTGATGAAATAGCTAACTTCTGTTGAACCTCATTACCCAGGCAATGAGGCCAATGCATGGAAAAGGCAGTGCTTTCTCAAGGCCCACGCACTGTCAAATGCTCCACTTCACTGAGCTGTTTCCAGAACAGGCATCATGTTGTACTTTGATCCCAACCTTTTTTTTTTTAGTTAGATCTTCTGTTTTCTCTTACCCTCCTGTCAGGGATGGGAGGAAACTGGTCCTCCCTGATTGTGCACTGCCCAGGAGCTACCTAACAGATGCATAAAGCTCACTTGGTAGAGTAAACAAAAATAGACTTCTCATACTTGTCCCAGAGCTTATGAGTCAGATCTCACAGGGACGGAGCCCAGGGGTGTCCCATTTTCATTTCTGTTACTGTAAGAACACTACTCTGATGACTAAACGACAATTAGGGAGCCTATGTAGGTCTGACCTAGGTCCTCTGTATATATGTCATGGTTGGTCTTCTTCCTCCTGGGGTAAGGACTAAATGAAGAGGTTATAGCAAGAAGCAGAGGTAACACTCCAGCATCACCTCATTCTACAGAGAGGAAAGCACATGTCTCCTTCCAGTGAAACATTACGATAGTGAAAAATTGAGCCCTCTTTATCCTGGGTGCTGCTAGAGGGAAAAGGGCATCCGCAAACAGCTTCATTGTGTGAGAAGGGCTGCAAGCGGACTATGGTGACTCCATTTTGGTACCTCAGATGAACTTTGTGTTGCTCAGTAAAGTGACAGTAACTGCAGTGGGGAACTAAAGAAAAGCAATTCCAAGAGGAAAAACACCTCAAGGATGTGAGCCCTCTGTAATGGTCAGCCTGACCTTGCTATTTTTGCTAAATAGATGCTTTGGCTTTTAAAACTATCTTCTTAGCTTGCAGCAGCAAGAATTTAACCTTGGGAACTTTGTAGCCAGGATGTAGTTTTCTTGCTTAAATAGAGACCCAGAGAAAGGCTCAAGAATGCACTTGGGTCCCACAAACCCATGTGTAGTCACCATCCAGCTGAAATAAAGACTTCCAATTGGCTCACAGACTGTCTCAGTGGTCTTTGGTGGGAACCCCACAACACCTGGCTGTGTTCAATATGGGATAAGAGTGTTCACACTCTGACAGTTAATATTGATTGTCCACTTGACAGGATTTAATATCGCCATGGAAAGGTACCAGTAGGCATGTTGTGAATGTGTCTATAGATTAGGTAAATTGAGGCAAGAATACTCATCCTATGTGCGGCTGGCACTATTCTATGGGCTGGGGTCCTGGAATGGACAAAAAGAAGGAACCGAGCTGAGCATCAGTGTTCAGGACTTTCTGTTTCTTACCTGAAGACACAAGGTGACCACTGCCTCGTGTTCCTGTGCCATGCCTCTCCTTCACGATGATTTGTATCACCTTGAACCCCAAGCTGAAATACACCCTTCCTCCCTGAAGCTGCTTCTTAACAAGTATTTCTTCACAGCAATGCAAAGGTGGCTACTACATATGCTAAACACAGAACAAACAGAATAGCACTAGAAGACTCCTTGGGCACCTCTTGCCAAGGATATGTTGAAATGCTCACTGCTTTTACCCTTTGGTTTCTTCTCCAACCCTTTGGATGAGCCGCTTTGCTTGTCCAGCACAGAACAATCCAAGTCCTGCCCTATTGCAGCCTTTATTGTATTTGCCTATATTTTAACAGTATTTTATGAATCAGCCCCATGCATTTAACATAAAGACAAAGCAAAAATATAAAAAATTTTTAAAAGCCTGAATACCAACCCCATGAGATGCACCAAGACAAGTCCTGGCATTCTGTAAGTATGTATAGAGAGACGAGCCTGGGGAGAACTGAAAAAGATCACCATGAGAAAAATTGAGTCAGGACCAGAGAAAGTCTCAGAGTTGGGAGTCATTTTGAATACATGCAAACATCTCATCCATTTGTTCTCCCAGTCCTAATAATTTCTCGCTGATTGCTTCCTGTTTAGTTTGTGTAAGCTGGTTCATAAGCCATCAACTGTTTTTAAGGCAGATCACCTTGATGTTTGATCAGGTACCATGCCAACCAGACCAAATACCATGTTTTTCACAAGGCAACTCTGGACTGCAGAGATAGCTCAGCTGGCAAAGCGCATGCTACAACACATGAAGACCTCTGTTCAATTCCCAGAATCCAAGTGGAAAAAAAGGGAAGGAGCCAGCATGATGATATACGCTTGTAATCCCAGTGCTGGGAAAACAGAGACAGGATGGCCAGCCTAGTGAAGCAGCAAGCCTCATAACCCAGAGAGAAAGAGAGAGACCCTGCCTCAAAAGGAATAGTGACAGCTTTGGAACAACTAAATACAAGCCTGATGTATCCTCTACACACATGGACATCTGTACATACAGACATGTTCTGCATTTCCTGACTTCTCTGGCAATATGCAAACATTTATAACAAGAGGCACATTATCAACTTCTAGGCTTCTCTCACTTTATAAGTATTTTTCTTCATCCCCACTCTGTGACCATGGATGTCAAAACTTCAGTAGAACAATAAGCAAAGCAAACCCAGCATGTCAGAGCACAGGCACGCTGTGCCCTCTACACTCTGCACGATCTGATGACAATAGACTCCAGAGTCCACCATACTTGCTCCATGAAGCTCTCAATTAAAAACAAACAAGGAGGCCCAAGACGAAATCAAATACTAGAGAAATAAAAACAAACCTGTGGGAAACTAAGCTAATATTTATCATGCAAAATGTGATGGGATAATAAATGAAAATGTAAATGCTGGGAGGCACTTCGTGGGGGAAACATGAAGAAAGGTGCTTCAGAATATTTTTCTTTTTGAAGTTTGCAAAAAGGTCAGAGATAAGGGTTATAATTTGTCCTTGTTGTCTATCAGGTACTGCATTAAGTTCCCAAGAACTGTTTTGATGATTTCATTTTCTCAACAATTTCCATTGATCCAGGATATGTTTGGTATTCTACGCCTTTGACTTTTCTACAGATTTTAGTGCAGGTCCACCACAGACTGGTTCCATACTTAACAAAGGAAAAAAGAAAGAAAGAAAGAAAGAAAGAAAGAAAGAAAGAAAGAAAGAAAGAAAGAAAGAAAGAAAGAAAGAAAGAAAGAAAAACACTTTATCTCTGTGAAGATTGAAATGTGTATTCATTATTTTTTAATTCTACGAATAACTAGAAATAGCTCTCAGTTCAGGACTTGATCCCCATTTTCATCCAAAGTCAAGTTCTACAAAAGATTTAAGTGTGAAAAAAATTGTGCCCATATATTATGTGTATTTTATTTCTTCACCCAACATTTGTTTTCCACGATGGCTGCATCCCAATTTATAGTAGACAGTAGGTCATTTTTATTTCTCCACATAAAAGTCACATGACTTTTCATAGCCATAATGTTTTATTTACCCAGCCTGACTATAATACACAACCCTGGGATTGATATTGTACCAAGAACTGCTTGTAACACATGTAGGTAAGGGTTGACAGTTAAACTTATTCCTTTCAAAAACCCTCACTCTCTTGCTTTCTCAGTTGTAGCCCCATAAATACTTTCTTGTGTCAGTAATTTTTAAAATAGACTATACGTCTCCTGGAGATGGCCATCCTACTCTATTCCTAAATCTGTATTTAGGGCAGCAAAGCTGCCGCTGAGAGGGTCACCATTACAGAATAGGAACAGTAAAATATATAGCTTCTGACTGATACGTAAAGGCACTTGCCACTAAGACTGATGACCTGAGTTTGATACTCAGGCCCCATATGGTAGAAAGAGAGAACTGACTCTTCCTTGTTGACCTCAGGCCTCCATAAGTACACTGTGAAACACACACACACACACACACACACTAAAATAAATAATATTTAAAAAATTACAGCCATATTTCTTTCCTTGTTTTATCTCTTAAATAAAAATTTAGGCATTCCCACATAAGATTCTAAACAATGATACAATGTGATTCTATGTCTGGAAAATCCTCTCCTAAGCAGAATCTCCTCTGCATACTGACATATGTCAGAATGCTTTCTTTCCAGGATGTCTATCTTGTCCACGTGTTGTAGTTTATCAAGCAAAGGATTTACAGGACTCCAAAACACACAGCTAGTGAGCGCTGGGATGCTTGGCTGCACTCTCACATAGCAGTGATATGCTTCAGTAAAGCAGGGAGAAAAGAGTAGTCCTTCATAGGGAAATAACTGCTTGAGGCCAACTCAGTGCTAAATCTCAGCCATGAAGTTGCACAAGCCCAGACTCACAGAACACTATCAGTCCAGGGACACTGCCACACACCCAGGGAGAGCAGATCCATTGTTACACACTTCTGGGAAGGAAAATGTAGATCCAGTGTGCTCCCCAGGCTCAGTGGCTAAAAGACTGCATCCTTTCTCAATGGCTGACTCCTTTTCCAAGACAGAATGCGTTTGGTACCTAATCAGCACTAAAAGTAAGGGAGGCATTATTTAATTTCTATGTTTCTTCCTTCCCTTTCTTCCACCCAAACCACCCCTGATATCCTGCAAATCCACAGCCTCTCTTTACATCAGCTGTTATTACATGCATATATATATATATTAGTATATATATATATATATTCCTAATATAACCTGTTGATATTTTAATATAAGACTGTCTTATCATGATAGAAAATACCTAAGATAAAGATTAAACTTCAGGGGGGATACAAAGTGAATAAAGTATAATTAATAAAAAATTAAAATAAATAAAATTATATTTGCCGAAAATGATTAAAACTTTGTTATTGAAAAGCATATAACTGTATTCTTGATGCTTTGGGTCACACTGTGATTGTTGCTGTCAACTTAATGGGCTCTTGAATCAACTAGGAGGCACACCTCTGTGTGAGGTGATAAGAGAATTCTCAGGAAGGATTAATGGAAGGATTAATTATATCCAAGGGTAAGCAGCACCTTCTGGTATCTGCCTAAATATAAAGAAGGGCCAGGAGAGGCAGTCAGACCTGTTTGCCTGACTTTACTTTGCTAATGAACCAACCATCTGTCCAGTAGTCCCTGCCAGAGCTACTATCGTCTTTGGGTACCATCAACACAGTTTCTTCTGTCTTCCAGCATGGATTAAGAATTGTGTAAGACAGGAGCTCCACAAGGAGAGCAACAGAACCAAAATATCTGGGCACAGGGGTCTTTTCTGAAACTGATTCTCCAACCAAGGGCCATTCATGGAGATAACTTAGAACCCCTGCTCAACAATACACCCAGTCCTCTCAGAAACCCTCCTCTCTAGAACCCAGAATTAAATCCACCTTTCTCTACCCAAAATGTATCTATCATCAGTCACATCTACCGGGGAGATGCTGTCAGAGTCCAGGTGCTAATAAAAATAGAGTTGGAGCTAATACGCGCATGGCTAGTAAGAAAAGACAGACAAAGAATTATTTTTAGTTACTAACTTTGGCCTTCAAAAGCATCATACAACTTTATGTGCATACATAAATATGTGAAATTTATTATAACTCATTTACAGGTGGGAAAACACAGGACAGGATATTCACCTAAGGTACTCATATTTACCTCATATTTGCTCATGTAATGAGTGGCAGTGCCAAAATATGCTTCCAAGTCTACATGTGAGCTTTTGTATTATGAAGGGCTAGCTCAACTGTTAACCTTCCTGGAGGGCATTTGCATTTGTCTTTAAGGCTTTGGTTGAAAGAATATGAATGAGACAAATAAGGAATGGGGCCATAGAAGAAGAAATGTCTTCCCACAGAGAAGAAAAGTGGTTATTCACTCAGACCAATCATAGGTGCAGATCCAGAATAACCCTCTGTCAACTCACAAATGTTGTTTCTCCAGGAATTCAAGTGTTTGAGTACAGTGGCCTGTCACTGCTGGGTGACTGCTAATAACTGTTCTACCCTGAAAGAACCCCTGGGTTTCTTCGCTCATTCTATGCCTGTCTCAGGAGAGGAGAGGGATGGAACTAAGTTTATCTGTTCTCCCTAAAATTTTATAATCTCAAATTACTCAGTTGTAGCTAATGAGGTAGATAAATTTTAGGCATGTATGATTCATGCATCTCCAGAGACCATTTTTATTATTATTTGAATTTCACACATGTATACAATGTATCTTGGTCATATCTACCCCTACTCCCTCCTTCCAACTCCTTTAGGTCCAACCAAATATATCATACTCCCATTTTCTTTTTTCTTATAACTCCATGAATCCAATTTGTGCTGCCCAAATGCACATGGGTGTTGGGTCATCCTCAGAAACATGGGTCACTCTCAAACATCATATAGTGGTATTCAAATACCATATAGTGGTCAACTTTCATCTTACTTTTTTTGCCCTACACAAGTTTTGGTTGGTTGGTTGCTTGCTTGCTTAGTTTACTTTCAGAAACCATGTTAAAAGTCAGCTGGCAACTGGACATGGTGATGCAGCCAATGCTTGAGGCATAGAAGTTGATTATAGTGGTTCACACATGTACTTTTGGAAAGTGTTTTTGGAAAGTAGAAACAAGAAGATTTTAAATTAAAGGCCAACTTTGGCTGGTAGGTAATTTAAGGTCACTCTGATATTATGTGTTCTGTGAATTTTCCTGGGGAGATGTAAACAAATGTTTATTCACCTCAAACTGAACACCAAAGACCAAAAAAATTATTCCATAAAAGTCTAGCTTAGTCAACCAATGGGTTTTCTAGAGTTACTTATATGTGTGAGTGAAGTGGAAGTTTCTGGTTTCTTTGGAGACTGAGTTTTGTCATGTGATGTTTTGCTGCAATCTGAGCATGTGATGTTTGGCTGGAGCCTGGCTTATGAGAGGGCATGTGATGATTTGCTGTGAGCTCTATCATGCAAGGAATGTGACTTTAGCCAGCTGAGAAAATCCGTGGGTGGACTCTGAGGAGAGGAGATATATAGAGGCCCACACCCAGCAAGACATAACTTTTTGGATTGACATCATGCTGAGCTGATCTTTGTGCTTTGACACTTTGCAGAAAAAAATTTTCCAGAGAGCTTCTCAGGGAACTGAGTCTTGCAGCTTTCGCTGACTTCACGTTGCTGCTTGGTGTTGGCCTTTGGACTGGACTGCTGGTATCCTGACAACTGATTTTGGTAATCTCTCTTTTTTTTTTATATAAATCTTTTTTTTAAATTTATTTATTTTTATCTCAATCACAGGTTGGGTACTTTGAATCCCAGGCGTAGCCCCCTCCCCC
>CM053761.1:64671528-64730422 GCA_028658305.1 Pachyuromys duprasi
GGGAAACAGGGACTGTTTCAGTCATGATCTTGATGGCTGACTCTTTGACCCTCCCCCATACAATCTGGGGAGTGACAGACTGGCTAGATCCCAGGGGAGGACATTGCAGCCAGCCCTGAGGAGACAGGATGAGCTGGAGTTGGATGGAAGGGGAGGAGGTCCTCCCCTGTTGGTGGACTTGGAGGGGGCGGGGAGGAGGGAGATGAGGGAGAGAGTGGGAGGGTGGGAGGGAATGAGGAAGGAGGCTACGCCTGGGATGCAAAGTACCTAACCTGTGATTGATATAAAAATAAATAAATTAAAAAAAGATTGTTTCTAAATGTAAGCATATGCAGTTTAACACCTTTGATGGCTTAAAGTTTAGCGTCTGGGTTTTGTGATTGTCTTCAAGGCTTGGCCCAATTCTTTCCTTCCTCAAAAATCCTTTCTAACCCTTCAGCCCTCTGCTTCTATGCATTCTCTTATTTTCCCACATGTATGTGCTCAGATTTTAAATTACTGACTTCTTTTGCAGAGGGTGAATTTGATCTGAAAGTTTTCTGTTTCATTCCTACCTTTTCAGCAGTGTAGCCTTACAAGGGTGACCCGTATCTTTTCCTCTTTGTACGGCCACACTGTTATTTATGCAACACGAAGCGCTTATTGTTTTCAGACCTATTTGCTTGGAGACACATGGAATGCTTCCCCTCCTAGGTGCACATGTAGCTTACACATCCAGATGTGCACATCCAGTGTGCTCAGTTCAAAATCTCCAGTGCTATAGTCAGAGAACAGTAGGACTGGAAGGGATGCTAGGTACAGATGGTACAGTGGTTTGTCGAATGTTTTCTTATTTAGGGTGTACTGCCTTCCAAAATTTAATTAAAGAAAGATGAGAGATTGGAATAATTCTGTCCTTGCTACATGGCATCTACAGGGTAGACACAGGCACCCTGTGCCAACATAGCCTTGTCATTGTCTCTGCTGTCTCTTAGACTGTGACCCAGCTTGTGGCTGAAGAATTTAGAGTATACGAAGCATATCTGTATATTTGTAATGTAGTACAGGTTCTGAAACTGTACCCCCGAGAGGGAAAGCAGCTTGCCTAGAGCCACATGCGTGGCAGCAGAACCAGCATGAGGATGTACTGTTTATGGACCTTGCTTCTACCATGGTGTCCTTCCACTTCAATACAGCATCCAGATAAATCCCTTTTAAGGCCAAAAACTTACATTCAACTCTCATAGTCTTTTGCCAAGTGCTCCTTTCTTTTTATCTCTTGCCCTTAGATGGTGCCTCCTGCGTTGAGCTCTAAGCAGTGGGCCTACTGTGCTGCCACAGCTATCAGCTCTCTCCTCTAGGGCAGACTACCTCCTGAAGACACAGGGGAACCAGTGGGCCTAGCTTCCCAGAAAGAAATCGTTTAGAGCTTTGAAGGTGGCTCATCAATTAAAAGCATGTACTGCTCTTGCAGAGGACCCAAGTTCAGTTCCCAGCACCCGTGTCTCACATCAGTGGCTCAGGACTTGCTATAACTCCAGCTTTAGAGAGATCTGATATCTCTGGCCTCCACAGGCGTCTGAAATCACGCGCACATACTCACACATAGACACACAAAGGTGTACATAATTAAAGAAAATGGATAATCATTTGGCTTTGACCATCAATTCCTTCCAGCCACCATGAAGCCAGAGACAATACCTATGTCCAGGCTACCTTTGCTATGATTAGTCACATGTCTAAATTGCCTGATAGTTTAGGAAGTAGTTTTAAGGGTAGTGTTCAATTGGATTTCCACAACCTTGGAAAGACGGTAATATAATTATTTTAAAAAGATATGTTGTTAATTTTTTATTTATGTGTATTATGTATGTATGTGTGTGTGTCTACATGTGAATATGTGTATATGAGTGCAAATCTCCATGAAAGCCAGGAGAGGGTGTCAGATATCTAGGAGCTTGAGTTGCAGGTAGTTTTGAGCTGCCCAATGTGTGTTCTTGGAACTGAATTTAGATCTTATGGAGGAGCAGGAAGCACTCAGAACTACTGAGTCACCTTCGCAGCCACTAGACTATGTACGGATGAGTAGTTGAGGCCACGAATAGATAAATAATTTGCTCTGTGTTGCAGAGTTCAAACTAATGGAACCAGGCCCTAAATCCAGATTCTTTTGTCTTTGAATTTTGTATTCTTTATGTCCTTTAAAAGGCAGACTCTCAGACAGGGCACACCACTGATCTGAGCCAATCAAGTAGGTTTTATGTACAGAGACGCCTCATTAATCTCATATTACTGGGGAATGACCTGTTTCTACATAAGTGAATATTTCATGTAATAAAAGGTTTACTCACCAAAGCTTAACACAAAATTTAGCCATTTTGAAGGGAACCTTTCTGGCTTCTGTTAGATATTTATCTGTGTGTGTGTGTAGGCTACTTCCTCTGCCAGGCCAATTTTCTCTGTTTTGCCATTTTCTAATCTGTAGAACTGTGCTACCCTGGCTCAGGGACAGTGGAGGATGGACCTGGAAGTACATGGAGTCCTTCCAATTTTGGAATTGGAATTTGAGTTTGGGGTTCTATTGCTTATTGAAATGTATATGGATTTAAGCTGTGGGGTGTCTTTATGGCCAGGGAACCATGGTTTCATCTTCACGTCATGATGTACCTTGACAGCAGGCATTACCGGCCTGGTTTGGGAGCACTTGCTATTGAGTTAGCCCAGCAGAAACTACGATGGTTGATGGGAAGGATGACTACTGTTAAGCAGAGCTGGAGGCCAAACTGTATCTTTTTTAGGTTTATTTTCCTAAGATAGGGCTCTACTTCAACATTCTTGGCATTTCATCGTTTTCACACTTAAAAAAAAGGATTTTATTTATTTATTTTATGTATGAGTGCTCTGTCTACGTGTATGCCTGCATGCCAGAAGAGGGCATCAGATTTCAGCAGAGGTGGCTGTGAGCCACCATGAGGCTGCTGGGAATCGAACTCAGGACCTCCGGAACAGTAGACAGCACTCTCATCTCTCCAGCGCCATTTTCTCACTTTTTTTGAGTGGTTTCTTATCATGAGAAGGAAAGTTACCAACTTTGTATAATCTATTATTTTTGCTTCATCACTTCCTGTTTTCCATATGGAGTTATAAACAATTTTTATCTAAAGTATTGAAAATTTTTGTCAATAGCCCATCCTACTAACATATTGGTATTACATTTTTTTTTTCCTTATTGAGATGTGTTACTTTCAGGAGAGAAAGATAAAAGGTCTAAAGTTGGATGAGTGGCGAGGGTCTGGGAGATGAAGGAGGGGAAATCATGATCAGAATATATTGTATGAAAACATTTTTAATAAAAATACGTTGCTTCCAGGAATACCTAGTTTTTTCCTCCCACCCGTTTCTTTGGCTATGTCTTATCTCAACTATTTTAAAACTGTCTAACCCCAGTGACCATGCTTTTCTCAAGGCAAAAGCATCACTTTTTTCATTGTTCTTAGAAATGCTCTTCTGGGAATTCTCCATCCTCTTGTTCCCTTCTGGCCAGGCTGGGGATTTGGAACCTCATGCTCCTGATTCTTGTCTCAGGATGTACGTTTCAATTCCTGCCTGCCACCTTTCTCTTCCTCAGTTTACACTCTGAATTTAGCAAACCACATTTTACAGCAGCTAGTCTTGATGAGACCTTATAGGCTAGGGTCAGATAGTAGGGGAGGTCAGATAGTAGGGGATCCTCCCCTATCAGTGGACTAGGGGAAGGGCATTGGGGAGAAGAGGAAGGGAGGGTGTGACCAGAAGGAGAGGAGGGAAGGGGTTACAGCTGGGATACAAATTGAATAAATTATAATAAATAATAAATCAATAAAAAAGAAACTGTGAGTGAGAGGTAAATTTCATGACATGGACTTCTCAATATCTATAATTCTGTCTTCGTTTCTTAATTGATAATTTGTTTAAGTATAGAATTCTGGGGCTTAGGTTTCAGTTTCTGATTTGAAGTAGTTGCTCCATTGGCTTGCAGCTTAGAGTGTATTGTTGAGAAGTCTGAACTAATAATTATTTGTGGCTGGATGATTTCACTGCCTGTATCTTCAGTGCTATGCAATCTTACTGACAGGTTGTGTGAGCCATCTCTTTATGTTAGACATTTATCACAAAGACAAAATGATTTGAAGGTAGGAAAGTCTCTTATTTTGTTTCACAGTTTCAGAAGCCTTAATATGTCATTGTTAACTAAACTGAAAAAAATGTTGAAAACATCACATCTTGGCAGCCAGGGAAGAGATGGAGAGGGAGTGAAAGAGGGATTCAGGGAAGGTGGGAGGAAGAGAGGAAAGGGGAGAGTCAGGGTGTAGTGAGAATTTTGGTGTCTTTGAAAACCCAGCTATGTTATTTATGTAAACAGGTTTCTATTTTAATCCCAGGTGTGGGATACGGGGCTGCTTCAGACTGTCCACGGCAGCAGGCTGTTTGCCTTGTGTGTGCTCTGGCAGGGCTGTGATTCTGCCAGCTGAAGATAGGTTAATTCCGGGGACTCTAGAGAGGGTATAAAAGGCCAGAGCCCCAAGACAGTAGTAAAGCTGTCCTGCCTGCTGGCTTCTGCTCTTGCTGCTGCTGGTTTGTCAAATGGTCAAGAGAAAAGAGACAACAAGAAGTTGGAGATACCCTGATGAGGTGAAGATTGGACCTGCCCCAAGGATCTCAGCATCCCTAATCAGGAGGAAGCAGCCTAAAAAGAACTCAACATCCCCTCTCCCATCGAACCTTTGTCTCTCCTACCTGGTGGTATTGGAAGGAGTAAGGGTTGGAAGGAATTGAGTGAAGAAGGGAATTAAAGGTATAGAAACCAAATAAAATAGAAAAATATGGCAACATCAGGGAGTGAGGGAGAAAAGGAGAGAGTAAGGAAGGGAGGGAGAGAAAGAGAAGGAAAGAGAAAGAGAGAAAAGGAGGGAGTCAGGAAGGGAGGGAGAGGAGAAAGAAGAGAGAGAGAGAGAACACAAACCCTAGGGTGCCCAATAATCTTCCTTCTTCATGGCCTTTATATCTCTCTGGAGCCACCATCTTGAGTCTTCATCTTCAGTTTGTCCTGAAAACATTTCAAAGTCACATTCAGAGCTTTGTTTTCCTCATCTCCACGTCTTAATCCAGCAAGATAACAGTGAAGACAAAGCATCCCATGCTCAATAGACTTTCCATCTGAGGACCCACTGCCTTAGTTATGAGAAAATTTTTGTACATCTGTATTTCGATACTTGATCTTTTCTTTTCTTTCTCCCCCCATCCCTGGAATTTTACTTTACAGGTGTTAGACTGCTTTTCTTTCTGAGGAAGATATTCTTATTATACTAATGCTAGCATTTAAAAACTTCATTATGCATATACATTGTATATATTACTGTGTTACATAAGGAGTTTATATAACTATAGAATGTACACTGGCCACATTTTCCAATACTCTCCTGACTTCTTTCTTTCCCGTTAGTTCTTTTTATTCACCAGACACTTTCACTTTCTACTTTCAGACATGTATGGCCTCATATATTTATATAAAATCTAGGAACAAGAAATGAGAGAATGTTTGACATTTGTGTTTCTGAGACTAGCTTAATTTACTTAATATGATTATCTTTAGTTACACCTATTTCACTGCAAATGACACCACTTTGTTCTTTATGATTCATTTTTTTCCCCTATTGTGGATATATCTCTAAGCTGCCATTGTTTTTGAGTCCAGGGCTTCAGGGGACCTGCAGGTGCATGCTCTGGTAGTGCCCCACCCCCACCTGCTGACATCCTGGTTGCAGGCATTCATCTGTGCTCTGCCTTACCATTTCCCTTTCACAGTTTCTGTTGAAACTCTGGGCTAGTCCTCTGGAGCTTTGTCTTTGAGGAGTAAATCTTCAGCTTCCTGCCAAAGCCCAGGATGAGGGGTAAGGTTCTAACCACCCTCTTAGCAGACTTTAAATGAATTCCCCAGTTTGCAGCTCAGCTGCCCCATGCCTTTTGCACGCTGCCTTTGATTTCTGAGTCTTCCAGGGTCAGAGGCCTGAGCTGGATGGTTTCCCATCGACTCTCTCTTCAAGCCCTTTCTGCTTTGCTTTACCAGTTCTGATAATGTTTTAATGTTTTTCAGGCTGCAAATGTTGGCTGACATTTCTCTTTCTACTGTGTATCTTTCTTTCCCTCTCTCCTTTTCCTTGTGGAACATCCACACACATTCACACACACACACACACACACACACACACACACATCACTTTCTTCTTTATTTTTTAAAGTGGGGCATTTGGAGGAAGCAGAAACAAACATGTTTAAACCACCATGTTCAATCAGAAACAATCTTTTGCCATTTTCATGAGTACTTATTGGAAGTGGTTTCCATTTTCATTGCTGAGTTTTGGCAACCAACAAGACTGTTAATCACAGCATGTGGAAGTGTCCTTGGAAGAATCTTCGTGTGTATCATCTGTATCTGTATTGAGTGTTTCACAATAGTGGTACTGAAATAAACTAACTTCCTTCCTTCCTTCCTTCCTTCCTTCCTTCCTTCCTTCCTTCCTTCCTTCCTTCCTTCCTTTCTTCCTTCCTTCCTTTCTTCCTTCCTTCTTTCCATCTTTCCTTCCACACACTGGATATATCATGGGGTCAGTTCCCTGCCTGCTTTCTCCTTTGGACTTTCACTTACTATTGTTAATGATCTTGACAGCTTCTTTGTTTTCCTTTTTCTTGGCTCAACATTTTTTATTACTGTGACAAAACACCCGACAAGGAATAAAGAGGAGAGGAAATATTCCATTGTGACAGGAGAGGAAGGTGGCAGGGGCCTGAGGCAGCTGTCAAAGTGCAGCCACAGCCAGGAAGCCCTTAGTGATGGATGCTGGTGCTCAGTTAACTTTTTCCATTTGATTAAGTCCAGGACCCCAGGCCGTGGAGCACAAGCTTAGGGTGGGTCTTCCTACCTCAGTTAATTTAATCTAGAAATTCCTTCACAGGCATCCCCAGAGGTTTGTCTTCCAAATTGATGATTACTGTTACCATCAAACATTTAAGTTCAAATTTAACATATGCAACATGCAATCTTCAGCTTGATTAGAATAACCTTACAGTACTCGGGGGCATGCACACAACACAGGCATACTGAATCTTCCTGTTAACCAGCAAGGCCTCAGCAGCTGCACTTCCCTCTCATATCTGAGTATAAGGCTGATCTCTGCAAAATCAGGTTTGGGAAATACTTCCTATTGTTATGACTGCTGCTCTTCATCGTTCAGATAAAGTCTTATATCATCCAGATGTAAGACCTAAAACCTTATTACTTTGTCTGCTTCCTCTGATTTGTCCCTTTGAGTGTGGCGTTTGCCTGGTGAGCAAGGGAAATAAAGTTTATTAGGCCAGTGTGTAAGAAAGATTCTGAGTATGGATGTGCACGGCCCTGGGAAATTTAAAATGCACAGACTCTGTAATATTAATTTATGCTTCTATTTTAGTGTCCTACTTTTGATCCATAGCTGTATTTTTGAGAGTCGAAATAGTCAAAAAGGGACTTCTGAGCACAGAAGTCATTGCAGAATCAAGGACTTTGGAGCTGAAAGAGAACATGGAGGGCTTGGAATAAAATCCTCAGTTTATAGTTGAAGGCAGGAGTTCATGCTCAGGGAGAATGAATGCAGTAGTCCCTGCCCTGGGCCAGGAGGTGAATGTAGGAGATCCTGCCAGGGAGGATAAAGAGCATTGCTCCAGGTTTCACAGAGTGACTGGCCTCTTCGAGGCTGGACTTAAGACCTTGGTGGTTTGTATTCAAAAGTGCTCCAGTTGGGAAGGGGAGATGGCATACCACTCAGTAAATTACTAGCTGTACTACGTGTACCCCTGAATTTGGTTTCCAGCACCTATGAAAAAAGCAAGGTGTAAAGCTTTAAAAATTTTCAGATGATGTATTTATATAATATATATATATAATTATGTCTTTCCTCTTCTTCGCTCCAAACCCCCCAATGCCAACTGTGTTGGATTTAGTCACCACAGAAACACACCTCTGGGTACCACCATAAGACTATTAACAGAATACCCACTCTGAATCGGCACTACCCGATAGGTGGGGCTCATGATCTAAATAAAAGAAGAAACTAAGCAGATCGTCGACATTCATGTCTCTTAGTTTCCTAAGTGAGGACACAGTGATCAGTTGCCTTCAGCTCCTGCTTTGAAGACATCGCTATCGTAATGGATCGTACGTTTAAACTGTAACTGAAAATATCACCCCTCTTCTTAAGAAATAGAACTCTAATTATTCTATCACATTTAAGATTTTGGCATTTTAAATAAAATGCATCTTTTTCTAACAATAACAACAACAACAACAACAACAACAATAAAAGCAGAGTGTGCATTTGCAAGCCCAGTGCTGGGAATGGAGACAGGAGGATTCTTAGGGATTGTTGGCCAGCCAGTGAATTGGTGAGTTTCCAGTAAAACGAAGAGACTCCACCTCAGGGCTGAGGAATGCCACCTGTGGCTGACTTCTCTACGCTCACATGCACACATGTGCACCAGTACAGGCACATATTACCCATCCACATCCACACATGTGTACATGCATGAAAATGCTCAAACTAATTATTTCATAGAAGCATATACTAAAAGAAAGAGGCAGCCAGTTCAGGTCATAAGAAATGGTACCATGAAGAGGCCATCCCCACTGGAGGAAGAACGCCACAACCCCTGTGTGTTGAATAGACACGTGATTGAAACAAGCAGGATTTTAATGCCCGCTTTCTTCCGCTGTGTAATGCAATAACACCTCACTTCAGCTTAGCTGGAAAAGAGCTTGTATTTACAGTGAGCGTGGCCTTCATGTGTTTTCTGCTGATCACTGCTTTAACAAGTCATTCCACAGGAGACGTCTGTTAGCTTTAGTAGTCCTTAAATTACTTATGGCAATTACCTGCATCACTTTCAACTCCATGGAGGTTATTAAAAATCTCTCATGGCAACTGTAAAGAAATAAGAAAATAGGTAAAGATGAAATCATGCCTGTTCCCCCAAAGCATTAGTCTGGAATGTGTTTGCACTGTTTTCATATGGGGAGATAAATTTAGCTCAAGGGGGAACAAAAAATAATGTAACCTCTGAGGTGCCATCAACCTAAAATCAGACATATGTCATTAAAAACAATTTTATCCCCTGGCCAGATTAGTTTCATTCTTATTCCCATGGACAACTGGAAGCTGGTTTTATAGAGATTTAATAAGTCTCTCTTGTGTCTCAGGTACTGGACCAGGAATGCCTCATATCTTAGCTTCTTTGATTCTACACGTTTAGTAAATACGAAGACTCAGGTTCGGAGAAGCGAAGTGAAAAGTTGTAAAAATGAGAGCACTGCAGAGCAAATGTGTGGGAGTCGCCTTCAAGCGCATCCCCAGACTGTTCTGTCACGGGACACTTAAGTGAAGATGGACGTGCCTTCGAGCAGAGGTGCCTCTGGTGTTGTGTCAGAGGATACTTGGTGACTCATGAGTCCTATCTGATTGCTGAGATTCCATTATTCTTCATATTCATGAGGGCTAAAGAGCGCTCGGCCATTCTCTTATGGAGAATTAGAATACAGAGGTATAAATGATGTAAATACCATGTATTCATGCATGACATTCTCAAAAAGCATTTAAAAAAGCATATCCAACTAAAGTGTGCGTGTGTGTGTGTGTGTGTGTGTGTGTGTGTAGGGGACAGGTACCACCAACCTTCCATGCTATGCCCATCAAACTATGGCTCATGGGCAGGTAGCCTCAGCATCATTTGTCCAAAACCCAGAATCTACCCATGTGCTGTGACATCTACATGGTTTTTTGCATTTTTATTAATTATTATTTATTACAATTTATTTATTTTGTATCCCTGTTGTGGCCCCCTCCCTTATCTCCTCCCAATCCACCCTCCCTCTTTTCCCCCTATGCCAATCCTACCCTCTTTTCCCCCTATGCCCCGCCCTTAGTCCACTGATAGGTGAGGTCCTCCTCCCCTTCTATCTGACCCTAGCCTATCAGGTCTCAACAGGACTGGCTGCATTCTCTTCCTCTGTGGCTGCACCCTCTGGGGAGGTGATCAGAGAGCCTGACACTGAGTTTATGCCTGACATAGCCCCTGCTCCCCTTACTAGGGAACCCATTTGGAGACTGAGTCTATGGGCTACATCTGTGCAGGGGTTTTAGGTCCTTTCCATGCATGGTCCTTGGTTGGGGTATCAGTCTCTGCAGGACCCCCAGGGACAAGTTATTTTATTTATTTATTTATTTATTTATTGCTCTGTTGGTCTCCTTTTGGAGCTCTTGTCCCCTCCAGGTCTTTCTATCTCCCCCATCTTTCATAAAATTCCATGCGTTCTGCCAAAAGTTTGGCTATGAGTCTCAGCCTCTTCTTCAGTAGAGCTTTTTCAGAGGCTATCTGTGGTAGGCAGCTGTCCTGTTCCCTGTCTTTTCCTGCTTCCAATGTCTATCATGTCTGCCCTTCTGAATGAGGATTGAGCATCTTCCCTAGAAGTTGTTTAGCTTCTTTAGGAGTATAGATTTTAGTATGTTTATCCTATGTAATATGTCTAATAAACACTTATGAGTGAGTATATACCATGTGTGTCTGTCTGCTTCTGGGATACCTCACTCAAGATGATCTTTTCTAGTTCCCACCATTTGCCTGCAAATTTCATGATTTCATTGTTTTTAATTGCTGAGTAGTATTCCATTGTGTAAATGTACCATAATTTCTGTATCCATTCCTCCAGTGAGGGACATTTAGGTTGTTTCCAGATTCTGGCTATGACAACTAGAGTTGCTACAAACATGGTTGAGCAAATGTCCTTGTTGTATAGTTGAGCATATTTTGGATATATGCCTAGGAGTGGCATAGCAGGATTTTGAGGTAACACTATTCCTAGTTTTCTGAGGAAGTCCCAGATTGATTTCCAAAGTGGTTGTACATGTTTGCATTCCCACCAGCAATGCAGGAGGGTTCCCCTTTCTCCACAACCTCTCCAGCATGTGTTGTCACTTGAGTTTTTGATCTTGGCCATTCTGATGGGTGAAAGATGAAATCTCAGGGTCATTTTGATTTGCATTTCCCTGAGGACTAAGAACATTAAGCATTTCTTTAAGTGTTTCTCTGCCATTTGATATTCCTCTACAGAGAATTCTCTGCTTATCTCTGTACCCCATTTTAAAAATTGGATTACTTGGTTTGTTGGTGTTTAACTTCTGGAGTTCTTTATATATTCTGGATATTAGCCCTCTGTCAGATATAGGGTTGGTGAAGATCTTTTCCCAGTCTGTAGGCTGTTGTTTTGTTTTGATGACAGTGTCCTTTGCTTTACAGAAGCTTTTCAGTTTCATGAGGTCCCATTTATTGATTGTTGCTCTTAGAGCCTGTGCTGTTGGTGTTCTGTTCAGGAAGTTGTCTCCTGGTGACATCTATATTTTAAACGAGATTGCCAAGTGGTGTGCATGCTCCCTGAGGACTGAAAAGCGCTTCCCTGATGTGTGGGAGTGTGTTAGGGACATTTTGTTTTTCATTTCTGATTGAAGGTATTGTTTTGGAGGGTAGGAGAAGAGGACCTCTCTGTAGAAGAGAACCATGCTCCATAGCTGTATATCACACATGAATCTACCACTGTTCCCGTGCCAGAACAAGCTAACCACAGGAAGAAAGCGGCCAGTGCATCTGCTTGCTGGGACATTTCTTATAATGTGATTTTCCTTAGAAATGTTCCGTAGATTTTTCAGGCAATGTGATTAGGATGTACAGGTTTCTGCCTTCTGCAACAAAGAACACCTCACATCTCCCTATCCCCATCTTTTCTTTATAATCCTATTCTTTTTCTGAGCCTCACTTTTCAGCTCTGGCTTATTTCGAACCAGGCTACTCCAAGGGTCTCATACCAATTTTTACTCACAATGCCTAGTGTCAAGCACACTCCCCTTTAATCTCTCTAGCCAGCGAACCAGGCAGGCTCCATTTCCTACTGCAGTGTGTAAAGAAATCCAGCCCTGCCTGCTTGTTCTACTGTAGGACTCTCTGACTTTTGTACAGTCTCCTTGGAGACCTTGCCTGCATCTGCAGCATGAGATGGATAAAATTCATTTCCTACTGTAGATGAAGGGTTAAGGATAGTTCAAGGTTTGTTTGTGGTGTCCTGTTTTCTTTGCTAAATGGTGACTTAAAATCAATTATAATCAAATGGGAAGAGGTGAAAATTGCTGATTCTGTAGACTTTGGGGAGAGAAGGGAGGCTGGGATTTCACTCTTATTTTTTGTCCCCGAGATAAAAGCTGGCATGAGTGAGCCGGGTTTATTGGGTGATTGATAGTTCTGGCATGTGGCACACTCTCATTTTCTTCCAAAGTGCAGTCCAAGGACTCAGAAGCTCCAGGTGGGACAGCAGTCATTCTCTGGTGTGTGCCTGTGGCTATACTCATTTATCTGTTGTGGAAAACACAGGAGACTGAAGAAGAGGGCGTGAGACAGGAGCTAAACATCCATATGACGGCACAAACAGTGGCCTCAGTCTGAGGGAAGGTCCTGTGGTCTAGAGGAACGTAACCGGAGGCTTTACCTGTAGACTTAGAGCCAGCTCTGGACAAACTGTGAGGTTTCTTCAGTAACAATTGAACTATTTTTCTATGCCAAGCACTTGAGGTTGGAAGAATCCAAAATGAACATCATAGTCCTGTGGATAGCTGTTTTTCACCCCTATTTTCTGGGTGATCAAAGAAGTATACACATGTACCACAAGTGTGTGTTGTGCATGATGTGCTCCCGGAGGCTGGCGCATTTTTCTTCAAATTTATTTATTTATGACGTGTATCATATGTATGAGTAAAAGAAAGACACAGAGAGACAGAGAGAGACAGACACACACATACATACACACACAAAGTGAGAGCATGTGTGGCATCAGATGACAACTTTCAGGAGTCAGTTCCCACCTTCCACCTTTTTGAGGCAGAGACTCTCTTATTCCTGCCCCTGTGCAGTGTGCTCCAGGCTAGCCACCCCCAGCATCTGGTTCTTGAGGCCGGAACTCAGGTGCTCAGTCATGCTTGTGAAACTAGTGCCTTTACTCACTGAGCCACACCCCATCCATCCAAGGCTCATTTACTTGGACACTTGGTTCTCAGGACCATAAACGGTTCTCTTGGTTCCCTTGCCTTTTATGAGAAATATATTTGTAATCCAGTCTTAGAAAGAGAAAGTCAGAAATAAAAGAATAAAATTAAAGAGAATTCTATTATAGGCTGTTTGCTTCCCCTTTAACAGCAACCATCTGCGCATTGTGTGAGGCAGACAGTTGGCAGAATTTGCTAGGCACGCATGTTTAAGGCTGATACCAGCCCTTCCTTGATCCCTCAAAACCCACACTGTATCAGCAGCTGATCTTGGATGCTTCTCTGCATCATTAATACATACTGGGAAGGAAGGGGGTGCTCAGAATCTACCTAGGCCACTTTCCTGGGGTCCAAGATGCTTAACATCCTAAGATGTCAATAGAATGGTGTGCAAAGTGTAGGCAAATGAGGCCAGGAAGGCACAATGGGCTTTGCAGACAACAAAGGTACTTAAGATGTGGGTTACCTCAGGGAGGGGTTTTCTTAAGTTGGAATTAGCTTAGGTAGGCAATCACCTCAGGTATGAGCTACCTTAGGGAGGAGGCAGAGAATGTGCAAATTCATGGCCTCTTTCTGCAGTCTTTTCTCCAAGCTAGAAACACCATTATGTTAGAAGCAGCCTGCGCAGCCTGGGTGCAGATCTGGTATTCAGAGCCTCACCGCACTCCTGAGGGGTTTATTACCTCAGAGGATGCTCTCTGTTCTTCCCTTTCCCTGTCAGTGAATGTAGGGGCCTGTTGGACTTGTTGGATTAATCAGCTAAGGTGCTGAGAGATGTCAGGAGAACCTCCCGAGAATCCGAATCAATACTGTGCATGAAAACAAAGCTGGCTTTGAAGCCCCTAGTTCTAAAGGAGAACGTCTCCATGCTGCTGAGACAAGTTAGAACAACACACAAGTGCTTAAAACCAGTTCAGGAAATTCTTCCCTTGCTTCTTTTTCCTCAGAAAGTTTGATGATAAGTTTTGGTGTTGTGGTTTGAATAAAAATGGCTCTCGTAGACTCATAGGGAGTAGCGATATTAGGAACTGTGGCCTTGTTGGAGTAGGTGTGACTTTGTTGGAGGAAGTGTGTCACTAGGGGGTAGAATTTGAGGTCTCAGAAGGTCAAGCCAGGCCTAGTGGCTCACAGTCCCCTTCTGCTGCTTGTCAATCTGGATGTAGAACTCTCAGCTCCTCCAGCACCGTGTCTGCCTGCACGTGGCCATGCTTCCCGCCATGATGATAACGGACTGAACCTTTGAAAGTGTAAGCCAGCCCCAATGAAATGTTCTTCCTTGTAAGAGTTTCCTTGGCCGTGTTGTCTCTTCACAGCAATAGAAACCCTAACTAAGACAGAAGTTGAGAAGGTGTTTTTCCATAGTACATTTGGGCGTGTTTGGGATCTCTGTGAAGAAAAGAGAGATCAAGTGTTTTGCTTTCTGTTGGCTCATAGTCAGCTTCTTCTCACCCTTTGTCTGGATACCAGGGGCCTATATTCCTTTCAGGCTGCCTGCTGTGCTAAACAAACCCTCTCTCCTGAGCATCACTTCCATTCTGGAACAGTCTTCCTTCTACCCAAACTTAATGTGTACAGTGTTCACTCACCCCTAATCCCCAAAGCCCTGCTCATGAGTGCTTGAAGCAAGTTAAGTAGTGAGGTGCTGTTTGAATTTTTTAATATAATGCCTTGTCTTAAGGGAGAGTCTAATGCTACCTGGTTTTTATGAAATCGTTTGATGAATCTTTGTTGAGTTTATCATGCTTTATTAACTATGATTCAACATTATTAAATATCATAGTTAGAAGGAGTAAACTTTCAGGGCACATGTTTGGCGATGTAGCAGACAGAAAAGCTCCTAACCCCCAGGCTCACCTTCAGAGACACTATATATCTTTGCTTAGGCCTAAATATATTCTTTACCTATGTGTATATTCCTCCTTTGTCTTGCTTCTTCCGCTAGGCCAGAGGGCCTCAATCTGTGGGATTGGAATGGTCCTTTCACAGGGGTCACCCAAGACCATCTGAAAAATACAGATGTTTACATTACAATTCACAACAGTAGCAAGATTACAGCTCTGAGGTAGCAACAAAAATAATTTTTTGGTTGGGGTTCACCACAACATGATAAACTGAATTAAAGGGTTGCCGTGTTAGGAGAGTTGAGGACCACTGTGCTAGACTGAGGTGGGGCTCTCACAGCTCCCTCACATCTGCACGCATCCTCCCGCAGCTGTGCAGGCACCATGACAAACCCAGGTTTAAGTCAAACTAATGCCGCTATTGGGAAAGATTAGTGGTCTTTGCTTTGTACTAGGTTAGGGTTCTCTCCCATGAGTGCTTCTCTGGACTGACTCAGTCACAGACACTGAGAGACATTTTGTTGTCCAGAATGAATGCCTAAAGCTCCCCACCCACCCTAAATGAGGACAAAGGGATGAAATTAACCCATGCTCTAGAAAAAAAGCAGCAAACAAACAAAGAAACAAAAAACTGAAATTCCAACAACCTGTCTTTTCAGTCTAGCCTCAAAAGATGGCTGCTCTTCGCAGCTTAGTTCCAGTTGGTGGATCTGGGAGATGAGAAAGGCTGAGGTACTCCTAGGGAGAGGCGCTCTCAACCCTGACTGTTGGGGAGAGGAGGGAGTGTTTCCCTTTGCTCAGGCTCAGTGGGGTATCGGAGTGGTTGAAGTGGACCCCTTCTGAGGATGATGAATCTGTGAGAATGTGTAGATGGCATTTCATTTCCGTGGGGGAATGCTCATTGCTGCAGTGTTCCATGCCCCATGTGTGAGGGACAAGAGCAGCTATCCGGAACCGGCCTGCTTTCTTCTGTTTCTGGGCAAAGAAGGCAGTAAAGGAGATCCACAGGAGACAGTCAGCCTTCAGCTCAGGCAGAGGACACCAGCAGCAGACACCACTGGGTCCTGGAAGTAGTTCTGGGGAGGTGACATGGTGGCCGAGTTTCTTGTGCATGGAGAGTCGTGCTCTGGGGCTCTATTAAAGCATCCACAGCTGGGCTGTTTGTCATACAGAAAGCATCCATGACCAACAGCAAAGGGCCGAGACTGGCTGTTGAGTGTAAAAGCCTCATCCCTAACCTTATACACTGCAGAGTGAGGGTAGAAAGGGGCCTCAGAGGCCAGAATTCTTGTCCTTGTTCTGCTCCAACAGTCTATCTGTTCTTGCTCTGAATGGCAAGATGGTGTCCGAGAAAAATGCAACATAATAAATTTTAATAATCAAGTGTCCTCAAATTATGAACTCTGATCAAACTTCCATTAAGAAGTTCTCAAGTGGGGAGAGATAAAATAGTTGAAAAAATTAAATAATTTGCATGTGTATTCCTACACCGGATGCAGACTCCTCAGTGAACTCATCATGGTCACAGATAAAGGAGATGTGGTAATGAAAGGCAAGCGCACCTTGGGATTTAGAAAAAGTATTTCTCTCAATTTCTGTCTCTGAGGGTGGGCACGCCAGTGTGTGCACGTGCAGAGGCCAGTGTCGTCTATCATTCTCTAGCTTATTTTTATTACTTTTTAAAAAAATGGTTTGTGGTGTTCTGTAATGGTCCCATCTACTACAAAGATATTTCCTTGGTGAGGGGCGAGGAGTACACTTACCTGTGGGTAGAAGGACAAATATTTGGAATGTAGTGAAGGTTATAATAAATAATTTCCCTCTTTCCTTCCCCCCTCCAAACTCTCCCATATACCTGCCTTGCTCTCTTTCAGATTCATTCCTCTTTTCATTAGTTACACACACACACACATTCTCAAATTCTTCAGTCTGTATAGCCTTTCCAGGCTTGATGGTTTGGTACTGGATAGCCAGTTGTGCTCTTCTCTGCAGAAGAGTGTTTTGCCCACTCCCAGCATTCCTTGGATGTCTGTAGTTTTTTGTATAGGGCTGAAGCCTCATGGTCTTTCTCCGATGGACTTTGGCGTGTCCATTGGTGGTGTCCGCGTTCAGCTCATGTTTAGGTAGTCATGCCAGCGAGACTTTCCGGATGTAGCATCTGACATTACTAGGAGACACAGTCTCACAACAACGTCCCCCATCCTTTGTTCCCTCATCCTTTGGCTCTTATGATCTTTCTGCTGCTTCTTCTGGAATGTTCCTTGAGCCTTTGGTTTGTGAGTTGTCTTGTAGGTGGGGCCTCTGGGACTGGAATCCACAGCTCTTTATTTTCATTGGTGTGGTCTCCTGTAATGGTCCCATCTACTGCAAAGAGAAGTTTACTTGTTGAGAGGTGAAGCCCACACTTGCCTGTGGGCATATGGGCAACTATTTAGAATGTAGTTAAGGACTGCGCTAACTTAGTAAAGTGGAGGTTGTAGGTTCTTCTCCAAGATCCATGACTTCACTAGCCCTGAGCAGTTGTCTAGATTTCTAGTTCAGGCATGATTTCCCTATTGGTCAGTGGGTCTTCAGTCCGATTAGAGAGCTGTTGGTTAGTGTCGGGGTAGACACGCCACTGCTGCAGCCATCGGGTCCTTGCTGGGGCTCGTAGGCAGAGCTGGGTAGGACTGTTGGTTGCTTGCCTCCTTTGGAAGTTTGAAAGCCACCTTTTACCTTATTTATTGAGACTGGGTATCAGTGGACCCGGAGCTCACTAACTGGCCAGTCGGTTAGCTCCTCGCGGTGCTCAAACCCGTTGAACATACTGTGTGAGCACTTCAGGCTGCTTTGCCTGTGCTCTGTCACAAGGTCAGCCTGCGAGGTGTTAGATGAGCAAAGACCACGAGGTGGCAGCAGAGGACTAGCTTCGTCAGCTGTCGCTCGCTTGTGGAGGTGCGAAGACTGAAGGCGGCAAGGAAAGGAAGCAGAGCAACGTTTTTGAAACCTGGGAGATAAATACAAACAGGTGCAGATGGATTTTAGGAGGGTATGGAGATGAGGCTTGAAAAGAAAGATTAGTAATCTTGCACTGAGTGTTTATTCTGGGCTGGCAATATGCTTAACTCGCCTACCATGTACGATCCGTTTTGTGGAACATCCCTGCAATTATTTCTATTTCACTTGTGAGGAAATAGAGGCTCAGATGACTTAAGTTCCTGACAGGAGTTTACACAGTGACTAATGGGTGGAATTAGGACTAAAAGCCAGGTCTGTCTGACTTCCTGTCTGAGTTCTGAAGAGTGTTTTTTTGCATGCTGCACGGGGTGAAATAGCCCAGACCGTCTCAGAACGTGACACATGGACCCTGAGTATTTCCAATTGCATTCACTTCATGTGCGTGGGAGAGCGCGCGCGAGGTGGGCTGGAGCACGTGTGGAGGTCAGCTCGGAGGGAAGCTTTCGGGAGTTAGGTCTCTGCTTCCACGATGTGGGTCTGGGCGATTGAACTCAGGTCCTCAGGCTTGGGGCAAGCGTCTTTACTTACTGAGCAATCTTATTGGCGTCGATCACGTTTTTACAGCAGGCTTTGAGGGGATTCTGAGGAAGTTCAGTTTCGGAGAACTCAGCCTGGTTGAGGGGCTGCGCTTTGGCTCCGGGCAGGGCTTGGCACCGAGGAGTCTCTGCCCTAATCCGGGGGGTGAAAGGGGCGGAGAGTCAAGGCTCACCCCAGCCGCCGGCTTACCTGCAGTGCCTTGCTTGCTCTTCAGCTGTGTGTGGCAAAAAAGTCTTTGTGGAACTTGGAACTTCTCTCTTCATTAACATGACAAACAGGCTACCTCCATCAAGGGCAGTCGAGCGAGACTGGCCTGGAATTTAGAATCTCCTTATAAATAAAGTCTTAGCTTTAAACCTTAACAAAAGACAGAGGATCTTTACGGCACCATTCATTTCAGATCTCGCCAATTCGGCAACCAGAGAGCAGCTTCTAGCCTAGCTCTCTCCACTAATTACAGAACCGTACCCTGGTGCGCGGTTCCTCACGTTCTTAGCAGTTATTCATGTAAAGATGTTGCAGATTTACAGGACTGGAGGAAAAGAAGGCAAGTTCTTACCGTTTTTCCAGCCAGGAATCTCTACGTGACGCTAACTGGTTTCCAGGTGCCTTTGGTAATTTACTTAAAATTTGAAGTGTACACACATTCTTTTTCAGTGAGAAGGGAAATAAACGCCATTCTGTAAACAAGATTTTTTAATCGGGGGAGATGAACCCGAAGAAGTGAAAGTTGTGAGCCAGAAGTTTTTGGATAGTCCTTTAGAGAAAAAGAAAATCACCTTAAATTTCACTTTATTTGTTTGAAATTTGTGATTCTATCTGTAGGAGATAGGAGCCCCTGTTACAGAGGCTACGGAAGGATGCTAAGGGCATGGTGTTGCTCAGGAGGACACACTGCTTCTGTGAGTTTGAGCTGCCTTTCACATTCCCGTTAACAGGCCTGCATTAATATGCTCCGTGTCTGTTCTTATTTATTCATGAGCACATTAGAGATGGTGGACCTCTCCTCTCCATCAGCACCCATCCCTAGCTTTGGAATCAGACCGGAGACTGTCTCTGCATAGCAATTAAGCTCCAACTGTTTTCCAGTGTTTATTCAGACAAAGATGGGAGTGATGGTTTCAGGAATTCTCTATGCTGAATCCTGAATGTCCAAGCCAACTTTGCTTCCGGGTTTAATCAGTTTCATCATAATGAAACCAAGTACTTCACAGAACAACTCAAGAGGAGGGGTTATCCTTTCAACTGCAACTTTAGAGGTTTCCAGCCAGTCTTTGGCTCCTTGGACTCTAGGCCGATGTTGTTGGGACAGAAGATAGTGGTGATTCGAGCATGTGTCAGAGGCTGCTCATGTCATGGTGGGCAGGGAACAGAGGGAAGCTGGGACACAAACCAGGTACACCCAGTGATCTGCTTTTCCCAACTAGGCCCAACATTTCCAGAGTCTCCCAAATAACCCTATTAAATGGAAATCACATACAGGAACTTGTGAGGGACTCTGTTGTGTGTGTGTTTGTACAGGTGCACACACATCTGTATGCCTGTATGTAGATGCCGGAAGTCTGTGTCAAGTGTCTTCATTGATTACTCTCCACCTTGTATTTTGCAGCACGGTGTCTCTTACGGTTTCTCAAGCTGCTCAGAGATTCAGCTGGGCTAGCTGGCCTTCACAGTGAAACACCGGGCTCTGCTTCTTCGGCACCACAGGACTGCTATATTCCTAGGCCTGTTTCAGAGTGTTTTGATGGACCATCTGCCATTCTGTCTCCTGACAGCATCCTGGTTTCCTTCTAGAGAACCACCTTTCTGTTTAGTAAGCAGTAAAGTGGCTCCCGGACTCCCCCACCCCCAGCCCCAGTTAAGACTGAGGGTGATTCTTGGGGTGCCTCCTCAGCTCTTGAGTAGCTGGGTTCAGCTTGGTTGAATTTTCTCTCCTAAAGCCTCGACTTTGAAACAGAATAAGGGAAAGGAGAAGAGTGCTTAGGATTCTTGTGTCTGTCAGCAACCGCCAGTGGAGGAACATCCCTCAGTCACTCAGCCTTGCATTCCACTGTTTGCAACCATGATATTGAACTGGAAAAGGCCTGCCCCTTTCTTCAGACAGTCCTAAACATTTAAGCAAGTTAGAAGTGTGAGAGTTCAAGCACACTCCTGAACGTCGTCATTGTCCCTCTGTTGCCATGGGGAAGCTCGTGCAGTGGAGCTGGCTGCCCAGATCCTGCTGCCCCACGGCGCTCTCCTCTGTCCTGCACTCGGCTCTCCCTTCATCTTCGTATCCCAGTTTAAGTGGCGAGGACTGCGCTGTTCTGAGTTTAGAACACAAACCTCTTCTTTTATGAAAGCTGTTTTGACTTTTCTTCCGCCCTAGGACAGAGTATCAGGCACCCAGTTGTTTAGATGCAGTTATTGATGTTTATAAGTCCGTAGTAATTGAAATTTTCTTCAAGGTGCTCATCATATGTTTTACCCTTCTGTTCCCAGACTAGTTTTTTTTATAATCTTTTAAAAATTAACATGTTTTAAAATGTATTTTTATTGTATTTATGGGTGTGTGTGCCTGTGTGTATATGTGTGTGTATGTGTGTGCATGTATGTGTACAAGTGCCTGTTCGTGTGTGTGTGTGTATACATGTACATGTGCCATAGCACACAGGTACACAGGTGGTGGTCACAGGACACCCCATAGGAGTTAGTTCTTCATAACACCACATGGGTCTTGGGGACCAAACTTAGGTCATCAGGCTTGACAGCAAGTGCCTTTACCCACTAAGCCATCTCACCAGCCCTAACACGTTTTTAAAATGTAATAAACACATGTTGATCACACCAATGTTAAAGGGCTCCACTGTGGTATTCCCACACAGGCATTCATGGTGAAATGACCATGTCCATCCACCCCTCTGCTGCAGCATTCCTACAAGTTGTCCCAACCCTTAACTGCCTGGGGACCCCTTCTTCAGAGCAGATGTTTCTTCTTTCTTTCCTTTTTTGAGACAAGATTTCTCTGTGTAGCCCTGCCTACTGGAATTTACTCTGTAGACCAGGCTGTCCTCAAACTCAGAGATCCACCTGCCTCTGTCTCCTGAGCTCTGGGATTAAAGGCGTACACCACCATGCCCAACAAGATGTTTCATTTCATATTTTATTATGGAATTGATGAAGAGATCACCTACGAGTCTGGCTTTGCTCTTCTGAATGCCCAGCATGATGGTTAATAATTATTGCTGACTTAGCAGGATCAGGAATCACCCAGGATAAGCCTCCGGTACACTGACGAGGGCATATAGGTTAGGCTAGACTCTGAGCATCCGAGGAGAGATTATCTAGCTGAGGTTAGATGAGGCAGGAAAGCCCATCTTTCCTGAGGGTGACACTATCCCATGGGTTGGGGGCCTGGACTAAACAGGAAGGAGAAGTGGGCTGAGCACTACTTTCATCCTTCTCTGCTTTTTTACTGTGGAACAAACACCATCAGCTACCACTCCACACCCTGGTACTGCCCTCTGGACCTGTGTGCTAAAATAAAACCTTCCCCCTTTAGCTGTTTTTGTCTGGACATTTTATCATAGCAACAAGAAAAGCAACTGCTATGCACCTGCCCTAGTAATGGGGAGACGATCCTGACAGTTGACAGGGAAGGAGGCGTATGCTGGTAGAGATGACCGGAAGCTACCTCCTTGTGAAGATGCTCACAGCTGGGCCCTGGAGCTTCTCCTGTCAAGAAGTGGCCTTAATTTTCCTGTCATTGATCTGGCCTTAGGACTTAGTTTGATTGGGAGACTTGTGAATCGAGCCTCCAAGAGCATCATAGTTACCACGCTGACCCTTTCAGGTTGCTGGCCCGAGTCCACCATGCAAAGAGTCTCTAGGCAGCCTTCCAGAGCCAGGAAATCACAGCACTGCAGCCAACAGCCAGCACCAATTGCCGGATGTTTGAATGGGACTATTTCCTAGCATCCCTCCCAGACAAACAGCCAGATGACTGGCGCTGCCTGAGCGAGTTTGCAGAGAGCACGGGAAGTAGCGCCTGCCCAGATGCTGTCAGTCCAGACTGCTGCCCGCAGAGTCGGGGACAAATGAATGTGGTTGTTTAAAGCTGCTGCATCTTAGGTGGTTTACTACGCAGCAAAGAATTGCTGTGGACACTGAGAATAAATAAACAAAAGAACAGGGGTTCACTGTCTCCCCATACTTGCCCCCTGTGCCCATTTATGAGGCCGACTGTGGGAAGCGATTGCTGTTGGTTCCAGCTCTTTGCTGCCTGGGGTAATTTGAGGGGTGGTGGTGGTGCATGACAAAAGACTGCAGGCTACTTGATTTAACTTCACAGAAATTAATTTTCTTGCAATTTTGGAGTTGCAGACTAACCCCCCACCCCCCATAGGATCCTTGGCTTATGCAGGGCCATCTTTCAGTATTGTCTCCTGGTACTTACACAATCATTGTGGCTCTTTTTACTTTTCTTCCAAGGGCACCAATAGTGAATTAGGCTTCAACTCATTTTATTCTAATTATCTGTGTTAAAGGGTGGTGACTGGGATGGGCTCTTACTATGTAGCTTAGGCTGGCCTTGAACTCATGAACTTCCAACTTTAACCCCAAGTGTTGGGGTTGCAGGTGTCTACTATGGCATGTACCTCATACTTACCTTTTTAAGGGCCTGTATCCAAAGATAGGTACAAATTGAAGTACTGGGTGTGAGGATTTCAACATCTAAATTGGAGGAGATGTAATTTGTTTCATGTACAGGGCAGGGTGCCTGAAGTTTGAGCACTAGCTTATTTTAGTAGCCAGTTTCTATTGGCATTTGCTGGATTGATTCTATGAAGCTTGGTGTGACTGACAATTAAATGGCCAGGGCCATTTTGAGAAGCTTCCTTCCAGGTTTGTGAAAATCAAAAGGGATTGCATGGGTCCACATGGCTTCTGCCCATTCAACCACTGAGGTCTGTTTGGCTGAGTTTTAGGTTGCCTGAGCATTTTCCAAAATATCACTGCAAGATGCAAGAAGGAAGAACTGAGGTAGGAGGAATCTACCCCTCTGCAGAGGCCATCACACCCTGTAGCTGACAACATTGTATCCTTGTGGAAATACCTAAATAAGAGCCACAGATTTCCTCTAAAGGATGAGGCTGGAAATGTGGCTTTTACTAAATTTTTCAGCAAGAGAAGCAAACTCACACACACTTTTAGAATTAGAGCTGGCATGTCAGCAGGCAACCCATCAGCGAAGACAGGAAGTCCCAGAGGAGATACAGTGACAGGATCTGTGCGCATGCGCATGTATTGGATTTTGGCTGTTGTCAATCAAGACACACACAGCAAAGACAGAATTGAGTTGCTAGAAGCATCTAGATTTCTAAGGAGCAATCAGTTTGTATTTATTGAACGTTAACTGCCTGTGAAGCCCTGTATAATAGGCTGTGAAGAAAGATTCCAGTCTTGACTCTTGCTGTGTAAATACTTTCTGAAACATCGAGTCAACATTCCTGTCTAATTAAGTCTCAGTTAGCTTGTAAGGCTGAGCCTGATGTCTTAGCTCTTCTGTAGCCCAAGGGTATTAATTTCCTATTTCTAGTGATCATGGGAAGAAGGCTGGAATTAACTGTGGGAAGGTGACCCGGCTGCTTGTCAATGGGTCCGTTTCATTGTCCTATTCAAAAAGCATTTGATGAAGGTATCATGGGACCAAAGAAATGGCTTCAGTGGTTAAGGGAACTTGCTGCTCTCCCAGAGGATCCAAGCTCAGTCGTCAGTGCCTACATCCAGTGGCTCACAGCCACCTGCAGCTTCAGCCCCAGGGTGTCTGATACCCTCTTTGGGACTTGCACACGTGCCATATGCACTAACAGATGTGTACGCATAAATGAAGACAAAAACAAATATTATGAAACTCTTCTGATAGATGTCAGATTTGTATTATTATCCTAAGGTCTACAGAAGTGGCCAAGCCAGGACTACCATGCCAGACAACGTAGAACCCACTGTGGTATTTAAGGACCCTGACGAGAAATTGTTCATTTAAGTGAATGCCTGAAAAATCAGAGAAAAATGTGGCTTGCAATATTAGAAAGGTGACTTTGCCAAAAACTTCCTGTCTGCTGAAAAGCATTTTTGTTGAATTATATGAAATTTTATGTTATGTATAAGTTTATACAATGGTCACTCATATTAGTCAGGTCATGGACATTCCTTGCCTCATGGATATACATGTATGAGTGGATACCATGTGACCTGTATATAGAAATGTGTCTGTGTGAGACAAGGGTCTTTGTGAGAAGCATTCCTGAAAGAAAGGCTGTGGGAATGGGCACTGGCATGGCTTTTCACATTGGGATTCTCTGTCACGAATGAAGGGCTGGGAAGATAGCTCAGTGTTGAGGTGCTGTGCCCCAGCATGAGGACCAGGGTTCAGATCCCCAGAAATCCATCTACATGCTGGGTGGATGTGGCAGTCTGCCTATATTCCAGCCCCAGAAGGCAGAGGCAGGGATCTTCAGGCCATACCAGTAACCCTGGGTGTTACTGAGAGGCCCTGACTTAATGCGTAAGGTGGAAGAGCAACTAATTACAATTCCTGACATCAACATCAGGCCTACACATTAAACACAAATGTGTACACCCCAAAGTATGTGCTCAGAGCGCCCCCCCACACACACGAAAAATGAGAAAAAGAAAACAAATCTATTAAGATATCTGTAGTGGGTGGTCATCATATTGGCATTGTGTGGAAGCTGGAAGAATGGACTTCTAAGGGTGGCATGAGCTTAGGCAATGAGTGACACAGATGAAGTGACAAAAAAAAACAAAAAGAAATAAAGTATGTGAGCTCTTCCTTAGGGAGACGCTTAGCAACTCTTTGTAACTTGGGTAGATGGCTTCTTTGGGGGAGGCTGTATGAACAGCATTCTCATGTGGCCATCAGATATTCTGGCATTTGTAGCATTTCTTCAAAACAGTTGTCTCTGTCTTCCTCATTCCCTTTAGATAATTAAATGAAGTGATATGTATGAAGCACTTAGAAGCCTTTTGATGAGGATTCATCGCTTCCCTTCTCTGACTTGAAGCTACCTTTGCTGATTAAAAAAAAAAAAGATTTGTTTTTGTTCTTGTTTAGGTGTGTGTGTGTATGTGTGTGTGTATGTGTGTGTTGTGAGTGTAGTACTGAAAGGAGCCAGAAGAGGGTGTCCAATACCCCAAAGCTGGAGTTACAGGTAGGTGTGAGCCTGTGTGGGTGCTGGGAACCACATCAGTCCCCTGAAAGAGCAGCAAGTGCCTGTAATTGCTAAGCCACCTCCACAGCCACACCTTTGTTTTCTTGAGGGTGCTGCCTGGTGACAGGCACAAACACACTGCTCAGTGTCCCAAACATGTGCGTCTTCAAAGAGTGACAGATGAGAAGACCCTCCCTGTACACTACATCCACAGCTGCTTGCTTTCCTGGGGAACATAACAAACATCCAGGGAGGACTGAGCTCTACATCTCTCCATCTGATCGTCAACTCGAAAAGTCTTCCTGCTGGGAGGCTGGGATGCCTGCAGATGGCAAGTGAAACAAGCAAATGTCAGTGCTTGTGGGAACATCACACAACAGAGGAAACTCCTCAGGGTGCACATTGATCATGACAGCATGGGCTTCAGGGGGCCTTGTTTCTTTGTTGCTAGGAGAGGGTGATGAGTAAGCTGGGGAAGGAACTTGTTTTCAATATTTATTATTAAAAAACCATCCGAGTAAATTACATATAAACACATTCTGCCCATACATGCAGCTTCCCTCTTCTTGTCTCCCTCCCCTTCCATTGGTTCAGTTCCCTTTGTTTCCCATTTAACGTATACATTTCATAGTTTTATGTATTTGTATAAAAACAGGAACTACAAATGAGAGGAAGTATACGATATTTAACTTTCTGAGAATGGCTTGATTTGCTTAGAACTTCGGTTACAGCCATTTTCCTGTACACAACACACCCTTGTTCTTTTTCACAGCTTCAAACAATTCCATTGTTTATATACATGACATTTTCTTTATTCGGTTTGCTGTTGGATGCTAAGATGGGTTCCATAACTTTCCCACTGTGAATAGGCCATCACAGATACTGGTGTGCAAATATCTCTGTGTATAAAGAGTATTAGAGTTGGAGAGATGGGTCACCTGTCAAGAATACCACTTTGGAAATCAACCTGGTGTTTTCTCAGATAATTGGGAATAGCACTACCTCAAGATCCAGCTATACTACTCCTGGGCATGTACCCAAAAGATAGATACCCCACTATTCAACAAGGACATTTGCTCAACTATGTTCGTTGTAGCTTTATTTGTAATAGCCAGAATCTGGAAACAACTTCGATGTCCCTCAGTGGAGGAATGGATACAGAAATTGTGGTACATTTACACAATGGAATACTACTCAGCTATTAAAAACAAGGAAATCATGAAATTTGCAGGCAAATGGGTGGAACTAGGAAGTATCATCCTGAGTGAGGTAACCCAGAAACAGAAAGAAATGTGTGGTGTACACTCACTTGTATGCTGATATTAGCCATATAATATAGGATAGTCATACTAAAAGCTACAGACTTAAAGAAGCTAAATAACAAGGAGGACCCTAGGGAGGATGCTTAAATCTCAATCAGAATGCAAATAGAATAGACACCAGAAGCAGTGGAACAGAGGGTACAGGATGGGAGCCTACTATAGAGGGTCCTCTGAAAGCCTCCACCCAACAGGGGATCAAAGCAGATATAGGGAGTCTTATGGAAGAAGGGGGGAGAGATAGAAGGGCACAGAGGGCTAGGAGCCCCCAAAGAAGATCAACAAAGCTAAGAAACCTGATCTCAGGGGTTCTTGCAGAGACTGATGCACCAACCAACTACTATGCATAGAGAGGACCTAGACCTGCTTCTCAGATGTAGCCGATTCGCCGCTCAGTCTCCATGTGGGTCTCCGAGTAAGGGAAGCAAGGTTATCTCCGTCATGAACTTGATTACCTGCTCTTTGATCACTTGCCTCTGGTGATGCGACCTTGCCCACCCACAGAGGAAGTGGATCCAGGCAGTCCTGATGAAGCTTGATAAGCTATGGGAAGATGGAAGAGGAGGAGAACTCCCCCTTTCAGTGGATGAGGGGAAGGGGATAGGAGGGAAGAGGCTGGGAGGGTGGGGCTGGAAAGAGTTGAGGGAGGGGACTTCAATCAGGATATTTAATAAATTAATTATAAAAAATGAATAAAACATTAAAAAAAGAGTACTTGTTGTTCTTTTAGAGGACCCAGGATTTGTTCCCAGCACCCACATGGCAGCTTACAGCCACCTGTAACTCCAGTTCCAGGGACCTGATGCCATCTTCTGATTTGTTTGGGTACCTCATGTGTGCAGTATGCAGACATACATGAAGGCATAGATCTCATATATATATAAATAATAAAAACACTTCTAAAAGAATATCTCCATATTCTTAAATTTATTTATTTGCTTGGTTATTTATTTATTTTGAAAACAAGGCTTCTCTACGTAGCCTTGGCAGGCTTGGACCTCCCTATGTAGACCAGCCTGGCATGGAACTCACAGAGATCCTCTTTCCTCTGCTACAAATACTTGGAGTAAAGGTATGCTGACTCTAAAGGAAATATTGATAAATTCAACCATGTTAAAACTAGGACCTTCTTTCAGCAAGACCTCCATAGGAAAGTGAAAGCACAGACTACAGGATGGGAAGTGTATTGTTAACAATCACCATTAGAAAAGACTTCAGTTCTCACGCTTTCAAATGAAGAATGGGACAATTAAAAAAAAAAGTAATTGGTAAAAGATTTGAACTCTCCCTTCATAAAAATGAAACACAAATGGTGCATAGATGAAAAGGAGCTAAGCCTCATTAGCCTCATTAGTCATCAAGGAAATGCAAAGAAACCCACCAAGGAATGTCATTACAAGCTCAGCAGAATGGCTGGGATCAGACATTCTGAAATAATGGATGCTGGCCAGGAGCCAGACCAGTGCAGATTCTCACTGTGCTGGTGGGAATCTAAAATGGCACCAATTCCACAGAAGGCCACCACGAAGAACAGCTATTTTCTGCACACATACCTTTTTGGACAAATTATACACTGTTCACAAAAACCTTTTCTTAATTGACCCAAATACACATGATGCAAGCTAAGTGTCTATTCATAAAGTGGTGAATGATTAAGCTGCACTACCTGCATACAGTTACAGTAGGATATAGAAAGGAAAGGAGGAGTCATAGCCACTCACATTAGCATGAGCGACCTCTACAAATATATTCTGTAGTCATTATCATGACACAAAATGTCTCCTTTCTTTCATGGTCAGCACCACAAGCCCTGTCCACTTCCTTAATGCTGGGTAAGAGGCAAGAAGGATCCCCAATCCCCACCAACCATAAAGCATGTGCGGCTCAAGAATTTCCTCCAGCACTTTTATTCATGGTCAGGGACCTGGCTTTTACATGTGACCTGCAGAGACCAAAACAAGCTTTAGAGTTAATGGGCTGCTTTTTTTTTAAATAGCATATTTATATTTGAAAAAAGTCTCCTGAGGAAAGTGCAGAAAGTCCCTCTGTGGGTCACTGGGATGTTCTTCCTGAAGAGGCTGGCATTGCAAGTGGAAATTGTGAGGGCCAAGGCTCATTTGTGAAGTTGTGTGATGAGCTAGTTTCATTTCTTGTTGCTGTGATAAAGTACTACAACAAAATGCCACTTCAGGGAGAAAGGATTTATTTGACTTAGAATAGTTTCTGGGAAAAATCAAGGCAGCTAGTCATATTGCACCTAAGAGTATGGAGACTAACAGATAGAATGTGCCCTGCTCAGCTACCTTTCTTTACTGTCCTACAGTTTGGGGCTCAGTCTGTGAAGCAGTGTTGTCCTCATTCAGGGTGAGTCCTCTCAGCTCAGTTTAGGCAGTCGAGGCAACCCTTCACAGACAGGTCCTCAGGCCAAGCTGGTCTCCACAATCTATTGTAAGGTCACTATTCCCAGGTGATTCTAGGTTGAGCCAAGTTGATAGAACTAATCCTCTCTCATAATCTGGAAACTCTCCTATAGTCTGTTGATACGTGGTCAAGGTATTAATAGATGTGATTTGGAAATTCCTCTGGGCTAAGGATTCAGAAGAAACACACGCTCATGGTTGCAACACTGTGGTGGAGGGTGGCTAGGTTTATTTGTTTATTTAATTTATATAGCTAGTGTTCTCTGGGTAGTCATCCCCAGTTGACCCTGTTTTATCCCGGGTTTGCAGAAGAGGATAAACAGGGCTGATCTGAATGACCATTGAAGGTATTTCTTACTTTCTCCTGTCTTGTCAGCAGCAGGGCCCAGGAACACTGAGGTCTAGGCCTGCCTCTGACACTCGATTAAAGTTGAGCCACAATTTCTTCCCCTGGACAGTGACGGATTTGAATCAGGAGATTGCTAAGAGTCCATATGAGCCCTGAAGCTGTTCCTCTTACACATTTCCTGTGGATGTTTTTCAAGGCAGCAATATGGAATTTACAGCTTTAAATTCATTTCCCTGCTGTAGGTTCTCAGTCTACAGGTGGACGATTAGGTGGTTTCTTTATTTGGGATGGAGAATTTCTACTCCTTGTTGGAGGGACAGGCTGCCTGTGAATCAGAAGCCTAAATTCATTCTATTTTTATGAGCTTAGGTTGCATTATGTGACACAGATAAGCTGGGTAGGATGCAGATATTTTGTGTGCCATGGTCCTTTTTGTCTTGAACGTATTTCAAAAAGCATGGGGACACCAGTCTGACCTATAGCCCCACTGGCTAGAATGCTGTTCAATGATTTAGTCCTCTGGCACTGGAAGCCCCGGAGATGCTTTTCTACGGCCTCTCATACGCTTTCTGGAAAGCCTCAGTGCTGCTCCTTCATCCTTCCCCATCCAGATCATCAGAGTTGGTCCTCAAGATGGAGCTAGTTTGATTTCTTTGAGACAACAGCAGAGGGTGTAAAATGAGTCTCACTTGAAGTTTGTGACTTCCAGAATATGTATATATATAATTTTTTTTTTCTCTCAGGGCCCCGTGGTGAGAATTTTTGGGTTTTCACACAAACACAGACATGTCATGGTAATCTGTTTTTGTTTTAATCCCACGTGTGGGATATGAGATTGCTTTGGATCGTCCACAGCAGCTGACTATGATTTGCCTTGTGCTCTAGCAGGAGCATGATTTTGCCAGATGCAGATAGTTTCTTCAAATGTATGATGTTTGGAATTCTGGGGACTTTTCAAAGGATAAATGAATCCTACGGTCCTGAGGCAGGGCTGCTGGTGGTAACTGGTGGGTGGTTGGATGCTATTGGTTGCTGTTTGTCAAGTAGTCATGTGCAAAGAAACAACAAGAAGAAATTAGATATCCTGATAGCAGAGATCAAAATTGCTCTAAGGAACTCGATGCCAGTAATTAGCAGGAAGTAGTCTAACAATAACTTTGCCCCCTTTCTTCTCAATCCTGTTTTCTCTCTTATCTAGTGTTAGGGGGTTAATATGGGCAGAAGGGTGGTAGAGATAAAAAGGAACACACAACGTAGTAAAAATTCCTGCTACAGGGCCCCTTCTGTCACGGGCTTCTGATTTCATGTGCTTTTACTATTTCATCTATTCTCATCTTTAATGTTTTCCCTACTAAACATATCTGTTCACATTTATGTGGCAAGGGCTTTAACCACTGAGCAGTCTCCTAGGCCCTTACCTTGAGTTCTTGGCAAATGTCTTGTGTTAGCCTATTAATGCTGGGCCTGCAGATAAGAGCTACAGTGCCCAGCTGTGGCAAGATCTTAATGACAGTTTTACATGACCCATCATGTGGTCACATGGTATCAGCTACTGGTAGATTTTACTCTTGTAGAAAGCGCTTGCTTGCTGTTTTCTAAAACAATGTTAAAATTTCAGTTAATCCTTCAATGCCAAGTATTTGTTTTACTGATATCACACCAACATCCTACTGTTCTATTCTCCTTCTTTTCTGAAAGTACAATAATTGCTTTATCTCACTGTCAAAGCACCCTGTACTTTTAAAGGCTTTTTCCCTTTTTATTATGAAAATGTTTAAATATAAAAAGTGTGGAAATAATAGGATATTGAACCTATGAATCTATTAAGTGCACTAATTACTAACATCTTGCTAGTCTTTTAAAAAACCCTTTACTTTTTTTTTCTTTATTTTTGGTAGTGATGATTGTACTGAAACTCTCAGGCTCGTGTGCGTGCGTGCACACACACGCATACACACACGATTCTAAAGGGGTAAGAGATAGTTTATTTTTAAGGCAAATGTGAATGGCCACTGCCTAGAAACACAGATTTAAGTTATTCCAAAGTCATGTTCCAAAGTGGAAGCAGTTTCATAGTAGCAGAAGAAGGAAAGTCATAAGTCACAATACTTTTATATACATTTGTGGAAATGTCAGATAGGCAGGTTAAAGGAAAGCAGAGAGAGCCCTGCTACAGGCTTCAGATGCCCTCTGATTACACTCTTAGGTTTTTAAATGGTGGGAGCTAGGTATCTGTACTTTCCAAAGGTAAACTATCTGTTGGAGATAAGAACTGTGTGTGTGTGTGTGTGTGTGTGTGTGTGTGTGTGTGTGTGCTGAGAGACCCTGAGTACAATCATCACCATCAAAACCAAATAGTTCCAAGTTAGGTCAACACAGAGGAGGGCAATAAATGGCTAGTAAGAGGGTGTAGGGTGTAGATGGCCCAAGGTAACCTGCCTCTGGATGCATAACAGTCTAAACCTCCAGAGTCACTGAATTTCCAGTCAGCTGATCTGCCTGCGGAAGGCTCAGGAAGTGCAGCTTCCTTTGGAGAACTTTCATTTATAGGTCTCTTGAACGCTAGGCAGATGCTCTGTCACTGGGCTACATCCCTAGACTTTGCTATTCTAGTCTGAGACATTTTAAATGGTAACTAAACTTGGTGTCTGAGTGAAGACGCTGGAGCTGGCTGGGGCTTGTGGGGCATGACAGTTATACCATGGCTACCATGTGCCTGTAAGGAGCTAGAGGCCACCATTACCGCAATTTGCATCCATGCTTCAGAGGCATTAACACATAGAAAAAGTATGTCTTAGAATTGGTGTCACATACAGCAGCACCGAGGCTAAGATGAATATTACATCTGTGTCCATGCCCAAGAAGTCAGAATTTTTCTTGATGCTTGAGGAAGGTCCCCCTGCTCCCCATTAAGCCTCTGTGTAGCACCAGAGCACAGAGAACATGGTTCTGTTTGCATCCTACATCTTTATGCTTACTGAAGACTGAATTGCCATGACCAGGAAGACCTACTAAGATCCATTGTTGCTTTGAAGAATGCCTGGTACCCATTTCTTCCTAGCCATGGATCTTCCCTATTGCTTTTGGGCCTGAATTACTGCCATATGCTTGAGATGTATGCATTACTCAGGCATGTTTTACTCTGGGCTCTTTGAATCAGGTCCAGAAATACGTGCTTTTACGAACCGGAAGGGATGCTCATTGTTTGTACACTCAGCAGAACCTGAGCGTACAACCAGGTTCAGAACCTGAACCAGGTTCTGAATGCCCAAAATGATCTGTCTCCTGGCCTCAGGTACTTGCTGTGCTATTACCTGCTAGAGAGGCAATATTATGCTTCTAACCAAAGTATTTCTTTGAAGTGATATTCTGGGAATAGACCCTGTGACTCACACTCAAATTTGTGAAATGTCATGCCAGGGACACATATTTGGCTTGCAAGCTTGGATAAGAACTTTGTATAGGTTGTACAGCTCTGGCCCAGTGGACAATGGGAGGGAATGGTTGTCATGAATAAGACTTGTAAGGGGATCAGTGTTGAGCCATTTCAGAACAGGATGTCAGCTCTTACCTGCTGGTTAGAAGCTGTCCACATGTGTGTTGTTACAATTTTAGTTAGCCCTGACCCAGGACTGTGGGTTTTCTTTTTCTGTAGGCTTTGCTTTTTAAGCTGTGGAAGGCCACTCTGCCCAAATCTGCCCCAGAAGCCCTCAACCCTCTGAGGGGTTGGCACGTCATTATCCCAGAAGGCTCACTGAAGAGGAGGGATAACACAGAACTCTGCCTTTGACTTCATGTCTTCAGTTTTCTCAGGGAATCAGTTTTCCAGGCACAAACGGAGGTATCTAGACTGCTAGATCATTCTTATCTGCTTTCCTTCTCCTTGGTTTACTTTTCTACTCTCAGACTTTGACAGCTTTTGTTTCATGTCTGAAGCAAGCTATTTGTACTTGAATGCTTATTTCAAGGACTATTTCTGGGGATGCCCAAACCAAGACAATGAGTAAATGGGTCATTTAATTTCCTTGGGCAGCAGGTTTCTTCCCTGTTCATGACAGACAAGCTCTGGCTTTGTTGAGTTTCTTGAGCATCCTATTGGCATCGCAGGATAGACTCGTGAGGAAACGATGCAGGTTTTGTTGTCTGCATTTTGCAGATAGGATCCAGGGGCCCTGCGAGCATCTTAGAAGTCACTCAACCCTCCTTAGCTGACTACTATCTGAGCCGAGACAAAGCATAGCTTTGTACTGAGACCAGCTGGTTTCCTTTCTAGTACTTGATTTCTACTATTTCTTTTCAGTAGTGGATTTTATATTTCTGCTACAGGAAATATAGCAGGAAATATCTTATATTTCTCAGTGTCTGAGACAAGTATCAGGAGCTTTGATTGGAGGAGGTAGCTCTGGGTTTCTGGGTACCAAAGATGCTCACTAACTTGTATTTCTCATAATGAGATATCATCTTAGAGGAGTTTTAGTCCATTTTCGAGAAGAACTATTAACAATGTTCCTGCATTCCTCCACACTAACGCTTTAATCTAGGTCCATATGCTATAGGGTTGTCAGGTATGAAAACAAACAAACAAGCTCTCCATAATTTGCTAACTTTCAGGCTTACTGGTGGCTCTCTTTGGTTCTCCCTTGTTTACTCTCAGAACATGCCTTCACACCGGCAGCTTCCTCGGGTAGTTCAGAAGTTCATATTTCCCCTTAGTGTTGGAAAGTGACGGGATGCAGACAATTCTGTCTTGATTTGGCACTCTTTAGGACAGGATCGCAGTCACTCCAACCTCCATCTGCTCCAGGCTATTTTAGGCAACTGCTTCACCAAAGCTAACTGTAGCTGCCAAGGCTGGCCAGGTATTGACATCTTGGCCAGCATCTGGATGGGCCACTCATGACCTACCATGGTGAGTATTTGGAAAGGTACATGCTCATTTAGATGCCCTATGCATCTCTGGAATGGCAGAGCAAAATCTATGCCTAGCTTTGCAGTTTGCAATGCTTCAGGACTATTTGGGCTGACTTCCTTCTATTTGATAGGTTATTCTTAGGGGATATATTTTTGATTATCTGTCAAGATCAGTCTAATGGATAGGAAATGGCTCCTGATTATGGGAGGATAGAAATAGCCTTACCTCCTACCCTGTAATAGCTATACATATTGAATGCTGCTATTCCTGAAGCTCTCATATCAGCCTGGGGTTGATATTCCTGAAGCTCTCATATCAACAGAACCCTTATCAAAGTAGATGTGCCATCAGGCAGGGATAGCATCAAAGTGTCTTGTGGTCCTTAACCCTTGCCCAAATACAGAACGTGACTCGCAGAATGGAAGGCAGATTGGAATACAGCCATTGCTCAGAGAGAGTAAAAGGGTACAGGGAAGGACAGGTAGATTTTGAAGAGAGAGTGGGGTCATTGTAGAGTATCATTGTTGAAGGCAACACAGGAGAAACGTTATTTAGTATAGTTCAGGGCAACAATATTAAGTATTGGAAGGCATTGTATAGAGGGTAGGGTGTGGTGGTGCATGTCTGTGATCTCAGCCCCTGAGAGGTGGCAGTAGAATTCAAGAGCTCAAAGTCATTCTTGTCTATCTACTGAATTCAAGGTCAACCTGGGATAGTTGAGCCTTTGTTCAAAATGTAGGAACAAAAGACAATCTTCACAGGTGCTTCACATCACTTACCTTGATCTATGCTGACCAAAGTATGTAGCAAATTTCCCATCTGTTTTCACAGATTGTGAGAACTCTATTTTTTTGTTTCTATTCCATTTCAGAATAGGTAGAAAATGAGTGGAGAAAGCCATAAGTCAGGGGACTGGGGTGATGGTATTTATTTGTAGAGGGCTCAAGTTCAGTACCCAGCACTCATGGCAAAACACTCACAACAGTTTATAACCGCAGTTTCTGGAAATCTGACACCTTCTTCTTCTGGTCGCCACAGGTTACCACCACCCATACCTAAAGTTAAAACCGAAGCACCATACTCCTGCAATGAGTGTCTGTTTTCTCATCTGTAGAATGGGAAAAATTCAGAATTACCTCAAGGCTGCAGTTATAGCACATGTCTAAAGTATTTTTTAAACTGCAGCACTCTAAGGCAAATGGTGGCCTGTGTTATCTTGGAAAAGGCTTTTGCATGTCATCACTTTCACCATCAGCAAGTCAGTCAGCTATCGTATGGCATCTTTAAGGAGCCAGAAGTCTTTTGGGGGTTAGCAGAATTATTTCTGACAAACCTGGAGGCAGCATTTATTTATTTTTCTCTTGGACTCAACTGCAGGAGCTGTTAAAGTGCCATCCATTTGGAGGTGAGGAGTTGCTGTGTCCGAGGAGGCAGAGAGGGTTGACTCCATGGCCCCACAAACATGAAAGGGCACTGTTGCTTGAGACCTTTCATTCAGTGCTTTCTCAGCTTCTACTGCAGCCTCTCCCAGTTTGTGAGCTCGGCAATAACAGCTGTTGTTGTCCAGGAACTCTGCAAATGTCAAGCCCATTATCAGCTGAGCAAAGCAGAGGCTTAATTGAAATTTCTCTTCAGCCTTCTGTTCTCTGCAGCCACAGCAGAAGCTGTCTGTACCACCGTGGCCTCCCCTGTCCACCCCCAAGGCCTGGGGTGGACAGAGTGAATTATCTTCAAAGATATATTTAGGTAGGAGAACGCTGAACTTCTGAATTCTGCCTTCTTGCTACTAGCACATTTTGATAGTAGGCTGAAGACATCATCTGTACTAAAAGGTCTTCACGCAGGTGGAAAACAAAGAGGACGGGCACATGGTAGGGTTTGGGGGAGGAGACGGAGTAGGGAATGAAGTAATTATATTATAATATCAAAAACAATAAAAAAATAAGAACAAGAAAAAAACTGCAGACATAGAAGGCTATTCCCCCCCCCCCCCCTTTCTCCCCCACCTCTTACCTCTCCCTCTTTCCTCCTCCTAACTCTGGGGCTTGATCCTTGAACACAAAAGCATGGCTTCTTTTGTTAAACACCAGGCTTTCCACATCCTGCCAAACCCTTTTTTAACTCTGCAATCTCTTTCCTTTTCTCTCACAGAAAAGTCTCTCTGAGATGCAATCTGTTTGCTGCTCTGTCTCTGAGTTCTCTGTCACCTGCTTGTCCACTCTGGCCACCTTCTGACTCTATCGTTCACTGGCCATGCCCTTATAGTATGATAAGCATCCTTTCAGCTTTATCTATTCCTCTTCTCATGCCCACTTCTGTAGTTCTGCCTTTCTGCAAAGTTAGTTTGGCTGGACAACTGGTCTTCAGGCTTTTTACTTTGCTGCTAACTTGCTCTCCTAACTGCTGCCAAAAGCATCCTTCCTCAAAGGCACTGAAGTGGCCTAATGTTGCTCTGGCCCCTCAGCCTGGCTTGCTAAGCCCTTTGAAGTAGCCACTGCCTGCTTTGTGGCCTCAGGCCTACCAGTTCCTCCCTATATTCTGCCCTGCAGCCATATTGATCGAATCATATGGTGTTTCCTGACCAGCTCTGCTGTTTTTCGTTCCAGGATCTTTGTATCCACCTATTCATTTTCCTCTGTTAGAAATGCTCTTTCCCTTGCTGTACTAATCCCGCCCCCTTATCCTACCAGAATGAGCAGAGGTTTCCTTGTCTTTGGGAAGCTCCCTCTGTTCCTGGAAGTCCCACATGCTTCCCTCAGCAGCATACATTTCTCCCATTCTTCCCCACTGTGTGGACCTGCTTTTTTATTCTTTTTAAACAGAACATCTTAAAGGCAGCAGAGTCGGTCTTTGCATTTACTCATGATATTGAAAAGGGTTCCATGCGGAGGGAGGACTAGGGAAAGCCAAACAGTGACAGTGAACATGGCTAGCAAGAGAGTTTCCTCAGTCACCAGCCTGGAGGGTAGCTACAACATGACCTACAAGGAACAGGGGAGAGGAAGTTATATTTCAAAGTCTCAGAGTTGCCCTTGGAAGGCCTGGGAGTGAGGCTTTGCTGTTTCAATATGTATGTTCACTAATCAAGAGTTGCCCCAGTGGAACCAGATTCCCAGTATTTATTTCATATGTTTCTCTCTCTCTCACTCTCTCTCTGTCCCCCCTCTATGTGTGTGTCTATCAATCTCTGTCTCTCTCAAATGCGAGTGTGTGTGTACACGAATGTGTGTGTGCATTAGCTTTTCAGGGCCTGGAGGTGTCATGTCTCAGGAGACTGAATGGAACAGCTGTATGTTTCATGTGTCTAGTCCTGGTACAGAGAAGGTGTGCTGCGATTTGGTTTTTGCAGGAACAGAAGTCACACAGGAACTCACAGACCTGAAGGACATTGATGTTCTTCTGACCAGGCAGCACTTGGTTCTCCAATCCTCACTGAGCATTAGACATCTTTTCATAATCCAGTCTAAGAAGGAAGCTGCTCCTTCTAGTTACACATTGAATCTGGAAGCCCGTGGGTTTGGCAAGAATGCCCATCAGGTAAAGGTGCTCTACTTCACACACGTGGTGACTTGAGTTTGATCCCTTGAATCCACATAAAGATAGGAGGAAGGCAACTGATTCCACTGAGCTGTCCTCTGACTTTCACTCACATGCTGGGACACACATACAAATGCCACACACACACACCAGTAATAAATAAAACAGATTAAGCAAAAAGTAAAGCTGAATGCACTAGCACAGTGTGGGACTGCTGAATGTAAAAGTTTTATGGTGGAAAATCCTGGAGGCCCATATTCAGTACCCCCTCCTCCATCTTGTTGTTATTCTGAGTACAACTTTGTTTTTGACATTGTCAATTGAGCCAAAATATTACCTCTACCACTAATGGGCTTTTGCTCCATCTCAGAGCTGGAGGCTCTCCCACACTTAAGAAGATTTTTGTGGCCTGAGAAGTACAGTTCTTCTTTGTTTGATCCAGAGGTTGTTCTGGAGTGATATTCCTTGGGATGTCAATATTTCAATAAACAGCAAGCCTTTTTGCTTTGAAAATTAGTATTTATTGGGTGATGAGGGAGAACAGAGTGCAAAGTAGAACACACGAGTTGAGAAGGATGATATGAAACTAGCTGCTTTCAAGTTTCATCTTTGTCATAATTTTTTATGGTAGATAAGCACATAAGGATATAATTGATAGTGAAAGTGTAAAAATCCTAAGAAATGCTACGTGCTTCAGAATTGCTGTACTAACTGTATGATCGTTCACAGAGTTGGGTAGAGTTTGGGACTGGGCTGATGTTTGTTTAAATGTCTGTCTTAATCTAGCTGGGTGATGTTTTCATCTGTGAGTTCTTTTCAACTGAGTGATTTTTTATATGCAAGTGAATAAATATTTAAGGATTTTGAAAAGCTACTTCATGTGTATGTTATCAAACACACACACACACACACACACACATACACACCAAGCAGTGATAAAGGTGACACAATGAAAAGCATATCTTCATTCTAACAGCCATTCCTGGTCTTTTCTATTCCGTGCTAGTTGGTTTCTTGTCAACTTGACACAAGTTAGATGTCATCTGGGAAGAGAGAACATCAACTAAGAGAATTTTCCCAACAGATGGGCCTGTGGATATGATGAACTGTTGATGTGGGAGGACCCAGCTCACTATGGACAGTGCCACCCCTGGCTGGTGGTCCTGGGCTGTGTATGAAAGAAGACTGAATAAGCCACAAGGAGGAAGTCAGGAGGCAGGGTTCCTCCAAGCTCTATGTTTCAGTTCCTGCCTTGACTGTCTTCCCTCAGTAATGGACTGTGACATGGAAGTGTAAGCCACATAAACCCTTTTGTTCCCAAATTGTTTTTGGTGTTGGTATATATCACAGCAACAGAAAGTAAACAGGAACACAGTTAGACAAACTTCCAGAGTAGCTTTTCATGTTCATAGAAATAGAACATGGCACTTTTAGTTCACAAACATAGCTCGAGCTGACCTGGTGGTCCGAGTCAGGGTAGGGTGAGGATCAGGCTGCACATACCATGTTCATCTCAGATACCCAGCCTCTGCCGAGTGCCTCAGTCACACACTTCCTCTGCTGATGGAAGCCTATGGATTGCTTTCATACCTTCTGTGCTCATATCAGACATGTTCACAAATGTTCAGACACTGGTGTTCAGTTTGTTTCCCAGGATGTTTGTGAGTTCTTTATGTTCAAACTGGTGTTCTCTGAACCAGGAGAGCTGGCTCTAATTCTTTATAAAATATTTTTAAGATCAGTCCTCCATCCCAGGCTGATCCCCAGCAGTGCTCTGCTAGTCCTCCATCCCAGGCTCATCCCCAGCAGTGCTCTGCTAGCCCCCCTTTTAAATATTTGATTTTTTCTTCTTTTTAATATTCAATTTGGAAATTTTTATTATTCTATCAAATAAGAACTCAGCTGTCACTATACCTCTGTGTAGTTTTGGTTTTTTCCCCCTCTTTTTGTAGTGCTGGAGATTGAAACACATTGGGCAAATAATCTTCTAGAGAGCTCTATCCCAGCCCCTCTGTGTGACTGTTTTCCAAGATCAAGTTTTCCTCTCAATTTCTGAGCTGAAGTCAGCATGATGCTTTGATCAGCACAGTCTCCCTCACTTCTGCTACTCAACCAATCTTACTGTGCTGAAATTGCATCTGATTTTGTTTTTTGCTTATGTTTTCCTTTATGATCAACTGGAGAATAAGAACTTGATGGTAAGATTTATTCATGGCACGGAGGTGGCATTCAACAAACATTTCTTAAATGAATTCTACATATAATATATAGTCATTGTACTTAGAAACTCTGGGGCTATGGAAGGCTTATTGAATTGGGAATCAATTGAAAGAAGTTAGCAACTGTTGCCTTATCGGCTGTATCTCAGAGTCTTTGCACGCAAGCTGGTGTCCTCTGAATGCGGAGCTCAGTCTCTAAATCTTTAATCACTTAGTGGCTACAACATTGGGCATTCAACCCGAGTACCAGTTTTCATATAAATAATGTTCAGTTCTAAAAATCAATCACAACTATGAGAAACTTCCTAGAAGGATGTCAGGTAAACACTGGTTGCTTAATACCTGTTAGCTGAATGAATAAAAAGATGAATATATTAATAACTTTCACACTAGACTAACTGACATCTTGTCTAATATAACATGTGCAGGAGAAAAACTTAGACCAATAGGAGCATCATTCTGAGTTGTAAACACATCTAAGTGCTTTTCCATTTTGTTCTGTGACGTATCTATTAGTTGCTTCTGCAACACTATGGCAGAATGAGTAACATGAACAACTTAATGGAGAAAAGTTGTTTCATGGTTTCAGGGGGACCAGGCTGTGGTTATCTGGTCCCATGGCTGGTAGTTCATCATGGCAATGATAGTGGAAGAAAAGTTTCACCTCAACGCAGACAGGAGACACACAGAGAGACAAAGACAGAGGGAATCTGAATGAAAATGTCCTTCACAGGCTAAGATGTTTGACTACTTTATCCCCAGTAGGTAGAGCTGTTGGCTGCTTAGGAGGCATTATGCCACTGGAGGCCATCTTTGAGAGTTCTAGGACCAGCACCATTGCTAATCTATTCTCTTTGCTTCTTGCTTGGAGTAGAGATGTGAGTTCTCACTTGTCCCTGTCACCATTCCAGATGCCAACTGAATTGATTCACTGTCACGACAGACTCTGGAACAGTACGCCAAATAAACTATGCTGTAAGTTGCTGTGTTCGTGGTGTTGTACGGTAGCCATAAAAAAGTAACAGCAAACAGCAAAGTAGGACAACATCTCTTCCTGAGACAGAGTTTTTGCTTCTCTTGTACATATGGGCTGAGATTCTATTGTTTTTAAAGTTATATGACAAGCCTCCAAAAAGAGCCATGGCTACAGTCTTGACAGTGCATCCAGAGAAGTTTCCTTTTCATGTCTGTTTGCCTTTAGCTGGAGGCTGTTACCCGCCTTCCCTTTCTGTGCACAGTTGATATGTACCACTTGCCAGAGTGTGTTGACCACTCAGCTGGCTTGCTGTCAGCATTAGTGTTTTATGGGCCAAGGATTCTTGTGCTCTTGTAGAGCGTCAGAGTCATCATGCGGGTTCAAGAAGTTTTCTTTGCCTTTCAAGTGTTTACTTTGCTGCCATTTTAGAGCTATGATTGAATTCTGTAAAAGCTTCTCAATGAAAGGATGCTTTTTGATAAACATTAGGAATCCTCCATCTGTCCGACTTCACTTTTAGTTGGTTTGGGGTCTGTGTCTCTGACCCTTCCTCTCCCCGCTCCTCTTTCTTTAATTCTCTCACCCTTTCTCTTCCTCTCTCTTCATCTCCCTCCTAGTCCAATCCTTTTCATCTTTGAGCATATTTTGGGAAAAGCTGGGCCTTTTTCACATGTTTCTCTGTGATGGTTAATTTTCAGTATCAACTTGAGCAGGGCAAAGGATGCTCATGTGGATGGACATATTATTTATGGGTGCATTTGTGAGGGGTTTCTAGGAAGACATCACCATTTGAGTTAGTGAGCCAAGGAAAGAAGCAATGTGAGTAGGGCCCTGAGATGAACAAAAAGAGTGAGGAAAGATGAATTTTATCTCTTTGCGTCCATCCATTCTTCCTCCCTCCCATTTATCTATCCTTCAACCCATCATCCATCTCTTTATCCTGTTGGCTGTGCATTTCTAGGAAATCTGGCCTAATACAGCAACCAAACTGACCTACAATCAACTCACATCTTTGCTCTTTTAAAACAGAATGTCTGAAATAAAACAATAGACCTGCATTTGGTTCATGGTTGTGGAGGATGAAAGGTTCATAACTGTATCCACTCAGGGCTTTCACCCTGTATTGTAATAAAGCAAGTGAGTACATATATGAGCAGGACAGAAGCCAATGAACGTAGAAAACACCCATTCTCATTGCGATGCAACACTCCTAAGATAATATTAATATACTTTCCAAGACACCTCTAGTTGCTACAGCAATTAAATTTCAGCACACATTTTTGAGGAGATACTTGAGCCAGGGCACTGTCTTCTCTATCGTCAGGTTGAGTCTCATCTTACTGTCCTCACTCAGTGAGATACTTTTATTTCCTCCCTATCCCTAGAGACTGCTCTTTGGAGGGTAGTGTGTGAGAAAGCTCCTGTCTTCCACCTTGTACATTGCACACCATCTATACTATACCATTCCTCAGGGACACCAAGGTGACATATCTTGGGATTCTTTCCCAAGTCAGCCAGTAGGCATCACTAAATGTTATCACTTTCTGGTGGTCTCTCACCTGAGAGGTTCCTGAGTGCAACTGTGTTGGTGATTTCTAGTTTTCTTCTTAGCGATGCTTTTTCTCACTTCTCCATAATGGAGCTCAGAGCTCCCACTGCTGCTTGCGAGGCTGCCCAAAGGAAAACCCAAACCCTACTCCTATCTTCACTCAGAAGATATCTTCCTTTTGTGTCAACCACTCCATCCAAGACCATATGGCCCTCACTTTCACATCCAAAATGCCCACTAAGATGTCCTGGGAAGACACAGAAGAGCATACTTTACCATCTGTTTGAATTTAACACTTCCCTCAAACATGAATATGGTTAGTGTCCACATTTTATACCAGTAGAACCTTTTTTAAAAAATATAGCATACAAATCCCTACTTTCTCATATGTTCATCCTCAGTTTTATATTTCAAATACTTCCTATCTATTTGCCATTAAAAATAATGGCATAAATGGCCATTAATCTGCAGGCCTTTCAGTTACAATTTATCTATTAATTCATGACTGTTTGTGATAATTATTATTAATGACAGTGAAATTACTAAACTGTTACTAATTCTTGGCATATGTCTATTACAAATATCTGTGATAATTCACAATGGATCATATGCATTCACCAAGATCCTTTTTAGAATTCCATGCTGTATTAGGTGCTTACTTCATTGCTGCACAAAATGAGCAACTTAGGACAGAAGGAAGGCTCACTTGGACTCCCATTTCAGGGGTACAGCCCACTGTGGTGGGGAAGGCATGGTGGCAGGAGTAGGGGTAGCTGGCAGCATGGTGCCCACAGTCAGCAGACAGAGAACAGTGGTGCTGGTGCTCAGGGCACTTTCTCATTTCGATTTAGCCTGAGATCCCAGCCCATGAAATGGCTCCACCCACATTTAGGATGGGTCATCCCATCTCAGTTAACAAACCCCACAAAATCCTTCATACATAAGCTCAGAGGTTTGTTTTCACAGTGATTCTGGATTCCGTAAAGTTGACAATAGTAACCATCACACATCCTCCGGGAGGCATCTAACTGGCTTGACGTACCAGAGCAGGGCCCGGCTAGCGTGCATTTTAGTTGGTCTGCTATGACTGTTGTGATTGATTGTTGCCTTGCTAAGTATTATTTCATACCTACTTTTATAGTAGCATGTCTGACATCAAATGAACAATTGGAAATAAAATAAGTCAAGCTTCTAATTGCTTGGAAGGTGCAAGTTCACACAATAATTTATTTTAATCACTAAAATGTCTTATCCAACCAATATGTGGATTTCATAATTGTATCCTAAATGTTGGCCCCACGTGTTCAGGTAACAGAAAACATAATTGAGTGTACAGACACCCCATGTAATGAATACTTGGTGACATTGTGTGCCCTCTGCTTGTTGCCCAGATCTAGTTTAGGCTTTGGTTGTTGTTCCATTCTGATTAATCTGCACATTCTGATTCTTAGATTTCTTCCTATGTGGCTTGGATTTTTACAGCCACAGTTGGGACTTTTGGTGGCTCCTAAAGTTTCCCATCCCATGCCTTGACCTTGTTTGGATGGCCCTCTTGGATTCGCTGGAGGCTTAGGACTCCATCGTGACCTGGGGGTAGAGGTGGGTGGAACATGTTATGGAACCTGTAGGAAATGAAATCCAGGGCTTGCTATCTAAGATCAGGCAGAAGAAGGAGCTGAGGGAGGTACTTGGGGTAATGACCTTTGGAATGTGGGCCCATTTCAAAGGGGATCGAAGGTTTAGAGGTGGAGGGCACTGCTGATGGGTAGCATTCTTTCTCAATTTTCTTGCACTTTTTTTGAGTGTCTTTAGCAAATGACCCTGTTCACACCCTCAAAATGTCATTGTCCCTGGACTCCCAAGGTACTGTGGGTCCATTACTGCAGTGGTATAATCTGATTTCTAATGTGCTTTCATTATCTACCGCAGTGGAATTGGCCAAGGTGAGGCTAGGACAGTGCCTAGACCTCTGTAGGACCCCATCTATCTCCTGTCTCCAGTGTCTGCTTCGCCAGGACACTTATTGCAGTGGATCCTCCAGTGGGTGAGAAAGCTATGGCGTCTCATTTTGTCCAAAAGTCATCATGCAAATGTCCTGGGGTTAGACCCTCAGTCTCTGCATCCTGGAGAGTCTGGATGCATTCTTATATAGTTCCTGTTTCTTTTCTTAGAGCTCAAGGAAGTTCTGATGATACAAGTCTCCACTCTGTCATGATGGGCATTATACACATGGCAAGACAAGAGAACACATGATAACCACCATGCTTAAGAATGTCAAGGGGACAGGGACAGCAGTCCTGGATTAGTGTTTCTTTCTTCTGCTTTAGTACAGCATCTGTCTTCTACCTCTTCCTTCCTCCTTCCTGCTCCAGCTCTGACTTTCTGACCCTGTGAAGAGACCTCAGCACTAATTGTCCACCCCCTTCTGCCCTTGAGAGCCCTTTGCACAGCTTATACATGTTAATGCTCCTCTTTGCAGGAGCAGGGTGAAGAGTGCTCAGTATGTGGTCCTTGTGGTTCACCGAGGGCTGCTGCAATGCCAGTCCAGTTTGACAGGATCTAGTCAATGGGTCACTGCGTAGCATATCAGCCTGTCAGTTGCTGTCAGTTACGGGCAAAGAGGACCAAGAGGAATTTTTTTCTTTCTTTTGAAAAGTCATGAGATTCAGGTTATCTTTGGCAGCAAGGTGAACCTTATCTTTCTGGTAGGAAATCTGTGTTTCCACAAATATTGCTGTCTCTGTTTGTGAGGAAAATAGATGAATCAGTTGGGACCCTTATCTGCAGCCTCACAAAAGCCAATCTGGTTCAGGCCGGGTGTGACATAGGGTAACATAGGGACAACACATCAGTAAAAGTCATTGAGTTATGAGCAGTGGATTACCTGGAGAAGTTGCAAGTTCTGGGGAGACACCAGCTATGAAGAGAACAGGGCCCTGAGGTCACCTCTGACATTGTGTGCACTGTCATGTTGATCACTACAGGGGCACACCCAGGTGTTCTTATGAGGGTGTTTTCAGAAAGGTTTACCTGAGCACGAAGAGTTCACTGTCAATGTGCACAACAGCAGTACGCGGACGGGAGGCCCTGGACTCATTAACAAGAAGACAGCCAGCCGAGCCGCCAGCACCAAACTTTCTGTGAAAATAAATTGTGACCAGCCTCCTGCGGACACAACCATGCCTTCCTACCGCAATGGACTGACTATACCCTTAAGTTGTGAGCTCCAATAAAGTCTCCTTTCTTAAGTTGCTTTTGTTAGAATAATGAGAAAACAAACAAGGAAAAAAATATGTGTAAAAAATTTTAGCTTTTTATGTTCACTGTCCATGTTCCTATACACAAAATGGAGGAAAATGAAAGGATCAATGCAGACAACTTCTGACTTTCTTTCTTTTTTAATTTATTTATTTTTATATCAATCACAGGTTAGGTACTTTGCATCCCAGGCGTAGCCCCCTCCCTCATTCCTTCCCACCCTCCCAAACCCTCCATCATCTCCCTCCTCCCCGCCCCCTCCAAGTCCATCAACAGGGGAGGATAGCTCAGTGGTAGAGTGCTTGCCTAGCAAGTGCAAGGCCCTGGGTTCGGTCCTCAGCTCTGGAAAAAAAAAAAAAGACAAAATAACAAAAAGACCAAAAAAAAAAAAAAAAAACCAAGGTAACTTCTGACTTTCTTTCCAGCAGAAGGCTTGGGGCAAAATGTCTTAGGTTTACATTTTTTCTAGACTTTAACCAAGCACTAAAAATATTTTATGTATTTTTGAACAAAATGTCAAAATATAGGTTGTGATTATCACTGTTCAGTGGAATTCCATAATAATGTCATATTAACGTATCATAAGAGTGAAATATAATTTCATGAAATTATATCTGATATCTATCAAGAAGCAGGTGTCTCATAGGCAAGTATGTGCTCTCCTTTTGTAAAACGTAAGGCAGATTAAGGTAGAAAGCTTGCGTATAAGCTGGGTGATGGCTGATGCCTGGTAGAGATAGCATAGAACGCACATGAAGCATGCTAACCTTTATTTCCATCTTGCTGTCCTCAGACTTTCAGTGCTCAGTTCCAGTTCCTCACAGTCCTGAGCAGAGTGAGCTTGCATGGCTGCTTTGCAAACTGGGAAGGCAATGTCTCAAGAGCTAAAAGTGGAACCATTCCATAGACCAGCTCCTCCAGTCTACACATACATCATGCTGTCTGAGCCAACGCATCACACAGATACTTTTGTAAGCAGGCCTCTGCTTGCGCCATTCATGAAAGCTAGAAAATAGAACCAGTGCATGTGCTCATCAACAGACAAACAAAATCTACAGGCACATGGCAGAATTTTGTTCAGTCATAAGGAAAAATGAAATCAAATCTGTAGAGAAGTGGCTAGAACTGGAAGTCATTGCTAAGCAAATTAAGTCAGACTCAGAAATACCAATACCATATTTTAATACTTCAGAACTTATCTCTAAGATTGTGTATGTATGTGTATATGTCTGTCTTTTATGCAACTAGAAGGAGTCATGAAGAGGGAGGAGGAGATCTCAAGGTAGGGACAGAGGTTGTATAATATGTCATGAAAGCGGATGAAGGCTCCATGTAGGGTAAAGAAGGGAACCAGCAAGAATGAAGACAGAGTACCGGGTAGAGGTGGGGGTGGGAAATAGTGGTGGAGGGAGACAAATCAGAACAATATACAATGATGTGTATGCAAATGTTAACAACGGAGCACATTATTCTGAATGCTAATTTAAAAAATTAATATGAAGAAGGAGAGAGATCACTCAGCAGTTAGGAGCACTTGCTGATCATCCAGAGGACCCGAGTTTGATTCCCAGCACTTACTTTAGGTTCCTCACAACTACCTGTAACCACAGTTCCAGAGGATCTGACTCCTACTTCACCCACAGATACACACACATACACATAGAGAAAAAAGTGACAAAAGTAAATCTAAAACCATAGTAAAATAAATTCTAAAATAAAAGAATAGAAGGGTGGAGACGTAAGCTTGATGTCACTGCGTGAGAAACAAGAAGGCACAATTTGTATCTTTTGGGTCACAGATTTCTTTGGGCTTCTGAAAAAACACACAAAGTCTACACACACATACTTTCTTTTTGTCACACCACATGTCTTTAAAACACACTCATGTACTCAGTTTTCAGAACAAGTGACTTAATGCACACAGCTACTGTCATGATGGAGTTAGTATGAACCCCATGGGGAAAGTGGATACATTAATCCAAGAGTAATATTCCCAGTCAGAGTACAGATCCATTCTGCTCACATCAGCTGATGCTCTGTGAGTCTGTGCTCTGTCCTTGGGTGAGATGTGGGTAATTACACGTTTTTCAGAGAAGAATGTTCTCAGCATCGTTTGTATCAATAGCTTTCCATTATGATAATAAAACATCTAAGATGATCAATATAAAACGGAAAGTTTATTTTGTTTACAGATTTTAGGGTTTGATTCCACGATAGAGACATGACTCTTATGCCTGTGCAGAGGCAGTGTGCATGGTGAATCTGAGTGGCTGAGGAAGTCATTGATGTGCTGCTTAGTAAAGACTGAGGGTAAGAGGGAAGGGCTAGGGTCCCAGAACTTCCTTTGATGACATCCGCGAGTGACTGGAAGATCTCTGACTAAGCTCTCTCTTAAACTTTTTACACTTCCCCTAATGGCACAAACAGAGAAACAAGCCTGTAACCTCTGGATCTTTGTAGAGCACTTCTCCAAACTAAAGTACTTACATGCAGGAAAGTGGAGGAGCCTCAGCATGTTCATCCTAGAGAAAAGATGAGAAGCATGAAGAGTGGCATGGAGTGCTTTGAGCTCTGATCCTGAAGGTGTGAAGAGAGGAGACTAGAATACTCAGGACAGTTCTCACAGCAGATACTGGGGTTAGTTAACTAGAAAGCTGGGTTTAGGAGATGCTTTCAGTCCCCTAGAGATGTAAGCATTTGAGAAGACATTGTCCCAAGGCTAGCATTTCTTATTTTATTTCATTTGTTTTAAATTTATTATTATTATTTATTACAATTTATTCACTTATAGGAGCCTACCACAGACAGCCTCTGAAAGACTCTACCCAGCAGGGTATTGATGCAGATGCTGAGACTTACAGCCAAACTTTGGGCAGAGTGCAGGGAATCTTATGAAAGAAGGAGGAGATAAAAAGACCTGGAGGGGGCAGGAGCTCCACAAACAGACCAGCAGAACCAAAGAATCTGGGCCCAGGGGGACTTGCAGAGACTGATGCATGAACCAAGGACCATGCATGGAGAGGACCGAGACCCTCTGCTCAGATGTAGCTCATGGGCAGGTCAGTCTCCATGGGGGTATTCTAGTGAGGGGAGCAGGGACTGTTTCTGACATGAACTCAGTGGCTGGCTCTTTGATCACCTCCCTCTGGGGCGGGGGTGCAGCCTTGCCAGGCCACAGAGGAAGAGGATCCAGTTATTTTATTTTATTTTTTAAGGTGGGTGAGGTGCTGCAAGCCTTTCTTTTCTTTTCTTCTCTTTCTCTCTCTTTTTAAAAAGATTTTATTTTATGGACATAAGTGATCTATTTGTGTGTATACTTGCATACCAAAAGAGGGCACCAGACCTCTGTGCAGATGGTTGTGAGCCATCCTTTGGTTGCTGAGAATTGAACTCAGGACCTCTGGAAGAGCAGACAATGCTCTTAACCATTGATCATCTCTCCAGCCTCCTAGTCTTTTTTTTTTTTTTTCAAGGTTTAAGCTTGCAACTGAGAAACCCAATAGGCTGAAGACACAAGGCTTTTTTTTTTTTCAAAGACTGTCCTGTAATTTTTCAAATATTATTCAGAAGCTCAAAGGCATAATGAATCTTCACTTCTTTGCATTCTAGATAATTTTTCACCAGAGGTAAAAACTGCCACAGATTCAGAGCATAAAAAGTGCATAAAAAGTTTGATAACATGAAGAGGAAGGAGGCTGTAGGGGTGCTTAAGATGCACCAGGATTTTTATCTGCTTGCGTTTTCTGAGCTGGACAAAGGCTTTGAACTATAAAAACTCACAGCCAGACATTATGCAGAGAGAGAGAGATCTTGGAACACTCAGACTCAAGGGGCTCAGGGCACCCCTTGGGAGAGGAGGCAGAGGTGGGGGGACAGAGGGCTGGAGAGCACCAGCAGAGCAAGTATCTCTAAGACAATGAAGCAAAGCTCATATGAGCTCTCAGAGACTGAGCCAGTATGCATAGGGCCTGCCCAGATCTGTACCAGGTCCTCAGATTATAGATTACGGCTTCGGTTCAGAGTGGTTATGGGATCCTGAATGTGTGCAAGTGGACTCAGTTCCTTGTGCCTTCTCTTGGGCTCTTCTACTTGTGTTTGTTTTGTTTAATTAAACTGTGCTTGCTTTTTTGTTTTACCTTACCTTATGTTAGCTTATATTTAGATTATATTATAATCCCTTAGAAGCCTGTTTGTTTTCTAATAAGAGACAGAGACTGGATTCTGATGTGGGGTGCTGGTAGAGGTGGTTGTGAAAGAACAGGGAGGACTAGAGGGAGGAGAGCTGTAATCAGGGCATATTATATGAGAAAACAAATCTATTTTCAGTGAAAAGAAAAACAAAACAAAACCAAAAACTAAGTCCCCCTTTGATACACAGTCAGTTCCAAGCCAGTCTGGTCTATATAGAACCCTGTCTTAAGAATGAAATAATGAGCACGTGTGATACTGGTGTGGTATGATTCCACATGGAGTCAGGGGTCATAAGCACACGTGATGCATGAAAGACTGTACCCTTCTAAATGAGTTTTTTATCCAGGGTGGGGCAGAGCAGGACCCCTCCTTTATGATACACAGCTGAGAAGGACAGCAGATGTTGTCAACCTGTTCTTTCACTGTCCTCCCCCTCCCCCCTCGCCCTGCAGTTGCGTGGCTGCAGACAGTGCTACCAAAATATTAGCTTTAGTGGAGACTCATCAGGAAGCATAGGATTGCTTGACAGTTAGAGAAAAGGAGGCCCGTGCTTCTTCCCCGAAAACTCCCTGAGTTCTGAATTTTGGCTTTCTTTGGAATATCTTCACTAAAAGTCATTCTATCACAGGATGGCAGCAGAGATATAATCTAAATTTATAAGCTCTGATGCATGGATGCATCCCAGTGGGGAGGAATAAGTTTAATTTATGTCTTTCCATATATTTTTCTTTGGTTGGTGTTTGTGTTTGAAGTTTCTGGAGGCATCAAACATAGAAAAGCCCTGTAATTCCAGAGAGGATTAATGCAGACAATATTTTACCCAGGAAATGTAGCCATAAATAAGAGGAGGTACTTTTAAATGGTCTCTAAATTTTTCGAGATACCACTCAAGTGCCTGTAAAACCCAAATCAACTTTCTACTTGCATTCTTAATTTTCTCTGCACCTCATTTCTCTCTTAGATGGGGACAATTTTTCAGTCTGACTCGGAAAGAAAGGATGCTTATGAAAGGCATCAGCTTTCTACAAAATGGTATCCATCTCAACTCTGAATTTCTTCCATGTTCTTCAGAAAACAATTTTCCTGTGCTCTAACATGATAAAATTACACGTAAGTGTGAGCTCCATTAGGGTGGGTTTAAAACTTTTGTCTTCGAAGTTTTATATAGTTGGTCATTTCCTTATGGGTATGGATATGCCTTTCCTGAGCCTACAAAGAGCTCTGTGTGTGTTCTCATATCTTCAGGGGTATTGGGTTTCTTCCAAGAGAGGAAGCTCATACTTAATAGATGTCACTATGGGTGATGTGCAATAGGGAAACAACACTGGCTAATACTAAGCGATGAGTCACACTGCTCATTGTGTGCAGAGTTCTTTATGCAAATTGACTCTTACGTTCCCTGCTGCCCTGAAATGTCCTCACTCATTTTATAGTGAGCAAACTGAGGCACAGGAAGGCAAGGGACAATGATGACATAGCCAGTCAGGGTTAGACTCACGGCTAGGGACTCAAGTCAGATTTTTTTTTATAGCACAAATAGTTGATTTTATTTAAGGAATAACTGTACATATTGAAATGTATTATAACTGTTTTTTAAAAAATATTAATCACAGGTTATTTACTTTGTATCCCAACCATAGCCCCTTCTCTCATTCCCTCCCAATCACACCCTCCCTCATCTTCCTGTCCCTTTCCAAGTCCACTGTTAGGGGAGATCCTCGTCCCCTTCCATCTGACCCTAGCTTATCAGGTATCTTCAGTACTGGCTGCAATGTCCACTTCTGTGACCTAGCAAGGCTGTTCCTCCCTTGGGGGTGGGAGGAGGTAAAGGAGCTAGTCCTTGAGTTCATGTCGGACATTGTTCCTGTTCCCCTTACTAGGGAAACCCACTGGATACTGAGCTATCATGGGCTACATCTGAGCAGGGGTTCTAGGTTATATCCATACATGGTCCTTGGTTGGAGAGACAGTCTCATAGAAGATCCCTGTGCCCTGATATATTTTGTCCTTGTGGAGCTCCTGTCCTCTCCCGGCCATACTAACTCCCCCTTTTATCATATGATTCCCTGCACTCTGCCGAGTTATGAGTCTCAGTATCTGCTTTGATACACTGCTAAGTAGAGTCTTTCAGTGGCCCTCTGTGGTAGGCTCCTGTCCTGTTTCTTGCTTTCTCCTATTTCCCATGTCCATTCCATTTGTCTTTCTTTTATTTTTTTCTAAAAAATATTTATTATTATTATTTTTACTTTTATTTTATATTAATCCCAGGTTATATACTTTGTATCCCAGCTGTAGCCCTCTCCCGCATTCCCTCTGTATCCCCCCCTTCCCTCCCTCATCTCCTCCCTGCTCCTTTCCAAGTCCACTGATAGGGGAGGACCTCCTCCCCTTCCATCTAACTCTAGCTTATCAGGTCTCTTCAGGAATGGCTGCAATGTCCTCTTCTGTAGCCTAGCAAGGCTGCTCCTCCCTCGGGGAGCAGGGAGGTCGAAGAGCCAGCCATTGAGTTCATGTCCAGAATAGTCCCTGTTCCCCTTACTAGTATACCCACATGGGTATTGAGTTACCATTTGTTACATACAAGCAGGGGTTCTAGGTTATAACCATACATGGTCCTTGGTTGGAGAGACAGTCTCATAAAAGACCCCTGTGCCCTGATATATTTGGACCTTGTGGAGCTCATACCTAAACATAGTAAAGGCAATATACAGCAAGCCTATAGCCAACATCAAACTCAATGGAGAGAAACTTAAATCAATCCCACTGAAATCAGGGACTAGGCAAGGCTGCCCACTATCTCCATATCTCTTCAACATAGTACTTAAAGTCCTAGCTAGAGCAATAAGACATCTAAAGGAGATCAAGGGGATACAAATTGGAAAGGAAGAGGTCAAAGTATCACTATTTGCAGACGATATGATAATATACATGAGTGACCCCAAAAATTCAACCAGAGAACTCCTTCAACTGATAAACACCTTCAGTAAAGTGGCTGGATACAAAATCAACTCAAAAAAAAAAAACAGAAGCCCTCCTGTACATTAAAGACGAAAGGGCCATTTGTCTTTCTAAGTGAGGACTGATCATCTTACCCCGGGTCCTCTTTCTTGTTTATTTTCTTTAGTTGCACATATTTTAGTATATTTATCCTATCTTATAGGACTATATAAGTGAGTATATGCCCTGTGTGTCTTTCTGCTCCTAGGATACCTCACTCAATGGAACTGAATAGAAGACCCAGAAATAAACCCAAACACCTACGAATACTTGATTTTTGACAAAGAAAGCAAAACCAAATGGAAATATAGACAGCATCTTCAACAAATGGTGCTGGTCCAACGGGTTGTCTACATGCAGAAAAATGAAAATAGATCCATATTTATCACCCTGAACAAAACTAAAGTCCAAGTGGATCAAAGACCTCAATATAAAACCAGATACACTAAATAGGTTAGAAGAACAAGTGGGGAAGACCTTGGAACTCATTGGCACAGGTGACAACTTCCTGAACAGAACACCAACCGCACAGGCTCTTAGAGCAACAATTGATAAATGGGACCTCATGAAACTGAAAAGCTTCTGTAAAGCAAAAGATACTGTCACTAGAACAAAACGTCAGCCTACAGACTGGGAAAGGATCTTCGCCAACCCTATATCTGACATAGGGCAGATATCCAGAATATATAAAGAACTAAAGAAATTAAAAAGCAATAAATCAAGCAATCCAATTAAAAATGGGGTACGAGGCTAAACAGAGAATTCTCTGTAGAGGAATATAGAATGGCAGAGAAACACTTAAAGAGATGTTCAATGTCCTTATCCATCAGAGAGATGCAAATCAAAATGACCCTGAAATTTTACCTTATACCCATCAAAATGGCTAAGATCAAAAATTCAAGTGACAACACATGTTGGAGAGGTTGTGGAGAATTGGGAACCCTCCTCCACTCCTGCTGGGAATGTAAACTTGTACAACCACTGTGGAAATCAAGCTGGCCCTTTCTCAGACAATTAGGAATAGCGCTTCAAGATCCAGCTATATCACTCCTGGGCATATATCCAAAAGAGGCTCAAGTACACAACAAGGACATTTGCTCAACCATGCTTTATTCTTAATAGCCAGAACCTGGTAACAACCCAGATGTCCCTCAGCGGAGGAACGGATACAGAAATTGTGGTACATTTACCCAATGGAATACTACTCAGCAATTAGAAACGAGGAAATCATGAAATTTGCAGGCAAATAGTGGGCTCACGTCAGATTTTAAAGCATGTCAGAAAATGCTCTTCTTTCTCCTGGTAGAGTGCATAGTCTTGAGCAATTGAAAGCCTGCAGTCTGTGAAGAGATGCCGACGAGGTGACTATCCAAAGGGTTTCCAACAACATGGGTCCATCCACCCAAAGTCTATAAGCTACACAGGGAAAATGCCAAGGTACAGCAAATTCCTTAGCAGAGAGGCGTGTATTTCTCTCTCTATAACTTTTGACAATTTCACACATGTACACAAGGTATTATGACTATATTCACCCAATTTCCTTCTCTTATCTCCTTCCTACTCTTACTGACTGCCTTCTTTTGAAGATACTGTATAAGATATTTTTTTATTTTATTGGAAATACTATTCATAGTTTAACGTAAATAATGTGTTGCTAATATAAAAAAGTGAGAACTTAATTTTATATTTATTTAATTTGTGCATGTATGCAAATGTGTGCTGTATATGTGTGTCTTTGTGTATAGTGTGTCGTGTATATGCGCATGTCTTTGTATGTATGTGTATGATATGTATGTGTGCGTATAAGAGTATGTATACATGTGTGTGGTGTATATGTGTGTGTGTTTGTATGTGTGTGAGTGTGTGATATGTATGTGTTTGTCTGTGTATGCATGTATGTGGTATATATATGTATGTGTGTTTGAATATGTTAGTGCGTGCATGCAGGTGTGTGGCATACATGTATGTGTGAATAGCGTGTGTGCTATATGTGTGTGTGTGTGCTTGTGTGTATGTGTATAGTGTGTATGTGGTGTATGTGTGTATGTTTATATATACATGTTCATGTGTGGCAGCTTGCAAGTAGAAGTTTCAGAACAATTTTCACGAGTCAGCCATTTCTTTCTACCAAGCCTGGAACTCAGGTCGTCAGGCTTGGTGGTAAGTGCCTTCACTCACTGAACTACCTTGCTCGCCACCAAACTGAGAACCTATTAAGCTTTATTGTACACATTTTAAATACTTGTAGCAGGATATTCTAAAACAAAGAGTGCACAGTGCGTTTCTTTCCCAAATACCTACATTATGAGAGATAGGAAAACAGCACTGTTTATTTATTCAGATATTTAAAAATATCCTGCTCAGAAACCAGTCAGAATATTTGAACAGTGCTTTGGGAGGATTTCTTCTCACTGGTGAGTCTGAAATGGAATGCTGGAATGTCTTCATAGTAAATGCATCTCAGGTGGTGCTCTGAGAAGGGGAGGCTGACCTTGAGTTTTCACGGGAGGGACTTGATGACTACTGTCCAGAATCCCCCTTCAGTCTGAGGTCTTCCTATTCACTGAAGACTTACAATCTTTCTGGTGATGTCCTTGAAGCTGTTTTTCACCAGTTTCTTCCTGAAAGTGTAAATAAAAGGGTTTTGTAAAAAGGCACCCAAGGTACTGAGTACAGCCACACCCTCATTGATGGAAATTGCTGTTGCTGAAGGCTTTATGTATGTGAAGATATAGCTCCTGTAAGAGATGGAGATGACAGCCAAATGGGAAGACCATGTGGAAAATGTGTTCTTCCTCTGCTGTGCAGAAGGATCTTTGTAGTGGTCCCTGATGCACATGTGGAAGGGAGTCTCCAGCAGCAGGGTGACTATCAAGGCCATGGCTTCTAAGACAAAGCCAAAGAGTCCCAGCAACCTTGTGTCTGACAAGCTATTTCTACGAGGGGCCCATAGTCCCAGTAAGAATGGTTTGAGCATATTGGGTACACAGAAATACAGCTGACTGGTCAGGATGATGGACAATAAGATAATTAGGACTACTCATACAAGAGCAGAAGACCAGCAGGGCACACACCCTGTTGCTCATAATGGTACCATAGTGTAGGAGTTTGCAGATAGCCAGGTAACAGTCATAGGACATGGCAGTCAGAAGGCAAAACTTAATAGCTCCAAAGAAGATAGCAAGGAAGCACTTGAGTGAAGCAGCCAGAAAAGCAGATGGTTTTGCTCCCTGTAATGATGCTGAAGAGCACCTGAAGAATCTAAGTGCACATGAAGGAGATTTTGCGGAACATGAAGTTCCTGAGGAAAAAGCACAAGGGCATCTGGAGGTGGGAATGCATCAGTGGGAGAATGGTGATGTTCAGATTCCCCACAGTGCTGAGAATGAGCATGAGGAGGAGATGAGGAAAACGGGTGAGTCTCAGCAGAGTGAGTCCAGTCAGTCTGATGTTTAATTGCTATATGGCAATGACACTTGGCCACGTACCACCAGAGGCAGAGATGGGCAAGGAGCAGGGCTCCGATGGCCTCTGGATGGTAGAAGAGGCTGGGAAGGATTCTGCCTGTGCATACACAGAGGATTAGTGAAGGGTGGAAGTTCAGAATATTTAAGATAGATTGTTTTTTCCCCTGAAGGGTTGCAGTACCCCCGCCCTGCCCCTGCCCTACTCCAGCCATCTTGCTAGGCTGAAATTTTTTCTATGGTACCTTTTTATAATTTCTGTGTGCTTCCCTTCGAAACAGATATCCAAATTATTCAGTGTTATTCCCTTTTATTGAAAACAGATTTTTTTTCTCATACAATGTACCCCGATTACATACAGTTCTCCTCCCTCTACTTCTCCCAGGTACTCCTGACCTCCTCCTTTCTTCCGGATACAATCCCTTTCTGTTTCTCATTAGAAAAGAACAGGCTTCTAAGAGATAGCAGCCAAACATGACAAGATAAAATATGTTAATAATAAGCAACAATATGGCAGGGGACTCTCTTTTCTGGTCCAATCTATTTGGCATTCCGTGTGCTTCTTGTATCTTTACAGACATCTACTTTTTTTAGGTTAGGAAACTTTTCTTCTATAATTTTGTTGAAAATATTTTCTGGGACTTTGAGCTGGGTCCCTTCTTCTCCCTCTATTTTTGTTATTTTTAGGTTTGGCCTTTTCACACTGTCCCAGATTTTCTGGCTGTTTTATGTCAGGAGTTTTTTAGATTTCACATTTTCATTGACCAATGTATCCATTCCTTCCATCATATCTTCAATGCTGGAGATTCTCTCTTTCATCTCTTAAATTCTGCTGATGAAGTTTTCCTCTGTGGTTCCTGTTTAAATTCATTTCCAGAATTCCCTTTGTTTGCATTTTCTTTATTGATTTTATTTCCATTTTCAGGTCTTGAACAGTTTTATTCATTTCCTCCAACTGTTTGTGTTTGTTTTTGTATTTCTTTAAGGGCTTTATTTATTTCCTCCAATTGTGTGTGTTTTCATGGGTTTCTTAAAGAGATTTATTCATTTTCTCACACTGTGTTTTCCTGGATTTCTTTCTTTGTTTCTTTCTTTTTATCTCTTTCTTTTCTCTCATTCTTTCTCTTTTTCCTCTTCTTTTTCTACTTTCTTTTTTTCTTTTTTTGAGACAAGGTTTCTCTGTGTGTCCTTGGCTGTGCTGCATCAGCTTTGTAGACCAGGTTGATCTTAAACGCGCAGAAATCCACCTACCTCTGCCTCCTTGAGTGCTGGTCTTACAGGTGTGAGCCACTATGCCCATCTTCCTGGATTTTTTAAAAGGGATTTATTACTTTTCCCTTTAAGGGCCTCTATCATTTCTGCTTCAGTTTGCTGCACTATACAAGGCCTGCTGCAGTAGGGTGCCTGGGTTCTAGCAGAGACATATTGCCTTGGATGTTATTGATTGTGTTTTTATGTCTGCATCTAGGTGTCTGAATTTGGGATGATTATAGGTCTAGGTACTGATTTCTGGATTCGTCTATGTTGGGTGGGTGTTTTGTTCCTTGGTGTCTGTTTTCTCCCTGAATTTTCAGAGAGTGGGACGACTGTGTGGCACCCGTTTTCCTGCCCTCAGCTGGTGTGATCACAGGGAATGGCTGCTGGTGTTGGAGGCTGGAATACTGGGATGAGTTGTGTGAAAGAAAGTTGGAGGAGAAGGTCTTTGTGATCCCTTGGTGATGGGGTCAGAGAGGAAAGGGAGGCCACAGCAGATTTCCTGCTACAGAGCTGGGGATGGAACTGAGGGAATTGGATCTCAGGAGCACTATGAAGGATATGGGCCTTCTGCTTACTTGTTTCCATGAGAGTAGTGGCCCTTCCATCGACAGGGGGTACCTGCTAGGGTTGGCGTCTGAGGCAAAGCAAAGGGTGAGGGGAGGAATGTTAGAAGAGGAAGAGCTGTGGGATCCACAGGAGACGGGGGCAGGGGAACAGGAAGGTTGCC
>CM053761.1:64730922-64764603 GCA_028658305.1 Pachyuromys duprasi
AGGATAAGCTGGGGTTGGATGGAAGGGAAGGAGGTCCTCCCCTGATGGTGGACTTGGAACGGCGGGGAAGAAGGAGATGAGGGAGGGAGTGGGAGGGTAGGAGGGAATGGGGGAGGGGGCTACGCCTGGGATTCAAAGTACCTAACCTGTGATTGAGATAAAAATAAATAAATTAAAAAAAAAGAATAGAATAGTAAAAAAAAAAAAAAAGATATGCCCACCTCTCTTGAGAAGAGAGAGGAAAAGAAAGCTACTTAAGGGGCATGGCAGAGAGAAAAGAGGTTGTTTTATCAGGATAGTAGTAGAAAGACAGGTTGCAAAGAAAACACAGAATGAGCCAGTGAATGAGAAGGAGCCAGGAGATTAGGGCAGATTGCTGGAATTAGTTTGAGGTCAAGCACAGCAACTCAGAGGCCAAAAGAAAAGCCAGGTTGAATAAGTAAGCTAGGAGAGGAGTTAGAGCCAAAACAGGTGAGTTGAACCAGACAGCCCAGAGTTCAGCAAAAACAAGAAAGAATGAACTTATTCAGAAGTAATTCTCAGAGGCTGAAAATGTTCTAGGCCTAGGTTAGATTGTATGGAGGCCAGAAGCTTCCAGGAGTAGGCCTAGGTTAGCAGGAGGAGGCAGTAAGCCTCCAAGACAGGAACTGAACCAGGAGAATAAAAGTTACTTTTACATAAATCTCTCTCTTTTTTAAATCAGCTCCTACCAGGGACAATATGACCCATCCTCCACAGTAAGGGCAGCCCTAACTGCCCCATGGTTAGGGCTCTTGCATTAATGTTGTGTTCACCTTCTTCCCGGCATGGTCACAGACTAAATGTCAGCACTCCTAGCCCAGTAGCTCTTGTTTCCAAATGTCTCTCAGTGGTCATTTTATTTCTCTGGTGTTACAAGTGCCTACACATTTTTCCCTGTAGGATTTCCTGTAGGAAAGGGAATATGAAGGCTTTGTGCTGTACATTAGACTGGTAAATTGTATCCTGTGCTCACTGAGGAGCTAGATCTAGAGGTGAAGTTACTCTCTCTCCATTTCAAGAGTCTGTTGCTTGTCTTAAAGTGCCCTCAGAGCCCCCTTTACTGGGGGTGGGTTCCTCATCCCCATCTCAGGTAAAAACATTGAGTCTTTGCTAGCAACAGGAACACACGGCGTTTCTAACAAAGATAGCTGTTGTTTGTTGCATGATGTGAAAGTGCTGCAGTGAGAAGGGAAGCCAGCTATGGGAAGTTCAGGCATGGGAAGCTCATTTATAGAAAATTCAATGGGGCACTCTTGCTGACTGTTTAAATTTCCCCAATCAGTTGTAGCTAGATGTTTTGAGCACCTGATTTGATAATGTTTACTTACCTATGTAACTCCTGTTAATTTTTCTTTTACTTTGGTTTGCTATATATTTTTATATGTAAATATATACTTATATTTAGTAAGTTCATCCATTCAAAACTTGAGGTCCATTTACCATAGGTCGTACAGAAAATGCCGACATGAAGTTGAAAGTATGACCTGGCTTTGTCTGAGGAGACTCTAGGTCCCCACATAGGACCACAGCACAAGTTACACATGGGAGCCAACAGGATGCCCTCTCTCATAATTCACACTTCAAGGGCTAGTGGCGGGTTCAGAAAAAGAAAATGGCCTGCTTTCTTTGTACGGACCATGGACACGGGAGCCTCTCTACCTCCCCTGTTTACCCTCCAAGTCGCTTGACGTTCATCTCTCAGACATTTCAGATGCCACTCCTCCCCTGAAAAGCATCCCACTGGGATTGGCAGCTTTCACAGCCTGACCCCACCTCCCACCGTGGAAACAAACCCACCAAGGTGCTAAAGATTTCCAAATGCTTCCTGCACATACCCGTGTCTCCTCAAACATGCAGTCCCTCAAAACTCCGTGTTGAGGATTTACAAGCAAAATTGTGTTCTGAAGTTCTCAACTAAGGATGAAGCCCAGTGGTAGAGCAATTGGTTGCCATGCACAATGCCCAAAGGTGGGAGGGGGGAGAAGAAAGGGAGGGATGAAGAAGTGTGGGAGAGGGAAAGAAATTCTCTTCTCTAGTGGTGGGCTGCTCTGGTTAGTTCTGCCACCTTGACACATCCTAGAATTAACTGGGAAGAACATCTTGATGAATTACCTACGAGTGTGCTACAGAGGTTGTTCTGATTGTTATTTGATGTAGGAAGGCCCAGCCCACTGTGGGTGGCAGGCACGGGGTCTTGAACAGTATCTTCCAACATTAAAATCCTCCTCTCAGAAAATATCCTAATATATAGTATTCTTTTCTAAAATGTGACCCTCTTTAGCAGTTATGCTACTTGATCTAAAATCACACCTTTGGTTTGGGCTTCTATAAATCCTCTGAGTTATTGATCTATTAATTACCTAAACATGTCCAACACATGAGTTTCATCATGGGGTGATCAAGCCAAATTATATCAACTCTCTTTGTGAGGCCCCTATAAAACTTGAGGCTACATTTGAAACTCAACTGGAGCCTAATAGAATCCAGACTTCCTCCATGACAGGTCTCAGTTCTCAGACCATTTGGGTCGGGCTGTTTTCTTCAACGAGATCCTAACCCTAACATATTTACTAATGTTTTTAAATGCTGAAAGAACTTCCGTTGTGGGAAGACATTTTGTCTCTGTGATTAGGGTCCATAGTGCTATGCACATTTATGATTATCCACATAGTCAGCTGGAAATACATAGAAACAGACTTTGTATATCAAATCATGGGCTACCATCCACAGGTTGAAGTCTTGAGTCCCAGTACCCTGACTTGTATTTTAGTTGGAACTGGGGTCTTTATAGTGGTACTTAAGGCTAGTATGAGACCATTGGATAAGCTGTTGAACTGTAGTACAGTCAGTACAGTGCTGGTCTGACATGCACAAGGCCCTGGGTTCAACCTCCAGTACCACATAAACCAAACAGAATGGCACAAACCTCAAGTCCTGGCACTGAAAGACCAGCAGGACATGCCCTAATTCAATATGAGGAAGTTCAGACATTCATGAAGGATGAAACATAGAAAGAAATGATGGTAAGAGGTGACTTTTCATAGTTCCGCAAGAAAAGCCTGAATCAAACCTTCCCCACAGACCTCCAAAGGAGCTAATTCTGCTGATACCTGGCCTTCAGACATTGAGCCTCTGAAGTGCATAAAAATTAGTTTATAGTTTAAGCTTCCCTCTTGTGGCAATTTGTGGAAGTAGCCTAGTATGACAGCATGCCCAAACCATAATTTTCTCTTTTTAAGCTACTTGGAGAAAGAAACACCCTTCACTTCAAGCTATTTTTTTTCAAACTACCTTTCCCCCTCATTTTACATTTACAGGTTAAGCTATAGCAAGCAAGGAAGCAATGCAGTATCTAAGAAGCACAAATGTGGTTGCTAAGGGGATTGATAAGTGACTTCAGTAGTGGTCATTAGGAGAGGCCAGCCTCCATGACAAGGTGTCCGTAAGCATCCCGGATTTTTCCCCTGGAGCAGATCTTTTGGCCATGAGGTCAGGACTTAATACGGGCACTTCATCCTTTCCTGTAGAAGTGGCATCTCTGAATGTGATAACTATGTGGGCACAGGAAACATCTGATATGGTTACACGAGAACTAGGGATAGAAGTGACGGCATGTTCTGGAGAGGCAAGTTCTGGCTCTGCTCCCTCAGAGCATCCACTGGCGCCCTCAAATGACATCAGAGGAGGTTTCCCAAACAACTGATTTATAGAAGTCACAACAAAAGCACAAAAAGCAAACTGAAGCACTGGATGGTGTTATTTTCAAAAGCAGATATCATCGAAAATACCAAAGCACAGACCTCTGCAAAAGAATTACTTTCTAGCCAGGTGTGGTGGTACACACCTTTAATCCAGCACTCAGGAAGGCAGAAGCAGGTGGATTGGCCAGCCTGGTCTACAAAGAGTGTCTAGGAAGGCCAAGGCTACACAAAGAAACCCGGGAGAGAGAGAGCAAAAGGATACCTTTTCTGCAGAATAATTTTCCTTATTCTTTAACAATTTCATATGTGTACACAGTGTATCTTGATCATATTGACCCACACCTTTTCTTTCCCACTTCCTCCCTTCCCTTTTCCCAAAACATCCCCCTCCCACCTCCATGTCCTTATCTTTTTGCCACACCTGGCTACTCAGCAAGGGCTTGACTCAACTGTGATTATTCATCTGAGGCTTTTGCAGCCTTGTGTGCTAGCAAGGCTGGTAAGATGAAGGCATCTTATTTGTAGGCTTCTAGGCAGGGAAAGGTCACTAATGTTTTAGATGAGAGCAGAGTTTCCAGGAAACCTGATGTAATCACTTTTAAAATTTTAGACCACGGTCTTGGGAAATTGTGGTCTGGGTGAAGTAGAGCCTTGATGGAAAGAAAGAAAACAGAAATTGCCTGTCAAGTTCTATTATTATGAAAAGGAAAACAGAACCAGAGTGTATCAGCAAAACAGTCGAGGCTTAGGAAAAAGGGAGAAAGAGGGAAAACCTGGGCTCCTGCCACTAAAGATCCTATAGCAAAATGAGTCTCTCCGACAGGTAATAAATTTCTTACTGGCAGAATAAAACAAAAATGTGATGGGCTCAGCTGTGAGCAGTGCAAAACAATTTAGGGAGGGCTTAGTAGAATTTCAACTGATTCTCACTGGTAGACAAGATAAACAAATCTAACCTCACTAACTCCTAGCACCTAGAGATGTCTGCGTTGAGTCTGCACAGGTGTGGCCCGTCAGCAGTCAGGCATGGACTGGAGAGGGGAGAAGGGTTTCCAGCCTTCACTGTTGAATTATTTGCTACTGATAGATGCAAAGAAAGGGAAATCCTTTGCCTCACTGTGTACCACTTGTGATCTCACCAGGCTCCACTGGGTAGTGCTAATCCGACTATCATAGAGATCACTCTGGTTATATTAAATATATCACAAAACAAAATCAAAGTCATGAATCTGGGAAGGGGGCATAGGAGTAGGATGGAAATAATATAGAGGTAATTAGAATATGTAGTGAAACAAACAAATAAGAAAGTTATCCAATTAAATAGAAATGGACCCAAGAGAGATGTTTACAGGAAAAGATGCTGTGAAGGAAAAAAAATTGTGCTCATGAAATGTTTCTGAGACTAATAGGAAGTGGGGAACATGTTGGTCATTTGAATCTAAACAGAGTTAACTCAAGGACACATTCATTTCAGTGTCCTTGGGGAAGAGAAAGAAATGGTGTGATAAAGGTCTAGCTGATCAATTAGACACCAACCTTGATGATTCATATGTAGCATTGCATATATACAAGGGAATAGCATGCTAGTCTTTAATTATTCTTAGCATTTCTAAGACTTTCTTGATGTGGATACAGCCTGGGATCCAGGTGTTATATGCAGATCCTGTTACATGAAATTCTCATAACAGGGCCACATATACAATGGGGAATGGAAGTAACTTGGCATAAGTTGAACTAGATGATGAGAAATGGAGGTTTATAACAAGTTCATTAAAGAGAGTGAGGAAGAAGATAAGATCACTTGTATGATTTTGCTTCTTGGCCAGCGTAAAAAGGTTTTATAAGTGCCTGAAGTAAATATGATATAGCAGCCTCAATCTAGAAATGTGGGCCATATTGGAAGCTGCAGAACAGTTTTGCCACACTCAGGAGCAGATCCTGCCTTTATAGTTTTTTGTTATTTTAGTTTTCATACTAGGTCAGGTGAGGGTTACACTTTGTCTCAGGAACTAGAAAGATTGCCTTCAGTATCATCTTTAGTTTCTCCTGGAGGCCCCATTTATCAACTCATCCCTGAGAAACAACTTTATTTTTTATTTTTTGTGTTTTTATGATAGGAATCAAGCCAAGGGACATGCGCATACACATTAGTCAGGCATCCTACCCCGAGCCACACCCGGAAGCCCATGGTCCTCCCTTACAGCACCCATAGTTCTCATGATAGTATCTGTTTTGGTCAATCAACTTCTTTTAACCCTCCTCTCATTTACCTCAACAGACTCAAAGAATTAAAATTCCCACGGAAATTGATGTCGCATCCGCCTCCGACCAGCAAGGAAAGACACGACACACAAGCTCTTCTTCAAGCAATTTATTCAGGAGCCTTGAACAATCTTCTGCCCCGAGGAGAGCCCATACCAGGAATAAGTACCCCTGAGCCAGCCAACCCCGGGTAGCCACGTGGGAAGTGCGGATAGGTACATGCAAGAGAAGGCAGATCATCAGACACAGCACAGCCAAATAAGGAGTTGTTTATCACAAGAGCACTCACCGTCGGGGTGGCGGAAGGTGGAAACCATTGCCATCTTTAAGGCGCGGCACACACAGCTCTCCACAAATTGATAGCAAATGTATTGGGCCTATGGCACCCCTCAGCCTTTAATCTTTGCTCAGTGTGGTGGCTGAAGGAAAATGACCCCCACAGGCTCCATAGGGAGTGGCTCACAAGTGTGGCTTTTGTTGGAGAGGTGTGGCCATGTTGAGGGAAGTATGTCACTGGGTTTGGGCCTTAAGGTTTCAGATGGTCAAGCCAGGCCTAGCAGCTCCCTCTCTTTTCCTGCTGCCTTCCAATCCAGATGTAGAACCCTCAGCTACCTTTCCAGCATGTCTGCCTGTGTGCCACCATGCTTCCTCTATGAACTGTAAGCCAAAGTTCAAGGTAAACTAAACAGAGTAAACAGTAAACTCTAAGTACAAATAATAATAATAATAATAATAATGTTTTCCTTTATAAGAATTGCTGTAAAGCCAGGCATAGTGTCGAATGTCTGTAATCCCAGCACTCACAGAGGCAAAGGCAGGTGGGTCTCTGTGAGTTCAAGGCCAGCCTTGTCTACAAGTCAAGTCCAGGACAGCCAAAGATATACAAAGAAACCCTGGAAAGAAAGAAAGAAAGAAAGAAAGAAAGAAAGAAAGAAAGAAAGAAAGAAAGAAAGAAAGAAAGAAAGAAAGAAAGAAAGAAAAAGTGCCATGGTCATGTTGTCTCTTCACAGCAACAGAAATCCTAAGACTCAAAGAAAATAGATAAGACTCTAAGCTTGGTACTTGGTGAGTCTAGTTTGAAGACCTCTTGGTTGGCTAAAGATTACATGATAAAAATATTTAAAGGACAAATGGTCACTCATTACATGAGAACTGGGCATTGCATATCTCCTGAATCCATAAAGAACCCCACAGGAGTTAAGGCCTGTTCTTCTGTGAAGACCAAAAAAGAATGTCTTGTACAGAACCCCAAACCAATCATTGTGGTTCTATCGGACCACAATGTCTGTCTGTGGCTGGAGACAATAGAACAGTTTCTCGTGTGCAGAGCTGGCTGATGCAGAAGACAGATGATGGAGTTGACCAAAATAGGTATTTAAAACAGCTGTCAAGGTTCTTAACAGTCCTAGACATGACTCTCTGTGCTTCTATAAACTCTCCAGCGAGCATTCTCAGCACTGGCGACACAATTATCAACTGAAAAACTTCAAAACCTCTGAAAACTCCTTTACTTTCCCAACTTTAAAAAAATGTATCACAGATGCTAAAAAAGCACACACGCACATACTACACCACACCACACACACACTAAATTAAATGAGACGCTTTAGACATGAGAACATAATAACCTACCCAGATTAATGTCTCCCATGTGTCAGGGTTAATATTTCATCCCCAAGAAACTTTTTAATGGGACATTACAATAGAAACTGCTGATGAAACTATGGGAATACAAACCCATTCCAGACTGGATGACTCTAAATTTTTGAAGTTGAGGCCAAGCTGATTTCAACCCTCAGGTGATTATAATACACTGCCAGGGAGAGAATCAGATGCCACAGAAAATGTCATTCATGGTAAATCTCACCAAGGTTGGTGACAGGTGTCTCCAAAGAGACCTTGAGACATTCTTTAAGTCTATAGTAGCTTTGTGTTCTAAAACATCAACTCAAAAGAAACAGGACAAACCAAGTCCATCCCAGGTCAAATCTCAAGACATACAAACCAACCTGCAGATGAGTTTTATCCTCCAGCACCAGATTCTCTTTAGAAAGATGCCTAAACCTGGGTCAGGGGTGGGGATGAGGCAAACAGCCATTCCTCCTTAACCTGGATGTGATCAGCAGAGCCTGAGCCTGAAGACTCACTGAGAATTAAAGAGTAAGGCCTTGTATGCAATCTTATATTTAAGTGTTCTTCTCCCCTCTCGTGTCTCTCTCTACCTCTCATTCTTCTTTGGCTCAGTCTGTCTGTCTCTCTCTCCCTATGTGTCTCTCTATTTCTCCCTCTGTGTATTTGTATGTGGGGAGTGTGTGTGTGTACTGCCTTTGAGCTACCTGTAGAACAGTCTTCTGGTTCTTATACACACACACACACACACACACACACCTTTAGCTGAAAATATGAAAAACTAGTGATTTACAGGGACTTCTAGACCAATAGTTGAAGGCTTATGCCATTGGCTTACCTGACAGTTAAGTCCTTACCTTAAAAATACTCAGCTATAAACAGTCCTTGAGCGGTTGCTTTGTCAGAGCTTGAGCCTCACAGACACTCTCGATACCTAACCTTGCTCCTGCTTAAGCCTAAGAGACAGTGTCCAGTGGGAACCTGTTGTGTTTAATCATTAACCAGAAAAGAGAAATTCTTAGGCTGGCAACATTTTGTAACACAATATTAACTCTTCAGCCTGATGTGTGAAGCAACCTGTTCTGGTTAAAAGTCTGGTACAAAAAGACACATGGTTGGACCACTCACAAAAATAAGGCTGACCAGGACAGATTCTCAGCAAAAGTCCATAGCAAAGATATTAGAACATCACTTACCACACTATTTGGTTCCAGGCACTCAGCCATGCATAATCTGTCACTTGCCCCAAGGTGATAGTCACATAGGCAGGCTTCAACCGTCAGTGTCTAGCTGAGGCAAACAGCTTTTTGGTCAAAATCATATGTTAATGCACCCTCAAAGTGCTCCTAGCTTGATTCTCACAGGCTGGGAATGCCCAGAGGCTTTTCATTCACCACTTTCACCTTTTGAACAGGCACTCCATAACTCTAAGCTAATCGTGCCCCAAAGCAGGCCCTTCTTTCTACCTTGAATTTTGATATTAAACTGAACATGCCCAGATTAGCACACCCCTGAAGTGTTTTCCTATTAGCTATGTATAAGCTCTTCAAATAAAATTCCCATGCTTCTTTGTTCCAGAAGGCATGGTAACTCCTCTCACTGTCGGCTCCACCTTCCTTCACTCCCATACCCTGGCCTTTCTTGTCCCAGTTTTGAAAGCACCAAGATGTAAACCCATTGCATCCTGCTAAACAACCACAGCTTTAAAAGAATCAAATTCCCTTGCATTTGGTTTAGCTTAGCCAGGGACACCCAATACTGCTAAGCATAATCATCTACAAGAAGAGAGTCCTGCTGACTTGAAGACCTTGTTCAATTCGATCAAGAAAGCACACTGGCTATACAGCTCAGGTCACAAAACCAGGAAATTCCTGCAGATATTCTTGATCCAATCTGGATCTCGTTCCATCAAAAGTTAACAGAGTCTGGAGGCACTTGGGCTTCTCATGTTGAAACAGATTGGAACTCAAATGTTTTTCCTCCTGAATTTTGATCTCATTCCATGTGCATGAAGTTGAAGCTTAGTCTTCACCCTCAAGCAAAGATTAGCAGTTCATTCTTTGGGTTTTAAAAAACTGACTATATATTCTAGGCAAATAAGATGGCCCTCAAGCTTGAGAGCCATGAAAATAAATATTCACACCAGGAGATTCATCCCAAAGGAAAAGAAAAAGGGGCATATGTTCATATATATCCAAGGAGACGTGACATATGTGGGTTTACAGAGAGAGAGAGGTAAATGCAGGTACACTTTAGGGCTTACTTACATGATAGGAGAGAATGTAATGGAAGTATTGGTTTCTTTGTAAACTCATTTATGTTATATAAATATGTTTTGTTTTACCCCCAAAGGTGGGATTTTAGAGGGCTTTAGCTTGTCCACAACTGATAACTGTCTCCTGCGGGGTGTGTCTTTGGCAGCTGGTAGCAACCTGACTTGTGCAGCATGGAAAGGTGTGTGGTCTAGGACTCTGATAAATACAAGGCTGGCAAAGAGAAAATGTAGCATGTGGTATGTTGTGTGGCAGCTTGGAGAGACCAGAGATGGGTGGCGTGGTGCTTTGCAGCAGAGAGAGACACTTTGTGGTGCAGCAGCTTGGAGGAGACTGCCTGCTGCTACGGAGATTGGTTTAGCCCCCAAAGAATCCATGGACCCTAAACAGCTGGGAGAAGTAAAGGGGTCTGTTCCCTTCCTTCCTACTAACTGTCTGTCTCTTACCTAGGGCTATGGGGGTTGGAAGGAGAGGCTTCAAGGAACCCCAAATTTTAAAAAGTTTTTTAAATGACCACAAGAAGAGAGTTTTAAATAATATTCTACTTTAATAATCTCAGTTTGGGGCCAGGGAGATGGCTCTATCAGTAAAGTGCTTGCTGCAGAAGCATAAAGACCTGAGTTCAATGCCAAGGACCCACCTAAAAACGCTGGGCGTGATGACACAGCCATTACTGTGAATGTGGCAACAGCAGGATTACTGGGGCTCACGGCCAGCCAGGCTAGCTGGCTGACACGTTCTATGCCAATGAGAGACCCTGCCTCAAACACAATGTGTAAGATGTTCTGAGGAAAGACAGGTTTATCTCTGGCCTACACACAAATATATATATAATTTGTAACTTTTGAATATACATTCAAATGGAATTGACAGTCCAATTAAATTTTTTAAAGAAATAAATCTGAAACAATTAGGATTTTTACTAGCTAAGATGTCCATATGAGTTTACAGTGATGCAGTTATTTTCTGTAAAGTGCATGACTTGATATTGTGCAGCTGATTATGATAAATATGATTATAATGACATCTGGCAATCCTGCCTGTGATGTGCCATGCATGTGTGTATGTGTGCTGTGTGCCTCACCTCAGCACCATACTCTGACACAGATAACAAAGCACCACAGTAGATAGGCTGATAACAGAAATTGATTTCTTGTACAGTTCTAAAAATCTGTAGGCTCTGAGATCAAGTCTCCAGCATAGACAGATTCCCTGAATCATAAATGACAGCCTCCGACTGTGTGCTCATGTGGTACAAAGACAAGGGAAGCTCTCTGAAGACTCTTTTGAGCCCATTCATGAGGTAATGATTTCAGAAACTAATCGCTTTCCAGAGCTGCCGTCCCCAAGTATCACTGCATTTTTTCAGTTTGGACCTAAGCCACAATCATTAATTACTGTCTCTAGCATCTAGAGAGTAACACCCAACTAAATGTTTGGTTTCTTTGGAGATCTGATCCCATGCAGTTACCAAAGCAATCAAGTATGTCATTCTACTATTTCCTTTGAAATGACTTTTCGAACCCAACCCAAGGATTGTTCATTTCCTTTAAGTGCTAGAATTCAATATTTGGTTTGAGTTGTGAACATTTTACTAATACTAGATTTATCAATGATTTCATTGTCATTCTAAAACATCGGATAAACCAAAAAGAATCTCATTCATTTTTCAATTATATAGTCCATTTAGTGTAACTTCAAAAAGTAATGATTTAAAAAGAGGAGAGGGAAAATCCACATAACTAAAATAATTGCATCTTTCAGGTAAGCACTGTATAAAACAGATAAATCTCCATGAATTCTAGTCTTTAAATCAATTTGTTGTACATTGTTTTTGGGAAAAAGAGACTTCAAATCAAACCATAAGCTTATCTGCCAGAAAAAAATATATAAGTGAATGTTAATTACTTTCTATATTTGAAGACAGTGGAATGCCAAGTGGTGGTGGCACACACCTTTAATCCCAGCACTTGGAGACAGAGGCAGGTGGATCTCTGTGAATTTGAGGTCTATAGAGTGAGTTCCAGGACAGCCAAAGCTACATAGAGAAACATTTTTTTTTTTGGTATTGAAATATTTGGTATTGGTATTTCAATACCAAAAGAAAAAGAAAACATATAAAACAAATAAATTATTAACATTTTAAGCAGTTTCAATATATAATAGAGATTTGACTCAGCTCTCTAAATGTCAGTCATTTTAATTTGCATTTCTCTGATGGCTAAAAATGCTAAACACCTTCTTAATTTTTTTTCATTATAATAACTTATAACATTTCTCCCCTTTCTCTCATCAAACCTTCCCATATACTCCTCCCCTGTCTCCTTCAAGTTCATGGCCTCTTCTTTATTTAATTGTTATTGCAAGAATACATACACATGTATATACAAACATATTCCTAAATATAACCCACTTGGTCAATACAATGTTACTTGAATGTATGTTTTCAGGGCTGATCATTTGGCACCAGACAGTTGTGTCCTCTTCAGCGGGGAAGAACAGCTCTTCTGCTCCCAGCTTTCCTCCGTTTCTGTGGTTCTTTGTACAGGGCTGAGGTCTCCTGGCTATTTCCCCAGCCACCCTGGCCTGTTCATCAGTGTCACTCTGTTTAGCTCACTTTTAGGCAGTCATGTTGTTGAGATTTTATGGGTGTAGCTTCCAACTTTAGCAGGAAACATAATCTCACAGTAAACTCACTGACCCTCTGATTCTAAGAATACATCTTCTTAAATATTCATTGCCCATTACTAATCCCTCTTTAGAAAATGTTCTGTTCAGATCATTGGGCCTTTATTGATTGGTAGCTTTATTTGGTTTTGTTGTTTGCTTGTTTTGGGACATTTTGTTTTTTCAGTTCATTATATATTCTAGATACTAGGCACTGTCTGAGGTATGCCTGGCAAAGATTTCTCCCATTCTGTAAATAATCTGTTCATTCTTTTGACAGTTCCATTGACTGTGAAGAAGGATTTTAATTTCATGCAACCCCACCTATCAGTTCTTAGAGCTGTTTCCTGTGCTGTTGGGGTTCTATCGGAATTTAGCACCTGTACTAAATCCTTAGTGTTTCTTCCTTTAGCAGTTTCAGTGTTTGTCTTTAAATTAAAATGTTCGATCCAGTTTGAATTGATGTTTGTGAGAGTTGAGAGATATGAGTCTACTTTCATTCTCTACAGGTAGAGATGCAATTTTGACAGCACCATTTGTTGAATAAGCTGCTTGGTTTCCAGTACATATTTTTGACTCCTTTATCAAAATTAGGTGTTTGCATGTGTGCACTATTATCTCCGGGCCCTCTATCAGATCCATGGAAGACAGTAGAGTGGAAATGCGGAGAACTGGGAGTAAGAGAGCGCAGAAGTGGGGGAGGACAAAGAGATGGGCGTAGAAAAGGAGAGGAGAATCAAGCAAACGGAAATGCTGTAAGAACCTCACATAGAAAACTACTGTTTTATAAACTAATTTTAATAATCAAATTTTAAAAATAAGTACAAATTAAAAATGTATTTTGAGAACAATAACAACAAAAAAGAGAGAGATACATATTTGTCTGCTGATTGTGTCCACGTCACAAAGCCACGTCATATCATCATGAAGTCTTCAGAGTCATGGTTTTGTTGCTTGGACAAAACATCAAGTATACCCAATGCCTGGAGCCTGATACAAAGCAGCTGCATCAAAAAATGTTTTCAATTACATGAGCTAATTTTTAACAGTAATTTTTGAAGCTATAAATAAGTTGCATTTTTTCTCATGTTTTGAGAATAAAGATCACAGTAGGTTTAACTGTATTCATAAATCTGAGCTGAACTGAGATGTGAGTACAATCATACAACCTAATGTAGTGAAAACGATGAAGTGACGCAGAATGTTAGCCATCAGTCACAGAACAGCATCATTAAAGATGCCTGCCATCATCTCAGCAGGCTGTGATCACAGTATTTATACCTTCCAAAATTATATCCTAATACTCCTAATATATCCTAATGTCCTGAAAAGGGGACATTTTACCCAAGCAAACAAATAAACTAAAACAATATCATTAATATTGATCAAGCTTTCGTATTCATTTCATCAGAATTGGTAATAAAAATGTACTTTTCTTAAATATTTCATTGTTAAGTCATGTTGATTAATTGCTTTTCCATTCGTGGCGTGTAAAACTGTGCCCTGTATTTTTTTTAACTTTGGCAAGCAGCATAAAGTAATTTTCCATTTGTGATTAGAAAAATGTGAGATTGTGAGAGATGTAATGAGAAGCTTCCAAAGCTAGTCTATGCTGCCTTCTCCTGCCTTCTCCTGCCTTCTCGTCTCTCACCAGCATGTCTTTTGTGCAGAGAGAGGTTCTAGAAGCTACGGGCAGAAGATGGAAGACAATTTTGACAACAGCAGAAAAGAAAAAATAGATACACAATGGCTTCAGCTAGTAAGGATGTCTTGAAACAAAATGAAACAGATCAGGGTGATAAAAAGTGGCCTTTTGGGAAGGAAGACAATATAGCCAACATCCCAAAAATGCATGTTAGAAATTGAGAAAGGCCCCAATGCTGTGTAACTACATGTTCTTTTTCCAGGCTTTGTGGAAAATGTCAGGGACTGAGGTGGGTGGACGAGGGCAGGAGAGGAAGACAGACAGCACTGCTCATAGTACTGAACAGAATATTCAGGGAGGTTGCCAAAATATTTCTTCTATACTGTGGACAAAAGAGATTCGAGATAAATTTCAAGTGTGGAACTGAAATGATAATTGAATCGAATTACAGGCTACGTGTTTAAAATGACTTGATGGGAAGGGAAATGAACCAAGTAGGAGATGGCCAAAAGAAATGGCAGGGCCAGGCCATGTTCCTGTTTGTAGTTGTTTCTGAAAGAGTAAGCGTCTACACCCACAACACTGGGAACATAGGAATCAGATGGGTGACAGGATTCTGAACAGACAGGGCTTTAATAAGGGGCACGGGGAAGGATGCCTCGTAAAAGCAAGAGGAGAGGAACTGCCATGTCAGTGGGAAGCGCGGGAGAGCGCTGGGGAGAGAAGATGACAGGTAAGCTGCAGAGCACAGAGTTTTGTTTTGTTAGGTTTTTAAGATGTATTTCGTGGGTGCGTGTGCGTGTGCCTTGTGTAGGTGGATGTTCACAGAGGCCAGAAGAGGCTGTCAGAATCCCTGGAGCTGTGAGCTGTGGTATGGGTCCTCTAGAAGAGCAGCAAGTGCTCTTAACTGCTCAGACATTTCTCCATCCCCGTTTTCTGTCTTGTTTTGTTCTTAAGATTTGCCTCCTATGTCTCAGCTTCCTCCTCCCTTCAGTGAAGTCTAAGTGACTACCTAAAAGTAAACTAGTACACAGTTAAGAATCTATAGCTGATCTATAAATTAATAACGCTTCCTCAATTGTAAGAAAATTCCTTTTGTTATAACAATTAATAACATATACAAATTATTTTAATAAGAATATCAGGTTTTTCTGCATGATAATTTTTTGTAATTCATTTAGAGACTAAGCAACATGTTTTCGTATTCACAGATAAGAAAGACAAGAATATTTTTTTAAATCCTGGCTTGTCCAATTTCACATACCAGTAAGTGATACATACAGTCCTGACCCAAATCCAGGAATACTACGCCTAAAAATCTATAGATCTGACACTCAAATGCCTTTCTGAATAAGAGATAATGTTTACATTTCCTCCAAAACTTACAAAATCATGGTCACTACCGGAATGAAGACTTAAAAGCAACAATTTAACTAACATGAGGAAAACATGTTAGTCAAAACATGTGGTCAAACATTCAAAGCCGAGAACAAGAAAACAATACCAGCTACTGTGTGTGGTGTACGTGTTTCTGCACATGTGTGTGCAGATACACATGAAGGCCACAGGTCAACATCAAATGTCATCTCCTATTGCTCTCCTTACACAGTCTTTTTTTTTTACAACTATTTATTTTGTGTGTATGTGTCGGAGCGCATATGCATGTGTCTGAGGAGGTCAGAGGATGATAACTCAGGTGGTCAGGCTTGGTGGCAAGTGCCTTTACCCACTGAGCCATCTTGCCTGCCAGCCTCCCTCACCTTATTTTTATTTTTTGAGACAGGTTTTCTCACTCAATGAGAAGCTCTTTGATTCACCCTGGATGGTTGGGCAGCAAGCCCCAGGATCCTCCTGTCTCTGCCCCTGGTCCTGGAATTATAAACACATGCTGCCTCACCTGGCTTTCTACGTGGTTTCTCGGGATCCGAACTCAAGTCTCGGTACTTGCAGAGCAGTCACTTTACCCACTGAGCCGCTTCTACAGCCGTCCACTTGTGCTGAGTAGAACAAGACTTATTCCAAAATCTCCCACCAGCATGAGGTCACACAGCTTAGTCAATGAGGCAATGAGGAAGGGGCACCAGGAACCTGTAGGGCTGGACACATGAGCTGAGCAACCAGAGAGAAGAAAGTGCCTGGAAACACGAAAGGGGAATGGATATTAAGAAAGCAGTTAAAAATGGCAATCACAAATGTGAAAGAATCATTCTTGCAGATGTGGAGAGCTGGGAAATCAAGTAACAGATAATACATACTAAGGCGTTAATTCCCCACACACACAGCAAGCTCAGTTATATCTGAGTGGAAGAGAACAAAATATGAGCTCAGATCTGAGAACCATTTCCATTCTCCAGACACCAAACAAAAAAATTAACTTAAGACCTGAGAGAGGTAGCCACCTTTCCCCACTGACACTGGATCGCTTGGTAACATGTGCACAGAAGTACGTTTAGTTTCACTTGTGTGGACTGTTTGAACATTTTGTGTTGCCCCAAGTGTGTGGGACAATGGTCCAACTGCATTAGTGTCCTCTCCAAGTTGCATGCTCCTAAGTAATTACCCAGTGATTACTAGCTCCTTATAGCTCCTTCTGACAAGAGAACCTAGAGAGGCAGCTCATATGGGGGCTGTCGGGCCTTCTGGCAGCGCCAATAGGTGATCATGTACTAGAACGGAGAAAGTAGAGTATCACTTACAAATGTGATATTTGGGTCTGACACCGAACTCTGCATATGGACGTTCTGGTAAACCCCCTCAAATGCATGTTGAGGGAGGATTAGTCAAACCCTTCTATGTGGTTTACTCTTGCCCTTCCAAACATGGAGGTGATGTGTTATGAACCCCGTGTTGGGGTTCAGCAGCTGACTGGCCTCTTAAGGAAGTCACCACCCTCCCTCTGTCCCCATTCCACTCACTACCACCTGCCCCTGCACTTCATCATAAGCCTCCTGATGCTGAAGATGGTCTTTTATTTGGTCCTACATTTCCAAGCATCCCTGAGTCTTTGGGGAAGTGTTTCCACTGAGTCAGCACACAGAGCACCTATGTTCCAAAGGTGGCCAAGGTTGTGCCTCAATCTGGCAGCCAAACTTACTCACACTGTATGTAGGAATCTCCCAGGTGGTACTGGTTTTGAAGATATGAAGGCGTCATGAAGAGCAGCTGAGGCTCGGCACTGTGAGAGGCCAGGAGAGGGCATTAAAGAAGGTGCAGCCGAATGGCAGCTGAAGGCCCAGGATTGAAGGGGTCATGCAGAGAAGCTGAAGCTTGGCACCACTAAGAATGCCCAGAAGAGGCTGTTGGTGAAAAGTTCAGTCCAGTTGCAGCAGGAGACCCCTGGCCATTTTGGAGATGCCAGTGCCAAGGGGTGCCCAAAAGGAACAGCAGCAGTGATGGAGTGGAGCCAGCTGGAATCTGGAAGACAACCGTGTGTGCTGCGCACTTTTCTGGAGCTGCCATCTGCAGCACACACAGTCCTGTTTCCTGTTTTCTCCTTCTTCCAATGAGACTGATACTCCAACCAAGGACCATTCATGTTTATAACCTAGAGCCCCTGCTCAGATGTAGCCCATGGCAGCTCAGTATCCAAGTGGGTTCTCTAGTAAAGGGAACAGGGGCTGTTTCTGACATGAACTCAGTGGCTGGCTCTTTGATCACCTCCCCATGAGGGGGGAGCAGCCTTGCCAGGCCACAGAAGAAGACAATGCAGCCAGTCCTTAGGAGACCTAATAGGCTAGGGTCAGATGGAAGGGGAGGAGGACCTCCCCTATCAGTGGACTTAGAGAGGGGCATGGGAGGAGAAGAGGGAGGGAGGGTGAGATTGGGAGGGAATGAGGGAGGGGGCTACACTGGGATACAAAGTGAATAAACTGTAATTAATATAAAAAATAAAAATCAAAACAAAATAAGAATGAGAGAGAGAGAAAAAAGCTGAACAAGTCATTATTAGCAAGTCACCTCTCCATTAGCCCCTGCCTGCAGGTTCCTGCCCTGTTTGAGTTTCTGTCTTGACTTCCTTCATGATGAACAGTGGTGTGGAAGTGTATGCCAAATAAGCACCTTCTTCTCCTAGCTTGCTTCGCTTATGGTGTTTCATCACAGCCATAGCAACCCTAATAAAGATGGCGAGACTTCCATACTTTAAAAGGATGAAGGTGGGCTGGAGAGAAGTCCGGTTGGTAAAGTGCTCACTGGATGAGCATGACAACCTGAGTGCAGATCCCAGAATTCTCATACGAATCAAAGAGCTGTGGCATACAACGTTAATCCCAGCACTGAAGGGGAGCAAAGCCCGGAGGATTTGGTGGGTTTGTTAGCCAACCAGTCTAGCCAAATGCTGAGTTCCAGATTCAGTTTAAGAAACTTTCTCAAGAGACAAGTTACTTGACATTAAACTCTAGCTGTACACAAACACACACAGTGAAAGCATCTATTCATTGAATAATGGTTATAAAAAGTCAAAGTGCAGACTGTCAAAGAAAATATTTAACCATCCCTCTGAAACATGACCACAAAATCATGCAGACGAATGCTTTGATGGCTCCAGCGAATGCTCGTTAGAACACACGGGCCTGTGCTGTGTGTGAACTCAGAAAGCAGACAGATGAATAATGCCAGTCACTCTCGGAGGGGCGAGTGAGGTGAGGGCACTGATGTCATAAGGCCAGTTTGACCTCGTGGTGTTTTGGAGAACAACTGGCAACTGGATGAATCCATTCAGAGCAGAAGATACAAAAAGCCTCAGAAGCTAAACACTGCTAGAGCCTGTGCTTACAGGAAATAGTTGTATCTACTCCAGGGAAGAATGAACTAATAAAAGTAGGTAGAATAATTGAAAGTTTTTGTCAGGTTGAGTTATATACAAATTTCACGTTTTTATGGGTTGAGGTACGACCTACCAAATAAATACGATGAAATTCTAACTTCCAGCCGTGGCACCGGGTTCCTTCCAGCCTCCGGTGGCTTTTCTCTTGAGAGCCTTCTCTGTGGGAAGACTTCCATTGGATCATCTGATTTGTTCTCCACAAATGTCCGAGTCCATGTGATTGGCATAATACACACCGATGGATCACAACCTTTACACATTAGGATCACCTGAACATCTTTGAAAAACACCAATGTCCAGGACACACCCAGGGATCTGAAGAAAGCCCCGGTGACAGTGTGCTTAAACTGCCTCCAAGTAGTTACAAGTGCAGTCCTTTGGTCTAGACAGGAAACCCCCAGTATAAACACTCTTGACATTTCTGTCTTGTCTCCCAGAACAAATGAGACTGAGTTAACTTGCTTTAAATACCTGTCCCTTCACCTTCAGTTTTGTGCCTTTTGTAATAAATTCACAGTCTAGATTCAAGGACACTGAGAAAGGTTTACTAAAAACAAAGCTGCAAATTAAAAACTTAAAACCAGATACCTTAAAAAGCCCGAATACAATCAGAAAAATGAATTCTATGCTCAGGTAAAACACATATCCCAGGAGCCACATTCCCCCCACCTTTGCTGTCTGCTGTTGTTTGTTCTGAGCTGAGATAATCGGTTTTGTAAAGAAAGCATATTTCAGACTCAGTCTTCCCAGGAAGTCGTCCACATTTTCTGTTTAAATGACATCCCTTATGATGTATGAATTTCAAAGAGGCAACCTCCAAACTCATCTCAGGTTTTCTTAGGCATTATTATTCATGAAGACCTATTTGCAGATATCTGCAAGCTTCTTTTCCAAAGACTCGGGACCCCTACTGTAACAAACAAGTCATTTACATGGGGGAAATGAAAAACCTGCCACATCTGCCAAATGAAGGCAGACGTGCCTGGGCATAGAGGGGCTGATGAAGTGAGATTAGAGAAAGATAAGACCTGGGTTAAAATATATCAAATCTGCAGAGCAGTGAGGAATTTACCAACAACTAATGGGAATGGATATTAGTGCCTAGATCATGTGGCATTTTTTTTTAAAGAAAGAAGAATGTATAAAGGCTCTAAATTCTCAGCTTTAGCCAAATCATAACAATTTCTCTTACTGCTTCCTTCTCCATGGGTGCCATCTGTATACATAAATACAGATCACCTGCCCTCTGCATCCAAGATAACAGCTTTGGCCTAAGACATGGGTCACAGTGGATTATAGCAGAAGCCACTCAGCAATTCGAGCAACTTGCTCCACCTACCTGTTCTGTGTACTTCTGTGAGCCCGTCCCGGATCACATCCCTCCAAGCCTTCAGCTCAAGTTCACTGATTTTCTTCAACCATCAATGTTGAAGCCCACTTCAATGGCATCCACTGTTCTAAGCCCTAATGGATAGAACTCATTCCTTCCTTTCAGTGGTCCTCCCTGTGCACTTGGTACTTCTGAGATTTCAGTGTCACAGGTGAGGAATGGCACAGAGGTACTGAATACAGCATTCCAGGTCACACCTTGAGCGAATGTGGAAACAGTGTGAGCACAAGCTCACTTCTGGCTTCAAAGTTCAGTTCCTAAAATTGTCTACACATCTTTCTGGCTAACCTGTAGCTGAGTCATGATCTGCTCTAGCATTGTAACAGTTTACAATCAGCCCATTCTCTTCCCATTTCCCCATGCCTACAAGCTCTGCAGCTTCCGATATTACACATTTCAAAACAACTGAGAAGAAATAATAAATGCTTCAGGGTAACAGATATTCTAAATACCCCCAGTTAATCATTAGGCAAAGTATGTGCAAAAAGACGCCCCTTGCTTTACCTCATGCATATGTGCGATGTGTATGTCAATCAAAAGAGCAAAAAATAGGAGCTGGGGGTACAGCTCAATTGGCAGAGTGATTACCCAGCATACACAGGGTTCTAGGTCCAATACCCAGCTCAGCATAAGCCATGCTTGGTGCAAACCTGGTACATGCCTGAAATCCTAGCACTCCAGAGGTAGAGGCAGAAGAATCAAGAGTTAAAGGTTCTCGTGCCGGCTGGTTTTGCATGTCAGCTTGACATAAGCTATAGTATCAAGAAAGAAGGCTTGGTTGAGGAAATGCCTCCATGAGATCTACCTGTCAGGCATTTTTTCAATTAGTGCTCAATGGAGGAGGTCCCAGCCCATTGTAGGTGGTACCATCCCTGGGCTGGTGGTTACATTCTTAAGTAAGCAGACTGAGCAAGCCATGGGAAGTCAGTAAGCAGAACCCCTCCATAGCCTCTGCATCAGCTCCTGCCTCCAGGATCCTGCCCTGGTGAGTTCCCATCCTGACTGCCTTTGGTGATGAACAGTTGCTATAGCAATTAAGGAAAAATTGAGTGCTGGGCTACATAATGTCTATTATTAGCCCCAAGACCACCACAGCAGTATTATTTAACCCGCTATCACAAATAATAAAACAGGCACCTGACAGCTTTATAACTGTCTTATTTACCTTGGGCCAGGCAGATATTTCAAATACACTGTCTCAATAACCTCACCATCCATTTCCCAGCTTCTTCCCCCTTATGCCTTCCACCTTAATCTGCCTTATCTGGTCTACCTCCCATACATAATCCCATGGTACCTGCTTATATTCTTCATCTGGGCCTTTTCACGCCAGTGTCGGAGTCCTTTCTCTTGACCCATGTGGTTTCTTCTCCACAGTAACCCATCGTGGCATCCTCCTTCCTCCTCTCTTCTTGTCCCTCTGTTTCCCATGATTCTCTTGAACCCAAAGCCCAGGAACCTTAGCCATGCCTACCCCATTCTGCCCTGCCCAGGTATAGGCTGTTTAATCAACCAATCAGATATAATAACTTAGGCATGCCTATGCAACAAGGATAGGTTTACACAACAAGGATAAGTTTAACCAGATCTTGAGGGCTAGCATCAGAATGACACCAACAAACAGCAATGTAGAGATGCAGCCTTTCCTCCCCAACTTGCTTTTTGGTCACCGTGTTTCATCACAGCAAACGAAACCTTAACTATATGGTAAGTAGAAGGCCATCCTGGGATGCATGATGCTGCGTCTAAAGAATAAAACACCAGCCTGGAGCAGTGGCACATGCCTGAAATCACAGCACTCAGGGAGGCAGAGCCTAGTGGATTGCTGTGAGTTCGAGGCCAACCTGATCTACAAAGCAAGTCCGGAACAGACAAGGCTACAGAGAGAAACTCTGTCTTGAAAAACCAAAGGGTGTAAAAGAGTAAATTAAGGGCTGAGGGAGATGACTCGGAGAATAAGCGTGTTTGCTGCACATGTCTAAGGACCTGAGCTCAAACGCCCAGAATGTATATGCATTCGGAATGTACATCCATCCTGATCAGCTCAGCAAAGACAGAGCTTCCCTCAAAGTCTCTCAAAGCCTGTCAATAACCAATAATTCAGAGGAAAATGGAGGTGCCCCACAGACCCTCCCCTTCCATGACTTCTGAGTGACAAGACCAGTCTTGTGTGGCCCCAGTGCTGGGTAATTACAATTATGCTGACTTCATGGCTGCAATGTCATTCTGTAGGTCTTTACCTGATCTTTCCATTCTGTACTTCCCAACTCTTCTTCAGCAACCTTTCTGGTTTGGGATTATATCTAAAGATGTGTTTGTTTTTATTTCTGTGTTTGAGATGTGGCTATGTGTTTACATGTGCACATGTGTGTTTGTCCTCATATGCAAAACAGAGTGGTAGAACCCCTGGACTTAGTTACAAGTGGCTGTAAGCCACACAACATGGGTCCTAGAAATTGAACTTGGGTCCTTTGCAAGATGCGCAAGTGTTCCTAACCACTGAGCCATCTCTCCAACCTCATGGTCTGGGACTCTGGGTATATACTCACTGTTATGCTCAGGACCAAGACAGGACCAATCCAGTATAAAAGCATGGCCACCACCCACCTGAAATTCACGAGGTAGCTGGAAAGGCAATCGTGCAGGTGACTTTTCTCACGCCTGTGACAGAACACCCCATAGAAACAACTAAGGGAGAAGGCTTTGTTCTGGCTCCCACTTGCGTGGCAGGGAGGGCATGGTAGCAGCATGCAGTGGGAACAGCTGTGACTGCAACTGTGAGTATGCTGTTTGAGTGACGAGTGCACCCACATACGCTGAAGTTTCTGAAATTGGGCCCCTGCTGGTGGTGCTCTTTGGAGTGGTTATGGGGTCTTTTAGGGTGCTAGAAGAAGTACATTTGGAAGTGCAGCTTTGAGGTTTTTATAGCTGAGCCACTTCCTCACCTCTCTCTGCTTTCTGCACATGTATGACAGTGTGACCGACTGGTCAGATTCCAGCTGCCACTGCCATGCACACCCTGACTATTTCTATGTTTTTTTTTTCCCCCTATGGACTCTATTCCTCTGGAACCATAAGTCAAAATAAACCCTTTCTCACTAAGTTGCTTTTAGTCGTGGTATTTTATCACAGCAACAAGAAAGTAACTCATACAGTGAGGCAGCTGACCACGTTGCCTGGGGAATCACCAAACAGAGTCCTGGATGCCCTGTAGCCCATAAGGTCTATACCTATGGGACCCAATTTCTCCACAGAGGCCCCATCTCCTGAAGGTTCCAAGATTTCTCAAAACAGCATCTCCTGTGGGGGAAGGGGGCACTTCACATTCACATCATAACAAGTCAAATATCAAAAGTGAGAAGGACATTTATGATTTCTTTGTAGTGTGGGTGCTTTTATTAAGTTATTCGATAGATAGAAATGGGGGTAAGTACTTTGTCAGAGCCGGAGAACAATACTCCCTGCCATCAAGAAGTTCACAGCTGGGCTGGGATACAGCTGCCTCAGGAAGATCAAGCCAGAGTCCAGCTTGAAGAAAGCTGTTGATAGCCCGTCCAAGACAGCCACGAACGCTTACTCTTTCCCTGTTCTTGGCTGTGGCCATGACTAGCTGATTCAGGTTCCTGCCTTGACTCTCCCATATTAATAGGCTATAACCTAAAACTGTGGTCTAAAAATAAGTCCTTTCTCCTCTATGTTGCTTTCTGTCAGAGTATTTTATCACATGAATGAAACTAGGGCACTGCCCAAAAGTCAGTTATGCAGGAATTTTTTAGTTAAAATGTCAGGACCCCATTGTAGAAATTCCACAGTACTTAGTGTGTGTTCAGAGCATTGGAAATTTTGTCTTATTTAATGGAATGGTATTAAACTTTGTAATACAGAGCCATGTAATTTTTCTAATATTAAAAACTATTATCTTTGTATGCATAACACTACATCCAGCACCAAACATCCTGGTATCACTGGTTTTTGTTTTGGTTTGGTTTGGTGTTTTAAGCCATAATTGGTCCTTGGGTTCAATGAAGAGAAAAAGAGAGAGGATTTTTTCCCCTTTGGTTTTCCTAATAATACTACAACAAAGAGTGGTGTTGGCAAACACGTATTAAGTCAGGCAGTGTGAGAAATTCTTTAAATGGATTATCTTGTTTAATCCTCTTAATAATCCTATATGAAGTGGCTACTGTTGTGCGCCTTAACTTCCGATGAAACACACGATGGCTAAGCAGGTTGCCAAGCAACAGGTACTTGGCAGATAGCAATGCAGAAAGCCAAACCCATCTGACCCCTCTCAGCCACCATCGGTTTCCTCTACATTGAAAGATCCCCTCCAGGAGGGAGAAGGGCGATCTGTGAGATTCAGCAGGCCAACAAACTTCTCCTGTGTGGGAAAGCTGATTAACAAGGCCCTTCCTCCCTGAGGTTATGGAATCACTGAACAGCTGCCAAGATTTCTGTTCCTGTCAGGCTGCGCACAAGCCCTGCAGGGAGCTTGAGGGTGCAGCTCACTGAGTAGCCAGCGCTGATTGGTGGGCTCTGGGTGAGCAGCTGCCACTGAGTCATGCCCACACCTGTAACTAACCCCTGGAAAATGGCATCGGCTCCCTGTTACTCTCACGGCATCATTACTGTCCTCTGTAGTGGGTTCCCTCTCTGGCGTGAGTGGATGTGCTGCTTCTGTGCTGCGCTTGCAGCCATTTCTAACTGTGGCTGTTCACGTGAACAGGACGTAAACTGAGGGCAAACTGAGAAATTAACCACTGGAAGACAGCCCACACCTCAGCAGTGAGAAGCATCTCCCGCCCTACAGAGCAATGCAGAGACTACTTAAGCCTCCATTTCCTGTCTCCCCCCTCTGCACCTTCTCTTGGTATGAGAAGTTATTTTATTCCTGTACCATTATTTTACTGTTTACAAGCTTTGAAAATAATTATCACTGTCCCATTTCTACTCTTTCCCTATATATTTGTTTTAGTTTTTAAATGAGTGTATGTAAAAATGTCCAGCACCTTAGTCATTTTTAGAATTTTATCCAAAAATAATATTTACAGATTATCACAAAGGGAGCAAAGAGTCTGTATCAGATTGAGGTGTGTGTGTTTGTATACATGTGTTGAAAGGCATTTGATAAAGTTTAGATAGTGTACTTTGGCTCAGAGGGTAAGGTGTATGCTCCAAGCCTGATGACCTGATTTTGCTCCCTAGGACCCACATGGTGAAAGGAGAGAACTGACTCCCACAAGTTCACAGACCCCCCAATGTATGCTATGGCACCACACATATGAAGAAAGAGAGAAAGAGACAGACAGCCAGACAGAGAGACAAAGAGACAAAGAAATAAATAAAATAAATAATAGATGACAGATTAGATAGATAGAATGTATTTTTAAGAAGTACAAAAAACAAGAACTAAGATCAATAAATTGTACAAATACAACAGTATAGTTGATAAACATAACTGGAAAAAATTCTGAATTATAAGCTTCATTAAAGCCAATCCACAATATAGAAAAGAAAAAGGAAATATCATATACCTGCAGCTTCAAAATCCATAAAGTAATATATAAATACAAGAAAATTCAACAAAACTGCCACGAAAGAATAGAATTTTAGCAGCTCCTTCAAAACCTAACGTGAAAACAAAAGCATCAGTTTGTAAAAAAAAATTTTGAAACAATTAAATAAACTAAACAAATGGCATGAACACATGCTGTTTCCAGCAATTTTTGAAAATTAAGTAGAAAGAAACATGTACATAAAAGCTGTGCACAACAAAATGTAAAGCCAATGGCTAGTGTATATTTCAAAAACTCTTGTACTCAAGTTAGTTATGCTGCCTCAAGCCTATAATCCCAGCACTTGGGAAGCTGAAATAGAAGGATTACTACAAGTTCAAGGTCAGCCTAGACTACAGAGTGAAAACCTACCTCAGGAAAATTGTTGGAATACACTAAAAGTGTGGTGAAATTTAAAACCATGGTGTAGTGCCATATCAGACCTTCCTATGGCATCAAGAAGGCTGAAAATCCAGAAGACACTCAGAGAAAACAATTTAATGTTTCCACCATTTAGAAGGATGTAGGTAGCTGAAGCTTCCAAATATCTATCACCCAACAAGTTCACTACAAACTGAGAATTTTGATTTACCGATGCTGACATAGCAAAACGCCATACATAGGATGGTTTAAAAACAGAAATTAATCTTCTTTCAGTCTGGAAACCAGAAGTACAAGGCCAAGGCGTCCCCAGATTTTGTTTTCTGGAACCTGTCTTTGCCTCACGGATGGCCACCTTCCTGGTGCATGGGCACATAGTGGTCACACTGGGAATGTCATATGAGTGCCAGTGCTCTGGGGCACTGTCATTGCTGAGGCCTCTCAGTGTGCCCTATCTTCCTTCTCTTTTAAAGATGCTAGTCATTGGGTTGGGCCCACCCCAAGCACACATTTTAATGATCACCTCTTTATAAGACCTAGTTTTACTCACATTCTGAGATACTGAGAGTTTGTGTTTCTATACATGGATTTTGGAAGGACACAATTCATTCCCCGATCAGTATCTTCTTAGAAGAACTCACCTATGTGCTCATAAAGATATTTGCATAGCATCTTAATTACATTTTCTGTAATAACATTGAAAAAGCCCAAATTATTGAAAAATAACATAAACACCCATTATGAGGAGGATGATAATGAATTGATGTGTTTGGGAATAATGTACTTCTATTAAAATGAATTATGTTTTAATTTTAGCATGAGCACAAGTCACGTATTTTTTAAGTATTTCATTTGTTCTTTGAAATTTTCACACATTTATACAATGTGCTGTGATCATATCCATCTATTACTACCTTTCTTCATCATGTTATCTCCCTCCCAACTTCATGTCCCTTTTCTATTAGTATCATTAGCCCTTGAGTCTAATGAGCGCCACCCATACTCACTGGCATGGGCCAGTCCACTGCAGCAAGGTCAACATACCATGGCCATGTCCTGAAGGATGGTGACTGCACCTCAGCAGCCGCCAACTGCTAACAGCTCCTCTCCCAGTGGTTAACCCCATCCATGCTACATGAATTGACCTGCAATTTTATTTGGTACAAACATACATGAATACATTTGTACAAGGAAAATCGTATAAGTCAGAGAACGATTCACACAGAGTGACAACACTGATAGGTTATGTTTAAATATGCAGAACAACATTTTTTTTTCCAAATCAACCGAGAATTAAAACAAAAAGAGATCCAGGTGCATAGTAAACAGTGAACTCAGCAACTGCTTCTGAGAGTGAGCGGAGAGGAAGCGCTCGGGAAAGGTGAACAAGGGCTCCAGGCAAGTTGACACACTACTCCTTAAGCTCCAGGTATTTATTATATTATTATCATAACAAACTAAAATTAGAAGATTTAAAGAATTGTGTTTTCTTTTTTAAATTGATTTTTATTGTATGTGCATGAATGTTTGTGCACCACACGCTTGCAGTGCCCACAGAGGCCAAGAGAGGGAGTTAGAGTCCCTGTAACTGGAGTTACAGATGGTTGTGAGCTACCACGTGAGTGCTGGGAAGTACAGCATGTCCTCTGTAAGGGCATCAGGGCTCTTCACTGCTGAGCTCTCTCTCCAGACCCCCTGTGCCTTCATTTTCTTGTGTAATGTTGTTTAAATCTTTTTGAGTCTTCTTTCACTTAGGAAGGGGTTAAAATATTTTTAAAACAATGTAAAAGGGTCAAAAACATGAAGATGAAACAAAGAAATAAAAATAGAGTGAGTATTAATTTAAGATGAAATGCTTACAGCCCGCAGGATGGCTCAGGGGTTAAGGGTGTTTGCTGCTAAGCCTAATGAATTGAGTTCAGTGCCCCAAACCCGTATAATAGAAGGAGAAATTCAACTCCCAGAAGTTATCTTCTGGGTACCCTATGTTGTAGTACAAACAAATATACATTTTTAAATTAATGAAATGTTTAAACATCAAGATATTATGATGTAAAATCCTATTGAAAATGAAAAGAGTAAAAAAGTGCAATGATAAACACACAAAGGTTGATATTGAAGAATATGAATTAGAAAACAGCATTAAATGCTGTGCTGAATTTAGATATTATATTTCTATCCTTAAATCCATTTAGGATTAAAATATATATCTACCTTTCAAACTGAAAAGAAAATAGGTTTTCTCATTTAGCTTTCCCCATGACCATCAACAACACATTGGCACTGACCTTGGGGGAAAAAATCTACTTAATACTCTTCTAAAATTGGATTCAAGCATAGACACTTACGAATAGCTCTCTTAAGAGTTTGAATATTGAATTTCTCCTGGTTGAGATCCAAACGCATCTGAAGTGGAGGCAACCAAGCCTGAGGTTCAGGCCAGGGGAAAAAATGGCTGAGTATAAACTGGTATGGCTAGAGCAGGTGGTTCTGGGAAAAGAGTGCTGGCAAAGAAAATCCAGCTAAGCCACAACTGCTTTGCGGGGTGACCGTGACCCTACCATAGGCTATTCTTAGCGGGGGAATAAAAGGTGACCTGCTGGACACACCTGGTCAAATGCAGTATGAGAACAGGTGAGCGCTTCCTCTGTGTATCTGCAATTGAGAGCAACAAATCATTTGCAGATATTGACCTCAACAGAGGGCAGATGACATGAGTACAAGACGTGAATGATGCTAGTTAAGTAACAAGGTGATCTCCCCAGAGAAACAGCTGACACTGGCCAAGAGTTCTGAGATCTGTTCATTGAAACTTCAACAAGGCCAGACAAGGTTCTGGAAACACTTTTTTGCCAAGATACACCTGTACCAATGCAGCAACAGTGGTGATGGGACTGGGGTTGCATAAGGTTCCAATATGGGGATGCAACCAAATACCTGTAAAGTTTGGTCGTGAGGAAAAATGACTTTGTTACTATCCCAAGAGCCTGGTCCTGACTCCCTGGAGGAATATCCTTGCTGCTCTCTTCATCTCAGGGACATTCCTGATGCTTCACCAGCTCTCAAAATCTGTGAGCTATGAAGAGTAGATAGGGGGAACTTGCATCCCGCATTTGCTTGGACCTTGGTAAATAATAGGCATGCTCCTTGAATGAATGGCGGGATGAATAAACTGAGATTGTACTATTACACATGCTGCAAGCCTCGTTGCCCTCCCCTTGGCATGGCTTCTCTCTATAGGACTCTGATTTTCTCATTCCACCAGTAACACCTACCTTATCTTTTTTATTTTGTGTTATGTGTATAAGTGTTTGTCTGCATGTATGTCTTTGAACCACTTTTGTGCCTAGTGCCCACAAAGGCAAGAAAATGGCATTGGATCCCCTGGAACTGGAATGATAAATGGTTGTTGTGAGTACCATGTTAGTGCTGAGAATCTAACCCAGATCTTCTACAAGAATAACCAGTGCTCTTAACCTCTGAGCCATCTCTCCATCTCCAACACCTACCCTATTAATCAGCCAAGTTTGCTCCCACTCAGTCAAGTCTAGGTCAATAAATGTCCTGGTTAACTTTATCAGGGAACTTGACTCAACCTAGAATTATCTTGCAAGACAATTTTAATTAAAAACTATCTAGAGCACATTGGCCTGTTGACAGGTCTATGTGTGGTTATCTTGATTGTTAGTTGATATGGGACACAGGCTACTTAGGACAGCAACATTCTTTACATAGGTGGTTCTAAACTCTATCAGAAGGCTGCCTGCCATCCAGCAAGCAGCACCCTCCATTATTCCTGTTGTGTTTCTTCGGCTGTGAGTGAGTTCCTTGATTGTTTATATGCTGCATGGAATAGCAAGTATGCTTGCTTCACGTTTGACTTTGAGTTCCTGCCTTGACTTCCCCTCCTGACATACTACAACCTGGAATTGTAAGAGAAATAAACCTTTTTCCTCCATAGCTGCTCTTGGTATTTGTTACAGCCACAAAACTGAAACTAGAAAAGCAGCAATTCACCTTAACTTGGGCCCTCACTATGTGATAAAGAACACTAGAAAATACACCAGGATGCCACACTCAAAATATTTGGGCAGAAGCCAGAAAACAATCCATCAAAGAGAGAGATTTGGTATCTTTTCTCATGGGAAGGTCAGGTTAGATGGCCCCTAAGGACATGTCCAACTCTAAAAACATTTCATTTTCTAGCAACCATGGAGTAATCAGTGTCATATCCTGAGGTTTCTCAGCCTCCGGCTCTGCTGAGAATCAAGGCTTCTTGACATAGCACCAATTCCTACAGCTGCTGTAGGAAGCCAATCACACTGAGAACATTTTCTGGGATATATTAATATCTCTGAAATGACTATGTGTCTTACAATCAGTAGCTTGTCCTTATTTAATTTCCATCACTCTGACACTTAAATGATGGGTCTCTTACAATTGATGAGGCCTTACATTCACTGGAATACATTAGGTCTTTGGCAGGTTCATTAAATGCAAATACAGTGATCTGTTCTTTTATCCTATGATTTTCAAATGTATATGAGCTGCAGTCTTAGCCATGTACCCACAGACTTTGCCTGCAAGCCTCTTTCTGTTTTACTAGGGCAAGAACTAAAATCCCAGTTATTCAGTCACTTGGAAGAAAGATAAGCAGTAAGAAGACACCTCCCTGTACGAAGTGAAGCCTTCTTTCTGAGCTACCGTCATTTCCCTGAGCAGTTCAGGCTCATTGGTTACTAAATGAAACCCTTCAGAAGCCCAGCACCAGGTAATTCCTGCAGCATCGTTCACAGCCATCTCTCCAGCTTAGAATTTGATTCATCTTGTTAAGAAAGCCTCTTACTTCTTAATTAGCCATCAGCCAGGGACCCACAGGCAGCCTCAATCTCTCTTGAACTTCCTCTTCACTGGAGAGAAATTGGAGTCCAGAAAGAGATTGCAAATAGTGTGGATCATTCACCAAGTCACAGATTTTAGCCCCAGGAACTTCTGATATGCATCCACCTGGGATCCTCCCAGGCTGAGTCTGTGAGCATTGGGATATGCTGCCTGTGGAGTAGAAGGCAGAGTCTACAAGAAGTAGAAAGCACCTGAAAAATAAAATGCCACCTTTCTCTCCTCCTCCCTCTCCCTCCCTCTCTCCCTCCCTCTCTCCCTCTTTCTCTCCCTCCCTCCTTTCCCCTTCCTTTGACTAACTGCTTCTATTTATTCCTGGGCCCCTGTGGCAGATACACTCCAAGTTTAACCCTAGTAAGTCATATCTGTGTGTAATCCTCTCCCCTCAGATGCAAACCCCTGACAGGCTTCTACAAACCATGGAGCCAACAGGTGGGATGTGGAGTCTCTGATTAAGTCACTTGATGTGGGGCTGGGGAGAGGGCTCAATTGGCAAAGTGTTTGCCAGGCAAGATGAGGACCTGAATTTAGATTCCCTAGCACCCATATAAAAGGCTGGACACTAGCCTGGCTGGTGGCACACACCTATAAACCCAGCACCCAGGGAGGCAGAGGGAGGGATCTCTGTGAGTTCGAGAGCAGCCTGGTCTACAAAGGGAGTCCAGGACAGCCAGGGCTACACACAGAAACAAAAAACAAAAACAAGAAACAAAGCTGGACACTGACACATACTCCTGTAATCCCAGCACTGGGGAGGAGGAGACAGAAGGACTCCTGGAACTTTCTGGCCATGCACTCTAGCCAAATCAGTTCAGTGACAGACCCTGTTTTTAATATATATAAGGATCCCCTGGCAATGGGCAGAGACACCTTGGTGGTGGTGGTGTTCTTTTATCAGTCAGCAGCAGAGCAGACGGCAGTCCTTTGTTCCTCCTAGCTTGATGCCTGGCTTGGTGGCCAAAGCTGTCTCATGCCTAGGGCTCATAAAAATCAAACCAATGGAATCCATGCCCCTGCAGTGCACAGCACAGGTGGGCCATAAGTACCCCCCTTCTGATATACCATGCAGCACAGGTGGAGGATGTCACCCGGGGCCACCGCCACGTGCCTGGACTGCAGCAGGAGCCACCACAATGTGTGAGTGTGTGGTCAGACGGGAGAGAAAGAGAAGCAGAGCAGCTTCAGTATTATGAAGAGAGACGGAACTGGAGACTCCGAGGTGGAGGGGGGTGGCCTGTTCTGAATGGTGAGCCTGCCACCTGGGGCCAAGCTACGGCTAAGGGCCATGTCTATGCAACAGCAGGGGTCAGCGTAGATGTCCATGGCTCACATTACCACTACAGAGCATGGGGACTTCCTGATTGGGGCCTCCGCTGGGGACCACGCGGATGTTCAGGGGCTATGCATCGCTGGCCATCTGTCACTGCATGTGGCGCTCTGGAGAGGCGGCCTCATCTCTCACTGCTGGCAGCACTAGGGAGAGCTGGCCCTGTGCCCAGGCAGCACAGTGGAGCCGGCTCGAGTGGTGGAAGTCTGGGTGTGAGTGTCTGAGAACTCACCCCACCACTCATGTGCCATGAGGTGGCATGGTTGCAGGTGTGGGGCTCCCTCCCCCACCCCTTGCCACCTCCAGTCATGAGCCCAGGGGAGCCCTCCCTGCCCCTCACCAGCTGCAGCACTCAGGAGAGCGGGTCCTGAACCTTGCCTGGACAGAGCATCAGACCCTAATGCAAGTGAGCCAGCCCTGAGGGCGAGAGCGTGGAAGAGCTGACCCCGCCACTCACCCCTCAACCCTTACTACCTGAGACAGTCAGAAGAGCTGAGAGCAGGTGAGTTGGCCCTGCCCCTCACCAGCTGCAGCGCTCAGGAGAGCAGGCCCCGCACCTCACCTGGAGAGCACAGCGCAGTAGAGCTGGCTTTGGTCAAAGGGGCACAGGTCAGCCAGCCCTGATGACAGAGAGAGTGCGGGCCCCATCACTCATGTGCCCTGAGGTGGCCTGGGTGTAGAGGTGATGCTACCCCAAACTATCCCCTCCCCCGCCACCCCTCACCACCGGAGGCATTTGGAAGAACTGGCCCTGGGGTCATGAGTCCCTGTCCCTCCTGATGTAGCACAGCAAAACTGACCCAGTGGGGGTGAGGGGAGGTGGAGAGTTGGCCCAGCCACTCCTCTGCCATGAGTTGGTGGCAATGAGGTGGTGATGCCCTCACCCTCACCCTTTGTCACCTGCAGTATCAGGGAGAGCTGGCCCTGGGGTCAGAGAACGGGAGAGCTAGACCCTCACTGGCTAGAGCACTCGAAGAGCAGGCCTTGCATCTGCTTGGCAACACAGTGGAGCCGGCCCTGACGGCAAAGGGTTTTTATGTTGTTATTGGTGATGGTGGTGATGGTGGTGGGGTGTGTGTGTGTGTGTGTGTGTGTGTGTGTGTGTG
>CM053761.1:64765103-64832884 GCA_028658305.1 Pachyuromys duprasi
GAGTGTGTGTGTGTGAGTGTGTGTGTGTGTGTGTGAGTGTGTGTGTGTGTGTGTGTGTGAGTGTGTGTGTGTGTGAGTGTGTGTGAGTGTGTGTGTGTGTGAGTGTGTGTGTGTGTGTGTTTTATTTTGGGGGAGGTTGCAAAGGCAAAGGGCAGATATCAGGAGGAAAGATGAGCAGGACTGGGCAGCATGGTATGAAACTCATAAGTAATCAATAAAAAGTCAAAAAAAATTAAGACACTTCATTCATATAACATATATATTACATATGTATATATAATGTATGTATTATACATTGCATATGGATATAATGTATACATATATGATATATAATATAATATATATCATATACATATTTATATGTCTTATATAATATATACATATTATGTGAATGAAGCATATATGTGTGTGTGGCACAGAATATCAGCCTCAGGCCTCCATACACATGTGCACATGCACACATGCACAAGCACACATGTATATATACAAAACTTACATTACATCAGGCTCTAATTTAACAGCCTGGATAGAGAGGTCCTCCGAACCCTGAAGCCACCTGCCATGTGTGAATTGCTGATGGGAGGATCACGTGGTCAGGGGTTGCCTAGAGACACTGGAAGCCGCCTCCTGCCACTAACAGACTAAGAGTCTGTGGCAAGAAAAGAAATTCTGCCAAAGACTCACATGAACTGGGATTGGATATAGACCCAGAGGAGCCTCCAAATGTGACCTAGCACAGACTACATGCAGGAAGACACACACACACACACAGAAAAAAATCTTGTGAAATGAAAACATATTGTATTCAGTTACTAAGGTTTCAGGTATGCAGCAAGAGAAAATGAACAGTTTCCCTTCTACTCCTTCACCTCCTCTTTCTGTATCTAAAAACATCCATTCACATTATTTATATATAAAATATATATATATTTACACATTATAATTATATATTTATATACACATATACATATATATTTGAAAGGATAGGTACAAAGACAGAAATAAGAGTCTACTTTGTTTAATGAACTGAACTGGATTCCAAAGATACAGCAAGGATTAAAATAAACAATGTCTTAGGGAGAGAGAGATGCTTCCATGCTTAAGAGCATTGGTTGCTCTTCTGGAAAATCCAGGTTAGGTTTCTAGAACGCACATGGAGGCTCACAGTTCTCTCCAGTCCCAGCAGACCTGCCACCCTCCTTCGGACTCTGTGGGCGCTGTGTACATGTGTGCATACATATACTCGGGCAAACATGCATACATGCAAAAATAAAAATAAATAAGTCTCTTCAAAAAGGATAACATCACGACATGGTGGTAGTGCAGGCCTTTAATTCTATCACCCAGGAGGCAGGGGCAGATGAATCTCTGAATTCAAGGCCAGTCTGATTTACAGAGTGAGTTCAGAACAGACAGGGCCACACAGAGAAACCCTATGTTGAAGAAACAAGGGCGGGGGTGGGGGGGTGGGGGGATGATCGATCCCCAGCACCCATACAGTGGCCCACAGCTGCCCATAACTCCCGTTCCAGGAGATCCGATGTCCTCTTCGGACCTCCCACAGGGACCAGGCACACACATGTGGAGCATACAGACGTGCAGATAAAACATTCATACAATAAAAATGAATAAAGGAAAAATTACAAACATGAAAGATTATATCATTTCTTTCTCGGTATTTTCTTTTTAGCAGAGAAGTGCACACACTGAGAATACAAACAACTGTTTGATAATAGGTAGCATGAGAAATGAAAAAGGAAGGTGATTTAATAGTTATTTAATACATAATTTGTTAATAAATATTCAAAATAATAAATATTCATTCCAATAAGTACATGACTCAAAGACTCTTCATTTACCCCGGGATAAATGAACTAATAAACGAATGATAAACTGCTGTGAAAACAGAACATTCCAGTGGGCGGGAAAAAGAAGCACCTGGTGGTCGTCAAGCTCTTATTCAACAGGAACATGCTTATCACAGATCTCACAGTCTGGATGAGACACGTGCCCAGCAGGCGCGTGTACTCGAGCACTTGGACCTCATTTTGTGGCACTGTTTGAGGAGGTTCAGGAGGTATGGTCTCAATGGAGTGGATAATCACGGGGGTGGGGGGCGGGCAGGCTTTGAGAGCGGATATTCCCATACGACTTTCAGTTCATTGTCTCTGCCTTGTAAGCACATTGGAGGATGTGAGCTCTTATCTTCCTGTCCCCGCCACCAGGCCTGCCCGCTGTCATTGTCCCCATCCCTGTTTCCCACCCCCTCCCCCTCCCCCATGATATGCTCTATCCCTCTGTAACCCCATCCCAAAATAAACTCGTTCTTCCTTAAGAGCACTTGGTCTGGTACATTATCAACTCAGACACCCTCTACAGTTCCCCCAAAGACCAATGCTAAGCCTCTTCCCACTTCCTCTCTCATCTGTACACAGTGTTAAAGAATCGGGCAGCCGAAGTACGGATGGAATGTGTAAAAGAATTCTAGGTTAGAGCTAACAGGAAACTAAACCAATGTGCTAACTGGAAACTCTATCAATTGACATGAATTACCAACAGATTCCAGTTGACTGTGGAAAAAAATATCTTTACTTATAGTTTGTTCAAAATGGAATGAACTGTCTAAGAAACATTTCAGGAGGAATTCAAGCAGAGTCCATCTGCCTCGCTCTCAGAGGTGTTATGGGTCATTTCTACTGAGGCTATAAATGGGTCCTTTAAAAAAAAGTTTAATAATGTGATTTGAGCTAGATTGTAAAAATGCAATGATGAAATAATTTATAAGCCTTCTGTCTCTGGGCTCGGTTCAAAGGACAGAGCCTATCATGTCGATTTAAGTAGGCTACTTTATGATAGTGCCACCAGGAGAGTGACCTCAACTTTACAAACTGCACAGCAGGTATCACCCTCTGAGGGAGCCTCTGACAGATGGAAAGGAAGCAGAGGAATTAGGAAGCTGTCAGAATATCTGTCATTTGCTATTGACGGAGATTGGTATAGATCCCCAAAAGAACTCATCATCCCTAAACAGCCGGGAGAAGTAAAGGGGTCTGAGCCCCATCTCCCCACTAACCTCCTCTCTCCTACCTAGAGTTAAAACGTTGATCAAAGGGAGATAGAGGTTTAAGTGCCCCAAATAAAATAGAGTTTAAAAAAAAACCAATGCACCCTGTAATCCCAGCACTCAGGGAGGCAGAGGCAGGCAGATCTCTATGAGTTTAAGGCCAGCCTGGTCTACAAATTGAGTCCAGGACAGCCAAGAAACCCTGTCTCAAAAAAAGGAAAAAAAAAAAAAGAGTGCAACACCAGAACTTGGAAAATAAAGCAGGAAGATCAGGGGTTCCAGGCCTGTACCCCGCTACATAAAGACTTTCTCAAGAAGACAGAGAGAAAGAGGAAAAGAGGGTAGGTATAGGAGATAGGAACTTCTGGTGCCATGGAGACAGTAGATTTGGGGTTGGACAACTCCAGCTCATCTAAATTCATCTCATATGTGTCATTCCCAACTTCAGGTTCCTCTGCAGCCCACAAATGCTTGACCTTCACATGTTATCTCATTTGTCTAGGAGTTCCACTTGTTTGGTAGTGATCACCCGTACACACACACACATACATACACACACAACATACACACACATACACACACACGAAAGTACATATGCATGCGCATTCTCACAGTCATATACACTCATAGACACACATACTAGCAGACACAGACACGCACAAGCACATACTCACGCACATATTCACACACACACCCGAATCTGAGGCTGATTTTCATTATATCACCTCCACAGCGATAGAGTATCAGGCTGTAAAAAAAAAAAAAAAAAAAGAATCAGAGATTATTTTAAGGCAGAAGAAACATTAATTCTCAGGCTGAGCCTCAGAATGAAAAATTCAAAATCCAAGTCGTTTGTCACCTTTTCATATGTCATGGTAGGTAGCCAGCACTTCTCTGTGGCTTTGTATTGCACTACCGCTACACTCTCTGTGATAGATGTGCTTCTAATCAGCATGCTACCCTAGAGGACCTTGGGACTGAAGTATCTTCTTCTCTCCTTGCCGGGATCTGCTAGGAACCCTTCTCTTACCACTAACTGCTACCTCCTAACTACTTAAGTTCTCAGATCCTGACGGTTTCAGACTCAACCAAGTCAGGAAGCTTCCCCAGAGTCCCACCCGTGGGTGACCATCTAGTACCAGTTTCTACATTTGTCTAGGTTCAGAGCTTGACATAGAATTCACTTTAGTACCTTTTTAATCTAAAATTATCTAAGACTCATTACCAAGTGACTTTAAAAGCAATAGAATCATGGAGCTGGCCTTGCAGGAATGCCTGAAAGCACAGTGTAGAATGTGCCCATCTAGTCTACTGGGATCCGGAAACTGTGGCAAGAAAGTCGCCCGCTAGTACCGAGGGCCCCCTGCTCTGGTGAACTTCACCAGGAAGTTAGATTCCCTGCTCCTCAGGACCTACAAAGCTGAGGCTGGACAAGATGATGTCTGCCTGGGCTAGATCCCAGGGGAGAGCATTGCAGCCAGCCCTGAGGGGACAGGATGAGCTGGGTTTGGATGGAAGGGGAGGAGGTCCTCCCCTGTTGGTGGACTTGGAGGGGGCGGGGAGGAGGGAGATGAAGGAGGGAGTGGGAGGGTGGGAGGGAATGAGGAAGGAGGCTACGCCTGGGTTGCAAAGTACCTAACCTGTGATTGATATAAAAATAAATAAATTAATTAAAAAAAAGAAAAATAAACTACAAGGCCCAAAAAAAAAAAAAAAAAAAAAGATGATGTCTGCCACAAATGCTGGGATGGCAACATCTCCACAGCTCCTTGGGCTCCACAGTGTTAGCTTCTTTCTAACATCGCATGGGCTGGTCTGCTTTGAGGAAACTGCATCACGTACTGAGCCAAAACACAAGGAAGTCAACAAATGCTTGTAGCACTCAGAAAGACATGAGGATGTGACATCCTCAAGGAGGCTGAAGCTTATACAATGGAATTTGCTATGGTTTAGGTGTTTGTCTAATTTCAATTTGTGCGTGTGTGTGTGTGTGTGTGTGTGTGTGTGTGTGTGTGTGTGTTAAAATTAATCCCAGGGCTAGTGCCATGCTCAGGAGTTAAGAGCACATACCGCTCTTCAAAGAACCTGAGTTTCCCTTCCAGCACCTATATCCTTGGACAGCTCACTACAGCGTGTAACTCCAGACCCCTAAAACCTGTTGCCCTCTTCCAGCCTCCACTAGCCTTATGTGTATAGATCTACACACAAACATATGATTTTTAAAAAAGAAATCTGTAATGAACACAAGTGTAATTCCCAGTGCACGTGTATGAAGAAGTGGGTGAGTACCTTAGGTCAGTGGGTTGAATCACAACCCCTTTATAGGTCAAAAACACCCTTTCACAGAGGCCACATATCAGATACGCTGCATATCAGGTATTTACATTACAATTTAAAACATTAGTAAAGTTACAGTTGTCAAGCAGCAACAAAAATAATTTTATGGTTGGGAAGGGTCAACCATAAAACACAAGGAACTGCACTAAAGGGTCACAGTATTAAAGAGGTTGAGAACCACTGCTTTGAGTGGGTGGATCATGAAAGCTCTATTCACATGAATAGGATCAGTGTGCTTTATAAAAATGCTGAGAAATCTAGCAACATCGTCCCCTTTCTTCTGCCGTGAAAATACACAGCGTTTTGGCTCCTCCAGAGGAAAGGTAATCCCAGTACCATGTGAAAGCAGAGACTGAGCCCTCAGCTAAACACTAACCCATGCAGAATCCTTAACTATGAGCAGGGAATACGTAAATCACTGCTTGTAAATTACTCAGTGTGTTGTATTGTGTTATAGAAGCAGTTGCCATTCTCCATTTGGTGGGGTCCTGGAGTTCAGTAGGGCGGCCTGGAACTCAGCTTCCAGATAGAGAATGGGGCGGTAGGGAAAGGAGGGGGTGTTTTGTTTCTGCAAGGGGCAGCTAGAGCCCTTTAGGGTACACTAGGCTGGGATGTGAAAAAGTTTTCTATAAAGCGTTACAGTTTAGCTCTTTTAGCACGAGACCACCTATGGCAATGGAAGCTCGGGAGTTCCAAAGCCTATGGTGATACCAAAGTGTTACAGCTCTTGCTTAAGCTGCTGAGCTGAGCATGGCAGAGGTGTGGGCAGAAGCCCATGCCTGGTTGGCTTGCAGCCAAGGCACAGGCCTGGCAAGGCCCAGGCGCAGTGGTCTAAAGGACAGGCCCAGTGAGACGCAGCCTGCCAGATATAAATGGCAAAGTGCCTTCAGTCACAGTGGAAGGTTGATAGTATTATGAGGCCAGTCAGCAGCATGCATGCACCCCAGCATGTTTATTTGAAATCAGAGATTTATAAACTGTTGGGCAGTGGGAGGGATTTCGAGGGTGAACATGCTTTATTCGCTGGGGCAATGGGGTCACGGATACTCGATTTGCATGTAGTGGTAGTGTGCACTTTCCATGCAGTAACATGGTCCTACCACAGGAAGGAGAATACAGTACTTAATTATCCTGTCACCCATTGAAGGTCGTGCTGGACTAAGATCCTTAGCACGGTGGGACATTTCTAGGAATTTCCAGATGCTTGCTGGAATGGTTTTCGAATCAGGAAAGAGTCTGTCCTGTTATCTGCCCTGAGGGCAGTGTGATACACCTTACAAGACCTGGGGTCACCCAGATCAGAGGAGTTTTTAGATTCCTGCTTAGAAAAGGGAGTCTGTCATCAAACACTGAGCACAAATAAATGGCTCTCCAGAGACCTCAGACATCAACCTTATCCAGCAGAGCCCCCACAACAGCGGTAAGCATGGCAGGAGGCAGGCACGCATGGTGCTGAAGCAGTGGCTGAGAGCTTACGTCCAGAACCAAACGTCACAGGCAGAGAGAGAGACAAAGACAGGCAGAGACAGACAGAGACAAAGATATATAGACAGAGAGACAGACAGAAATACAGAGACAGAGAGATAGAGAAAGATAGAGACTGAAACACAGAGACAGAGAGATGAGGAAACTGTTTTTGCATGGGCTTTTGAAACCTCAAAGTCCATACCCAGTGACACAGGCCACAGCCTTCTGATCACTCCTACCAACTGGGGACCAAGTATTCAAAGATATGAACCTGTAGGGACTGTTCTCATCGAAACCACCATACCTAGTAACTTAATGTAAGAAGTTCTTACCTCACTCGGCAGCACCCACTCGGCCCAGTTTAGAATGCCTCATGCCCCACATTAGCATTATCATAAACAATCCTGGTAGCTATAGGGTCCAGAAAATCATGAGACATTTATTCAGCGAAGACTCCCCAGAATGAACAAAGTTTGGTGGTGCATGGCTATTATCCCAGCACAAGCTGAGTGAGAATAGCAAGTTTGAGGCCAGCCTGAGCTATATAATGAAACCCTGTCTCAAGACAAAATGGGAGCTCAAGAGATGGCCTAGTGGTGCTCTTGCAAGTAGACTTGAGTTTAGTTCCCAGAGTCTACACCAAATGGTTTATAGTAACTATAACTGCAGCTGCAGCTGATCCAACACCTTCTTCTGGCCTCTTTGAACAGCTGTATACACACACACAATGTATCTACATAGACACATTAATAAAAAGTAAAATTAACATTTTGAAAAGGCATAGTACTAAAGTGATAGCTAATGATTTGCCATTACACCCATAGATCAGTGCATCTCTCACCCCTCATCAGAGAAGCTTCTTTTTGCAGTAGATGGATGTTAATGAAGAAACTCTGAATGGGCCAAAGTGCAGAGAATAAGAGACGATGGTATGATCAGCCCTAAATAGAAAATATATGACATCTCTTCTTCCCATGGCTTATGGATCATTGCAGACAGAAGGAGGCAGAGAAGGCAGATAGACTTAAGGGCCAAAGGCTGAATGGCTGCAATAAAGTAGTGTTTTCTATTCACAACGGGGCTGTTGTTCATGTGAACATAAAGCAGTTATGGCGGTATGCATAAGACTTTCACAAGATCTTAAGAGAATTTGTAATCCCAGAACAAATTCTCAATGATAGCTAAGGAGCTTTGGTGAACAGCTGCTGGAAGAGAAAGAGTCAGTTTTTTCTTTTATTTATTTATTTATTTATTTATTTATTTATTTATCTATCTGTCTATTTATTTATTTAAGCCATATGAGTTCTCTATCTGCATGTACACCTGCATGCCAGAAGAGGGCATCAGATCCCAGTACAGATGGTTGTGAGCCACCAGGTGGTTGCTGGGAATTAAACTCAGGACCTCTGGAAGAGCAGACTGTGCTCTTGACCACTGAGCCATCTCTCCAGCCCGGAGTCAGTTTTTCTTTAATGGTGCAACTCCTATCGTGCTCTGAGGAAAGGCTCACACCCAGGAAGAGTTGGGCAACACAAATTGTATTTGATGGGTTTGAAAATAGGAAGGAGTACAAAATTGAATGAATAGGTAAAAGGGTGGATCTGGAAAGAGTGTCATAAGGGGAGAATACGATCAAAATACATTATATGAAATTCTTTAAAAATTAACTTTGTAAATGAGAATTAAAAAGGGAGACTCCCCACTGTGTACAGTGTATACCACAGCCATTGCCTTCTGTGAAGGAAAAGAAGGATGCATTCTGGCCACAGACTGGTTGGACTTACATAACGGCAATCTCTAGAAAGCCCCTAAATGTTTCTTCTTTGCATTTTGATAACTGTTTCACAACAATTGTTAGGAAGCAATGTTGAGCCCTGACCAAGTTAATGCTTTGATGAATGCAGAGAGGAAAATGATTGTCATTTCTGTCTTGAAGAGCAATTTGCTTGAATGTGTTCCCCAAATTTCATATGGTAATAGAGTCATCAGACTAAGCTTTGGATGTCAACCTTAGTCCAGTCCTGTTTATGGAAATAGTTTGATTAGAACACACCACACCTATTCACTGAGGTGTTGGCCACGCTGTGTAGGCCCTGTGACAGCAGATTGAAGTGGTGAGGACAGTAAGCATCCTACATTACTTACTGTCTAGCCCTTTACAGGAAAGGTTTGCCAACCTCTGGTTTACGAAATGGCACTACTGAGTGGGTTTCCAGACATGTATTCACCTGCTACAGAGTCAGAGTAAGGTGATAAAGAGCAGAGGATGTCCAAGGACTTCTAATCCTGGGTAGCCAAACAGATGGTCCTTGTCTTGATCATTGGAACTGAGGGACAAATCTCTAGTCAATTAGTACATTCCTGAAGCGAAGAGTCATTGCAGAATGAAAAACAGAGTTGTGCTGCCAAATTTGTGCTAAAGTTCTGGGGGTTGGAGGAGGCAAAAAGTTTGTGGATGAGTGAAAGAGGAGGGAAAATAGAGTAGAAAGGTAAAGAAACAGCCCAAAAGGCACAGGAGAGACTGAAGAAGTCATTTGGCTCTGTACCTTCTGGCTTCATTCTCCATGTTTCCAAGCCATTTCTCTGAAGTAATTGCCTATGAACTGCAACATGCTCTCCTGGCAGAGGGCTGGCTCATAAGGCTGAAGAAACTGATCATACTTAAAGGTTCCAGTGCTCAGAAAGTTATGCAATTCTCAAGGGCCCTCCACAAGGTTATACAAACAGTAAGCCATTGCTGTGGAAGAGACCAGCCAAGAGAGCTTCCTGAATGCTGGGCAGAGAACTCCAGGAATTCAGCTTTCAAGAGCTGTCTACCACAATGAAAACAGCTTGGAGACTGAGCATCCTATGGGCTGTTGTAAGTAGCCCCTCACCCATGCCCCAGTAAACTAATTGGTTCAGTAAGCTAGGCTTGGGTGGAACCCTTCCTTTGGTCCATCATCAGTGCACTACCTGAGATGAACAGACGATATCTGTCCATGCCTCCCCAGGAAAAGACACACAACCGCCATATACCCTTCAAAACTGAAACTCAAGACTGCCTTCCTCATATTTATCACTGTCTAGCTTAAGAAGTTATCTGCTCCCAAAAGAAAAATATTGTGAGAAGGGTGAAACTGGACAGTGTTGGTTATGTAGAATCGGAAGAAATAAATTCAAATCCCATTATCACTCCAAACCAGTAGTATCCACATCATCTGGGAACTTGGTAAAGACAGACACTTTGCCTCAGAACTTCTGTATTAGTCATCTACTGCTAGACAAAAATTTACTCCCCAAACTCGGTAGCTTAAAACCTTTTAATCTCATAGCTGCCATGGGATCGTGTGTTAATTACTGCTCTATTACTGTGAAGAGACACCATGTCCAAGGCAACTCTTATAAAAGAAAGCATTTAGTTGTGGCTTGCTTACAGTTTCAGAGAGTCCGCTGTCATCATGGCAGGAAGCAGAAAGGCATGGTGCTTGAGCAGTAGCTAAGAGCATCACATCCTGCTTCACAAGCAGCAGGCAGACAGAAAGACAAGGCCTGATGTGAGCTTTTGAAACCTCAAAGTTCACCTCCAGTGGCATGCCTCCTACACCCAGGCCACACCTCCTCATCCTTTCCAAGCAGTTCATCAACTGGTGACTAAGCATGCAAATCTATGAGCCTATGGGAGACAGCTGGGAGCGGAGACATGACAGCCCTTAGTTCAGCTTCTGTCACAAGCGCGCAGTTTCACAATGTGAGAGTGGTCATCTCAAGGGTGAAGCTCATTAGCATGGCTGGTGGCAGCCCTCCTGTCTTTGCCGTCTTTAGATGAGGGGGTAACTATATAGAGGCACTATAGAGGAACTCACAACAGACAGCTGGCTTTCCTCAAAGAAGCCAGCGTTATGATGCTGTTCAGTCTTGGAAGTAACATTCAACAATTTTCACTATATTCTATCCATTAAAAGTGAGCGAACCACTAGGTTCCTTTCATGCTCAAGGACATGAACACAGGAGAAGGAATTATCAGAGGCCATTAGAGGAGCTCTCTGCCAAACTTACTGACTCAAAAACTCAGCAACGGAGCCCAGACATCTGTTATAACAAGGTCTCCAAGCGACTGGTGAACACTAAATTTAAAATCCACGAGAGTATAAAGTAGGTACAAGGTTCTCTGCAGATGTCTCAGTTGACTCCTTCTAAAAGTTTTACTCCCACAACCATATATCTCACGATAGGTAGAGGCCTACTATCCATTTCATTCAGTGACACACATATTTGTTCCATGTTAGAAACTTGGGATAGAAACACTGGAAAAGAAATGTACCCTGACGCCAAGACCCCTAGAGTAGATATATAAAGTATTCAGAGAACTTACATTTAAACTTATTAGCATCAGATACCACTGCTGAGTGGTTGGCAGGCACCTGCTACTGTGCTGGAGTATTTTTAAAATATCGCTCAGTTAGCCTTCCCAAGAATCCAATGAATAGCATTCCATTCATCTCATTTGATGAATACAAAGTTTAATGGTTAGTTTTAATCATCAACTTACCACAATCCAGAATCACCTGGAAAGAGAGTCTCCGTGAGGGACTCTGCGTATCAAATTGGCCTATGGACATGTTGACAGAGAACTGTCTTGGTTATATGAACTGAGGTAAGACCTGCCAACTGTGGCACCGGTCCCATGAAGAGGATTTTGACTATGTAAGAGTGAAAAACCTGAACTAAGCACAAGCATGCATGCAATATTTCCTTGCTCTCTATTCCCAACTATGGAATGATATGTGTGCTGACTTGCTTAATGTCACCTTGATACAAGCTAGAGCCATCAGAGAGCAAGGAGCTTCAATTGAGAAAATTCCTCCCTAAGACTGGGCAAGCCTACATTTTCTTAATTAGTGACTGATGGAGGAGGACCTAGCCCATTGTGGGTGCTGGCAGGCCTAGGCTGGTTTAATAGGACAGCAGGCTGAGCGAGACAGTAAACAGCATTCCTTCATGGACTTGGCATCCGTTCCTGCCTGTAGGTTCCTTCCCCTTTTGACTTCCTGTCCTTTCTTCCTTCCCATGATGAACAGTGGTGTGGAAGCATAAGCCAAATAAACCCTTTCCTCCAGGGCTAGAAAGATTGGTCAGTGATTAAAAATACTTGCTATTGTTCCAGAGGATCTGGGTTCAGTTCCCAGAACCCATATCAAGTGGCTCGAAACTACTTGTAACTCCAACTCCAGGAGTTCTGACACCCTTCTGAGCTTCTGAGCATTTTCATACCTATACATACATGAACACATGCAGATGCCCCCCCCCACACACACACTTACATCTTTAGAAAACAAAATTATATCAAATAAAACAGCAGAAAATCATTATAAACAAATAAATAAAAACATATTCATTCCAGTGTCTTTAGTACCAGAACTCAGAAGGTAGAGGAAGACAGGTCTCTGTGAGTTCGAGGCCAGCCTGATCTACAGAGTGAGTTCCAGGACCGCCAAGGCTACACAGAGAGAAACCTTGTTTAAAAAAAAAAAAAAATATATATATATATATATATATATATATATATATATATATATATATATATATATATATATAATTCTCTCCCCAACTTGCTTTGGTCATGGTGTTTCATCACAGCCGTGATAATCCTAACCAAGACAGGGAATGGTACCAGGAATGGGGTTTTGATGTGAAAGACCTGACCATGTTGTTTTTAGGAGGATTGTGGAAGGATTTTGAAAATCTGAGCAAGAAAAGCTGTTGAATGTTCAAAGCTTGGTGAGCTATTCTGTGGGAGCCTGGAATCTAACGTCAAGACCAATGCAGATAATGGAGACCTGGTCATGAAGTTCAGGGAAAGTTTAAAGTCTCTATTGGGACCCTTTGCAATTTTGAGTTCAAACTTTCTGGTTGTGATCAGCTGGGCCTAAAAAGCCAGCTTTGATTAACAGGAGACCAACCCTACTGAAGTGAAACCTTTGGAGAAATCAATACTGGTCAGCTAGAACTGAGAAGTTCGTGGTGATAGAGACCATCATCATGAAAATGAAATCTTCTGGGAGGTGTTTCCTCAAGGTCAACATGCAGTAGCTGTGTTACAGAGTTGGCCAAGGAGGTACCTCAGGCTGGCAACTGAACTTGACATGTGTAAGAACCCTCAAAAGGTTCACTTTCTTCTTGATGCCACCCTCTCAAGGCAGGGTGGGGGATCAGAGGCTAACTTGATTTCAGGATGGGGGTTCAGCAGAATAACCTGGAGCGTCCCTACATGGGAGAGAGCTGTAGTTTACAGGTATAAATAAGTTAGAACTGGGACCATTCACATCTGCTGTCCCCTTTCTCCTTCCCTTTGGTCTAAAAGTCTCTCGATGGGGTCTGCTGAGTGACCTCCCAGAAGTGTCTGCAACAGAATGGTGCATTCTGGCTTTACCCAGAACAGCCCTAATCGGCCTAATCCCAGTTGCCTGAGTTACATTCCAAGGTTTCCAGAACTTCTGGTGATTCCTCCCAGTTTGAATTAACTTTATGGGGTATAATTTCCTAGTTCAAGGTGGAGTTTTTTTTAAGTCTCTAATAAAATGTTCTGGTGTGACCTGTTTTGCAACTACTGCAGCAGTTTTTGGTTTATGACTAGAGGTGACCGGAGGCCCTATACCCTTACATGTCACCTCCTTTCTATTAGATAAAATGGAAATATAAGGTAATTTGGACTATATTAGGGACATAAAGAATGTTGGAAACCATACCTTGGAGACATCATCAAAATGAAGAACGTAAAAGGAAACGATTTTGCTGGGTTCGGCTTCTTATTTTTGAACTTTGTGCATAAAACAATCCCTTTGAGTCCTGCCAAGTGAAGTCAAAAAGGACCATTTTCCTTTAATATTTATTGAACTTAATGGGGGTATGTGGCATGACTGTAGGAGCCACACAGACATAAAATGCACGCTGTGCCCTTCGGTAATAAACAGTCTGCTTCTGAAGCACACGGCAACTGCAGGAAAGATAAACGGCAGGGGCAGCCGAACACCAGGAGGAACACAGATAACCCAAGCACAGATCGAAAGCCGAGTGCCGCCCCGAAAGCTTTGGGGCAGGTGGCATACAGAATATGGTTGGAAAATTGGAGCAGTTTAGGAGAAGGTGGGCTTTCAGCAGGTGTGTGGTCAAGGGGAAGGAGGGCACATGTGTGGTTTATCAAAGGGCTTGGTCACCTGTAGCATCAGTTGTTGATTAAATATGATTCTCACCGGGTACTTGCATGGACTCAACACCTCCTTGACCTTTGCCACTGCTGGAACCCTCTCACCTGTGATGGGGGACACATTCACCAAAACCACTGTTTCACCTCCCCTAGCTGCCTAGAATTTCCACAGCACCAACCCAACTACATGGCACAGAGACCCTCAACCCCTGTGACTGAAGTTCTCAAATACTGAAACATTAATTTGAGATCTAAAAAGATAACCCACTTTCCACATCAGAATACTAATGAAGTAAAAAGTTATTAAAGCTTAGACTCCTTGATTTGAATAAAAGCCACTCACCTTCACACTGTCAGCTCAATTCTCCCTTAGGTTACGGCATGCCTAACCAGGCTTTTGATCACTAGCAATTCTAAATGTCCATCCAACTCGAACAGAGCTGATTCAAGAGATGCCCAGAGATACAGAGATTTGAAGGCATCTCTCTCTCTCTCTGCATATGTGTGCCTGTGTGTACATGTATGTGTATGCACATGTTTGGGTTCGTGTGCAGCTGCACATGGATGTAAAACCACAAGCCAACCTTGGGTGTTGCTCCTCGAGAGCTGTCCACCTTATTTTCTTGGCCAGGAACTCATCCATTAGGCTAGGCTGGCTAGCTAGGGAGCCCCAGGGATCCACATCTCCCCCTCCCCAGTGTGCACACTCTTTCACATGGGTTCTGGGTGTATCTCAGGTCCTACTGTTTGTACAGCATACCAGCCGAGCTGTCACCTTGGCAGATTCTTTGTAAGGTGAGAATGATGCAGAAACCATACTTCCTTCTTCAGGGGCTTTTCCTGAATTCACCATGACTCCTGGAGTGAACTGTCCACTTCATCTCTGCTCATCTCATTTAGAGAGAAGAGCTGTGTTCTGAGTCAGTGAAGAAAAACATAAAGTCCTGATTCCCGCCTCACCCTCCAGCTGAACTCTACCCAGGGCCAGAAAGCTCGCTCCGGCTGTACTCTGCTGTCGGGGCCAATTACCCCACTTCTAGAATATGGGGAATTTCAAGAGGGTGGGTCCTCTGCATGCTTTACACATTCAAATAACTGTGGGTTTTGGCCGGTGACATTCCCAAGAATGCTGGCTATTTTAGGATCCTCCCTTTACATCTGCTCCACACGGTAGTGACAGACTCATGCGTCCTCCTTGTGCCCCTTGCCAAGTGAGATAGGGGCTAGGGGCTGGGAGAAGTGACGTTGGGTCAAATTTCAGTTTTTCTACCAACTCCCTTATGAGTTTAGACTTGAGTTCCTTGGGTCTTAGCTGAGACATGGGGCTAGGACAATCTTCAGATCACTCTTCTCCCAACAGGGACACACAAAAAATCTGAGAATAACAATAGGAGAATTGTGACCTTGGCCAGTGTTACCCAGTGGTGAGCTTCAAGTACAAGCTGCAATCTGCCTGTGTGTTCTGAAGGGAAAAAAAATCCTCCCTTCTGGAGAAGCCAACCAGGAAATAACTGGAACCACACAGTCACCACCAGAGCTCTGAGAAGCAGTAAAAGATGAACTCTGAAACCATTGAATTGACCCAGCTTCCTGACCGGGCCTATCAGTCAGCCTCTACTCCCCTGAGAAGCAAATGTCTACCGAGAGCTTCCCTGAAGCCACTGAACATTGCTCCAAACATAGCCTGAATCCTACCTCTGCTGTTACTTAATACACAATTTCCCCCAAGAGGAACTGACAATATGAGCCAGAGGGTGAAATTCTAAGTTTCTAATTGGTTATCTGAACCCATTTTTTTCCACCTTTGCCATGGTTTTGTGCTCCTGAGAGACTGCCCTATGCATGGTATCATCTGCCTTCTAGTAGGGTTCAGCCAGCCCTCCAAATCAAGAGCTACAATAGAAGGGTGGGTTAGTCAGGGCATGCATTCTCCTCCCTCTGTGTCTGGGTTTTTCCTGGGCAGGAGTTGTGTTCCTCTGTGCAGGCCACCACTCCTTCCTGTGACCTCACACAGCACTGGCCTCACCAGCTTCATGAACAGCTCCTATCACTTGTCGATAAGGTCTAAAGGTATGAAAGGCCTTTCACAGTTGCTGACTTGAAGGTCTTCTTATTTAAGCATGCCATCTGTTAGATACCTACCATGACAACTCAGGGAGCTTCAAACTAAAGGGGCTCCCAAAGCAAAGTTCAAAGGACAACCAACATTAAACCATGTGAAAGATAACGTCCTAATTAATGATCTACCCAGGAGAGAGAATTCTAACAGAAGATTCACAACCAGGTGAGAACACAGGAATCCAAATAAACTTGGTCATAAAATCAAAGCCTCTCTTTTTTCTAAGTGGCCTGAATGACTAGATAGAGGAGGGTACAGGGACATGTTAACCTCTGTAATTTCCAGGCACATCTCTCCTTCTCCAAGAGATCACTGTTAAATACAGATTCCTCAGAGAAGACTTGTAGCCAAGCACTGTAACCCTGGAGCCCAGAATCACCAGACCCCAAACAAGAAACCAGAGCTGAAAACTGACATTCCCAGATAAACTTTTAGTACATTTACTCATATCCTCCCCTCTCAAACCTCTTATATCTCTGAAACAGTATCTTGTGTAGCTCAGGCTATATAGCTGAGAATGCTCTTGAACTCCTGATCCACTTGCCTCCAACTCCTAAAGGGCTAGAACACAGGAATCTTATTTACTTCTCAGCCGTCTCTTTCCCTGAGAGAAAAGTCTATGCCCTTCTGGCATCTCAGCATAAATACTGAAGCACCAGCAGTGTGCTCTATCTTCATGAGGCAGAGGCTCCTTCATCCTACCCTCGTGACCTTGACGTAGTCCTCTCTTCTACTTGGCTGACGAAACTGAGGTCATAAGTACTGTGCTTTCAGAGTTGAGCCATCCCAGCAAATTAGTCTGAAGGGAGTTACAGAAATTCTTGCCCTACAACCAAGCTAAGTGTGGGTGGCACGGTGACGCCAGGATTTGCAGCTGGCATATGAAGCGGGGGCACCTTGTGTGATAGCTCTCCTCACCTGTGAGGTCTCCAGTTAGTGCAGGCAGGTGGGGTCAGACTTTAATCAAACCCTGAGACGCAGCGGTTGGTGCTGGTGTGTTGCTCTGAGGGTGTAACAATGAAGAAAAGGTGGGAAGCAGGACAAGGGGACTCCTGTGGCTGTGAACATTGTTAAAGACTTTTGATGTGTTTCACCTTGAAGACCAGGACCTCCCGAGGAGCTGGGGCTAAGGCACAGTAAGAGCTGCACTTAAATAAAGGTGATTTTCCGAGCTGGCAACATCTGGAGCAGAGGGAAGACAGAGCTTCTCACACTGGGAGTTTGGGTTGAGAAGGGGAAGCCCACATGCCAGAGAAACACTGTGGCAAGCCTGGAGAGTAGTTTCCTGGTCAGGACTTCTCTGGGACTCAGGCGTGACCAAGGAAAGGTATAGCTGAGCCCTCAAGCCCTCTGTCACATTGAGCACATCCTGTTGTTTCCCTTGGAAAATCTACCACACAACCAGTATCAAGAATGAATTGTAGCAAAGGCCTGCCCACTGTCTTAAGGTGTAGGCAGGAGGTACCATTACAAAGAAGCAAGTATGTGGTGGAGAGATGGAAGAGGCCGAGAAGCAGATTGGCTTTGTGCTCTATGAAGAGAAGCAGAACTGGAGATGCAATGGTGGTGAGCAACAGCCTGCTGTGGCCTCCGCTGCCAGCTGAGAGCATGGTGCTCTCCTCAGTTCATGGCCCTATTGCAGCCTGGATCTGTGTTATCACCAAAGGCCATGCGGATAGCTAGCATCTAGCATGCCACCTGAAGCCATGTTGACATATGAGGGCCATGATGAGCTGGACCCACCCCTCGTCTGGGCAGTGCAGGAAAGCTAGTTGAGGGGCTCTAATTACAGACTCCCAGATGGCTAGGCTCCAATCTGGCTAGGCTAGTTAGCTAATCTGACTCCATGACAGGCTTCATTTGAACCCAACCTGAACTAGACATGAGTTTCTGTTTCTCAGACAGTTCCTGGAAAGTCCCTGGAAAACCCCTTAACCAAGGGCAACCAATTAGTCTGAACTTCAACATCTGGCCTGACTTCGGGCAACCAATCAGCTTAAGCTTGACACATTGACAATGGCTCAATACCTGCCCTGGAAATTCCCTGAACACATGACCAATCATGGGTACCCCAACCCAGGTACCCTTTAGATCATCACTAACCAATCAACGTAAAGGTTACCTCACCACACTAGGAAATCCTCTAACTGCCTTTAAACTGAGCCTTTATGACTGCTTCTGGGATACCATTTTTCAAATATGGTGGCCCCTGCATGCTGGAAGTTTCTGCAGGATACATGCTCTTTGCTTTTGCTTACTGAGTCTGGGGTCTTTCTTCAAAGATTCTCAGGCCCTAGCACTGGCCCAGGTGGCATGGGTCAAGGGGAAGCTGGCCTCAGTGGCATGGCTATGGGAGAGCTGGCAGGCTGACCGACTCCGCTACCACCCAGGCTAAAATCCAGGGCCTTGAGTTAGCCCACTTCAACATCTACCCCATCTATGAGCTGCTGGAGCATGAGAAGGGCCAGGCCTTCGAAACTGAAGCCACAGGATCTCCATGACTTAGGGCAACAGCAGAATATACAAGAGAAGTCTGAGTAAGGGTCCAGTATTGATGGTGTAGCAGAAGCCAGACGCCTGGAACCAGACCAATAATTCATTGAAATAAACTTTTATAAGTAAAGCTGTTTGGGCAAAAACTGTTTGGGTATACTGCATAACACACCATGGCTTCTAATGTGATGGAAAGGTGGGGAAAGCAGGAGTGGAATGGTACACGAGCAGCAGAACTGGAGACATAGCAGCTATGATGGGTATGAGAAGGCTTCAAATGACAGAGTGGATCGCTGGCCAGAGGAGTCAGCAACGGTTGTTATTTTTTTAAGTTTTTTATTTTGGAGGAGGAGGTTAAAGATTGGAGAGTGAATATGGAAGGACTGAGAAATCAGTGGGATTGCTGATGTGTAATTAAAAAAGAAAAAGTTATAAGAAAAGCAACTGAGCTGTGGGAGCCTGTGGGCAGCTCAGAGGTGCCGATAACTCCGGTCCGGCTGACCTGATGCCCTCTCCTGCCACTTGCGCCCACTCATACACATAATTAAATATGTATCTTTAACAATGAAAAAGAAAGGGTGAGTCATGGAGAGCTCAAGATGAGACTGGTCTATTTGGGGATGGGGACGTCCACTGAGAAATGAGGAATAGCCAATATGTGCCAAGAAGGAAGGGCAAAGCTGTCAACACCAGGCCAGGCAAGGAACTTATAAGAAATCAAAGTCAGTCTTGGCTTCTACCTCATGCTATTCGGACACATCAACTTGAGAGTGATGTGTGATAAATGTATAGGCTCTTAAATTATAAGATTTCTGAGAAAACAAGACTATTACTGTGAACATGGTGCAGAAACACAGTACTCAGGATGAAAAGTCAGTTAAAAAAGAAAAAGATTCTTGCTTTTCATTTAAAAACTTGAGCTCATTAAAAGACTCTGTAAGGCTGGGTGTCGGAGCTATTGCTTGTAATCCCAGAACTCACAGCACTAATGCAGCCTGGGCAATACTCTAAGTGTCGGAACCTGCCGGGGTATAGAGTAAACCTGTTTCAGCCTACACTGTGTCATTCTAACAGCTGTCCCATGTGATGAGTCATTGTCCATGTTCAAGGTGATGAAACTCATGCATAAAGGAACGCTCCATCATACTCCACAGCTGTTCACAGCACATCCACTAGGCCTGGGCAGACTCCCATGGTCTTCACAGGTTCTGTGCCTTCAGCAGCAGCCCAGGTAGTCACGTGCACTCAGATCATAGTACCCTTGCTTCCCAAACACTTCAAAATCAGCACTCCTTCCTGCCCTTCCCTCGCCCCCAGGGTGCTTGCCTTCCCTTTCCAGCTTTTAGGTACCCTGTCTAGGAAGAGTCCACCTAGCCTGCCTGCCTTCATGAGCTTCTCTCAACTTTTTTAAGCTATTGCTTATTTTCAGGGTGGTTATCCAATTTGAGAATATTTTGTCTTTTCCCACTCCAGAACGTCAGTTAGGATTGGGCATGTCATATTAAAGACAAATTCCCAGTGGAATTTCCAGCTAACAAGCTTTTTCTAAACACAAGGTTGCACAGCCAATGGCTTTCTTGCTTCTTGCAGTGAATGTCCAAACCTCAAGGTAGGACGAGGCTCTGGAAGGGGAGGAGGTGGTCCTGTGCCCAGCCAGGGTGAAGCCCTTTAATAAGCACTCTCCATTTCCCAAGTGCAAGAGCTTCCAGTCTACAATGGTGGTGGCGGTGAGGCCGAGGTTCTAAAAAAGACAAATTGCATTCCTACATGCCAGGGACTTTATTTATACATGTATCTCCTACTCCATGGTGAACTGGACTCGAAGACTTACATATACATAGGAGCTAATTATGATTCACAGGCCTAGGGTCTATGTCTGGAATAGACAAGTGTCCTATAGAGTTGGTACCTTCTCATTCAGCTAAAAGTTTGGGATGTTCTCCACAAAGCCACTTGCAGGCACGAACACACACAAACACACCCTCTATCTCCCCACCCATCACCTCCTCCTACCATCACCGAAACAATGAAGTCTCCACAAGCATATTCAAATCAAATGATAGCTTTATTATCTGTCTCTGTTACACAGTAAGTGAAAATAGCTCAATTTAGAACATTTTGAAACTTGCCTGGGTTTCCCATGTACCGAGGGGCCAGTGTCAGACATGTAGCTGACAGTCTGGACTGGCTCTCATGTCTATGAGATTTCTCCCACAGCTTTAAAGAACTGTGTTGTGTTCTTCATAGCATCTTCCTCTTTTCAAATTCCTTCACAAACAGGAGAGAAGAAAAATGCAAATTACACTCATGGGAAAGGGACTGTCAAACCATCTCTTCTAATACCACAGCTCTGCAGAGGTAAATGCACAGGAACAGGAATCTTGTACAAGAAGCAGCTATTTTCAAACCAGCGTTTGCTGGCACCAGTCAAAGCAACAGCCAGAGCTTGACGTTTCCCTTTAAACCCCAAAGCCAACAGGGAGGCCTGACCAATCCTTGCATATTCACTGCACAGCTGCTGCTGTGGGTGCCACTGTTTATCCGAACCTGTAAGCTTGTGCATGCGAACTCCACAGGCCCTTTAGAAAGGCAATGAAGACTTGCTCACAGAATAGAACCCAACACTGATTTAGTTAGAATTTGAACAAAATGTCAAGAACCTTAACTTAGAAATCCCTGAAACAAACAAATGCCCCAGACAGAAGGAACAAGGTTAGCAGTCGGGCTGCAGCAATGGGAACAGACAGCACCTGCCACTTGCTGGAGCAACGTGGTAAGGCTTACACAAAGGCATTCCACACACCCTTGCTCACAGACTTTACTGATCTTCCACTCTTCTTTCAACCACTAAGAAATATGATACTCAAAAGCAAGATACACAAAGACTTGATAAATAAGGGTTCTGGTTTAGAGTCCCTAAAATGAGGGCAGAGTTCACATCAAAGCAGAACTCTTGAATTCTCTGGAAACTGTTACCTTCTAGGAAAGTAATTTGTGCCCATTTTCAGCTTAAGAAACAAGGTTAAGAGACAAATGTCACCGTGAGCTGTTGTCTTATACACCTTTTGTTTGGTTTTTCAAGGTTAAACTTAAAAGAGGACAGTAAATGACAGGGGACAGCCTGACATTCAAGAAGACATTCTGGAATCGCTGCTGGGGCTACCAGAGCAGATCAACCAAGGTGCACCCAGTGTCTGTTAGAAGGGAGAAGCAAGCACTCAGCCGAAATGAAGCTCCTCTAACCTGTGAGTCACTGGAGAGCACCACAAGCCCTGCCTTCCTCAGGCCCCACCCCAGCACCTCTTCCCTGTTTGCTTCTTTAATGAATTGCTGCCCCTCCCTCTGGAAACAGGCAACCGTGGAGTCAGAATAGCTACATACCAAGAGCTCTCCTGGAAAGCACCAAACACCAAACACAAGGCTACAACCCTTCCACATCCCAGGCTAAAGATCAGGACACCCATGGCTTCTGAAATGCTTTGCACACCATGCCTTGTCAATGACAATAAAGCAAACGTCTACTATGTTTACCTCAGGAAGGCCTTCCATCACGGCCTCAGACAGTGAGCTGTGGAGAGAAGGAACACAGCCCGTGTGCTCACCTTATACATAGTGGAGCCCAGCTGCGCAGGGGACATGCTGACGACAACGCCCGCCCCCTGGAGGGCGGCGATCTTCTCTTTGGCACCACCTTTGCCTCCAGCGATAATTGCCCCTGCGTGGCCCATCCTTCTGCCGGGAGGAGCAGTTATGCCAGCAATGAAGGCCACTACAGGCTTGGCATTTGGACCCTGAAGAGAGACAGTGTAAGTAACTGAAGAGTAAATCAATCCAACTGAACCTCCAAACTGGGACTGCTGCAAGCAGTAAGTGGCTTGGGAAGGGAAAATCCACCACTCGACCGAGAGACTCAGCTTTCCGCAACAATGCAGAAGTTGCCAGGCAAAGCCTTGTTACCAGCTGAGTACCAGCCATGAGCTGTTCCACAGACGCCCACCTGAACCTTTCTTTTGATAACTAAAAAAGCACACCCACCTGAAAACTGAGTTTTGTGACCTGTGACAATAACTTAAGACTCAAGACCAATCGCTTGGCTTGCTTTACCGCCCAGCTTCATGTCTTGAGTTGTTATAATTCTCATCCTTAATAAATGTCCTCAAAAAAAAAAAAAATATGAGGAGTGACAGGACACAGGGAAAGACCCAGGACTCAATGTCCGACTAAGACTGCATGTCCATGGACCAGGCACATTACTTATATATAGACCTGGACTTCCTTACATGAAATTAAATGGATAAGTCACTAATTCTTTCCACTCTAAAATTTTACACTCTAAGAAAGATGATCAAGGTTGACTTTATTAAACAAGAATGCATTCTAACACACAGACTCATTTACATAACTATCATTTTACTAGATTTTTGACATTAAATTTTTTAAAAGTTCACACATAGGAAAGAACTTCTAAGTTGTTTCTAAGCTCTGGGCTTGCACTATAGTTTAAGAAATATTATCAGATATTATCAAATGTTTACATATCTGTCCATCATGAGATGCCACTCAGCAACACTGAGTGATGATGCAAGAGGCCTACACACAAGGGTTGGCTGTGAGACTCAGTGCACTCGGTACAGCTGGGGTGACTGCCGCGTCCCTCACCGTCTGCCTGCTTCAGCCTTCAGCACACAGTGCTGCTTACTCCTCGCCACGGACTCTTGTCTTTTATGTAACACTCAGTCCAGATTTTAGTATGCTTATCCTGTACTATATGCCTAATATCCACTTGTAAGTGAGTATATACCATGTGTGTCTTTCTGCTTCTGGGATCCCTCACTCAGAATTATCTTTGTTTTAAGCTGCTTAACCCTGAACCATGTACATACCAGTTCTGAAAATAATATAAAAGACACAAGTGGCTCTTTAAAACCCAACCAGAAATAATAAATGAAACAAATGTGCATGTTTTCCCATCAAACTTGTAAAACTATTCAAGGAACTCAGAGTTGGACCCTAATACACTTTAATATTCAACTTGACAGTGTAACACAGTATCTGATCTTTTTCTAAAGAGAAATCCATTTTTACTTAAACTTAGAAACTTTCCTGAACTTAAAGACAGTGGGGTGGAAAAACTCAGAGGTTAAGTGCACTGGCTGCTCTCCAGAGGACCTGAGGGTTCACACACACATGGCAGCTCACAACAGTCTGCAACTCCAATTCCAGGGGTTCTGAACCTCTCATACAGTCATACATGCAGACAAACACCAATGCACATGAAATAAAAATAATGTTTAAAAAAAGGCAGCCACCAACAATCCATCCTTCTCATTTATCAGCATTCATCAATGTTTTCTATGGACTATGCCAAGAAGGCTGACATCCACAAGCAGCAACCTGGCACACTAGATGGAGTACGGATCCAAGGAGGTGACAGCTAGTAACTAGAACATGTGCCAAATGGGCCTTTAGTCACACTTCCACGGACAACTTGAAAGACAGAGAGATTAATTTTCACTCCCTGTCTCAGAAGGTTCATTCCGTCCACAATGTATATGTATGAGCAAAGTGCAGTCTGCTGACATCTCTGCATCCAGGAAGCAGAGAGAGCAAGGAGAAGGAGCAGCGCTGGTTAACGCCGCTGGGATTGCCTCTAGTGGCCTGCTTCCGCCAACCCCTTTCCTAAAGTTTCAGAATCTTTACAGTGCTACCAGGCAGGGACCACACCCTCCACATTTGAGCTTAAGGAGACCCTTCACATCCAAAGTGTAACTCATGTAGTGAAAACCCTGATTGGCTTGACCTAGAGACAAAGGCACCAGGTGCTGGGGGAGAAACTAGTGGCTGGGGAGTGGAGACATCAGGGAGGGCGTGATGTCAGGGAGGGACAGCCCAAGTGAGCAAGATGAGGCACAATGCGGAGGGGTGTGGGGAACTGTAGGTGAGAGCCCTGAATCTGGACCTATCACTGAGTGGACACGGAGTGTGAGAGAAGTGAAAGACAGCTCTGAAGTGTCTGCCATAGATGGGAGCATGAAAGATAATCACACAGTTAAGAACAGATACAGGAAATAGACCAGGGAGGAGGTACAAGGAGGCAACTATGAGAAGCCCCAGGATGTCAAGGGAAGTGTGAGGTCTAAGTGGAGGCCCCCTCTACAGGAACATCAGAACACTGGCAGCTGGGAGCACTGACACTGCTTCCCTACGCTACAGCATCATTCAGACTCTAGCCCTCACACACACTCCAGCAGGCCTGTGGCAATGAGAACCAAAACAGCAGGGCTAAGGAATGTGCTAAACAGAAACAAGACAAGAAACAGGGTGTGGGTGGGGTTGTTAGGATGTGAAGGACAAGGAGATGCAGAAGTGAGGGGTTAGATGTTGTCATAGCTTATAACTTCCTCGGCACTGCAGACCTCTACAGAAGATCAAGAACACTAAAAGCAGTCCGTGAAAGCTCCTGAAGGCACAAACAAGTGAAGGAACACTGTGCACCAGGCTTACAGTTGACCTTACTGGCTCCTTAACACTCCCATATTCACTATTTGTCTTCTGGAACTTCATTCATTTGCTCCTCAGGATGTTGTTTCTCCCACAAGCAAGGGGGGATTACCCCCTCTTTTGTTTTCAGTATAAGTGTTTTGCCTACATGTATACATGTTCACTAATTATGTGTCTTGTATCTGTGGAGACCAGAGGAGGGTACCAGATCCCCTAAAACTAAACTTGCAGATGATTGTAAACCACCATGTGGGTCCTCTACAAGAGCATCAAGTGCTCTTAACCTCTGAGCTGCCTCTCCAGCCCCGTCTCCCCTCTAGCCTGGCCTCCTGAAGACCACTTCACTCCACTCATTAGCAATGAAGGCACACTTGATGTCTCACCCCCTCAGCTCTCAGCCACATTTACCGAAGTACAGCCAGAGAGACCTACACAACAGCCTGCTTCCAGCATTGGGGCATCTCCTCCCTCGCCCCTGACTTACCAAAGCCCAACAAAGGAGCCTAGTTCCCTTAGCTAAATGGCATGGCAATACAACAGCACACTACTCCATCACATATTTAACTCTAAGGCAGAAGCAACAGGGAAGCCTTCCCCTGGAGCATACAGAAAGCTTTCTACTTTATCTTTGGTATTGAGGGCTTTCTAGCTTAGCAAGAGGCAAAAGCACAGAGAAGGTTATAAAAGAAAGGCTCTGTAGAGAAAGACAACAGACATTCATTTATATTCCCTTGGAATATAGAAAAAGAACACCAGGGCCTCCGAGGTAGATCAAGTCAAATGTGGGCTTGTGGCCCATGGCCTGAATTCTCTCCACTTGGCAAGAGGCCAACACGTCAGTGACAGTGAGGGGTGAGGTCTGAAGCAGAAACGTAGAGAAAGGCATTGTAGGAAACAGGGAACAGGATGAACTCAGAAGCTAGAATTCGATGTGTGATAGAATAAAAAGTCTAGGTTTAAAGTTAGCTTTCATGCTTTCTTGAAAAATTAATCCATTTAAAAAAATAAAGATAATTTCTAAAACAAGCCCCAGTGTCAGTCAGGAGCAGAGACCTGTAGTCTTCCAAAGACAGACTTACTGAATTATGTTCCTTCAGAAATTCAGAGGCTTGTTCTTCAGCATGACCACCAATTTCACCAATCAGTACGATGCCTTCTGTGGCAGGATCATTCAGGAAGACTTCAAGGCAATCAATAAAATTTGTTCCATTAAAAGGGTCACCTCCAATGCCTGAGAAAGTCAATAAAAAATGTACAGATGAACCAAGGAATTTATATTAAGAAATACTCTTAGTTTTTATTCTGTGTACCCCTTCAATATTTTCAGATATAGCATCACTTTCAACATCCAAAAATCACAAAATGATACTTCTGTTTACAATACCATATATATGGAAATGGTGATTAGTTGCCCACCTTTACAAAGCCAGTCCTCTTTACATAACCCGTAATATCATTTCACACTTAGAAGCGTGCCTTGAAAGAAAATGGGTGTTTGAGGAATAAGTGTGTCTTGACACTGGTTCTTGCTTCTATTTCTTTAAGCATATACTTTAAAAACTTAGAAACAATGCTCAGAAAGACAGAGCTATTTGCTTTACACACAGCACAGGAATAGCTTAACAATAAACACATTTCTATGCACAGAGAAATTCTTCACAAGTGTGCTGCAGAAAACTCCTAAGTTTGAAGACACACTATCAGTGAGCAACAGGGTGAAAGGTCCCCTTGCCATCTTCCTGTAGATTCCAGCTGGGAAATGGTGGAGCCTGCACCAAGGCTCTACTCTGATCACATGACACTTAAGAATGAGAACTTGGATAGAACTTGGATAGCAGGGAACAAATGTTCCCTACTCTCTGCCTGACAATGTTTTATTTTTTAAGTTATAAACTTATTGAGGATAGCAATGCTTTGCACAATGAGGTTGAGAAAACGAAACATTACTGATTAAATGACACCCAGGTGTCAAGTCCTGTGCTCTGCTTTTACGAGCCACTGCTGAATCCCCAAGCTCTGTGAAATGGCTTCATTTCCCTCCATTTATAAGGGAAGAACGAAGCCTCAAGAAGATGGAATTGGCAAAGTCTGTTTCAGAACCAGTTCTGATTCCCCATCATGTCATGATCTTATGCCTAACATTGTGTCCTGAAAATAGAAGGGCTCAATTCATGTTGTCAATTTGAGTTTAATTTAGGTGGTAATAAGAATATTCCAGGCCTCTATTATTTTTATTATGAAGAGATATTTTTGAAAGGCTTTTAAGAGATATTTTGAGGATTTGAAGATTTAAATAGGAGAAGCTTGTCTAGTTTTTGGCAAAGAAGAACAAAAACTCAGGTAATTTCAAAATGTAAACCCTGCTCTGACTTTTTAAAGTGTCAGACAGTCTTGTGTGGCACACAGAGAGGCCCTACGGCGCGTAACCATCCTCAGCCTTGACTTTCTGCCCAGTGAGATGCATACTGCAGCCTTAGCTCAGACGTGCCCGGGGGCTGCCCAGAGAGAGGCAGTGAGACAAAGAATTCAGTGACTATGAAACACAGAATGTAACTGTGGTAATGGAGCCGAGTGTAAGGACCATTTCCTCACAGCATGTGAGGGAAGTGATGCTGCGGCACAGTGCCCACGCCACAGTCACCTGTCCTATACTGCGCACTCAACACAGAATCCTCCTGAGAAATACAGGAAGCGCCACTTCAGCAAACTAAACTAAGATCATGATATTTTCTTACCAAAATCAAAGCCTATTTATCAACCACCTGATGTCCTGTTCCCTGCTTCCTACAATGCTGTTCTCTACATTTCTACTTTGAACCCTCCACCCCCAGGCCTCACCCCTCACTGTCACTGACATGTTGGCCTCTTGCTGAGTGCAGAAAATTCAGGCCACAGGTCACAAGCCCACATATCTGAGGTCTCTGATGTTCTTTCTTCTATACTCCAAGGGAATATAGACAAATGTCCTTTGTCTTTCTCAAGGCTGACCTCTACTGAGCCAAACCACTCACCAATACACAAGGACTGCCCCAGCCCAACTTGGGTTGTCTGATGAACTGCTTCGTAGGTCAGAGTGCCGGATCTGGATATGATACCTTAAAAGGAAGAGAGTGAAAACTGTCAGTGTGGATGGCATACTGCCAGATGGTAACGAAATGAACATGGCACTGTATAAAAGTCATGTCATCGTTTGCCACTTAGATCAACAGCATCTTCAAATGATGAAGACAAAAAAGGAAGTATGTCATTAGTTAGGGTTGTTTTCTGACTTTGAAACCAATGCCAAGACAAATAAACAAGAGAACCTTAAAATCCCTCTTCTGAGAATTTTTATGGAGAGAACAATAATAATATAAACTTAGTAGACATAATCCTGCTTAGGGCAGTGGAACAGACTAGCTTTAGGTACTCTATCACTAAACCATAAAAAACAGCACTCATTGTATTTAGAAACACTACTACCCTCCCCCCACAGCTATTTTTCCAAGAATTTTCACACTATATAGGCACGCTTCCTCTGGATTCAGCCAGTCTCCCACCTAACTTCCTTACCACAAGCCTGTGCTGAGAATGCCTAACTTCACAACCAAGGTCGATAGGAAAAGAACACAGTTCATCAGGCTTGTCTATGCACCCCTGCGCTGCCCAAAGACAACTAATCCCATGCAGCAACCTATGCAGGACTTACAACAACAGATATAGGATGCACAACAGAGATTCCTAATTCCATACAAGAACAACTAACTTTAGTTGTTACAAAATATCAAAATTTTAAATGTTAACTAAAACATTCAGAGCTTTACTCTGAAGCTTGAACAACTCCGACATATCCATGAGTTGCTTTTCTGAATCTCCTGCTTCGGGTAAGACTTTGTCCAAACAGTCGCACCCTCCTACTAGGGCTAGGAGAATTCTTGTCTGACTAAAACAAAACCACGACCATCAGCTAACCATGACCTCAGCTAGCCATGACCATCAGCTAGCCATGACCATCAGCTAACCATCTCTACCTACGGCCATAACTATTAATGCTAGGTAAACACAATTATCACAAAAGGGCATCATTGATGGTGTAGTCTGCAGAATTAGGTTGTGATGTTTAACTTAGCATTAATAGTTATGGCCATAGGAAGAGATCAGCCAACATTGTCACCAACTATTACTATGGAGAAACAGTATAGCTGAGTCAAAGTTAGCAGTGAAAAGTCCAGATTGAAGCCTAGCGCAACTAACTTTGAAAGCAGATTGGCCATTTCCTTAAGGAGCCAACCAAGTAATAGTACAGTTTCCCAAAGCATTTTGAGAAAGTCTGTTACATCCATGCAAGCAAAGTAAGTCTCAGGAGGCGAAGGCAAGCAGATCTCTGTGAGTTTGAGGCCAGCCTGGTCTACAGTGTGTGCCCCCAGACAACGAAGGCTACACAGAGAAACTCTGTCTTGGAAAAAAAAAAAAGAAAAGAAGAAAGAAGAAAAGAAAACAGAAGGATACATAAGAAATGTCAGATGTGAGTCTTTTCAATCAAATCTAATAAACTTTGTGTTTGGGACAAGGAATTAAAGTCCTTTTATCTTTCCCACCTTGAAAATGTTTTAATGTTTAATCCTGCCCACCCAGGAAAACCTTTGTTTACACAAAGGCCCAGAGCTATGGTCTAGTCTAGGAACTGGATGGCCTGGAGTGGTGACCCTTTCCTCCTCCTTTAATTCCCACGTGCTGATTCTTTTGAGACTAGCCAACTGAGTAAGACTGTGAGGTCTGACCCTGGCCAGTAGAGAAAGGACAGTCACCGTCAACTTAGACTAAAAGCCAAGCAGACCTGCCTCTGTGTGTGTGTTCTTCCACATGCAGCCTGATCAAGAGTAAAGACATGAGAAGGTGCTCTTCAAGCTCAGCCGTCATGGACACCACAATAAAGCCCAATGCATCCCCAAAAGAACAAGAACGAGCCTGCTGAAGACAAGAGCCCTGGAGGACAAGTAACCAGGACTCTACCCTCACTGAATACAGAATGGCATAGTCATCTCCTACAACTACCTGGCAACTTCTTTAAAAGTCACACATACTTAACTTGTGTTCTTGTCAATTTTGCCCAATAGAAATCAAAGTCTATCCATAGCAAGGCCTATAGTCTTATTCCTAATACTCAACCCTGAAAACAGCCCAAATGACCACTAAGAAAATGGATAAAAAAAAAAAAAAAACAGCTGTAAAGCTGCATAGAGCAGACAGCTGCTGAGCAAGAAGCCAGTATTCACCACAGACACAGAAAGCACAGAAAAATGGAATTTTTGTTTTTAAATCTATCAGAGAGTAACAAATTTACTCACCTACTTTTCCTTTCTTGTGAATATGGGCAGGCATGATGCCGATTTTGCACTCTCCAGGCTGGAGGAAAGTAAACTGCAGTTTCAGAAAAGTTCCAAAGAAAATTCTAACTCCTAAGTCAGAAACACACACACACACACACACACACACACACACACACACACACACGCAAGCACGCGCACATGTTTTAACTAATTTGAAGCCATTTAACTTCATGAAATGCTAAATTAGGGCTTCCTTCATATTTTGCACTCACGTTGATGATTCCGGGGCAGTTTGGCCCGATTAGCCTCGTCTTTTCCTGGCGTGTCAGTTTGTGCCTGACCCGAACCATATCCTGCTGTGGGATACCTTCAGTTATGCACACAACCAAGGGAATTTCTGCGTCAATTGCTTCATCGATGGCAGCAGCAGCAAAAGGAGGAGGGACATAAATGACAGAAGCTGTTGCGCCTGTTTTCTCCTTGGCCTGAAACATGAATCACAGCTGATTGAGTCATAGATAAAATATATTTAACAGTCTAATTTGATTATTGTCTAGGAAGGGGGTCACAGTCAAGCTCTCCTCACTCCCCCCATTCTGTAATTCATGACATGGTCAAGCAGAGCCTCTTCTCAGTCCCCTTTGAAGGCCACTGTGAATAAAAGGTTCTGTACATCTTGCCAGATCAAAGGACAGAAAACCTCAGACCCTGCCTGACTGAACCTGTGCTCTTCCTCCCAAGACTCTGCACAGCTTCACTGTTCTTCCCAGTCTCACTGACAGGATCTAAACTCTGCTCCTCCTCAGAAGAACCATGGCCAGGGAGCCCAAGTGGTCAGAACCTGGTCTTCAGACATTTGTTTTAAATCTATGGTAGATATCATCAATAAACAGTAAAAGTAGTGTTCCTTTTTATATAGATTTATCTTTATGGTGTATGTGTGTATGTGTGCTCACGCTGACATTCATACAGGTGCCCTCAGAGGTCAGAAGAGCATGTTGGATCCCCTGAAACTTGAGTTATAGACAGTTGTCAGGAGCCCAGTGTGGGTGCTGGAAAGTGACCAAACTCAGATCTTCTAGAAGAGTAGCAAGTGCTCTCAAGCCCACTGCTGGCCAGTTCCCCAGTGCCAAACTGGGGTGTCCTTACGTGACATTTCTCACTTAATAGGAATCAATAAATCAAACCAAGTACATATACAAACAATGAGGTGGGTTAAATAAGCATTACGTGTATGTCACCCATGCAATGCATGGCCATTTACAGTGTCACTCTGACCACTGTTCTCTATGTGGCCATAACCTGCTCTACATGTGGCACGTATGCATTCTTCTACTTATCTTTTGTTTTAGTATGCTGTTGTTTTTCTGAGGCACCGTCTCTTCTATATAGCCTTGGCTGTCCTGGAACTCACAATGTAGACCAGGCTGGCGGGAACTCACAGAGATCCGCCTGCCTCTGCTGGGATTAAAGGTGTGTACCACCAAGCCCAGCTCTCCATCCACCTCTCTGTGTGGCCATGCCTCCTACTCTAATGAAAGTCCCATAGCCACAGAGATGACAAATGCTCTGATTACAAGAGCAACAGCTCCACAATAGGCCTGTGAAGACTTCAGCGGGAATCAGCCAGGTTTCAGGAGACTCCTGAACCAGAGTATTCAGTTTACAAATCAAGATTCTGAAGCCTGGGGAATGGGCTCAGGAGGCCTCCTCCCCGAAGGACTAACAGTAGTTAATGTTTGTGGCAGGAATGGATGTCATTTTCTTCAGTGTTGTATCCACTGGTAAGTTATCCTTGCTCAAGTAGCCTCCAGACCAGGCACAGGCAAGCCACTCCAAAACACCTAAGTGCATCACATACATGAAGACTCAAAGTAGGAGGGAAGTTCCTTGGGAAGAAGAGCTCCATTCAGTGAGAGAGAATGGGGCGCGAGAATGACTAACATACACTACAGACACACACAGGTGTGTACGTGTGTATATATGTATATACATATATTTTAAATATGAACGTGTATGAAACTGCCAAAGAATTTTTTAAAAGGAACAAAGATGTTGTAATCAAGACATAGTAAATACAATAGATACGGTAGTACATGCCTTTAATTCCAGCACTCCAGAGGCAGGCAGGTCTCTACGTTCAGGGCCAGATTAGTCTACATAGCAAGTTCCAAGACAGCCAGAGCTACATACTTTCTCAAAAACAAACCATCACACAAAATACAGTAAATAACTACAAAGTCACATAGTCAGAACAGGGCAGAGCTAATATCTAAGCCTGAGGATATCTGATTCTGAAATGTCTGCTCATTGCGGCTACAGCAGGCCACCCTCTACAATCAAAGACAGGAATCAAAATGCTTTTGGAAGGCTGTACCAAAGGATTTTACACAAACTCACAAACTATAAATATGGAAGTGTAGAATATATAGGTGCAAGTAGAGGAAGAAGCACAAATAAAGGACAGTGTCTTCAAGAATCAGCCCTGAATGAGCTCATTCTGCCATAGACTGAGTTTTGACCACTATGTTCCCAATAAACAGTATCATCTCAACAGTGTCCAGATAACAAAGTCAAAGGACACTGACAGTTTACCCTACAATGACATGAAGGATTAGAAATCATTTCTTTTAGTTAGAAAGATGTGACAGTAAGTCTGTTGTGGCGGCACATGCCTGCAATCCCAGCCCTCAGGTCTCAGATTCCAATTAGAGCAGCACTTCTCAGCCTGTGGGTCTCAACTCCTTTGGGGATCAAATGACCCTTTCATAGGATTAGTCTTAAAACCATGGGAAAACACAAATATTTATATTATAATTCATAACAGTAGCAACATTACAGTTACAAAGCAGCAACAAAAATAAGTTTACAGATAGGGGTCACCAAACACGAGGGACTGCATGAAAGGGTGGCAGCACTAGGAAGGTTGAGAAGCACTGAATTAGAGGATCGTGCGTTCAAGACTGTATTGGGTTAATGACAAAACCTGGGAGGCAGGGGGAAGCAATAATAAAAGGGAGCTAGCAAAAGATGGAAATCAAGGTCAGAACCAACAGATCACGGGCATGTCACATTTTACTGAAAAACAAATCCCCAAATTCTCCTATCTTACAGCTACAAACACTTCCAGACGCTGGCAACAAGCCCTGCGCACAGGGGAGCCATGTGCAAAATCAATATTATTCTTACTCATTCAGAAAGTTCTTTGTAAGAGCTGCATGGGAACAGTATCTGTCAAGGAACTTACAGCATCTCCAAAGTTCACATCTGCCTGTGTCACAATGAATAACACATAACCTAATTCAACAAAACTACTGGTTTACAAACCTAAAAACTGAGAGGGAAAAAATTAAAAAGACTGATTCATCTAAAATCCTGTATTTGTAACTTTTTCTACATTTTAAACTTTCTGGAGTAAATCACTTTAAAGAAACAGCAATTGGTGAAGAAAGCAGATCTAAATACTGTCTGTTGGCACACGACACTCTAAGTGTGCCCCTTCTCGGCTGGGAGGCCTCAAGCAGAAGCCTCAGCCTCTGCAGCAGCAGCACCCTGGACCTCTGTGTAAGGGCACCTACTGCGGAGGGTATGAGAAGCCTGGCTGGGCACTGTGCATGAAGCACCCAGCTCCTGCCTCTCAGTCTGCATCTGAAACCACTTCTCACACGGCTGCTGACAGAAGCCAGGCCACAGCGCCCCTTTAACAGATAACACACATCTTTAGCAAAACTCACTGCTGGATTTTACCACAGTCCCAGTTTCCCTGGGTTACTAGATATCCAGCAAGCAACGTAGAAGGCACATAACCAAGACCTCTACCCACCGAATGGCTATCTTTGCCCTGCTTTTTCTAAGAAACCATTACTTACTTCCTTCACAGTATTAAAGACGGGTAAGCCCAGGTGTGTCATGCCACCCTTCCCTGGCGTGGTTCCTCCCACGAGTTGGGTGCCGTAGTCCAAGGCCTGCTGGCTATGAAAGGTGCCCTGTGAAGAAAAAGCACAATACCCATAAAAGAGGCAGACAGAGGCAGTTGAGAAGCAAGGGCAATCTCAGCAACTTGGGAAGAGAAAAGCACATTAAGTGCTCCCGGGCAACAGCCCAAGCCAAGCCCTCTCACCCACTCGTTAAGCACTGCCATCAACCCTCAAGTGTGGCAGAAGAGCCAGGGAAGAGTCCTTTTCTGGTCCCTTCTCTGCAACTGGCTGCTGGCTGAAAAACCCTGTTGCTGGCTTGAAAAGCCATCCCATTTCCCTGTTCCTCATCTCCTTGTACCCCACTCTGACCAATTTCAGATCTGTGATGATCATATCTGTCCAACTCTGGCTCTTTCACTTTAAATTACATATATAGCAAAAGCACAAGTTGGTTTAATCCAATTCACCACCTACCATGACACACACACACAAATAGTAACTAGAGAAAGCCTAAGGCTGTGCTCACTGTTGTCACTCTTAAGGATCCGGGAGGCCTCACTGGGTCTTTCCGACTTCCCTGCCACTTCCTGCATTCCCTGTAACCCACTTTGTCTGACAGCCTTCCTGACCTTTGGGACACGGGCCTTCCTTGTTATGAGAGGCCACCGGTCACCATTCTGAACAGTGTTCCCAAACTCTTCCCATGGCATGCCACACCACACCCTCCCCCAAGCCCACTCAGCTGTAACAAGAGCAATGGCTCTGGAGACTGGGAGATGCTTTTCCACTAACATTCATGCCTGTTTCCTCCTGGCCTCCTCTCCTTTCCTCTCCATCTCAGCCGATGCCTTCTGGGATGCCAGCCCTTACCAAGGCAGCAAGCAGATGCTTGCCATTCGCACTCCTCACACAACTAGCCAAGACCTCTGCCTACGCTCACACACTCCTTGCCTACCTAACACCGCCCCCCTCAGAGGTAGTAGGTATCTGCCTGAACATACCTCAAACCTGCTCCATCTTTTGATGACAACTCCACTCCCACAGACATTCAGACTAAAAGCACGAGGTCACACTAGATTCTTTTCCCTCTTAAACCCTGAATTTAGAGCCATTAGTAAATCTCACCACTCCGTTCTCAAAGCAGCTGGCCTCTCTCCTACCTTTTGCTGAGAACTGTGTCGGCTGATGTCACCTCCACTCCTAGCGGCTCACTGCCTTTGCTCCCTCTGAGTCTGTTCCCCCCAGCAGCAAGAGACACCCTGCAAAGCCTGAGGAGAACCCTTCCATCTCTTTCCAGTTCATTAGCCATGGACACGAGCAGTCAATGCGTACGTACCCTGTGTCCTCATGCAGAGCTGTCAGCCCTCTTTTACTGTTGTCAATATCTGACTGCAGCGTCCATGGCGCCTTCATACCGCCCACCCGCCTGCCTGTCCACCCCTGTGACTGCCTGGAGGAGTCACTGTGCACTGTGCAGAAAACATGGCATCTAGTATCTGGTGGCATCTAGTGGTTCCTGCACACATCTCTTTGGATCCTGACTCTGAGAGAAAACCTTCCCTGACCAGATGACATAAAGTCTTCTCCCCACACCAACCACATGACTCCACATACATCAGACTCCTCCTCCTTCCCCTGGTCTGCTCCTCCATAGTGATTATACTTTCTAGTGCACCACACAACTTAGTCACGGATTTTGTTGATGTATTTCCTCCTCTCAACTGGGAGGTATATTCCACAAAGATAATGATTTCTGTCTACTGTGTTTATTGTAATATGTGTTTATTGTAATTCAGCACATTATATATAACATATACTCAACAATGACCAACAGTAAAAGGTTTATGTGATCATTCTATGGGAACCTAAAAATGCTAAGCCAACTACAAGTTCTTAATTATTTAATGCATAAAACGATGGCTTTAAGGACATCAGAAATTTTTCATTTAAAGTTTTTGGTTTTTATTTATTAGTTTGTTTGCGTATTTATTTTCAAGACAGGGTTTCACTGTGTGTCCTAGCTGTTCTGGAACTTGCTTTGAAGGCCAGCTAGCATCAAACTCACAGAGATCTGCCTGTCTCTGCCTCCCAACTGCTGTGATTAAAGGCATACATCACCATGCCCAGCTTCAATTAAAGTTTTTATACTCGAAAACTCAGCCCTCAGCAAATTAAGCAACCAGTCTGATGCCAAATGATGGAGTTTTAGAAAGAGCCAGAATTCAGTGCTTTGCACTCTCTGTTAAAACAGTGCTAATCCATGTACAGGCTGCAGACCAGCTGATCTAAAGTGACAAATGAACAAGACAGAAGGAGAAAAAAAGACCCCAAAGGAGAGAGAATAACAAAAATCTAATTTAAAAATAATAATGTCCCCTCCAGGTCTTTAATACCCTGCTGGGTGGAGTCTTTCAGAGGCCCTCTGTGGTAGGCTCCTGTCCTATTCCCTGTTTTCTCCTTCTTCCGATGTCCGTCCCATTTACTTTACTGAGTGAGGATTGAATCATCTTACCTAGGGTCCTCCTTCTTGCTTAGCTTCTTTAGGTGTACAGATTTTAATATGTTTATCCTATATTATATGTTTAATATCCACTTACAAGTGAATATATACCATGTATGTCTTTCTGCTTCTGGGATACCTCACTCAGGATGATCTTTCCTAGATCCCACCGTTTGCCTGCAAATTTCATGATTTCCTCATTTTTAATTGCTGAATAGTATTCCATAGTGCAAATGTATCGCAATTTCTGTATCTATTCCTCAATTGAGGGACATAGGAGTTGTTTCCAGATTCTGGTTATTACAAATAAAGCTGCTACAAACATGGTTGAGCAAATGTCCTTACTGTATACTCGAGCATCTTTTGGATATATGCCTAGGAGTGATATAGGTGAATCTTAAGGTAGCACTATTCCTAATTGTCTGAGAAAGCGCCAGATTAATTTCCAAAGTGGTTGTACAAGTTTACATTCCACCAGCAATGGAGGAGGGTTCCCCTTTCTCCACATCCTCTCCAGCATGTGTTGTCACTTGAGATTTTGATCTTAACCATTCTGATAGGAGTAAGGTAAAATCTCAGGGTCATTTTGATTTGTATTTCCCTGATGACTAAGGATGTTGAACATTTATTTAAGTGTTTCTCTGTCATTCAACATTCCTCTATTGAGAATTCTGTTTATCTCTGTACCCCATTTCTTAATTGGATTACTTGATTTGTTGCTATTTAACTTCTTGAGTTCAAGGAGACAGGATCTCCACAAGGAGAACAACAGAACCAAAAAAACTGGGCAAAGGGGTCTTTTCTGAGACTGATACTCCAACCAAGGACCATGCATGGAGATAACCTAGAAGCCCTGCACAGATGTAGCCCATGGCAGCTCAGTATCCAAGTGGGTTCCCTAGTAACGGGAACAGGGACTGTCTCTGACATGAACTCAGTAGCTGGCTCTTTGATCACCTCCCCCTTGGGTGGTAGCCTTACCAGGCCACAGAGGAGGACATTGCAGCTAGTCCTGATGAGACCTGATAGGCTAGGAGCAGATGGAAGGGGAGGAGAACCTCCCCTATCAGAGGACTTGGGAAGGGGCATGGGAGGAGATAAGGGACGGAGGCTAGGATTGGAAGGGGAAGAAGGAGAGGGCTACAGCTGAGATATAAAGTAAATAAACTGTAATTAATAAAAAAAACAAATTTAATAATGTTCACAAGCAGTGTGACCCTATTGTAATGTTCACAATGTTTCACAAATGTTCTGATTAACATTAGATCAACAGATCCTTTTACTCCACAGTCTCAGAAGCAATTGCCTACAGTATACTTCCAGGTAACTGTCAATGAATCCATCTTTTTAGTCCTACTGTGTTAGAAAATAAAGATAATGCTTCCATTCAAAATCTGCTCTTTCAGGACCTCTGAAAGAATCAATATAGCAATATATCAAAGCAGATATTAAGACTCACAATCAAGCCTTTGGCAGAAGGCAGGAAGTAATAATAAAAATAGGGAAAGACTTGGGGAGAACAAGAGCTCCACAAAGACCAAACTGAGCAGGGCACAGGGGTCTTATATGAGACGGTTTCTACAACCAAGGACCATATATGGATATGGCCTAGAACCCCCGCTCAGATGTGGCCCATGATAGCTCAGTGTCGAACTGAAGACCCTAGTAAGGGAAACAGGGACTGTTTCAGTCATGAACTTGATGACTGACTCTTTGACCCTCCCCCATACATGCCAGGGAGTAACAGCCTGGCTAGATCCCAGGGGAGGACATTGCAGCCAGCCCTGAGGAGACAAGATGAGCTGAGGTTGGATGGAAGGGGAGGAGGTCCTCCCCCTTTGGAGGACTAGGAGGGGGCGGGGAGGAGATGAGGGAGGGATGGGGAGGGTGGGAGGGATTGAGGGAGGGGGCTACGCCTGGGATGCAAAGTACCTAACCTGTGAGTGATATAAAAATAAATAAATTTTTAAAAAATCAGCTCTTTCCCATAGTTTCCATGTTACCATCAGCCAGTACACAGTTCAGAACAGAACAATTTCTGCAGCTTCTAAGAGCCAGTAAAGAAATCGTGGAGCACCCACTGGAAATGTGCATGGCTAGAACTCACCCTAGAACACAATCATCATTTATGTGAACAAGACCGGCTGAAAAAGGAACTGATATGACAAACTGCAAGCTTCTGTGGCTCTCAGCTCAATATTCAGTCAGAAATCTGAGACCTTAAGACTCACAGTTACTACCAGGCCACAGAGGAAGACAATGCAGCCAGTCCTGATGAGACCTGATAGGCTAGGATCAGATGGAAGGGGAGGAGGTCATCCCCTATCAGTGGACTTCGGGAGGGCATGAGAGGAGAAGAGGGAGGAAGGGTGGAACTGGAAGGGGACGAGGAAGAGGGCTACAAAGTGAATAAATTGTAATAAATAAATTAAAAGAAAAAAAAGACTCAATTACTAAAAGTGTAAGCACAAGGAAAGTGGTTGAGAAACATCTTAGTTGGAGGGAACTAAAAGACCCCAAAACCAGTACTCGGGAGGCAGACATAGGCAGAGCCCTATGAGCTCAAAGACAGCAGGGTTACCCAGTGAGGCTGTTTCGGGGGGAGGGGAGAAAAGAAAAGTAAGACTAACCCTGGAATCAAAGACTTGAATAAATCATTACCTAATTTAGGAAGCTTCCTAACTCAGAGTCAGTTCCAAATACTACTTATACATGGAGCACAGCTCTTACGAAGATATCAGATTAAAGTGTCACTACAATGTCATACAGTTCAATGAACAGGAAAAAAAATCAAGCATAATGAACTTCCTCAAGAACGTGATTATGTGCTAATATGACATACACAAGAGTAAACTGTACTTGGAAAGAAGGTAGCAGATGCACCCCACACCTGTGTGATCTTCCTTATGAGGACATCTGTATGTGGACATGGTACTTATAATATCTAGCTAACATTCTGCTATCACCCTGCAGACTAAAGGCTTGGCAAGCTTATCTGTGGGACTGTGCCTGCGTCTCTTTTGTGAATTGCATTAGCATTAGGGCAGTTCTACAGGACAAGTGCTATTAAAAAATGCATTATGTTAATACAAAATACTCGCTCGTGTTTTTCAAATGAGACACAAGGTCCACAGAAACAACTCTGCAAAGCAAACGCAAACCCTGCCCTCTTCAGGATTGTCTCTTTACTGACACCTGTGCAGTTTTTTCTGAACTGAGAAGAAATACTGACATTTACCATCTCATTCCTCAGAAAAAAAAAAACTGGGGTGCCTGCAGTTTTCATCTGGAAGGACATATGCCAACTTCACAGAGGATTCCTGGTGAGCAGGGAAAGGAGACTCATGATGGTTTTACTACAGAGTCAAATTGTGGGTACATTTCAACTTAACGCAAATTCTATGGCAGAAGTAGAAGTAGGAAGAAGGAAATGTGTGACTAGAAAGAATGAGAACCAGTTCAGATACATAAGGGAAAGCTTGCCTTCCGACTTGCCCCAGAGAAAGCACTATATGGGAGAAGTCACACGCTGGCTCATCTGCCCACAATTTGCAGGTGCATTTCTGTATATTTTTCCACACTGAGGTGTGGATTCCATGTTTAACACAAGCTTTTCTTTAGAGTTTATTTACCCGGTATCCAAAGGAACAGTAATCTCCTGGAGGAAAACCAGGAGTCTTGTACTTGCTGAAAGATGGGGGAGGGGCTGCCCAACACCGTCGATCCTGTGCATTCTCAGGCTAAGATTAAACAGTGTTCATCTTACAGACTCACGACCCCACCTGACTTCCTCCTAACACACAGCCCCTTAGTGTACAGTATAATTCTGTGTCGATCATATATTACTATCTGTGTTATTAAAAGTAGAAGATGAATTTTTACATCTTTGGTCTGCACGTTAAATGAAAATGTAGATGCACATACCTGCTTGCCAGTGAAGCCCTGGCAAATAACCTTCGTATTTTTATCAATATAGATATTTTTCCGGGAAGCCGTATAAGACCCATGTCGTATCCCATTCTGTTGCACTGAGAAATAAAGAAAATATGACATATTATAATTTCCCCACACTTTTGAAGCATGATTTGAATTTAGTAACCCATTTTTTTAAAAGAAAAATCTTCTAACGTAAGAGCAAGGCTGTAATGAGCCAACTCAACATCACTTCTTAAATGAGCCAGGTGCACCATGGGCGCAAACTAGAAAAAGAAACCAAGGGGCCTGCTCTCTCCCGGCACCCTCTTTGCTACCAAGAAGCACAGTCTTCTAGCACTTTCTGAATTGAGAAAGAAAAGCTGAAATTTGTAATTTTCATTCCCCACAAAGAAACGTGGGAATCAAATTTAAGGGTCTGAAATCATTCCTTCTAAGTTTGCTACAAGCAGCACCCCACTCCAGTGTGAACCCCTGTGAACACAGGTGAGCTACAAGGCACACTTTGGGAATTTGAGAGTTACTCTGTAGTTTATTCCTCAGTTAGAGCAATGCAGAGAATGCTAAGTCCTAGTATCAATCTGTCTAAATACAACCCAAGATCACTTAGTTTGAGCCCTTCTGATGCAGGATTCAAAACTCACACATTTAACAGAGAAAATAAAATGAGCTCCAAAGTAGATAAGAGAAATATGAAAATGAACAAATAAAAAGTCACATTTCTAAGTCATTTCTGGCAACCTATCTCAAGGAAGACTCAGAAATCTAAGCAGCTACGTCACCCAACTCCTACGTCAACAATCAGAGCAAAGAACAACACGACTAACAACAATGCACCGCCTTCTAAACTTCCACAGAGGCACTTACACTGTCTTTTCTACGGCCCATCCTTGCCTCGTCAAAGCAGCAAGCCCTTCTACCTACATCAGAGGAGCCCATGAAAGCTGGCTCCAGAACAAAGCTATCTCCTCGTGTCTTTCTCAGAGCCTACTCTGCACATTTTTACACTTCCTAGTCCTCAGACCTCAGATGCCACCACTGAAGAAGCACCTTCTAGAAGAGGTATCTGGGGACCTCATCCTCTAGGACAGAGACAGGCACAGCTTTGGCCTGACCCTCTGGGAAAGTGTTTGCATGTAACAGACAGCTGCACTCCTGAACCAGACTATGCTAAGCAAGGGCTGTGAGGGTACTCTGCACAGGGAACAGCCAAGAGACACCATGACAGGGCTTCAAGGCCTTTGAGGCTGACCCCACTGCACTGTGCAGCAGAGCCCACAGATGTCACTCAGGTCACAGACATACTGAGAAAGGCCATAAACAAAAACCACAGCAGATGACAATGGCAGAGCAATGACATACTGAACTTTACTGATACAGAGAAAACGAACACGCTAAATTAAACAGCAGGCCAGTAGACCTAAAGATGGTCACCAAGAATATGTTGATGGTGAGAGCTACCAGGGCCACATCTTGGGCCACCTCCACAGGCTTGGCCAGCATAGCCTTGGTACTGTTCCCAGAAGCAGCTGAGATCACTCTCAGAAGCCAGACAGGCCTGGGTTAGTGTTTATGGTCTGCTGGTCTCCGGCAATACAACCCAGGGCATCGCTTTTGATCTTCTTAACCTTAGTCTTCCTATCTGTAAATGGGCTAACAGCTGCTCACAGGGAGCAAGTGGTGTTATGATACCTGTAGATTAGGCATCAAATTGCCTGGTACATTCCTGAAATTCTCCATAAGCACAAAAGTAAAGCTTCCCCTAAAACAGTGGTTCTCAACCTGTGGGTCAGGACCTCTTTGTGGATCGAATGACCATTTTACAAGGGTCACCTAAAACCATCAGAAAACACAGGTATTTACATTATGATTCACAATAGTAGCAAAATTAGTTATGAAATAGCAATGAAAATAATTTTACAGTTGGAGTCACTACAACACGAGGAACCGTGTTAAGGGACTGCAGCATTAAGAAAGTGGAGAACCACTACCCTTTTAGAAAACAGAAAGTTCACACTTCAAAATCAAGGAAGTCCAACATTCTGAAAGAGAAGGATGGATGGCTCACCAGCATGGGAGGTCAGAGAACACCCTGGAGGTCAGCTCTCCTTAAGCCTTTATTCGGGTTCCATGGATGGAACTGAGGTCGTCTGACTTGTGTGTAAGTGCTTTTACCCACTGAGCCATCTTGCTGGCCTGTCCTCACCTACACTCTACTATACACACATAAACTAACCTCTAGCGACACTGTGTACTGTGTGGCATTCACTACACAGACGAACATTCGTATGGGGCAATCTCACTGTAAAAATACAGAGAAGCATGTGCCTCAACGGCTAATGTGCGATTAAATAAGTTTACATACAGCGTGTAAAGGAGTGGCTAGGGTACAGTATGTGTGGCATCCCTGATCTCATCTTGCTATCATCGTGATCACTTCTGCAGACTAAGCAGAGCAAACTGCTGTGAGAAGTCAGTGTGGCAGCTATCCTCCAGGTGCTAGAGTCATGAGAGCTCACGAGAGGACTTGGATCCTTCTCACAGAAGCCTCCTCACTCTGTAACAGAACCAAATGTTTAGCAAAAAAGTGCGGAGCTACAAAAGGATAGACTGAAATAAGTAAGATGCTAAAGGAAGGGACTGGGTCCTGAGAAAGCTGTTGTCTACAGAGGAGTCAGGTTTGTTAGTCAGTCCACACAGCCAGTCCTCTCTCCTCCAGGCAGCAACTGCATCACTTACAAGATGGCTGGCGTTATTAATGTTGCAATATATAGCAAAGAGTACCTGTCGGGCGGGATCCAAGCCATTGCCTTTGATGACAGTACCCCTAACCAGTGACCTGACTCTGTTCATGACAATACTTCTCAATCCAACCCTGAAAACTATGTCACCATTTCCTTTACCAATGTAAACTTACTAACTGTTCTGGCCCACCTGTAGCTAATTAAACAAAGAAACTCATTACAGAGAAAACCAGTTTGTCCAGCTCACAAACTGGGCCTTATCTGTCCAGCCTCCAGTAAAGACCCCTTTGCCTGTACTACCACATGGCAGAAGAGCAACATGGGAAATAACAGGATGCCCAGGTGCTAGCCAAGTCCACGCAACAGCCTGCCTGGTAACTCACTCTCAGGAGGAGAAACCCTGACAGACTAACAAGTGCCTCATCTAGGCACACTGTCAGGGTGATCTAAGCACCTTTCATTACTCCTCCTAAAAGTTCTACCACCTCACCTGTTAGCACGCTGGAGACTCCTAGCATGTGAACTCTTGGGGCAACCCAAACTCATCCTAATCACAGCATTATATACAAAGGCTATTGTGGTCCCCGCATGAAGAGGCCTTGTGGTGCTTGCTGTGTGACAAAACTTCTCCTGGGGAGATGCAACACACATATCTACAGACCCCAAATGGGGAGCTCAGGACAGATCAAAGTACAAATAACAACAAAGTCCAGCTTAGTGAACCAATGTATTGTACTGGGGTTACTTACAGGACTAGGGGTAAGGGGTTACTGACTTGAACAGAAATTACTCAAAGACAGCTACATCGCCAAAGTCCACCAGAGCATGAGTGACAGCTCACAAAGCTAGGAACCTGGAGCACACTGCACAGCCTGCAGGCAGCTTAACAGGCTGGGCAGTGCCCTTTTCTGGTACCTCTAGGAACCTGGAGCACACTGCACAGCCTGCAGGCAGCTTAACAGGCTGGGCAGTGCCCTTTTCTGGTACTTCAGTTGGTCTAAATCTCTTCCAAGCAGCTTGGCTTGTTTCTCCTTCTTTCAAGCAGTTGGTCAGGTCTGAGAGTGTTCTTGGCAGCATGAAGCATGCTGAGCATGAGGGGCTCAGCTTTTATTGCTTACTGTGACAGGGACCCGTTTAGTGAATCTGGTCACTTTTAGAGATTTCCTGTACCTACTTAGAGATGTTTGTCTTCCTTTTCAAGAGCTTCCTACAGGCTGGAATGTTTTAATTGCAGAGGAAAGTGTTACACAACAGACGCACATGGGAGCACCTCAGCAGCTACTTACATGGGTACACAGGTTAGCCACTCTTTGTTGGATGTTCCGAGCCAACTGGTTAACGTGCACTTCAGGCGTCCCGTGTCTTAACCCACAAACTATTCCAATTAAGCTAGATTAGGCCCATAACCAACACACTAGTGTTAAAAACTCTACTGACCACAGTAACACTGGCATAGCTAATTTCTTTCTGCCCTTCTATCTACAACACATTCAAGTATCCTTTTAATCATTCAAGAAGTAGCTTCAGAAAACTTTCCCAAATGTGCTCAACTCTTTCCTATTTGGCAAATTTATCAAGTCAGACCTTTGTCCTCAAAGGCTTTGGCAATGAAGCACAGCTTCTGGGTGAACACTTATCCTTGAACACTTTCAGGATATTCAAGAGAGGAATTAAGTCCCACCTACTATTTTATGCAAGAAACAGAAACAACATATAACAAGAATATAGAGTTACTTGAATAGCTATCTATTCATGAGTTGTAAATTGACTCATTTTTTTCTGCACAATGAAACCAAACCACTCATCACTTGCTAACATCTCTTAAATGTGGATATAGCTGACAATTTTAATTGACAATCATGTCTCCTATTAGTGACAAGCTGGTCAATGCTGTACCTTACAAACCACACTCTCTCAGACTCATTGCAATGTGGTGCTATTTTCATGTGACTGGAAACACATTACTTGAGAAATCTTTTTTTTGGGGGGGGGGGGAGGAGGTTGGTTGTTTTTTGGTTGGTTGAGTTTGGTTTGGTTTGGTTTTTAAGACAGGTTTCCCTATGTAGGCCTGACTGTCCTGGAACTCACTTTGTAGACCAGGCTGGCCTCAAACTCAAAAATATCCACCTACCTGCCTCTGCCTCCCAAGAGCTGGGATTAAAGGTGTGGGCCACCACACTCGTGGAAAAATCATTTTTTAAAGGACTATTATACAAATATGAACGGATTAGTCAGACTTCAAACAGGACGTTACCGGTCCCAACGTTGTGTTCTAACATACCTGAGACTTTGGACGCAGCAATAATTTTCTAGAGTCAGCACTACTGAAAGAGTAGCAACCCTGGAAGATAAGTCCTCAGAAATGGAAGTGTTCATAGAGCCTTGTAAAGAGTAAATGTCTGCTAACCCTAAGCCATTCCGCGCCAGAGGGCTGTGCTGACTCTGGGTGCAAAACCGCCTTTCCGTTGGCCCTACTACTACTCGACACAACGGTCAACTCCAAGTGCAGGACCCTTCGGTAACAGCGTACAGCCTCTCCAACCAGGACGCTCACTCTCCCAGCAGAGTCCATCCTGGACCTCTTCACCTTTGGCTCCAAGTAAGGGCCAGCCTAGACGCCACCTCACCACACCACTCGTTACCGCGGGGACTGGAATTAAGTTCCCGGGTCTGCAAGATGCCCTGCCCTGAGGTCAGTCTCGTCCGATCCACGACCCCACTGGACAAAGCCTCCTCCACCCCAGAGAGCTGCCACTAGGGTCTGGCTCCGTGAGTCCCTCGCCCCGCCTGGGGGCCCGCAAGGAAGAGCCCGGCCACCCCCGGGTCCAGGACGTGGAGCCCTAGATCGGCGGGAACATGGAGGACAGAGCCCTGGCACGACTCACGGAGGAAGGTGCGCGACAGCAGGCGGGCAGCAGCGAGGCCGCTGCTGCCGGAGACCATGGTCGCAGTGGCAGCTGCAGCTACTAACGCCGCGGTCATCCCCCAATGACACTCCCAGGCCCCAGGGACCTTGGCATGAGCCAAGGCTCGCGGAGAAAGGTGTCCAGAGAAGTCGACTGAATATATTGCTCTCCTCGGAGTCTCTTCTCAAACAGAGAAAGTCACGGGTGGAAAAAAATAGATGAATACTGTTTAAAAAGCAGACAATAGCTCTATCCTTCCCAAAATGTGGGTTTGGTTACCCATAAGAATAACGGCAAACTTGGGGACAGGCCACGAGAGGCCCGGTCGACGCGTTGTATTGTGGGAAATGTAGTTTTAGAGTAGGCCGCGTGCAGAAAGGGAAGTGATAGGGTGAGACTTAAACTCTGGCGTGGATACCCAAGGAAAGCAGTGACTAATGCCTAGGGGAGGCTCCAGCAGCAATACCACACACCAGAAAGTGGTCCTGCACCTTGGTTTTCCTCTCCTGATACAGAGAAGATACTGCCTCCCTTTCCTTCCCAGTAGTTAACCCTGGTAATCGGGACCGAATTCGCACTAGTGAGTGGCCCCGCAAAAGAAAGCAAACTGTGGACGTAAAGCCCCTTAGCTGACAGTTTCCTGAAGCAGGAATCGTTTTGTAAAACTGACTCCCTGCCTCTTTCTAAAATCCTAAAGACGACAATTCGAGATCAAATATGAGTTTTGCCCAATTGGAACAATCTATTCACTCCACTTTTTAAAAACTTCGGTAAGTCCTGAGGCCAAAACACGAAGTTTCTAGTCTAAAACCTAAGGCTTCTTATCATTATCACCAATAAAGTTATTCTAGTTCACTAAGGTCGTAGTTAAAATTTGCAACAGTCTCAGGCTAGACTTGTCTACAAGCTCCTTACTTGTCTTATAGATTTAACTTAACCTTGTGGTAAGGTTTGGTTTGGATTGGTGTTTTGTTTTGGTTTGGTTGTTTGTTTGTTTTTGAGACAGGGCTTCTCTGTATAACTCTCCTGCCTTTGCTGGAACTTGCTTTGTAGACCAGGCTGGCCTCAAACTCATGAAGATCCAGCTGCTTCATCCTCCCGAGTGCTGGGTTTAAAGGCCTGCACCACCACACCCAGATTGAACACCCAATTTAAAGAGGAAATTTTTTTCCTAAGTATTTACTTAATAACTAAATATTTTGTTCCGTTTATTTAACAAAATGTGTATTTTTAAATAATATCCTGTGGAAGAGGGGAAGGAAGGATGGAAGGAGCCAGAGAAGTCAAGAATGCCACAAGAAAACCTACAAAATTAACTACTCTGGGACCATAGGGGCCCACAGAGACTGAAGTGTCAACCAGAGAGCATGCCCTCTGCACGTATGTCACAGTTGTTTATCTTGTTCTTCGTGTGGGACTCTAACAGCAGGAGCAGGGCTGACTCTGTGCCTGCCTCTGGGTCCCTTTCCCTGACTGGGTTGTCTTGTCTCAATAGGAGATGTGCCCAGTCCTACTGCAGCTTGATATGCCACAGAAGGTTGATGTCAATGGGAGGCTTTCCCTTTTCTGAGGAGAAAGGGACGGTAAGGGGAGGAGAGGGAAGAGAAAGGGACTGGAAAGAGGGGAAGGAAGGGAAGCTGCAACCAGGATGTAAAACCAGGGTAAAGTAAGTAAAGTACATATATCATGTGTGTGCACTCTATTGACAAAATTGTGTTGATTGGACCAAGTGAGTAAGTAAGGGTCACAGCCAGTTTGGATTCATTGGTAACACATATGCATACCAAAGGATGGGAAATAAACCCAACCAAAATTCTAGGGCCTTCTACCTTAGTGAAATTTTTAGGAGTCCAGTGGTGTGGGACATGCAGAAATATTTCCTCTAAGGTAAAAAGATAAGTTATTGTGCCTGGCCCCTCCCACCATCAAGAAAGAAGCACAGTGTTTGCTGGGCCTATTTGGATTTTGGACACAGCACACTCCCCACTTGGGTGTGTGACAACAGCCCATATACCAAGTCACTTGAGAAGCTCACGGCTTTGTATGGGGCCTGGAACAGGAGAAGGCTCCTCAACAGGCCCAGCCTTCTGTGTGGGCTGCGCTACCATTTGGACCATACAATCCAGCAGACCCAACGGTACTTAAAGTGTCAGTGAGAGATAGGGATACTGTTTGGAGCCTTTGGCAGAGCCCTAAGGGGAATAATAGAAGAGACTTTTGGATTTTTAAGAAAGACACTATCATCATCTATAGACTATTCTCTCTTTAAGAGGCAGCTCTTGGCCTACTATTGGGCCTTAGCAGAACACTTGACAGTGGGACACAAAGTTACTATATGACCTGAGCTGCTTGTGACAATCTGTGTGTTATCTCACCCACCAAGTCATAAAGTAAGATGTGCGCAGCAGCAACCTATTATCAAATGGAAGTGGTGTATGTGTGATCTCACTCCAGCAGGTCCTGAAGGCACAAGCAAGTTACATGAAGAAGTTCCCCAAATGCCCATGGTTTCTACTCCCATTACAATGCCATCTGATGCCCAGCGTGCACCTATAGCCTCATGGGGTGGTCCCTCTGATCAGTTGACTGAAGAAAAGAAGACTAGGGCCTGGTTTGCTGTTGTTTCTGTGTGTCATGCAGGCACCACCCAGAAGTGGACAGCTGCAACCTTACAACCACTTTCTGGGACAACCCTGAAAGACGCTGGTGAAGAGAAACCTTCACAGTGGGTAGAACTTCAGGCAGTACACATGTCATTCCTCTGTTTGGAAGGATAAATGGTCAGATGTGCAGGGATTGGGGGAGGGAATGAGGAAAGAGGCAGCTACAACTGAAGAGCATTTAAGGGGTAATAGGAACCTAGTGCAGTGGGAATTTCCTATAATGTGTGAAAATGATCCTAATGAAGTCTGTAAATAATGAGGGAGAAGGAAACCTCCTGGCGATCTCTTGTCACCAAATGAAACTGCCAGTGCCAGAACTGTGTTTCATCCAGTTGAGTTGTTGGCCAAAAGGTCCCATGGAAATGCCCAAACAACTGAGGCTGTTGCCAAGACAGTGCTTTGCTCTCCACAAACTGACAAGGCCCGTTGCTGAAAGTGACACCCACACAACTCATTGAACTGGTGCCTACACAGAACCTTCACCTTACATTCTAGTTCCTGTGACGCAGAAAGGTACTCTGAAGGCTACCAAAAGAGAAAAAAAAGAAACCACCAAACCAACCATAAAACCTTAGATCTACAGAGTGTTCTGCTGGCAAAATAGTCTAGAGCAAGGGTGGCGCAAACCTTCCGGGAGTAAGCAACTGACGTCTGATTTGACGTAAGGCCCACTCCACAAGATGGAGCCCCTACCTCACACTGCTGGCAACCAAGAACCAGAGTCCAGATAACCAGAGACCCAGGGTAAAGCCAAATACCACTGCTCTAAAACAGAAGAGTAACAACACAATGACTCCTAATGATATTCTGCCATATTCATAGATCAGTGCCTTATTCAGCCATCATCAGACAGGCTTTCTCCTGCAGCAGAGAAGAACAAACACAGAAACCCACAGCCAGACATTGTGCAGAGAGAGAGAGAAACCTCGGAGCACACAGTGGAAGGAAAGGCATGAGTGGGGGAGACAGAGGGGACAAAGAACACTAGGGGAACAGGGACCTCTAAACAACTGACCAAAGCTCATCTGAACTCACAGAGACTAAAGCACCAATCACAGGGCCTCCATGGGGCTACACCAGGTCCTCTGCATAGACGCTATAGATTTCAGTTTCGTACTTTTATGGGACTCTTGAATGTGTAAACAAGTGGAGCTTTGGTTCCTGTACCTGCTCTTGGGGCTCGTTTCCTTTTCTTGTTTTGCCTTGTCCAACTTCAATGTGACGGTTTGTGTTTTATCTTATTATATTTTATTTTGCTATGTTTTGTTTTTTTATCTCCTAGAAACCTGTTCTTTTCTAAAAAGAGACAGAAAGAGAGTAGATCCAGATGGGAGAGGAGAAAGGGAGGAACTAGAAAGAGTAGATGGAGGGGAATCCGTCCGTATATAGTGTGGGTATATGGGACTAACTAGAATGACGTACAGGCTGTGGTCCAGCTAGTTCAACAATGGAAAGTCTAAGAATTTCTATCTTAACAAAAAGCAGATAAAGGGCTGGGGTGATAGTTCAGTTGGAGAACTGGTTGTCTTACAAGCATAAGGGCCTGGGTGCGATTACCCAGAACCCACCTTTTAAAAGGCAGCCATTGTACTATACTACAATCCTAGTGCTAGGGATGCAAAGGCAGGTAAGATAACTGGGGCTGGCTGATCAGCCAGCCTAGCCAAGTTGGTGATCTCAATGAGAAAGATCACGCCTCAGAAAACAAGGGATCATATCCAACAGATGCTTCCTAGAGGCCAGCCAAAGAGTGCATAACTCACGCAAAGGTAATGTGCAGATGAAGTTTCTTACGCAGGGGAACCAAAGATGTGTTTATGAAAAACCCATAAAGTTCACAGGAAGAGGTGGCACCCTAAGTGAGTACAGCCTATCAAGAGAGGGCCATGAACAGCACCATCCAAGTGGTCTTCTCCTGACTTCACCATCCGCCTGGAGGCTCTGAGAGTGATGGGGTGAGGGCAGGAGGAAAAAAGTGAGGAGAGAGAAAGGGAGCTTGATCCCTCCCCAGCCTGGGTGTGTCACTATAGCTCATGCGATAAAAAAGGAGAAAGAGCTCTAAGTTAAGCCAAAAAATGAAGTTTGTAATCAGGTCAGATGAACTGAAAAGAAGAAATCGGAAAGGGCAAGAGTCTGGTGTGCTTTCTGACTGATCAAAAGATTTCAGGCCTTTACATATAAGAACAGTGAGGGGAGTCTACATCTTACCTTGATTTTTACTATAAGCCCCGATTCTGCCAGGATTTCAGATTTCTCAGGCCTAAAGGCTACTTCCTAAAAAGAGCAGGTCCACTGAGTGTCCAAAATTGAGTCTAGGCTCAGCTCAGCTGGGACCTCAGGAGGATTTCCAGAGATTAGACAAAAGCCAACACTCTCTGAGAACTTAGGAAGTCAGTCCCCTCTACCAAAAGGTGTCACGTCCCCTCACCTCTGGCAAAAGGCATCGTCCCCTCACCTCTGGCAAAAGGCATCGATGGCTCTCCATTAACATATACCTATGATAAGGGAAATGATTCCCCAGTTAACATATACTTGTGAGTATCTTTCAGTGTTTCAAAGGCCATGCTAGAATCCTGTGGGCCAAGGAGCCAGCCTGGAGCAAGAGTGAGGTCGAGGCCTGTCCAAACCCTGAAATCTCGTCTTGAGGCTGGCAGGAGCAGGCTGGTTCTTTCCCCATTCTGGGCCTGCATATCTTGGCCCACTAGCCTTATGACCCCACCCCCTCTGCCATCCTCGGAGTGATCCTGTAGTCCAGCAAACTGGTTACAGGTTAAACTTCCTGTCTCCTCATAAGGTCACGTCCAACAAGCACCTGGAATTCCTCTTCATGCACCTTGGCTCTGGCCAATGATGTACACTCACCCTGAAAGCCTCTACCGACTCCCCAAAGGTTTAAATAGCTTTTGTGTCCCCTCCCCCACAGTTAAATGGGCTGCTCAATGGAGCCTGCTCTCACAGCTGAGAGGTTCAAAAACTTGGAGTTAATTCTTGGGACTGGGGCAAAGTCACCAGCTCACAGTTCTTTCAGAGCAAGGGTCCAGCAGTCCCCCACCCAGATTAACCTCGGCATGTGACTAGGGTCACGTAGCCCCTAAGGAAGCCTATGGAATGTGTTAACTCCCCCTTCCCCTTGCTACAGCCTAACCGCCCCGGGGAGGGAGGAGTCAGGTGTCCCCCAGGTAGCCAGACCTGATCATTTGCAGTTTTGGCGCCTGAAAACAAACCAATCATTTTAAAGGTCAGCTCCCCTAGAGACCCTTTCACCCAATCCTGTAATGCCAAGACTTGCACTTCCCTACTTTCGTTTTTGCCCCCTTAAAAACCCTGTTCCCCCAGAGTTGGGGGTCGCTTGCCTCTTTGTTCTTGCAGAGGGCAGCCACCCTGCTTGAGTTTGTGATAAAGGCCCTCATGTGTTTTGCATCGGACTCAAAGCCTGGTGGTCATTTGGGGACTCGAGATCTGGGTATTTCACAGCCACCTGAGGTCTCACCACCCTCTAGCCTTTCCTGCTGATTTCTCTCTCAGGCCCCAGGTCTGATTGCGGATAACTATGCCGCTAAGGGAGAGAGACTGCCCACTGCCTCCTTGACCCAAACTCCTTCCAGCTCATGGGCTTCCCAGCCCCAGCTATTCATCCTTCTTATACCCAGCTGCATCTCCTTCTTAATTTCCCATTCCTGCTTCTCCCACTGTGTGTTCTCTGCCCTCTGCTACTCCCTGTCTCTTGCAGGTAGCCCTGGCATGTCCAGCCTGCTGGCCATACTCTGTCTGCCTCTTTCTCTGTCTACCCTGGACCCTTCCAGATGCCTCTGTATATTTTCTCTCGCTTATGTACAGTAAAACCTTCCCCTTAACCACACCATGGAGTGGCCAGGTCATCAGTTTATACAAGATCCCTTCCCTTTCACCATAGTGCAGACACAAACATGTACTCTCACAAATATACACATACACACCGCACCCCATCCCCCACCAAAAAAGAAGGAAATTGGTAAGGAACAAAGGAGTAAATACTAGTGAAACACCCAGATCACGAGTCCCCAAATGACCAACAGGCTCTGAGTCTGATGTAAAACAAACTGGGTGGCTGCCCTTTACAAGAACAAAGGGGCCAGTGACCCCCAACTCTGGGGGAACAGGGTTTTTAAGAGAGCAAAAAAAGGAAAGTAGGGAAGTGCAAGTCTTGGCATTACAGGATTGGGTGAAAGGGTCTCTAGGGGAGCTGACCTTTAAAATGATTGGTTTGTTTTCAGGCGCCAAAACTGCAAATGATCAGGTCTGGCTACCTGGGGGACACCTGACCTCCCTCTTCCCCCCCTCCCGAAAGGTACTGCCCTGTTAGGTTAGGCTGTAGCAAGGGGGAGGGGGAGTTAACACAATCCATGGGCTTCCTTAGGGGCTACATGACCCTAGTCACACCCTGAGGTTAATCTGGGTGGGGGACTGCTGCTGGACCCCTGCACTGAAAGGACTGTGTTCTGGTGACTTTGCCCCAGTTCCAAGAATTAACTCCAAGTTTTTGAACCTCTCACTAGTGTGGGAAAGTTAAAAAAAAAAAGTAACTGGAGGGGAAAAAAACTATTCATATTACAGAGTATGTTCCTCCTATGAAATGGGTACACTAAAGTTTCTGCATGTACTCTTCCAGAGCGTTCACCACATGGAAGTAGAATGAAAAAATCATCTAGACTCACTTTCCAAAAAAATAATAAAATAAACTATTTAAGAAAAATAATAGCTAGCAACTGCTTTGTCAACAGTGATTCACGCACACTAGGAAAAAGAAAAAACAAACCTGTTTGCAGCCAAGAGAATCTGTGGCCTCTGGGGTGAGAAGCCAGCGTAAACCCTCAGGCTTTGTTGTCACTATCACTAATCCGGATATCTAACAAACGCAAAGAGAAAGCTTGTATTCTTGGCCTCTGTTGTATTAGAGGAACACCTCGTGACACAAATCACAAACACCTCAACCCAGTCAGAGCTTCAACACTGGGAGAACAAAGAGGAGATGAATCTGAAAGGCGGAAGATCGGTTTTCGTCTCAAGTACGGCCGCAGAGAGAGGCAGACTGAGCCACACAGCACAACTCCAAGAGTGAATCAGCTAAGTTCAGGCCCATTTGAATTCTCTCTCCCCTCCCCTTCTCAGCATGTACAGTCTCCTCGCTTAACTTTGATGGGTTGAAAAATGACAACAAAGTTTAGGAATGAAGAAGAAAAAAAAGACTTTTCATTTTGAAGTAGTAATAGGTTTACAGGAAGCAAAAGAAATTATAGAGTTTCAGGAAAAGTTTTGAATTCCCAGGAGGTGGGAGTTGGTCTGGTTCACGCGTGGCCTCCTCTGACACCGCAGCACGCCTGCCCTGGGATGGGAGTGGAAAGACACCTTGTGACTGTCTAGTGAGGGGGGAGACAAGCATTAGTGTCGCCTTTGGAGGGAGGCTTCGTTATTTCCCCCACTCCTTTGGCGGCAAAAATTGGTCATCCTAGGGCTGTTGCTCAGGACAATGAAGAAGGGATCTGCATGGTCTTCTGGGCTGTGGGATTGCGTTATGTCACTCAAGCTAGGGTAAGTATCTACAGCGGATGGTGCCAAGAAGAGGCTGAGCGAGACTGAAGGAAGCTGTGCTGCATGGTGCCAGCGACGTCTGTGCAGAAGAGGAGCCTCCCTTCACACACAAGGGTTTTCTTTTTCTTTTCTTTTCAGTCAAAAGTGAAACTTTACATATTGCCAAGCCTGACGCCTGTTTGATGGCCCAGTTCTGTGTTCAGCTCAGCTGTTTCCCTTCGCGCCCAGAGCAGGTCTCAGAACAGCATCTGTCCTTCCTAAACAGGAATCCTCCGTGAACTTTGCACACCTTCCACAGTTGCACGGCCCCCGCTTGCCATCTGGGAGGCCTGCAAAGAGTTCAGGCCGTGTGAAATGTATTCCTGACTTTCTCTCTAGATTCTAACCTCTGGATTTGTGTCTCCCTGAGATGGAAACAAGAATGCGAAAGTATTTGATGTGTTGTTCTATTTAAAAGCCTTCACTCACACATCAGGCACAGTGCGGCACGTCTGTAGTCCCAGAATTTGAGAAACTGAAGCAGGAAGATTATGAGTTTAAGGGCAGCCTGAGCTACATAGGAAGAAACCTCTTCCGCTATCTCTGTTTGTCTCTCTCACACACACATACATCTTCAATCACAGAAGGACAAACTGTTTGAGCTGCTAAGGTTTTTAGAAGAGGTTAAAGCTGGCCTGGCTGCTGAATACCTGAAACCCCAGTGAGCACGGAAGTAAAGTGGAGAGTGAGGTCCAGAACGCCTTGAGCAAAGCCTCACATAATGAGAATATTAAAAAAATATACTTGGCAAATCACCCACGTTCCCAAGACCAGTTAAAAGTAGCTGAAACCATCGGCATGTGTGCAGCGGCTCTGCAGAGTGGCTGAAGATGACCTTCGGCTCATTGACATATTAAAACACACAAACCGAGGTGGAAAGTGGCTAATGAGACACGTGATGAGTGAAATCCTATGCAGAACTACATATGACAGATAGAGCATGCTCAGAAAAGTCTACATTATACCAATGAGCCCCAAAGCTCAAGATATGTCACACAGAAGCCTAATCCTGCCTTTGGTGGAGCTCTTTGGGCTCCACTTTCTTCGCTCTGCCCACCTCTTCTCTTGCAATGTACAGCCTTTCTTTTGCTAAGTTTTTAAAGAAAACGTTATTTTTCATTTTGTTTTGTTTTTCAAGGCGGGGTTTCTCTGTGTGCGCTGGCTGTGCTGGACTCGCACTGTAGACCGGGCTCAGCCTGCCTCCCCAAGGGCTGGGATTCCAGGCCACCACTCCCGGCTCTTTATTTCTAGTTTTCAACATATATGTGTGTGGTGATTTGTGCAAATGAGTGCAATGTCTGTGTGAGCCAGTAGAGGATGTTGGGTCCCTGAAACTGAAGTTAAAGATGGTTCTGAGCCTCCCAATTTGGACACTAGAAACAAGCCGAGGCTCGTGTGAACCAGCGGGCTATCCTCCAGCCCCAGTACACCTTTTCTCAACAGCTTCTCTTACGCTGCCTGCTGCTGTCTACATGCCTGTGTCCAATTGCTTGTTCTGGGACACAAGAGCCTAGAACTTCCAGGGGTTCTTGCTGAGCCCTATCAGTGGAAATCAACAGTGAATGAAAATGAAGACATGGCGGCTTCAAGATATAGCTGAAGAGAAGGTTTTTATTGTAGATATGAGGGAGACTGCAATCAGAGGCGTCTGGAAGAGCAGGGAGAAAAAATAGTAGACTGACCATGGCCAGCCTACTGAACCAGCCATGAGGGCAGAGCAAGGGAGAGTGAGAGAAGAGAAGAGAGGGTAAAGAAGACAATAGAGAGAAGATCAAGACTGAAAGGAGCCAAGAGCAGAGAACCAAGGAACACATGGCCTAAACGGTGGAATTATATCAGAAAGAGAAGCCCCGGGGAGGGGAGCAGAGCTCCTGGGCTGGAAAGGTTTGGTGTAGGGGGCAGGGTCAGAACTGTTGTGAAGAACCGCAGGTACAGAGGGAGCCTAGCCAGCTGTCACTTTAGAATGCTAATAGGTACCACAGTTAGCCCCTTTTCCTGAGTTTTTTGGAACTAGAGACCAGCACTTCGGAGACCAAGGCAGGAAGGTGTCAGATTCAAAGCCAGACTGGAATACATAGCAAATCTCAAGCCACCTTGGGATACACACTTAGACCTTGTTTCAAGTCTAAGTTTTGTTTCCTTTTCTTTTGTTTGTTTGTTTTTGTTTTGTTTTGTTTTGTTGTAACTCTAAGTTAAAACGTGTTTTTTCATAACAGGACCAGCCTTGGATGAGAAAGTGGGCAATAGCTGACCCAAATGGGTGGCAGTTATCCCTTGTAGAGGAATTTTAGTTCAGCAACACGACTGCTCTGGTAGAGGATCACATCCAAAACTTCAAGGTCCGTATAATCTGGCTGGAGTACACACATGCACTTAGTATACAACTTTAAGATAAAATTAGTTTGTAGAAGGAAGCAGCCATGTTCGAAAGTAATGCCTAATTGACGGACAGACAAACTGATGAATCAGAGAAATTTTTGACAGGATAGGATACAACCAACTCTCACAGGAAAGAGAAGCTATTTGAGAGGAGTGCATCAGTCAGTTGGGAGTCAGTGCAAAGCAGTTGAGTTCGTTTGTGAGTTTCTGCAGTTCAGTGCGGATCAGCAGAGGCAGTTAAAAGCAGAGAATAAGATGCCAGGAGATTAGATCAAATTGCCAGAGTTAGTTTGAAGCCAAGCAGAGTAATTCAGTGAGAAGCCAAGAGAAGCCAATTTGAATCAGTCAGCTTGGAGAGGAGTTTGAGCCAGAATAGCTGAGTTGAATTAGCCAGCCAGAGATCAGAAAGAACTAGGAAAGGGGTGAGTTTATTCATCAGTAAGCCTCTGAGACAAAAATTACATCAGGTAAATAGAAGTTACTTTTACAATCCTTCAAATTACTTTTTTTTCCCTATTAACCATCATACAACCCCTATTTTTCTTAAGCTTATCTTGATATTTTCACAATTCTGTACCTGTAAGTATAAAACAGTAAGAATGCCAGTGCCTTGAGAAGCTACTAGTTAATAGCAAGGTCTCCCCCAAAACACATCAGTTTCTTGAAATTTCTCCCTCCAGCCTTACCCACCCCCAGATCCACTGACTGCTGCCTGTGACTTCTACCTCAAGCTGCCCAGACCCAACTGCCGGAATTCCAACTACTGCTGCCTGTATATAGCTAGAGAGAGCAAGGAGAACTCTGTCTTACTGCCTAGGCAGAAATGTCAGGAAAAGAGCCTCCTGCAAAGAGAAGAGTCAAGGTCAAGCTATGGAGCAAAATCTTGTTGTTTGCTGGTTAATGGCTAACTAGTTTGCCCCTTAATTTCCCACAAAACTTGGCAGCCTCCTAGGTCTACACTGCTGTTTGCCTTTCCCACATTGAAGAAGGAGGGGAGGGGTTTTCTTTCACTGCAAACACAGTTGACAAATAAAACACTGAGCAGACAAGAGAGGCATTTGCCAAAAGAAAACTGTTCTGTGTGGAACCATCTCAGCAGGGATGAGAATATTCCGAAGAGACTTGTTTTTAGCCTTCCTTGCCTCCCAGAGTATTTATACAAGAGGCCGCCAGGAAACTGGAATTTCCCCTTGAATCTAATGCTGGAAGAAAGAAAAGGCTGAAGCCTAGTGCCAGCCAGAGAGATGCCTGTCTCCCAGAAAGAGAGTTTATTTGGTTTGGACTTGTCACCCTGCCATGCAGAAGAGACAGTGGTGGTGGAACCACACCTTGGCCTGGACTTCCTAGTTAGGCTCACCTCTTGCTTCCTGTTGAAAGCCACGCCTCCTGTCAGAACCTGGAATATGGACTTGGGGAGTTCTGGACTTCTTTCTCTCTTCTCTCCAAAGCAGCCACATTGAACAAATCTCACCTTTCTGCCTTTTACTATTACTTGTTCATTTAAATGACCTCTGGAGGATGGATGGTCAAGTCTGGCTTGCTAGGGCTTCCCGGAGTCTATGTTCTGACACTACCAACCCCACAAGAAAACAAATCTATGGCGTTCTTGCTGGTCTCAGTGGTTCAGAAGGAGCTTAATGATCAAGCCTGTATTCATTCAACAAATATTCAGCAGGGTCTCTGCTGTCAAAAGGTACAAAAACAGCTGTAAACAGATATAGAAACCAATTGGCATACTGACCCAATAAAACTTTATTTATAAAACCAGGTAGAAATCTGAGTTCAACCCAGAGTATACAATTAGCTGACTTGTGTTTTCTGCTACATATGAACAAGACATCATACATGTACAGATTTTATACTATACTGTTTGTGTAGGTTAGATACTATAATGTATATAGTAGGTTAGATACTATAGGTAGGTTATACTATAATGTAGGTTAGATACTATAATGTATATTCCATGTGTAGACAGTATACCATTCTTTTGAACAAAATGAGGTATTGTATATCTGTGAGTCACATTTCATTCAATATATTTGACACATTTCGCCCATTCAGTACAGAAAGTTTTACTTCATTGCCTTATTGGTTATGTCGTGTTCTGGGCCATTCAGGAGGAACAGCAAAACAGCTTTAGAAGTCATGGGATGCCACCCACTGGTTAGCACAACCATGATGAAGGGGCCTCAGGGAGGCAGAGCCCAGAGGACTGCATGTCCTGAGGACTTTAGCTCTGCTGGTTGCCCTTGTAGTCACCACATCCCTCATACTAGATGAGCAGTATGAAAACTCTCAGGGGGCTTCCAGGCCCTCTCTGGGCAGCATCATTGCCACAACAATAAAGCCTGATCTTTTCAAGCTTTGCTGTTGGAGCAGATTAACGATTCAACCACCACTCCCAAGAACTTAGAGCTGTAGATCGTTAGCAGTGACCACCAACCTCGACTACTACCTTTGGATAAATAGATTGTTAGTAGGGTTAGGTTAAGATGTTTTTCTTAGTGACCCTGAGGTAGAAAATCTTGAGTAGTGATTTGACGTTCAGAAAGGTACACTCTTAAAAGCTGAGCTAGGGACTTTTTGAGGTTAGGAATAGCCCAAATTGGCACTTGCTGAAGCTGGGCTGGTGATCAAGATAATGATTAATTTCTTGTACCCATTTTGCCCTCAGCAAATTGAGAAATTAAAGTAGAAATGACCAATGATTTTTTATGTAAAAGTTTAGATTTATGATTAAGTGATTCTTTCTTTGTAACCACAAATTGCAGCCTGCCAGTAAAAAGAAACCACCTGAGAAAATCACCTTGCTTACTTACGCTTTGCTAATCTATAACAAATTACTTAGTTACACATGTATGTGATTTCTTGGGAATAATTTGTTTTCTTCATCGATACTACATAAAGATTTTCAATCATGTGAGGTGATTGAGGAACATGTTTTTATGTATATTCATTTGTGATCATTCATTTAAAGAAAAATGAAATGTAATCACATTGTAATTTTCATACTGCTTGAAAGGTTTTGCTGGGATATATAAGCTGTGGGAGAAAAAATAAAGTTGTTGAAAATTGTAAGAAATTGCTTGTTGGGGACTGGAAAGATGGCTCAGAGGTTAAGAGCACTGGCTGCTCTTCCAGAGGTCCTGAGTTCAGTTCCCAGCAACCACATGGTGGATCATAACCATGTGTAAGGGGATCTGATGCCCTCCTGTGTCATAGGCATACATGCAAATAGAACACTCATATCTATAAATTATGTAGAAATAAATAAATCTTTAAAACAAGAAATTGCTCTTTGGAGCATCTTGTTTCATCCACTAAGTGTGAGGTGTGAGTGTGTATGTGTGTGTGTGATTCTTTTCCTTGCTTTCTTTTTTTTCTTTGCTGGCTATAAGCAGTTCCGGTCCAGAGAATCAAGCCTGTACCCCCAGAAAAATGTCTGCTGAGTGATCAATTGCTGATTTTATGCCCACTACCTCAATCCACCCTGACCTACAGAAGCTAGTCTTCAGCAATGCCAATTTATATTATATATCTTATTTGAATATGTCATCTGTATGAAGCCTGAAACAATTTTCTTATATTTTGCCTTTGAGCAACTTGTTTTAAAAGCAGATGTGTGTGCATCACAGGAATGTCTGGTGCCATTGGAGGCCAGAAAGGGAGTCAGCTTCCTGGAACTGGAGTTGCAGGCGGTTCTGAACTGTTATGTGGGTGCTGGGAACTGCACTCTTGCCCTTAAGTGTTCTTAACTGCTGAGCCAGCTCTCCAGCCCCATGATCCAGCTTTGAAGATCAAGAAATATTGCAAAAATTCTCCCTGAAACACTATACAAACTTGGATTCCACAGGCATGAAATCTTGGCCAAGTTCAGGGATTTTAAAGAAGACTGGAAGAGTTGGCGCTGAACTTCTCTGCAAGACTCTACATCCATGGTCCTCAGCCTTCCTAACGCCGTGGCCTTTAATACAGTGCCTCATGATGAGGTGAACCCTGCTGCTTCATAACTTTAATTTAATGTTATGAATCGTAATGTAACTATCTAATATGTGACCTCCCCAAAGGAGTTGTGACCCACAGGTTGAGAACCGCTGCTCTTCATGACATGGCCACCCAAAGACAGGATCGCTATGCAAGTAGTTCAAATGGCCCAAAAGGAAACCAGAATGGAGTAAGCTAGGCAGGCAGAGCAGCCCTAGGCCCAAAGATAGATTATGGTGTGACGCACTAGGACTGAATACTCGGGGAAGGACCCCTTGGGGCTGGCTAACAGGGAAGCTGGCTCAGTTTTAAGGAGACATGACCAAATGCAAGGATGCCCTGAGGCTTAACAGTCAGAATAAGCTCCAGAGGAAGGCTCGGGAGTTTGGGGATATGACCCGACATAACAAACACAGGAGAATACCTTTCTTTTTAGAGACTCTTGTCTCTCCTCGTGACCTTCTGAAAATCGGAAGGTTGGTCACCCTTAGCTCTGACAGCTATTTTTCTTGTGGAATTACCAGGAAAAGTTCTGAAAAGGTATTGTAGATAGACTTAAGAAGCAGGATGTTTAGGAGGGAGGGGTTCAAAGAAGAATAATATTGTCCTCAAAGGCTTTAAAGAAGGTCATAGGGACACTATAGACTAGAGAGATGATTGCTCTGCTGAAGACAGGATTTCTTGCAATAAACGCCTTCCAACAAGGTCATAAAGTAACACATGTCCTGTAGCTGGGAGTCAATAAACAGGAGAAGCCCAGCCGGGCATGGTGGCACAGGCCTTTAATCCCAGCACTCAGAAGGCCAGCCTGGTCTACAGAGTTCTGGAACAGCCAGGGCTACACAGAGAAACACTGTCTCAAAAAAAAAAAAAAAAGAGAGAGAGAGAGAGAGAACATTCATACACTTAGCACTGTTCCTAATCTGAGCATGCCTTCCACAACTGCCCTCCTTAAAAATTAACATGCAGGGAACTGCTTGAGAAATATAATGCTGGCTGACTCGGCAAGCTGGGAGCAGGATGTTAGAGTCTGTGTATTTTACAAGTTCCAGATGACACCAAAACTACTGACCCACAATCTCGCTGTGAAGAGCAAGAACTAAGCCAGAGATGCTGGGACTTCATTGCTTATTGGAATCATCCGAAGAAGAGAAAATCTTTTCCTTTCCAAAACAAATTTTAATTCCCAGAATACAATTATCCAAGATTTACCACAGTTTATCAGTTATACATATTAACGGTGACTCAATACTGTAAAGAAATATGATCATAATTGAATTTCATAAGTTCTGAGACACTTATCTCCTAAGTCTTTTACAAACCTAAGAAACTTGACCAGAACTGCAATTCCTATTTTATTTGGTAGTACAACTATTTGACCACAAGATGTCGCCAAAAGAACAAACTACACATCAGGAACCCTTGCGAGCACGGACCCTTCCTCCCACTTCCCTGGTCTGTGTTGTCCTGGCTGTCCTGGACTCGCTTTGAGACCAGGCTGGCCTCTAACTCACCGAGCTCCACTGCCTGCCTCTGCCTCCCTGAGCATTAAAGGTATGCACCACCACACCCAGCTGCTGGCACCACTTCTTTTCATTGAAGGTTAAATTATCCAATTCCCAATCCATTCCAGCTGGTCTCTGCCCAAGTTCCTACTTTCTTGTGCCAACTTTACAGCCACTCACGTTTCTGATTATTACAATAGCATAAGGTCTTTTAGAATACAAAAAGCCAAAGGGTAGCACACGGATACATCTTACGAACATTCATGGTTTTCTTCCATATACTTTCTGAGTTTATATGTAGTCAGTACTTGTAAAAATAAAGTTGTATTGTGTGCACGCGCACATGTGTGTACACTGTGGGTGTTGTTCCCCAGACACTGTCCACTTTGAAGAAATGGTCTCTCATTGGCCTGGAGCTCACTGATTAGGCTACGGTAGCCAGAGCCCTAAGGATCTGTCTGCCTCAGCTTCGATGAGTATGGATTCTAGGCCTTGAACTCAGGTTCTTTCTCATGCTTGCAACTGAGACACCACAGTAGCCTGCTCATCTTTTCTTTTTTTTTCAAGTTGCTTTTTGTAATGATGTCTACTTGTACATTCTAGGCTGGCCTGGAAGTTGTGATGATTCCCTGCTTCAGTAAAAATACAATCATTGTGCTGGATGGTTCTATGTCAACTTGACACAAGCTAAAGTCATCTGAGAGGAGGAAACTTCAATTAAGAAAACACCGCCCGGGGCTGGAGAAATGGCTCAGAGGTTAGGAGCACTGGCTGCTCTTCCAGAGGTCCTGAGTTCAATTCCCAGCAACTACATGGTGGCTCACAACCATCTATGAGGTCCGGTACCTTCTGACCTCTTCTGGCATTCAAGCATACATGCAGGCAGAACATTGTACATACTAGATAAAGCTTAAAAAAAACAACAACAAACAAACATTTTCTTTGATCACCTCCCCCTGAGGGGGGAGCAGCCTTACCTGGCCACAGAGGAAGACAATGCAGCTAGACCTGATGAGATCTGATAGGCTAGGGTCAGTTGGAAGAGGAGAAGGACCTCCCCTATCAGTGGACTTGGAGAGGGGCATGGGAGGAGAAGAGGGAGGGAAGGAGGGTGGGAAAGGGAGGAAATAAGGGAGGGGGCTACAGCTGGGATACAAATGAAAAACTTAATTAATATATAAAAAATAAAAATTTAATTAAAAAAGGAAGAAATGCCTCCATATGATGGGGCTGTAGTCCTACTGCAACTTGACAAGTCAGGATGGGTTGGTGCTCATGGGGGAGGCCTCCCCTTCTCTGAGAAGGGGGTGAGGAAGTAAAAAGGAGGAAGGGGCCATAAGGGGAGACTGGAAGAAGAGGAGAGAGGATATTCGATCAGGCTGTAAAGGGTTAAACAAATAAAAGGGGTGGGGGCTGTGGGCAAGTCTTAATTGAGACCATTTTCTTCATTAATGATTGATGGGGGATGGTGGTCCTGGGCTCTCCAAGAGAGCAGGCTGAGCAAGCCAGGAGGAGCACTCCTCCATGGCCTCTGCATCAGCTCCTGCCCCCTGGTTCCTGTCCTGCTTACATTCCTGTCCTGACTTCTTTCGGAGACAGAGATGCAAGCCAAACAAGCCCTCCTCCCTCAGTTACTTCCGGTGGTGGTGTTCCAGCACAGCAATGGCAACTGCTACAAGGACAATCATCTCCTGTAAATTGTTCCATGGCCTAATGCTCTGTGACTTCACAGTTTTTTTCCTCTCACCTGCAGGTGTGGTTCTTGACCGAGATGAATCACCCACGAAGATGATGCAGATACACTGCTCTGGACACCACTTCTGAATTCTGTTTTACTAGGTTTGCAATGATGCCTAAAATGTGTATGTGACTGCAAGTGTGGAGCCTGCTTTCCACGTTAGCATAACTGAAGTCATTTTGTCTTTAGTCTCCATTTTGATCATAAGGTGAAATTGAGTCCAAGTTCTCAGGCTATACCTGCCTGACAAAAGAGTAGCATTTTACTTAAAATTCAATATTTGTTGAATGTGCTGCTTGACTTGATGATAAATGTATGTCCTACTTCAACAAAACCACAATAACCTGCTATGTTCCTTTCCCCCAGAACTGTGGGGAACTAGAAAGTCCCCAAATGTTCCCCTAACCTAAATCCCAGCCAATCAGCTGAAAATGCTCTGTCTAGATACCTAGGCACAAAGTACCCACAGTAGAATTGATTCTTTTTGCTTGGTTATGGGCTTTTCCCTTTAAAAACCCACTCTCAAAATGGCTCAGTATCACAGTCGTGGGTCGCAAATTCAGACTGTGTCCCTGACCTGTCAGACTTTGCTAAGCGTTCAATAGACTTCCATCTATCTGAGTCTGGTGTCTGAGTAGTCAGTGTGTGGCTATTCCTAGCCTCAACAAAAGCATAATGCTAAGATAGAAGTTTAGTAAATTGTACTGTTGCGATGTGTGTGACTGAGGACGGAGACGTGGCTCAGCGGTCAAGAGTGCCATCTTGGGGTGGAAGTTTCTTTCGTGTGATGAAAACGTCTTAGAAGTAGGTAGTGGTGGTAGATGTACAGGTGAGAACAAACTTTAAGTTCTACTGCTCACAAATTTAATGCTTTGTTTACCTCATAGAGACAAACTTGGTAGTAGATGGACTAGCATATTAAACAGAGTTCACGAGAACAGAAATGAACTGGAAAGTAGGTAGAAGGGAATGATAAATGAAATATTTAAAACAAACAAAAGAGTAATGACAGAAAAATGCTGAGGAGAAGACAAAATTCATACAGAATTCAGAGGAAAGATTTAAGTTTAATTAAAGTTTAGTCCAAGACTGGAAGGAAAGGACAGACTTAGGTCAGTATTTGCAGAGACAATGACAGATAAAACATTGCTTAGGAATTTTCTAGAACACAGACTGGATCAGGCTGACCTTGAGTTGTATAAAACCTGCCTGAGTTGACACTATTCCACCAAAATCAGCTTATTCTTGAGCTCTTAGCATCACAGTGACTGCAGTGTAGAGTCAGAATGTGCTTCTGGGGCAGCTGAGTCTAGTCCATGAAACTCAAGAGCTAAAAGTGAGGTACAGTGACTTTGGGAATATAGTGATTTATATACAACTAAATATAGTTGTCCCTATTCTCTATTATGGTAAACAATAAAACCTTTGGACAAAGACTATTGGTGTGTCTCTCTTTGATAACAACAGGGACAATAGACTGTTGCATTTCACAGCTCGAGCAGCCTGAGAGAAAAAAAGCAAAATGAGAGATTGTGGCTACCAATGGAGGGAAATCAAGGGGCTGTGGTGGCATAGTTCATTTGATTTGTTTGTTTGTTTGTTTGTTCATTTTTCTATGAAGCCCTGGCTGTCCCAGAATTCACTTTGTAGACCAGGCTGCCTCCTGAGTGTTGGGACTAAAGGTGTGTCCCACCGTACTTGGCTGGCATTTTTTATTTTTAATAGGAAACTAGTAGCTGAGCAGGTGCTGTGATCACACCTGGTCCATTCAGTACAGAATTCTGTTGTTCTTACTTGTCACTTCTGATCCCCAAGCTAGAAACAAGCTATCTGGTTGGATCCAAGATGGCTGCCACGAGAGGACACTGTGTCTGAGGACTAGGTCAGCAGAAACAATGCAGCGACTAGGAGACTGAACTCTGGGACCTAAAACGCCAGCATTTGTGATTGCCAGGTGAGCAGAACTCCTACGGTGAGAAAATCAAGTGGGAAAACCCTAGGGACACCCAGTTATTCCCTGGAAAAATCTCCAGGTGACCGGTGGTGCACAGCTCTGATCTGAGCAAGTAGCTGCACAGGGCGCCAGCAGCCGCCATACTAAACTGGACCACAGAGTCTCTGGGGCAGACTGAGGACGACCCAGGCACCGTTTTGTCTGACCTGCACACTGCGGGCACACGCTGCTCGAATCCACCAGCAAAAACCTCAGTCCCTGTGTGAGTCCACGGGCCAGTCTGGAAAGGACGCTAGTTCTGCTTCAACCAGTGGGTGTACGGCAGGCGCACTCCAATCGCCGCTGGAACCACCTCAGACTGAGAGGGACGGGGGACCGTTTTGACCAGACTGCACACTACAGGCGCACTCCGCTCGGGGTGAGTCCGCGGGCCAGTCTGGAAAGGACGCGTGTTCTGCTTCAACCAGCGGGTGTACGGCAGGCGCACTCCAATCACCGCTGGAAACACCTCAGACTGAGAGAGACTGGGGAACCATTTTGACCAAACTGCACACTGCGGTCACACACTGCTCGGGGCACCAGCAACCACCTTGGTCTGTGTGTGTGTCCACGGGCCAGAGAAGGCCTCGGGCACCACTTCAAACATGCCTACATACAGCGGGTACACACCGCTCGGCAATGCCTGCAACCAAACCAGACCCACTGTGTGTGCCCCAAATATCATCTCAGACCGTGGTTCACAGCCAGCAAGCCCAGGGCAGAGCACAAAGCCCCCAGCTGACATCCCAAAAGACTGAGGACCTAAACCTCCAGACCAGAGGGGTGACCAGCCTGCAGTGCTCACAGCTTCTAGCACAGAGCACGAAGCCGGGCACACAGAGCCCACAACAGAGTTCAACTGTGACAACAACACACAATCACAAACCACTGGAAATCCCTGATCTTCTTGAAGATTACTCCTGACACAAGAGATTGACAGTTCCAGACTGAAGCTCGCTCAGCCTTAAAGCACAAACAGCTCCTTGATTATAATTATAAACAAATGCCCAGAAATCGGTGAAAGAACTCACCCAACAAAAATCAGGACACCATGGCCCCACCAGAAACACCCAAAAGCAGGGGAGATTTTAATTCAGCGGAGACACAGGAAAATTATATTAAAGCTTTGATTATGCAGATATTGGAGGAACAAAAAGAGAGACAAAAAGAGGAAATGAACAAGGCCCTCCAAGAAATGGAGAAGAATTTAACTGCCCACATAGAGGAACAATCCAAGATAAACAGAGAGGAAACATCCAAAATAGGAGACACAGTCAATCAGTTGAAGGAAACGGTACAAAGCATTAAAACGGAATTAGAATCTATAAAGAAGACACAAAGGGAGAAGAACCTGGAACTGGAGAACTTAGAGAAAAGATCAGGAGCCACAAAGGTAAGCATCAACAATAGAATACAAGAGATGGAAGAGAGAATCT